>CM053789.1:271400509-272674884 GCA_028749045.1 Cupressus sempervirens
ACAAAACAACCAAACTAAGTACGTGGTTCCTCCCAACCGTCAATAGCATCATAAGACCATCATGGGTCCTAGCCATCCCCCATGCGTAACATCCCAAGCCACCAACTAGATCATCGGTACTATTGTAATAGGGACATCACTACTAAAAATATGCAACAATATAAGCATAAGGAAATCTAACATGCTAGTGATAATGCATAAGATAATCCTATAGTAGATAACATCACCTATCACATGCTAAACAATAGTAAGCAACAGATATACTACTAAAGCAAATCACATCATCTAATCATATGCTAAACATCATGATAAGGGAATGCATCAAGTAAAATAACATCGTCTAAACATGATATACAAACATCCCAATGAAAGCATAAATCACAAGAAAGCATACTCCGAAACCTGAAGTACCAAGTGAAGACATCCAGCAACGGTCGCACTAGGAAAAAAGATCATCTTTGTACACCGATCCCTAGTAGTGGTAAAGGTGGCTATGTCTCCCAACCACATGGCACCTATAGGTCCACACCCGCCGTGCTGATGGAGATAATGATCCAACCATAAACACACATAAAACACAACATCCATGGCTAACACTCATGCCAGACAGTATGATGGCTGCAACCAAGAACCCAAGACAATGCAAGGAGTACAAGTCCTAGTCAGACACTCAATAGGCTACTATGTCGGGGCTGACATCCTGGAGAGTCGCTTGGCATCAAAAAGCCCAAGCTCAAACTGTCTGTCCTCAAACTTAAATGGGTGCTCACACATTGTGTCCTCGAACTTAATTGGGTGCTCACACATTGTGTCCTCGAACTTAATCGGGTGCTCACACATTTTACTTATCTTAAGTTTTATTAACAATCACACATTTTATTTAGTTATCACTTGCTTAAAACTTCTTATCCTCCATCAACCTCTGGTGCCATGAATGTTGAGCTGCGAGATAGAAGCCCCCCCCAGATGCTACCCTACCCTACCCTACCCATGCTCATCCTACAACAAGTTCCCGTGGGCATGCATACTCCCATCCCAACCCCAATGATCATAACTTCCAAAAAAGGCATGGAAGGTCAAGACTCGCAAGTCCTCTGACAAATGTATGAGCACGTACTTGTGTGTGGCGCACCACCATCACAAAGATCATAACACAAGGACAAGAATGAGAAACCAATGCAAAGAAAACACCCAACTGAAGGCAACACAGGAAGGATGGATTCTACATGAATCCCAAAGCTAATAAAATCATACATCATGAAATCATTGAATCGGCCTCAATCCGAGAGTATGGATTCTACACAAATCCCAATGATGTAACAATACCAAACATTGTGAACTCACTCAATCGGCCTCAATCTGAGAGTATGGATTCTACACAAATCTTAGCGTTCACGAAACAAAAGCAAAGGTCTAAACGAAACTATAATAGGAAACAAATCACTCAACCGAACACAAAGTCAAGAGTATGGGTGTGACATGCATCCCAATGCAAAAAAAGGTGCAATAGTAGTTTGATTGATATCCAAATGGATCATCCAGGTCCATGACCCACATTGTGCCAAAAAAACTTGAGAAAATAGAGCAGCATGCAAAACGAGGTAAAAAATCTCAAAAAATTGGAAAACTTCAAAATTAAAACCCATTTGGGCTTTGGGTTCAAAAACCCAAAAAATCCAAAAATAAATGGAATCGGACACCGTATGCAAAAATAGCCAGCATAACGACGTAAAATCCCAAACCCTCATCCCAAAAAATAGAGAAATGTTCATACCTGCCCAACCAGGTCGAACTAGCATACAAAAATGAAGGGGAACACTAGTTCTCAGCCTCCAAACAAATGGCTACCAAAAATAGAAGCAGAAATAGAGCAAAAAAAATAAAATAGGAAAGCCCTACCTCACAGCCAAAAGGGCAAAATGGGAATCTGAACCATAAAATAAATATCCCGCAGAAGTTGCTGAAAATTATGACAATCCAAGGTTTCCCTGAGCTGGATTCAACGAGCCCAACCTCACAATGATCCTACACCTATAGCTCCCACAACGAACAAAATAGTAAATCTTCATGAAGAGGATTTTTTGGATTTTACTCTCCAACTTTCCAATTTGAAAGTGAGAAGTGAGGAATTAAATTCTTCTTTGGATACTTATTCACTTTTTGGGTGAATAATCGATTAGGGCATTTAACTGGCCAATCTAGTTAAACCCTGAATCGACCCAAATGAAAATAGGTTATTCCTATAAATAGGAATTCATCCATGGAAAAGCTACCAAAAATCAAAATAAATCAATTAAAAAGCCCAAAAACCCAAAAACACAGAAATCACCTAAACAACTTTCGCAACAATGCGAACCTCTAAATGCACAAACACGCTTACGGGTCTAATCACATAATGCAATGAGTTTGGATTTAATAATCATAAAAAGATTTAAATTAAACATTTTAATAAAGGATACATCAACCATACAAGGATGACATTGGTGAAATATGAAAGGTTGAATCACTAACTCCATGTGCCACTGCCAGGGATATAAATCCTGCACACTAAACAACACGATCAAGTGCAATTGCATATAATAACATAGCTAAAGAAATAAATGCATTAAATCACCTAATTTAACCATTTATTTAATTATATTAAAATAATCTATTTACATCACTCGCAGTCGCATAAAGCATAACAACGCAGGAATGAAGTAAATAACTATAGCATTAAATCCATCACATAACATAATCATTGGTATGTCCAAATACCAGATAACTAGATATCATCATAAAACACACTGTCATCTCAAAATGGCATCATCTTGCAACATGATTAACTGAATAGCATAGAAGTCTAAAATCCATGATACTAGAATCAAAGAGTAACATTTGACCCTCAGATCATCTCAAATGTAACACATCACATGAGTAACAAATATCTCTCTAATAAAAAATATAACAAGGTAAATGTCTATAGCACATAACCAAAGAATCCAACAAGAAAAATCCATTTAATTACTTACGCATTTAATAATTATTGATTACTCTACATTAAAAAGGCATTTAAAATAAAAAACAACCATAGTCATAAACATGACTAACCACTGCTACAGGAACCTAGTCTAGTGTAGCATGGTAAAAAGTACACAGTGCAATCTCTGCACACATCTCATGGTAATCATAGAAAAACCTCATGATACCACATCGATCCTGGTAACCACTGGCACAAACCTCAGTGAACCAAAAATCACATCATAATCTCAAAGATCAGTCGAAAGAAGAAGCAAAGCAACTGATATAGAAACATAAATCCAAACACTTCAATGGTGTAGACCACTCAGGGTCACAATCATGATCCATCAAGACAAAAGATCATCAAGGTTGCATCCATCAGGACGACTTACAAAAGTCAAATGGGAGAGGCACTACAGTATACATACAAGATATTTACATGTATACATGGATGTATGTATGTATGCATCCGTCCATACATACTGTATCCATGGATGTATGTATGCAATAAATACATGTATGTATGTATGTATGTATGTATGCATGCATTGTAATGTCCCACCTAGAGATCCTTGGAAACAAGGGTGAAATACAAGTCAAGATTTTTTTTTTTTACAATTATGAATGCACATGACAACATCATACAGGGATCACAACGATCAAAATGAAAGACTTCACCACATTTTTGGCAACCAAAAAATCTCCAAACGTCGCTACCAAACTGACACACACAAACAAAGCCAACAATAACAATGCACATGATGAGGGCTCAAGAAATGACCACTCATCAACAAAACACCAAGTTAGGGTAAATGCAAAATCCTAAAATCTGACTAAGCCTGAAATCTTTAAGCCCTAAAAAATTGACTAAGTCTAGATTTTTGAAGCCCAAAAATTTCCTAGAATCCATAACTTATCTCTGAGAGGTCTAAAACCTATCTCAAAAGATTCGTCGCATATATAAAAATGTATCTTAAGTATAAGAAATTAAATATATGTCAACTTATACTTGAACAATATTTTTTAAACCTCCAAGAGACTAAAACAAAAACACAAAAAATGGATTCAAGAGAAACCAACAGAATTCAAAATGCAATAACATAGGGTTGAATAATGCCCAAAAGGGTATCCAAAACAGCTCTCAGAAAGTTTGGATCACAAAGAAAAGTGCCCACTGAGTGCACACATAGGTTTTTTACAAAAACTGTGTGACACTTTTTACTAAGGGAGGGCGACACTTTTCAGCATCGTATGACATTTCTCAAGAAGGCGTGCGACACTCTTCTAGTGTCATATGAAATTTCTCAAGAAGGCGTGCGATACTTTACAGTGTCATATGACATAGTTTGCATGGGCGTGCAATACATTTTTATGTCGCACAATGATGACAAAATGTCACCCATAGAAACACAAAAACACTCCCAAAAGTAAAAAAGACCAAAGAAAGAGCAAAGAACCTCCACACCAGGGAGTATCAAATTCACAAAGGCTCGAGGAATGAACACTCGAGTGCAAGAACAACACAAAAAGAAGAACACCTATCCATCTAAACTACAATAGCAAAGAACACACTGAAATAAACATCGCAGTGAGCTGAACAACCAAATTAAGTGCACGGTTCCTTCCAACCATCAATAGCATCATAAGACCATCATGGGTCCTAGCCATCCCCTGCGCATAACATCCCAAGCCACTGACCAGATCGTTGGTACTATTGTAATAGGGACGTCACTACTAAAAACATGCAATAAATATAAGCATAAGAAAATCTAACATGCTAGTAGTAAAGCATAAGATAATCCTATAGTAGATAACATCACCTATCACATGCTAAATAGCAATAAGCAACAGATATGCTAATAGAACAATTCACAGCATCTAATCATATGCTAAACATCATAATAAGGGAATGCGTCAAATAAAATAACATCATCTAAACATGATATACAAGCATCCCAATGAAAGCATACTCTAAAACTTGAAGTACCAAGTGAAAACATCCAGCAACAGTTGCACTAGGACAAAAGACCGTCTCTATACACCAGTCCCTAGTAGTGGTGAAGGTATGTAGTGCCTCTCCCATTTGACTTTTGTAAGTCGTCCTGATGGATGCACCCTTGCTGATCTTTTGTTATGATGGATCATGATTGTGACCCTGAGTGGTCTACACCATTGAGGTGTTTGAATTTATGTTTTTTTATCAGTTGCGTTGATTATGTTTTTGACTGAACTTTGAGATTATGATGTGATTTTTGGTTCACTGAGGTTTGTGCCAGTGGTTACCAGGATTGATGTGGTATCATGAGGTTGTTTCGTGATTACCCTGAGATGTGTGTAGAGATTGCACTATGTTCTTTTACCATGCTACACTGGACTAGGGTCCTGTAGCAGTGGTTAGTCATGCTTATGACTATGTTTGCTTATGTGTTTTAAATTCCTTTTTAATGCAAAGTAATCAATCATTATTAAATGCTTAAGTAATTAGAATGGATTGTTCTTGTTGGATTATTTGGTTATGTGCTACAGACATTTACCTTGTTTTATTTTGATCTAAGAGATATCTGTTCTTATGTGATGTTTTACATTTGAGATGACCTGAGGGTCAAATGTTACTCTTTGATTCTAGTATCATGGATATTAGACTACTATGTTTTTCAGTTAATCATATTGCATGATGATGCTATTTTGAGATGACAGTGTGTTTTATGATGATATTTGGTTATCTGGTATTTTTACATACCTCGTACTATGTTATGTGATGGATTTAATGTTATGGTTATTTACTTCATTCCTGCGTTGTTATGCTTTATGCGAATGTGAGTGACGTAAAAAGATTATTTTAATATAATAAAATAAATGGTTAAATTAGGTGATTTAATGTATTTATTTCTTTGGCTATGTTATTATATGCAATTGCACTTGATCATGTTGTTTAGTGTGCAGGATTTATATCCCTAGCAATGGCACATGGAGTTAGTGATTCAGTCGTTCATATTTTACCAATGTCATCCTTGTATGGTCGACGTATCCTTAATTAAATGTTTAAATTAAACCTTTCGGTGATTACTAAATCAAAACTCATTTGCATTATATGATTAGACCAGTAAGCGCGTCTGTGCATTTAGAGTTTTGCATTGTCACGAAAGTTGTTTAGGAGATTTATGTGATTTTGGGTTTTTGAGCTTTTAAATTGATTTATTTTAATTTTTGGCAACTTTGCCATAGATTAATTCCTATTTATAGGAATAGCCTATTTTCATTTGGGTCAATTCAGGGTTTAACTAGATTGGCTGGTTAAATGCCCTAATCGATTATTCACCCGAAAAGTGAATAAGTATCCAAAGAGAAATTTAATTCCTCACTTCTCACTTTCAAATTGGAAAGTTGGAGAGTAAAACCCTAAATCATCTTCATGAGGATTTACTATTTTGTTCGTTGTGGGAGCTACAGGCATGGGATTTTTGCGAGGTTGGGCTCGTTGGATAGAGCTCAGGGAAGACTTTGATTGCCCCAATTTTTAGCTACTTCTGCGAGATATTTATTTTATGGTTCGGATTCTCATTTTGCGCTTTTGGCTATGAGGTAGGGCTTTCTTGTTTTATTGTTTCTACTCCATTTCTACTTCTATTTTTGGTAGCCATTTGTTTGAATGCTGAGAACTAGTGTTCCCCTCCATTTTTGTATGCTAGTTCTACCTAGTTAGGCGGGTATGAACATTTCCCTATTTTTCTAGGATGAGGGTTTCGGATTTTGCACCGTTATGCTGGCCATTTTTGCATACAATGTCTAATTCCATTTATTTTTGGATTTTTGCGGTTTTCAAACCCAAAGGCCAAATGGGTTTTAATTTTGAAGTTTTCCAAAATTTTGGGGTTTTTATCTCATTTTGCGTGCCACCCTATTTTCTTGAGTTTTCTTGGCACAATGTGGGTCGTGGACCTTGATGATCCATTTGGATATTAGCTAGACCACTTTTGTACCTTTTTTTGCATTGGGATGCATGTTGCACTTGTACTCTCGACTTTGTGTTCGGTTGAGTGATTTGTTACCTGTTATGGTTTCTTTTGGACCTTTACTTTTGTTTCGTGAATTCTAGGATTCATGTAGAATCCATACTCCTGGATTGAGGCCAGATGAGTGAGTTCATGATATTTGGTCTTATTACATCATTGGGATTTGTGTAGAATCCATACTCTCAGATTTAGGCTGGTTGAGTGATTTCATGATTTATGATTTTATTGGCTTTGAGATTCGTGTATAATCTGTCCTTCTCGTGTTGCTTTCAGTTGGGTGTTTTCTTTGCATTATGTTCTCATTCTTGTCCTTGTGTTATGATCTTCGTGATGGTGGTGTGCCACACACGAGTACGTGCACATACATTTATTGGGTGACTTGTGAGGCCCAATCTTCTGTGGATTTACCAGAAGTTATGATCATTGGGGTTGGGATGGGAGTATGCATGCCCACGGGCACTTGTCATAGGATGAGCATGGGTAAGGTAGGGTAGCATATGGAGGGGGCTTCTACCTCATAGCTTGGTGATCATTGTGCCTAGAGGGTTGGTGAAGGAAGCTTTAATTAAGTGATAACTAAAGAAAATGTGTCACTGATAATAAAACTTAAGATAATAAAAAAGTTTGGGGTGCAAGACCCTTTCTGTTGAGGAATGTTGAATCTGTGCAAGTCTTAGCTTGGGCTTTTTGATGCCAAGTGACTCTCCATGATGTTAGTCCCTACATAGTAGCCTATTGAGTGTCTGACCAGGACCTATACTCCTTGCATTGTCTTAGGTTCTTGGTTGCAGCCATCATACTGTCTGGTGTGAGTGTTAGCCATGGATGTTGTGTTTTATGTGTGTTTGTGGTTGGATCTTTATCTCCATTAGCATGGTGAGTGTGGACCTATAGGTTCCATGTGGTTGGGAGGCATAGCTACCTTCACCACTGCTAGGGATCGATGTACAAAGATGATCTTTTGTCCTAGTGCAACCATTGCTGGATGTCTTCACTTGGTACTTCGAGTTTCGGAGTATGCTTTCTTGTGATTTATGCTTTCATTGGGATGCTTGTATATCATGTTTAGATGATGTTATTTTATTTGGCGTATTCCCTTATTATGATGTTTAGCATATGATTAGATGATGTGATTTTCTTTAGTAGTTTATCTATTGCTTACTGTTGTTTAGCATGTGATAGGTGATGTTATCTACTGTAGGATTATCTTATGCGTTATCACTAGCATGTTAGATTTCTTTGTGCTTATATTGTTGCATGTTTTACTAGTGATGTCCCTATTAGGATAATACTGACAATTTGGTCGATGGCTTGGGATGTTATGCATAGGAGATGGCTAGGACCCATGATGGTCTTATGATGCTATTGACGGTTGGGAGGAACCGCGCACTTAGTTTGGTTGTTCAGTTCTCTGCGATGTTTATTTTAGTGTGTTTTTTGCTGCTGTAGTTTAGATGGTTCAGTGTTCTTCATTCTGTGTTGTTCTTGCACTCGAGTGTTCATTCCTTGAGATTTTGTGGATCTGGTACTCCCCGGTGTGGAGGTTCTTTTGTTGGTTTTTCCCTATTTTTGAGTTTTGGAAGTGTTTTTACTTTCTATGGGCGACATTTGTTCAGCATTGTGTGACACTGATAAAGTATCGTACGCCCATAGAAAGAATGTCGTATGATACTATAAAGTGTCACATGCATTATTGGAGAAGTATCGTACAACATTGGAAGAGTGTCGCATGGCTTTATGAGAAATTTCATGTGATACTTTTCCAGTATCGCACGCCTTCTTGAGAAGTGTCACACTTAGTAAGGGAGAAGTGTCGCTCTCCCTTAGTAAAAAGTGTCGCATAGTTTTTGTGAAAAACCTACGTGTGCCATCAGCGGGCACTTTTCTTCATGATCCATTATTTTTGAGAGTGGTTTTGGATACCCTTTTGGGCGTTCTTCAAGCCTATGTTGTTGCATTTTGAATTCAGGAGGTTTCTTTTGAAATTCAATTTTTGGGTTTCTATTGTAGTCCTTCGGGATATGAAATATATCGTTTAAGTATAAGTTAACGTATATTTAATTATTTATACTTAAGATATATTTTAATATATGCGAAAAATCATTTGAGATTGGTTTCAGACCTCTCAGAGATAAGTTATGGATTCTAGGAAATTTCAGGGCTTCAAAAATCCAGACTTAGCCAATTTTCTGGGCTTCAGGATTTTAGGCTTAGCCAAATTTTGGGATTCTGCATTTTACCCCAACTTGGTGTTTTTTTGATGAGTGGTTGCTTCTTATGCCCTCATATTGGTTGTGGTGGTTGTTGGTTTTGTTTGGGTGTGTCAGTTTGGTAGTAGCGTTTGGAGATCTGTTGGTTGCCGAGATTGTGGTGAAGTCTTCCGTTGCGATCTTTGTGATCCCTATATGATGTTGTCATGTGTATTCATACTTGTAAAAAAAAAAAAAAATCTTGGCTTGATTTGAATCTTTGTTTCCAAGGATCTCTGGATGGGGCATTACAAGGTAGCTACGCCTCCCAACCACGTGGCACCCGTAGGTCAACACCCACCATGCTAATGGAGATAATGATCCAACCAAAAACACACATAAAGCACAACATCCAAGGCTAACACTCACACCAGATAGTATGATGGTTGCAACCAAGAACCTAAGACAATGCAAGGAGAAAAGGTCCTGGTCAGACACTCAAAAGGCTACTAAGTAGGGGCTGACATAATGGAGAGTCTCTTGGCATTGACAAGCCCAAGCTTGGATCACATGTGGAAACACTCACAAGGTACTTCCCTCTTGAGTTACTCCATTGAAACCATCACACGAAGTTTTATTATCTTAATTTTTATTACCAATCACACATTTTCTTTAATTATCACTTATTCAAGCTCCTCTCAGCCATACCCATGGCGACATGATCGCCAGGCTGCAAGATAGAAGCCTCCTCCATATGCTACCCTACCCTACCCATGCTCATCCTACGACAAGTGCCCGTGGGCATGCATACTCCCATCCCAACCCCAATGATCATAACTTCTGACAAATCCATAGAAGATCAAGCCTCACAAGTCACCAAACAAATGTACATGCATGTACTAGTGTGTGGCATACCATCATCATGAAGATCATAACCCAAGGACAGGAATGAGAACACAAGGCCAAGAAAACACCCAACTGAAAGCAACACAGGAAAGATGGATTCTACATGAATCCCAAAGCCAATAAAACCATACATCATTAAATCACTCAATCGGCCTCAATTTGAGAGTATGGATTCTACATGAATCCCAATGATGAAACAAGACCAAACATCGTGAACTCACTCAACCGGCCTCAATCCGAGAGTATGGATTCTACATGAATCCTAGCATTCACGAAACAAAAGCAAAGGTCCAAAAGAAAACATAACAGGTAACAAATCACTCAACTGAACACAAAGTCAAGAGTACGGGTGCGACATGCATTCCAATGCAATAAAAAGTGCAAAAGTGGTTTGACTAATATTCAAATGGATCATCCAAGTACACGACCCACATTATGCCAAGAAAACTCGAGAAAACAGGGCGGCACACAAAATGAGGTAAAAACTCCAAATTTTAGAAAAATTTCAAAATTAAAACCCATTTGTCCTTTGGGTTCAAACACTCTAAAAATCCAAAAATAAATGGAATCGGACACCGTATGCAAAAATGGCTAGCATAACGGCATAAAATCCCAAACTCTCATCCCAAAAAATAGAGAAATGTTCACACCTACCCAACCGGGTAGAACTAGCATACAGAAACGGAGGGGAACACTAGTTCTTAGCCTCCAAACAAATGGCTACAAAAAACAAAAGAAAAAATAGAGAAAAAACAATAAAATAGGAAATCCCTACCTCACAGCCAAAAGGGCAAAACAAGAATCTGAACCATAAAATAAATATCACGCAGAAGTAGCTAAAAATTGCGGCAATCCAAAGTTTTCCCGAGCTGGACCCAACAAGCCCAACCTCGCGACGATCCCATGCCCGTAGCTCCAACAACGAAAAAAATAGTAAATCCTCATGAAGAGGATTTTGGGTTTTACTCTCCAACTTTCCAATTTAAAAGTGAGAAGTGAGGAATTAAATTCCTCTTTGGATACTTATTCACTTTTTGAAAGAATAATTGATTAGGTCAAATAACCAGCCAACCTAGTTAAACCTTGAATCAACCCAAACGAAAATAGGCTATTCCTATAAATAGAAATTCATCTATGAAAAAGCTACCAGAAATTAAAACAAATCAATTAAAAAGTTCAAAAATCCAAACAAACAAAAATATCTTTAATAACTTTTGTGACAATGCGAACCTCTAAATGCACAGACATGCTTACTGATCTAATCACATAATGCAAATGAGTTCAAATTTAATAATACATGCATGCATATATGTATGCATGAATGCATACATATATACATGTATACATGTATATATCTTGTATGTGTGCAGATGCATTTATGCATGCATCTATCCATGCATGCATAGATGCATGCATCTATGCACACATGCATACATACATAGATGCATGCATATATGTATGCATCCCTGCATATGCATGCATCAATAAATACATGTATCTATGTATGACATAGATACATGCATGGATGTATGCATCCATGCATGCATGCATATGCATGGATTCATAAATACCTGCATGAATTTATGTATATATGCATGTATGCATGGATACATGCATGAATGTACATGCATCCATAAAACCATACATGCATCTATGTATGTATGGATAGATGCATGGATGTATGTATGCATGCATGCATTTATGCATCCATCCATATGCATGGATGCATGCATGCACATACATGGATGCATACAAACATATATACATGTATATATCTTGTATGTATGCATGCATCTTTCCATGCATGCATGTATGTATGCATGGATGCATGCATCTATGCATACATACATATATACATGTATGCATGTATGCATGGATGCATGCATGCATACATGCATGCATGTATACAAGATATATACATGTATGTATGTATGTATGCATCCATGCATACATACATGTATGTATGGATGGATGCATGCATGTATGAATGTATACATAGATACATAGATATATACATGCATACATGTATGCATACATAGATACATGTATATATACATAGATACATAGATATATACATGCATACATGTATGCATACATAGATACATATATATATACATAGATACATAGATATATTTATGTATACATTGCATACATTCATAGATATATCTATGCCTGCATATATATATATGCATGCATGCATGTATACATAGATATATGTATGTATGGATGCATGCATGCATCCATACATACATATATATATGTATACATTGCATACATGCATAGATATATGTATGTATGGATGCATGCATGCATGCATACATACATATATATGTATGCATCTATATACATACCTACATGTATGGATGTATGCATCCATGCATGAATACATGCATGCATGTATGCATCCATACATATATTTGTATGCATTCATATATATACATACATACATACATGTATACATGTATGTATGCATGAATGGATGCATGCATACATGCATATGCATAAATACAAGATATATATATGGATACATGTATTTATCTATGTATTCATCCATACATACATATATCTATGTATATATTGCATACATACATAGATATGCATGCATGCATGCATACATACATGCATATATCTATGGATACATGCATCTATGTATACATGTATGAATGCATCCATCCATACATACATGTATCTATGTATACATACATATTGCATATGCATGCATGCTTGCATACATCCATAGATGCATGCATGTATGCATCCATGCATGCATAGATGCATGCATGTATGGATGGATGCATCCATTCATATATGTATCTATGTATATATACATACATAGATACATATATATGTATATATGTATATGTAATGTATGCATGCATATGCATACATATGTGTATATGTATATATATAAGTATATGTATGTATGCATGGATATGTATATGTATATGTATGTATGCATGCATATGTAGATGTATATGTATGTATGCATGCATGCATATGCATACATATATGTATGTATAAATGCATCATATATATATATATATATGTATGTATGCAAGCATGCATGCATACATACATACATGTAGTTATGTGTGTATTGATGAACACACATGCATGCATGCATCATACATACGTTTATGTATGTATGCATACATGTATGTATGGATATGTATGTATTCATAGATACATACATCTATTTATGCATGTATATATGTATGTATTGACACACACACATGCATGTATACATACATATTGCATACATAGATATATACATATATCTATGTATACATTGGATACATACATAGATATATCTATCCATGCATGCATGTATACATAAATATATATATGTATGCATGGATGCATACATCCATCCATGCATCTATGTATACATTCATACATACATGTATACATGTATGTATGTATGTATGTATAAGCATGCATACATATATATGTATGGATGCATAGATACATGCATGCATATATCCATACATGTATATATGTATATAGATGTATAAATATATATGTATGTATGCATGCCTGCATCCATACATACATATATCTATGTTTACATTGCATACATAAATGGACATATCTATATATACATTGTATACATACATAGACATGCATGCATACATACATATATACATATATCTATGTATACATTGCATATGCATAGATATGCATGCATACAAATATATATATATGTGTGTGTGTGTGTGTGTGTGTGTGTGTGTGTGTGTGTGTGTGTGGATGCATGCATGCATGCATAGATATATCTATGTACATATGCAATGTATACATAGATATATGTATGTATGGATGCATGCATGCATGCATACACGCATGCATGTATGTATGCATGGATGCATACATACATACATATAGGCATACATGTATATATCTTGTATGTATGCATATGCATGTATGCATGCATCTATCCATGCATGCATACATGCATAAATACATAGATGCATGCATGCATCTATGCATCCATGCATATGTATGCATCCATACATACATTTATCTATTTATGATATAGATACATGCATGGATGCATGCATCCAAGCATGCATAGATGTATGCATATGCATGGATGCATAAATACATGCACGCATCTATGTATGACATAGGTACATGCATAGATGCATACATTATGCATCCATGCATGCATATGCATGGATGCTTAAATACCTACATGGATCTATGTATATATGCATGTATGCATGGATGTAGATGCATGCATACATCCATGCATGCATGGATAGATACATGGATGTATGTATGCATGCATACACACAAGATATATACATGTATACATGTATGTATGTATGCATGCATGGATGTATGCATCCATGCATGGATATGCATGCATGCATCTATGTATGCATACATGCATATGCATACATACAAGATATATACATGTATACATGTATGTCTAAATGCATGCATCCATGCATACATAC
The DNA here is from genome assembly GCA_028749045.1 of Cupressus sempervirens. NCBI lineage: Eukaryota > Viridiplantae > Streptophyta > Pinopsida > Cupressales > Cupressaceae > Cupressus > Cupressus sempervirens. The sequence continues at coordinate 271,415,081 of CM053789.1, forward strand.
ATGCATGCATTTATGCATGCTTGGATAGATGCATGTATGTATGGATGGATGCATGCATACATGTATACACACATAGATACATGTATGTATGGATTCATGCATGTGCATGGAGTCATACATACACATGCATCCATACAAGATATATACATGTATACATGTATGTATGTAGGCATGCATCCATGCATACATACATGCATGCATGTATGCATGCTTGGATAGATACATGTATGTATGGATGCATATATGTATAGATGCATGCATGCATACATCCATGGATACATACATATGCATACATACAAGATATATACATGCATGTATGTATGCATGTATGTATGTATGTATGAATGTATATATCCATGCATGTATGCATGCATGGGTACATACATACATGCAGGTATGCATGCATACATGCATATGCATACATACAAGATATATACATGTGATGGAGACATAGCTAAAGTACAGAATGGATACAACAGAAAAGGGGAAATTATATTAACTGAGAAAATAAGCTAGTACAAACAGTATAGAGAAAATAAACTTAAAAACATGCCCTAAGGGCTTACATAAGCCTCCATAAGTTGTGTTAGAAGTCGATGCAGATCTAAAAGAATCTAGAAATGATAACCAAACTTTCGAGAGGCATAACTTTTGAACCATAGCTCCGATTGACATATGTATCTATGCATATGCAATGTATACATAGATATATGTATGTATGGATGCATGTATGCATGCATGCATATATCTATATATACATTGCATACATACATAGATATATCTATGCATGCATGCATGTATACATAGATTGATGCAGGAGCATCCAGAGGTATAAGGGCAATCCTGTGTCACTCAAAAAAATGTACTAAGACTTAGTTTCTGTTTCATGTCTTTACATTTTTTGATACCCATTTGGCTCAAATAAAGGTTCCAACTCTCATAGTTCAACTATCAGTGCGTTTGAAAATTCTAAAAAAAATAGGAGCATGTATTTGGGCCATCATTTTGGTAAACTAGAAGGTGTGAATTGGCTAGATGAATGTAATCATGATTTAGAGCATTCCAGAAAAGAATCAGGTCAATAGGCCCCACGGTTTTAAAGTTATTGTAGTTTTTCAAGTTTTGGAGACCTCCTAAGAATGCCTCAAAGTCAGGTTTGGGGCATTAAATGACCTCAAAAAGGGTCAAAAAATGGGGGACGAGAAAAGGTTGTACATAGGGCTATAGAGCGCTTTGAGAGCTTTCCAAAAATGTAAACGGTTCGTCAATTAGAGCTACGGTTTAAAAGTTATGCCTCCCGGAAGTTCGATTACCATTTTTGGATTCTTCTAGATTTGCATCAACTTCTAACGCAGCTTTCAGAACCTTCTATTTTGTCAGTGGATGCCTACTAGCACTTTCTAGAATGTACTCCAAGTCATTAACCCTTCAGGGTCTATTTAAGGAGATTTCTGGCATTGTAAAAGGCAGTTTGGAGTGGAGTTTGAGAGGGGTGCTAAAAGGAGAAATATTCTCTAGATTTATGCTATTATAAGCCCTTAGGGCATGTTTTGAAGTTTATTTTCTCTGTACTATTTGTACTAGCTTATTTTCTTAGTTAATATAACTTTCCCTTTCTATTGGTTCCATTCTGTTCTTGGGTTGTGTCCCCATCAAGTGGTATTAGAGCGGGCTTTCCTGAGTGTGTAGACAGAGCGTCGACTATGAGGTAATTTGCACCAGGACTGTGTGGTTGTGGGTTCAAGTTAGAACATACCTCCATTAAGAGAGCGTGGCAGAAGGGCCAGAGCAATTGATCCTAAGGAGGTTAGAGCCCTCTAGAGGCAGGTACAAGCATTGCAAGAGGAGCTTTGTAGAGAAGCAAATGTTGCCGCAGGTGACAATAGTGAGGATGACAATGAAGAGGAAGTAATGGGACCAGAAGAGGAAGTTGATGGGGAACTTCTAAATCCTATAGAGGAAAGGCTTTTTAGGGCCATTACTAAGTTTGGGAAAAGACCTACAATTGAAGTGGGTATATTTTCAGGAAATCTAAAACTAGATGAGTTGATCGATTGGATCAATGAACTAGAAGAATACTTTGAGTATGAGGATATAAGGGACCCAGATAGGGTTAAGTTTGCAAAGGCCAAACTGAAAGGCCATGCCAAAATCTAGTGGCAAGAGGTTGAACTAGAAAGACTTAGAAGAGGAAAGGAGATCACAAGATGGGATCGCATGGTTGACAAATTGAAGAAGCAGTTCATTCCTGTGGACTACGAGCTTGATCTATTTAAGAAGATGCATGCGTTAAAGAAAATAGGAAGATTAGTCCAAGAATATACAGAGGATTTTTACAGACTCTTGATTAGAGTAGGGCATGTAGAAGCAAATAAGGAGAAGGTTGCTCATTATATGAGTGGGTTGCAACCTAGCATCAAGGAGGAATTAAGTCTGGTAAGAATAACCAGTGTTGAAGAAGCATACTAGTTTGCCTTACGAGTTGAAGAGAAGCTGAGTAAAAGGTTTGAAGGAAGACAAAGAGGGCGTAGTCAAGGAGGAAGGGGAAGCGGTAGATCATTTGGAGGCTGCAATGAAACCCAAAAGAAAAATGAAGATTTTGTTACTAGCAGAAACCAGAGGAATGAGGGTTTCAATGGCTCCCATGATCAAGACTTTAGAAATCAAAGAGGAAGAGGTAGAGGACGTGGACAAGGAAGAGGAGGCTTTCGTGGTACCTATTTCCATTGCAATGAAGAAGGTCATCGTGCCTTTGAATGCCCTCAACAACAAGGAAGGACAAATAGGAGAATTGAGTGCCAAGCTAGGGTTGCTCATGTGGATGAGGATGCACAATCATCACATTCAGAGGATGCAGAAAGAGGAGAGACCTTGGTAAATGAAAGAGTCCTACTAAGTGCTAAGAATGAACTAGGACAACGAAGGAGTTTGTTTCGTACCAGATGCAAGTGTGAGGATAAATGTTGTGACGTGATCATTGATGGTGGTAGAACTAATAACTTGGTATCAGAAGAGATGGTCTCTAAGATAAAGCTCAAGAGGGAGAAACATCCCCAACCCTATCAGATTTCTTGGGTAAAAGATGATCATAATGTCCTACTAAGTGAACAATGTTTAGTAAAATTCAAAATTGGGAGTTACCATGATGAAGTTCTCTGTGATATTATTTCGATGGATGTTTGCCATCTATTTTTGGGTAGACCATGGCAGTTTGATAGACATGCAATACATGATGGACATGCAAACACATACTCTCTGACAAAGGATGGAGTTCACCACAAATTGAAGCCAATGAAAAAGGAAGGTGAAAAGGTATGTAGTAGTGCTAGGATTTGTCTTGTTTGTGGAAGGAAGTTTTTAGATGGCATGAAACATCAGCATATATGCTATGCTTTGATTCCTAGGAAAGATAAATAAGGTAGTAGTGAAATACCATTTGAAGTTTCAAATTTACTAGGGGAATTTGGAGATATTATCTTTGATAATGTTCCAGATGGATTGCCACCAATAAGGCAAATCAGTCATCAGATAGATCTGATTCCAGGAGCTAGTTTGCCTAACAAGGCTGCTCACAGGATGACTCTTACTGAAATAGAGGAGCTAAATAGACAGGTTCAGGAGCTGTTGAGGAAGGGCTTGATTCGAGAGAGCCTGACTCCATGTGTAGTACCTACAGTACTTGCACCAAAGAAGGATGGAGAGTGGAGGATGTGTACAGATTTTTGAGCTATAAATAAGATAACCATCAAGTACCCGTTTCCTTTACCAAGGATGGATGATCTTATGGACTGCTTGAGTGGAGCTCAGTACTTCACAAAGATAGATATGAAGAGTGGCTATCATCAGATATGGATTCAAGAAGGAGATGAGTGGAAAATAGCCTTAAAGACCAAGGAGGGTCTTTATGAGTGGTTAGTCATGCCCTTTGGATTGACGAATGCCCCAAGCACCTTCATGCGGCTCATGAATGAGGCACTTAAGAAGTTCTTGGGAAAATTTGTTATTTTCTATTTGGATGATATTTTAATTTTCAGAAAGACTTTGGAAGAACATTTACTGCATATTCGTAGTGTCCTTTAAAGGCTAAGGGAAGAGAAACTATTAATTAATCTAAAGAAGTGTGTCTTTGCAAAAAGGGAGTTAGTCTATTTGGGATTTGTTATATCACCTGAAGGTCTAAAAATGGATCCAGAGAAGGTAAAAGCCATCTTGGAATGGCCTACTCCAAGGTCTGCTATTGAGGTAAGATCATTTCATGGTCTGGTTAGTTTTTACAGGAAGTTCATTAAGAATTTCAGTGGCATATGTGCACCCCTAACAGATACAATAAGAGGGGATAGAAAAGAGTTCAAATGGACTACAGAAGCTACGAGAAGTTTTGAATTGTTGAAGAAGAAGGTGACAGAACAGCCTATGTTGGCACTTCCAGATTTTAGAAAAGTGTTCCAAGTGGATTGTGATGCTAGTGGTAGCACTATTGGGGCTGTATTAAGCCAAGAAGGTAAGCCTATTGCATATTTTAGTGAAAAATTGAATGATGGAAAGAAGAAGTATTCTATTTATGATCAAAAATTCTATGCAATAGTTCAGGCCTTAAAGAAATGGAGGCATTATTTATTGCCAAAGGAATTTGTTTTGTATACTAATCATTAGGCATTATAGTACCTAAATAGCCAAGGTAAATTGAATCAGAGGCATATGAAGTGGGTAGAATTTTTGCAAAGTTATACATTTGTGTTGAAGCATAGAAGTGGAAAATCTAATAGGGTTGCAGATGTACTAAGTAGGAGAGAGTCACTGCTTATAGTAATACAGGTTGAAGTAGTTGGGTTTGATGAACTCAAGAATTTGTACCTCAAGGATCTTGATTTTGTTGAAGCATGGAAAGCTTGTAAAGAGCCTGTTGCTATAGATAGAACAAAGTGGTTAGATTATTTGATTTAGGATGGCATGTTGTTCAAAGGTAGTCAATTGTGCAGTCCAAGGAGTTCCATGAGGGAAAATTTGATTAAGGAGAAACACAATGGAGGGATGGCAGGACATTTTGGTCGAGATAAGACCATTTCCATTCTTAGAGAACATTATTTTTGGCCTCAAATTTCACAGGATGTGAAGAAGTTCGTACAAAGTTGCTAGGTTTGTCAAGTTGCCAAGGGGTTTAGTCACAATACGGGTCTTTATCAGTCATTGCCTGTTCCATCAAGGCCATGGGAGGACATAAGTATGGATTTTGTTCTTGGATTACCAAGGACACAAAGGGGTAATGACTCAGTATTCGTGGTGGTTGATAGGTTCTTCAAAATGGCACATTTCATTCCATGCCACAAAACTCATGATGCTGTCCATATTGCAGACTTGTTTTTCAAAGAGGTGGTAAGACTACATGGTCTTCCAAGGAGTATAGTTTTTGATAGAGATACTAAATTTGTGGGGTATTTCTGGAGGACATTATGGAAGAAGTTGAGAATAGACTTGAAATTTAGTTCCATGCATCACCCACAGACTGATGGCCAAACATAAGTGGTAAATAGAAGTCTGGGCAATTTGCTGAGATGTTTCATTGGAGATAAGCCCAAGGGATGGGATTTGATTCTACCATAGGTAGATTTTTCTTATAATAACTCTGTAAATAGGAGTACTTGAAAATCACCATTTTAAATTGTATATGGGAATAGCCCAAGGATTGCACCAGAATTGAGGAAGATATAACAAGGGGAGAGGACAAGTGCTAAAGCTGAGGAATTTGCTGAACACATCAAGCATCTACATGAGGAGGTTCAAGCACACATTATCAAGATGAATCAACAATATAAAGCTAGGGCTGATCAAAGGAGAAGACATAAGGAATTCCAAGTAGGGGATCTAGTCATGGTGCACTTACAAAAAGAAAGATTTCCAATTGGTACTTACAACAAGCTGAAAATGAAGGAATTTGGCCACTGCAAAGTTTTGAAGAAACATGACTCAGGAAATGCATATGAGGTGGAGCTGCCAGATGGTATTCACATTTCTCCCATTTTCAACATTGTAGATTTAACAGAGTATCATGATGATGGTGCAGATGAGGAGCTGGTTTTAGAGCCATGTCAAATTCCTGCTTCTAAGAAGGAGGAGATAAAAGACCTTCTAGATCATCGTGTGGGTAGGAGTACCAGAAACAGGCAGTATGAAGAGTATTTAATCAAATGGAAAGGACAATCGATCGAGGACTCAACTTGGATTTCAGTAGCTGAGGTTTCCCATTTGGGATTTCCTCTACCATCCATAAAGTGACAGGGTCACTTTTCAATCTACCTTGGGTGTCTGATGCAGGAGCATCCAGAGGTATAAGGGCAATCCTATGTCATCAAAAAAAAATGTACTTAGACCTAGTTTCTGTTTCATGTCTTTACATTTTTGGATACCCATTTGGCTCAAATAAAGGTTTCAACTCTCATAGTTCAACAATCAGTGCGTTTGAAAATCTCAAAAAAATAGGAGCATGTATTTGGGCCATCATTTTGATAAACTAGAAGGTGTGAATTGTCCAGGTGAATGTAATCATGATTTAGGGCATTCCAGAAAAAGAATCAGGTCAATAGGCCCCACGGTTTGAAAGTTATTGCAGTTTTTCAGGTTTTGGAGACCTCCTAAGAATGCCTCAAAGTCAAGTTTGGGGCATTAAATGACCTCAAAAAGGGTCAAAAAATGGGGGAAGAGCTGAGCTCATCCATAGGGCTATAGAGCACTTCGAGAGCTTTCCAAAAATGTAAACAGTATGTCAATCAGACCTACGGTTCAAAAGTTATGCCTCCCGAAAGTTTGATTACCATTTTTGGATTCTTCTAGATTTGCACCGACTTCTAATGCAACTTCCAGAACCTTCTATTTCATCAGTGGATGCCAACTAGCACTTTCTAGAATGTACTCCAAGTCTTTAACCCTCCGGGGTCTATTTAAGGAGATTTCTGGAATTGTAAAAGGCAGTTCGGAGTGGAGTTTGAGAGGGGTGCTAAAAGGAGAAATATTATCTAGATTTACGCTATTGTAAGCCCTTAGGGCATGTTCTAAATTTTATTTTCTCTGTACTATTTGTACTAGCTTATTTTTTCAGTTAATATAATTTTCCCTTTCTGTTAGTTCCATTTTGTTCTTGGGTTGTGTCCCCATCATAGATATATCTATGTATGTACGTAATGTATAAATAGATATATGTATGTATAGATGCATGCACACATGCATCCATACATACATATATCTATGTATACATTGCATAAATACATACATATATCTATGTATACATTGCATACATACATAGATATATCTATGCATGCATGTATGTATCAATGTATACATAGATATATGTATGTATACATAGACATATGTATGAATCGATGAATGCATGCATGCATACATATATATGTATGCATCTATATACATACATACATGTATGGATGTATGCATCCATGCATGGATACACGCATGCATGTATGCATCCATACATATATATGTATGCATTCATATATATACATACATACATACATGTATACATGTATGTATGCATGTATACATAAATGCATGCATACATACAAGATATATACAAGTATACATGTATTTATGTATGTATGCATCCATACATACATATATCTATGTATATATTGCATACATACATAGATATGCATGCATGCATAGATATATCTATGTATGTGTGCAATGTATACATAGACATATGTATATATCTATATATGAAATATGTATGTATATATGCATGTATGCATGTATGAATGCCTCCATCCATACATGCATGCATGCATGTATGGATGGATGCATCCGTTCATACATGTGTCTATGTATGTATACATGGATGCATATGTAAATATTTATATACGTTTATGTATATGTATGCATGCATATACATACATATATGTATATACATAGATATATGTATATATCTATGTATGCATTATTTATGTATATATGTATGTATATATGTATGAATGTATCCATCCATACATACATGTATCTATGTATAAATACATATTGCATATGCATGCATCTATGTATACATACATGTATAAATGTATGTATACATGTATGCATGCATGCTTGCATACATCCATAGATGCATTCATGTATGAATGGATGCATCTATTCATACATGTATCTATGTATGTATACATGCATGCATACATATATATGTATATACATATATGTATATGTATGCATGCATATGCATACATATATGTATATGTATATGTATATATATATATATATATGTATGTATGTATGTATGCAAGCATGCATACATACATGCATGGATTGATACATACAAATACATACATACATGTATATATGTACATATATGTAAGCACACATACATACACGTATGTATGTATGTATTGATACACACACATGCATGCATGCATGCATGCATCATACATATGTTTATGTATGTAAGGATGTGTATGTATGTATAGATACATACATCTATGTATGCATGTAAGTATGTATGTATTGACACACACACATGCATGTATACATACATATTGCATACATAGATCTATACATATATCTATGTATACATTGCATACATACATAGATATATCTATGCATGCATAGATATATCTATGTATGTATGCAATGTATACATAGATATATGTATGTATGGATACATACATTCATACATACATACATGTATATATCTTGTATGTATATATATGCATGTATGCATACATGGACGCATACATCCATCCACGCATCTATGTATACATGCATACATACATGTATATATGTATATAGATGCATACATATATATGTATGTATGCATTCCTGCATCCATACATACATATATATATGTTTACATTGCATACATAAATAGATATATGGATGCATAGATGTATGGATGCATGCATGCATCCATCCATACATACATGTATCTATCCATGCATGCATGCATACATGCATGCATGTATGTATGCATGGATGTATACATACATATATACATGTATACATGTATATATCCTGTATGTATGCATGCATGGATGCATACATGTATACATACATAGATGCATGCATGCATGTATGCATCCATGCATATGCGTGCATCCATACATACATTTATCTATTTATGACATAGATACATGCATGGATGCATGCATCCATGCATGCATGGATGGATGCATCTAAGCATGCATAGATGCATGCATATGCATGCATGCATAAATACATGCACGCATCTATGTATGACATAGATACATGCATAGATGCATGCATTATGCATCCATGCATGCATATGCATGGATGTTTAAATACCTACATGGATCTATGTATATATGCATGTATGCATGGATGTAGATGCATGCATGCATGCAACTATGCATGCATCTATGCATGGATGTATGTATGCATGCATACATACAATATATATACATGTATACATGTATGTATGCATGCATGCATGGATGCATGCATCCATGCATGGATATACATGCATGCATCTATGTATGTATGCATGCATGCATGGATAGATGCATGCATAAATGCATATGCATACATACAAGATATATACATGTATACATGTATGTATAAATGCATGAATCCATGCATACATGCATGCATGCATTTATGCATGCTTGGATAGATGCATGTATGTATGGATGGATGCATGCATACATGTATACATACATAGATACATCTATGTATGGATGCATGCATCTACATGGAGTCATACATACATATGGATCCATACAAGATATATACATGTATACATGTATGTATGGATGCATGCATCCATGCATACATACATTCATACATGTATGCATGCTTGGATAGATACATGTATGTATGGATGCATATATGCATAGATGCATATATGCATGCATATATGCATGCATGGATACATACATATGCATAGATACAAGATATTTACACGTATGTATGTATGCATGTATGTATGTATGTATGTATGTATGTATATATCCATGCATGTATGTATGCATGGATACATACATGCATCCATGCATGCATGCATGCATGCAGGTATGCATGCATGGATAGATGCATGCATAGATGCATATGCATACATAAAAGATATATATATGTGATGGGGACATAGCCCAATTACAAAATGGACACAACAGAAAAGGAGAAATTATATTAACTAGAAAAATAAGCTAGTACAAACAGTACAGAGAAAATAAATTTAAAAATATGTCCTAAGGGCTTACAATAGCATAAATCTGGAGATAATTACTTCTTTCAGTACCTCCTCTCAAACTCCACTCCAAACTGCCTTTTACAATATCAAAAATCTCTTTAAATAGACTCTGGAGGGTTAAGGACTAGGAATACCTTCTAGAAAGTGCTAGTAGGCATCCACCGACCAAATAGAAGCCTCGAAAAGCTGTGTTATAAGTTGACGCAGATCTAAAAAAATTTAGAAATGATAACCAAACTTTCGAGAGGCATAAATTTTGAACCATAGCTCCGATTGACATATGTATCTATGCATATGCAATTTATACATAGATATATGTATGTATGGATGCATGCATGCATGCATGCATAAATCTATATATACATTGCATACATACATAGATATATCTATGCAAGCATGCATGTATACATATATATCTATGTATGTATGTAATGTATACATAGATATATGTATGCATGCATGCATCCATACATATATCTATGTATACATTGCACAAATACATAGATATATCCATGTATGCATACATACATTGATATATGTATGTATGGATGCATGCATAGATATATATATGTATGTATGCAATTTATACATAGATATATGTATATATCTATATATGCAATATGTATGTATATATGTATGTATACATGTATGAATGCATCCATCCATACATACATGTATCTATCTATACATACATATTGCATATGCATGCATGCATCTATGTATACATACATGTATAAATGTATGTATAAATGTATGCATGCATGCTTGCATACATCCATAGATGCATTCATGTATGGATGGATGCATCCGTTCATACATGCATCTATGTATGTATACATGCATGTATACATATATATGTATATACGTGTATGTATATGTATGCATGAATATGTATATGTATATGTACATGTATATGTATGTATATGTATATGTATGTATGCATGCATGCATCCATACATGCATGCATACATACATGCATTCATACATACATACATGTATATATGTATGTATTGATACACACACATACATGCATGCATGCATCATACATATGTTTATATATATATGCATACATTTATGTATGGATGTGTATGTATATATAGATATATACATCTATGTATGCTTCTATGTATGTATGTATTGACACACACACATGCATGTATACATACATATTGCATACATAGATATATACATATATCTATGCATACATTGCATACATACATAGATATATCTATGCATGCATGCATGTATCCATATATATATATATATATATATATATATATGTATGCATGAATGCATGCATATCTATCTATGTATGCAATATATATATAGATATATGTATGTATGGATGCATACATCCATACATACATACATGTATACATGTATATATCTTTTATGTATGCGTGCATACATCCTTGCATGTATCTATGCATGCATGGATGCATACATCCATCTATGCATCTATGTATACATGCATACATACATGTATAAAAGTATATATGTATGTATATATATGCATGCATACATATATATTGATGGATGCATACGTACATGCATGCATATATCCATACATGTATATATGTATATAGATGCATACATATATCTGTATGTATGCATGCCTGCATCGATACATACATATATTTATGTATACATTGTACATACATACATACATACATACATACCTACATACATACATACATATATATATATATATATATATATATATATATATATATCTATGGATACATGCATGCATGCATAGATATATCTATGTATGTATGCAATGCATACATAGATATATGTATGTATGGATGCATAAATGCATAGATGTATGGATGAAAGCGTGCATGCATCCATCTATACATACATGTATCTATCCATGCATGCATACATGCATGCATGTATGTATGCATGGGTGCATACATACATACATACATGTATACATGTATATATCTTGTGTGTATGCATATGCATGTATGCATGCATCTATCCATGCATGCTTAGATGCATGCATATATGCATACATGCATACATACATAGATGCATCCATGTATGCATCCATGCATGCATACATGCATACAAAGATAGATGGATTCATGTATGTATGCATCCATGCATATGCATGCATCCATACATACATGTATCTATTTATGACATAGATACATGCATGCATGCATGCATCCATGCATGAACGGATGGATGCATCCAAGCATGCATAGATGCATGCATATGCATGGATGCATAAATACATGCATGCATCTATGTATATATGTATGTATGCATGCATGCATCTATGCATGCATGGATAGATGCATGGATGTATGTATGCATGCATACATGCATATGCATACATACAAGATATATACATGTATACATGTATGTATGTATGCATGCATGGATGTATGCAAATAGATGCATGCATATACATGGATGTATGCAAATACATGCATGCGTATATGTATGTATTCATGCATACATGGATAGATGCATACATACATGCATATGCATACAAATAACATATATACATGTATACATGTATGTATGTATGCATACATCCATGCATACATACATGCATGCATTTATGCATGCTTGGATAGATTCATGTATGGATGGATGGATGCATGGATACATGTATACATACATAGATTCATGTATGTATGGAGTCATACATACATATGCATACATACAAGATATATACTTGTATACATGTATCTGTCTATGCATGCATCCATGCATACATACATGCATGCATGTATTTATGCTTGGATAGATACATGTATGTATGGATGCATGCATATGCATGAAGTCATATGTACATGCATGCATCTATGGATGTATGCATGTATGCATAGATGCATGTATGCATTGATAGATGCATGCATGCATTGATAGATGCATGCATACATGCATATGCATACATAAAAGATATATACATGTATACATGTATGTATGTATGCATGCAGCCAAGCATACATACATGGATGCATGTATTGATGCAGAGGATGAAGGATCTACCGACAAACTTACAAATTCAAGCACAATATGGACCCAAACCCCTATGTTTCAATGGTGTTCCCAAATGCACACAATGCCACCAAAGACTTCAAACTTGGATTTACCTTCACCAAGTGTTTCCTCCACCTCTACACACCTTAAAAAACTTCAAACAACATGTTTCTAGGTTTCCAAACCTAGAAATCTTCAGTAGATACAAAAAAGACCAGTTTTGCCCTTTACTATGCTATTCTCTTCTTTGGATCAGCAAACCCTGTTTTCTTGATTTTTTCTCTGAAACTTTCCAAAACACCAAGAAAATAAATAGGCTTTCCAAATACCCTTTTCATATTTTTATAACATATCAAAAAATCAGATATCACTCCTTTGGAATGATTGTACGAAACAGGGCAGTTTGTCTTAGAATTAAGCCTAATTAGGCCACTTTTACAAAGCAAGTACCCTTCAAACTTGCAATCCAACTTAATCCTTTTGAATAGTCTCTATTAATGATATAAATCAAAGGAATTTCAAGATTATAGGTCTTGGTCACACTCCTAAACACCCAATCCTCAAAACCCTCCTTAAAATGGCTTAAAAACTAGGGCCTGCTTGTTCAAACCCCAAAACTCAATTCCAGAACTTCTCCTTCAGCATTCAACATGAATTTACCTTGTCTTCAAACATTATCAAATAAAAAATATACCTTGTTAAGCCAGATGTACGGCTGCATAACACCTAGAACTCATTTGGGTACCCAAATTAATCCTTCCAGCACTCAACTTTGCATTTCTTTCACAGTAACCTGCAAATCTTCACTCTTCTTTCATTTTCATGATTATTTAGACATGTTAGGGCATTTAGGGTCCATCCCATGGGTTAGATGTACAAAAAGTAGGATGGTACCCTCATTTCCTATTGAAAAATCAAAGCAAAACTCAGAGTTTCAGCGTGACAGCAACAATAATAACTGTAATTTGATAAGAAACATCTCAAGATGGATGCAAAACCTCTTAATAACACCTTGCCAAAGTAAATAACAGATTTCTATATTCAAAGAACCTCTAAATTGCAAGAAAACTTCAAATTTTCATTTATTCACAAGGTTGTCCGTACAAATTCTGTGTGTTTTCCGTACAAACACTGTCTCTCCTCTTCCATATGGCTGAGACATCTTAAATAAACCTTAGAATACCTGCCCAACTAACCAAGTTGGTTGGAAATGCTTATTTAATCAAACAAATAGCAAGTTACTATTTTCCCTCCAAAACTAAATTCAAATTTCAAACTTTGCTTTCTATGCATATTTCAGCATTCTAACCTATGCAACTGATTTAAGAATGATCCAATGACCTTATTGAATGCAAAAAAAAAACATGAAACTACTTCCTATTCTACCCTTCATGGCTCATATGCCATTTTTACATCATGTTGCCCGTAGGGCTTTATTAGGACCTTTGACCTTCAATGCACTTTGTTTGTTACAATATGCCATTATTGGTCTTAGAATGTTCCAATTGATCTTCAAAGAGTTCCTTGATCCATTGTATTCATCCGGTACCAAGGTGTTCTTCATTGTCTTGATAGGTGCTTCTACACCATACATCCCACCATCAAAGTAACTCTTGTCCCAAGAGTTAAATGGAATAGTCTTCTTGCCTCCCATCCTTCTAGATGGTTGTTTGCAACTCTTCACCTACAATTTATCACCCTGCTCATGTGTATTACCTACATGCAAATGATTAGAAACAAAAAATCTTGAATATTTGTTACCATCCATGGTAAACTTATTGTTTGCTGCCTGTAAACAGTCACTTGTTATGAAAGACTTCATGTGCTGCTGTTTGAGTTTATGTAGACCGTGTCCCTTATCCTTCATGGTTTGACTCATTGCTTTGTGTATTTTTGTCACCAATGGACACCATACTATTCCTATCATCACTCCTCTTGCTGTCATAACTTTATTTACTGTCTCATTTGCTGTTGCTGCCCCATGTACTGTCACTGTCTGATTACAAGCAGCAATATGAGTATTTTTTTGAATATCCTTCTTCTTTACCACCAATAGAGAAGGCTTATGTGGAGGTTCTACCATATCATGGCTTCTATGCCTCTGCTCCTGCAAAACAAAAAATTCTTTCTTGCCAAAACAAATAACTCTTTCCTTATCATGACCAAGTAATGGAGTTAACTTATACTTCACACCATCCTTATGCACTATATAAACATTTGATGCTCCAAAATGAATGGTATTCCTTGAGGCTTGCCAAGGCCTTCCAAGGATGACATGACAGCATGTCATTGGTATGATATCACATAAGACTTGGTCTTTATACTCTCCTATGGAAAAATCAACCATGGCTTGTTCCCTAACAACAATGTTTTGTTGATCACTGACCCAAGATGCTCTATATGGCCTATCTATAGGATACTTCTTCAATCCTAGTTTGAGTACCATTTCATAAGACACTAGGTTATCAAAAGAACCAGAGTCAATGACCATTTTCCAAACCTTACCATGGCTAAGGTAATTTGTTCTGAAAATAGATGGCCTTCTCTCCTTTTGCTACTGCACGGGTTGTCCTCTTCTCACCATTAGGGATTCTCCTATCTCAGGATCTGCATTACCATACTTTTTTTCTTCCTCTTCTCCTTGGGTCAAGGTGACTCTCTTCTCCTCCTTCCTAAAATCCACACCTTTCTCAGGGAACTTGTAGAACTGATGCCCCACTCCTCCACATGTGAAACATTTGCCTGTGAAAACACTTGATCCTCTTCCACCTCCAAATCTTCCTCCTCTGAAACTTCCTCTTGTCTCAGATGTAATCTCTTTTCCTTTATCTTTGTCTTGATTATTTGTAGTGTCAAACTGACTTTGTACACCTCTTTCTCTCATGGTTCCACCTCCTCTCTGATTTCCTTGCCTTTCATTCTTTCTTTTCAGTTTCTCTTCTGCTCTGATTGCAAGTTGAAAACACTTTCCAAGGGTTCTTGGCACATTCAGCCCTATTTCATCTTGTATGTTGTACTTGAGGCCATTGATATATCTTGCCACCTTCTCATCTTCATCTTCCACTCCTCCCCTAATGCTCAAGGTATGAAACTATTCAGTATATGTCATCACATCCATGTCTCTCTATTTTAAGTTGTTCCCTCTTATCTTGATTTGAATGGCCAAATCTGATGGTAAGAACTGACTTCTCACCATGGCCTTCATTCTATCCCAATCTGAGATCTTATTCAATCCTCTTTCCTCTCTTTCCTTCTGAACACTAGTCCACCATGTAAGTGTTGTCCCTCTCAATCTTGCCTTTGCTATTTTCACCTTCTTATCTGCCTCTATGTCTTCAAGATCAAAGTAGTTTTCAAGGGTTTCTATCCACCCTAGTACTTCTTCGTTGTCCATTTTACCTTGGTAGATTGGTAAATCAATGTGGTTCTTTCCACCATTACCTTGTACTGCTTTAATGATTCTCACAAATCTCCTCTCTTCAGGATCATCTGCTGCCTCATGTTCTTGTCTTGTATTACCAACTTCTTCTTCTTCATGATTCTCTCCATGATTTCTTCCTCTAACCTCTTCTCTTCTAGGTTCTTGCCTTTCCTTTTCCAAGGCTTCTATCCTTTCAATAAATTGTAGTCTCTCCCTTCTCATTTGTATTTCTTCCCTCTCTTTAGATGCTTCTAGTTCTCTCCTTTCTCTCTTCTCTCTTGCCAATTCTTCTCTCAACTCTTCAAGTTCTCTAGCCATTTGATTTTTAGGAGGCATTTTCACAACCTAGTTTTCTCTTCCATACTATAGAATATTCAAACTAACACTCTTTCCCTCACCAAGAATCTCAGGACACCTCTAATGTACCTTTCAACTTTGGGACGCTCAAGGAGGAAATGGGCACTCCAAGGTTTCTACAAAGGGACCAGTACCTTAGTGATGACAAAAGACTCCAAGATGATGGAATATACAACTTCTCAACTCCCCAAAGACCTTGCTAATGCTCTGATACCACCTGATGTAGAGGATGAAGGATCTACCGACAAACTTACAAATTCAAGCACAATATGGACCCAAACCCCTATGTTTCAATGGTGTTCCCAAATGCACACAATGCCACCAAAGACTTCAAACTTGGATTTACCTTCACCAAGTGTTTCCTCCACCTCTACACACCTTAAAAAACTTCAACCAACATGTTTCTAGGTTTCCAAACCCAGAAATCTTCAGTAGATACAAAAAAGACCAGTTTTGCCCTTTACTATGCTATTCTCTTCTTTGGATCAGCAAACCCTGTTTTCTTGATTTTTCTCTGAAACTTTCCAAAACACCAAGAAAATAAATAGGCTTTCCAAATACCCTTTTCAGATTTTTATAACATATCAAAAAATTAGATATCACTCCTTTGGAATGATTGTACGAAACAGGGCAGTTTGTCTCAGAATTAAGCCTAATTAGGCCACTTTTACAAAGCAAGTACCCTTCAAACTTGCAATCCGACTTAATCATTTTGAATAGTCTCTATTAATGATCTAAATCAAAGGAATTTCAAGATTATAGGTCTTGGTCACACTCCTAAACACCCAATCCTCAAAACCCTCCTTAAAATGGCTTAAAAACTAGGGCCTGCTTGTTCAAACCCCAAAACTCAATTCCAGAACTTCTCCTTCAGCATTCACCATGAATTTACCTTGTCTTCAAACATTATCAAATAAAAAATATACCTTGTTAAGCCAGATGTACGGCTGCATAACACCTAGCACTCATTTGGGTACCCAAATTAATCCTTCCAGCACTCAACTTTGCATTTCTTTCACAGTAACCTGCAAATCTTCACTTTTCTTGCATTTTCATGATTAGTTAGACATGTTAGGGCATTTAGGGTCCATCCCATGGGTTAGATGTACAAAAAGTAGGATGGTACCCTCATTTCCTATTGAAAAATCAAAGCAAAACTCACAGTTTCAGCGTGACAGCAACAATAATAACTGTAATTTGATAAGAAACGTCTTAATATGGATGAAAAACCTCTTAATAACACCTTGCCAAAGTAAATAACAGATTTCTATATTCAAAGAACCTCTAAATTGCAAGAAAACTTCAAATTTTCATTTATTCACAAGGTTGTCCGTACAAATTCTGTGTGTTTTCCGTACAAACACTGTCTCTCCTCTTCCATATGGCTGAGACATCTTAAATAAACCTTAGAATACCTGCCCAACTAACCAAGTTGGTTGGAAATGCTTATTTAATCAAACAAATAGCAAGTTACTATTTTCCCTCCAAAACTAAATTCAAATTTCAAACTTTGCTTTCTATGCATATTTCAGCATTCTAACCTATGCAACTGATTTTAGAATGATCCAATGACCTTATTGAATGCAAAAAAAAACATGAAACTACTTCCTATTCTACCCTTCATGGCTCATATGCCATTTTTACATCATGTTGCCTGTAGGGCTTTATTAGGACCTTTGACCTTCAATGCACTTTGTTCATTAAAATATGCCATTATTGGTCTTAGAATGTTCCAATTGATCTTCAAAGAGGTCCTTGATCCATTGTCTTCATCCGGTACCAAGGTGTTCTTCATTGTCTTGATAAGTGCTTTTGCACCATGTATGAATGCATGGATAGATGCATGCATACATGCATATGCATAGATACAAGATATATACATATATACATGTATATATGTATGCATACATACATGCATGCATATATGCATGCATGGATAGATACATGTATGTATGGATGGATGCATGAATACATGTATACATAAATACATATATGCAGTCATGCATCCATACATACGTATATCTATGTATACATTGCATACATACATAGATATATCTATGCATGCATGCATGTATATATATTTATATATATATATATATATATATATATATTTGTATGTATGTATGTATGTATGCATATTCATGCATATGCAATGGATGTATATATATATGTGTGTGTATGGATGCATGCATGCATCCATACATACATATATCTATGCATACATTGCATACATACATAGATATATCTATGTATGCATGCATGTATACACACACACACATATATATGTATGTATGTATGTATGTATGTATGTATTCATACATATATATGTATGCATCTATATACATACAAACATGTATGGATGTATGCATCCATGCATTTATAGATGCATGCATGTATATATGCATCCATCCACATATATGTATGCATGCATATATATACATCCATACATACATGTATACATATATGTATGCATGTATACATAGATGCATGCATGCAAGCATCCATACAAGATATATATGTGTATACATGTATGTATGTATGTATACATCCATACATATATATATTTATGTATATATTGCATACATACATATATCTTTATATATATTGCATACAACCATAGATATGCACGCATGCATGCATACATAGATATATGTATATATCTATGTATGTAATATGTATGTATACATGTATGAATGCATTCATCCATACGTACATGTATCTATGTATACATAGATATTGCATATACATGCATGCATGCATGCATCTATTTATACATACATGTATCTATGTATGTATACATGTATACATGCATGCATGCATACATCCATACATACATGTATTTATGTATGTATGCACGTATACATAGATGCATAGATGTAGGTATGCATCCATACATGCATGTATGGATCGATGCAGCCATACATCCATGTATCCATGCATGTATATATGCATGCATACATATATCTCTATATACGTATATGTATATGTATGTATGCATGCATGCATCCATACATGCATGCATACATACATACACATACATACATGTATATTGCATACATATGTATGTATGTATGCATGCATGTATACATATGTGTATGCATACATGTATGTATGGATGTGTATATATGTATACATACATACATACATGTATGCATGTATGTATGTATTGACACACACACGCTTGCTTGCATGCATGCATGCATCATACATATGTATATGTATGTATACATACATGTATGTATGTATGTATGTATGCATCCATGCATACATAGATACATAGCATACATGCATAGATATATCTATGGATGCATGCATAGATGCATAGATACATGTATGCATCTATGTATATATGCATACATCCATAGATACATGATGCAGGATGTGAGGCCTCACCCAATCTGTCATAGTAGCAATGAGATAATTGTATTACGGTGATTTTTAATCTTATGTATTGATACACTTCTAAGACTGTAGGGTTATGTTATCTGCATTTTGATGATCCGCAATTACTTCTACATATTATGACCTAATTGATGCATTTAATGATTCTATTCATGTTTTAAGCTATTGGCATTTCATTAATAGAAATTGAATGGTAGAAATGCTTGTAATGTAAGAATGTAATGTTTAAGTGGAAATTGGAGTTAGAAAAAAAAAAAAAAAATTGTTATGCATTGAGACCTAACTTGCATACCTAGGAATTCAATAGTTGTGGATTCAACATCTTGTCACAATGATAAAAATAGAATATGAAGCTATTCATAATATTAAATTGACCATGTTATGATAAGTAAACTTTGATGTTATAGTATTTTGAGCATTTTACATGGAAATTATTAGAAAAAGTAATTTAATTAAAAAGAATGAAGTATGGAACTCAAATGTCGAATGTGATATGTAAGTTTGATATTTTAATATTTTGAAGGTTATATTTGAAATGATTAAGAAAGGGAAATTTAATTTGAGATGATGAAATATATGCAAGTCTAATGTTGAATGAGATAAAAATTATTTCACTTAGGTACTTATTGTTTAGATGATTTTCTTGGACTACTGATGCTTGAATTTAGTGTGCAGGAATTTGACCATGGGTTTAAAGGGGAATTAAGGCTCAAACTACTACAAACATGACATAGCCAAGGTTGAATCAGTGGAAAAGATTCAAACCCCATTGTAATGTGTTTTATTTTGTATATGTGAATTTATATGTGTGTAATAGCTTAGTTCATGCATTATTGGAGTTAAGTCACTTTTAATGTAATGTGTTGTTTTGTGTGTGTCATTTGACACTTGTGTTGTCCATGTAGAGATGCCATGTCATTCAAGGTTTGACAAGAAGTAACCTAACCTAAACCTAACCCCAATGTTGTACCCAAGTTAAGCTCACATAGAAAAAAATGCCATGAGGAGTCTCAATCAAAGGAAATTCAAATTTGGACTTGGCTAGGGTTTGTAGGGGTCATTAGGTGGTCCCTAAGTGTCTTTTAGGTGAAAATAAGTTGCCCATATGATAGTACATCATGTCAGGGACCTATTTTTGATCATGTGAGTGCCTAGATAGCCTAGGGAGCCCCTTTACCCATGCATTCTTCCATCAATTCGAATTTGGAGTTGTCATATCCATGTTCCCACTTAGTCAAAAATAGAAAAGTTTGAGGAGACAAGTTGTAAGAAGTAGTGGCTTAGTATTTTTGCTAAAATAAGTTAGTGAGAAGGCTTTATTAGAGGGTCTTGGCCAAACTAGTGGGGTGTCTACCCACTCTCTAATTTTAGAGACTATTAGATTTTGGAGGGAGATTAAGGGAGCTATACTACAACTATCCTCACCATAGCTTGGACCAAGGTTGGTGTCTCAAAACTTGTTTCTTTCTCATTTCTTGCTTTTAGTATGGTTAAACAAATGTGCAAGTGTGAGAGTTCATTAATAGAGTATGCATTTGCATTATAAATCTTGTGATATGGATTTTTGGGTATTCTGTGAAAGTGTGGTGTTCTTGTTGCATTATGAGCATTGATTATGTATTGTGACAATGTGAGAATGTGTGATGTTCTTGTAAATTTCTTGGTTCACCTTCTTGGTTTTGTTTTTGTTGGAATGGAAAGTGAATGTGTTTTGTGCTTTTGGAGATCCTTTCTTGGTTTTGTTTTGTTGTTCATCATTTGTTTTGCTGTTGTTCTTGTTTGAATGTGAGTGTTGATTGTGATTATGGGTGTGAAGGCTTCACTCACCCTTGGGAGGGCAGAGAAGCCTTGGGTGAAGGGCATAAGTTGGAATTGACATTGCAGGTGAGAAAGAAAATTTTGTTTTTACCTCATGATGAGGTTGTTATTATGGATCATGGGCTCCGTCATGGCCATGAAACTTGTTGTTTAGGAGGTACAAGGATGTTTGGTGGATGAGGAGAAGATGGTTGTTTTGAAGGCGTTGAGAGACAATGCAATGGTAATGTGTTGTTTATGCTGTGGTGGCCTTGAGAGGCAAAATGTATTGGCAATATGATATTTATGAATTTCTCCTCCTTGAAGAGCCCACCTTCACCCAACATTTTATGATTCCAATGGTGAATCATTGTGCAAGCCATGGGAGCGTGTTGATTGTGTTTTGTGTTGTGTCTTCATACAAAATTTTGTGATGTATGTCTGAAACCCGATTTGAGCCTTGTTCCCCTAGCGCGGGGGTGGTCTCTTTGGAGGCCTATGGTTGGGTGGAAAGCACCCATGGTCCTTGTTTTCCTTGTGATGCATTTGCAGATTTGTGCCCAAGGGAGCAATGGAAATGGATTGACCATCTTGCATATTGATGTTTGGATGAGAAAACTTGACATTGTGCCCCCCATTCATGAAGGAGGATTCACTAGATTGTTCATGTTCTCAATGATCATGTTTCATATGATTTCGAAAGGTCTCATGTTATCTCTTTGTGATGAAAGGAGATTGTATCATTGCTATCTAATGTATATGTAGAGAAAATAATTTAAAATGTTGTATATGTATCTTACTTGTTAAGAAATGATCAGTTGAAGCTTCATGAGTTATGGAAGAGCTAGTAGGAGATATTATTTTGGCATCAAATATTATATTTGTAAAAGTATAGTTTCCTGTTCTATTGTTTTGTGTATTGAGCTATAAAAGAAAATAAAAAAGAAAAAAGAAAAAAAATTCTATGAAATATGCCATCTTAAATGTGTTACGATTCTGAGTCACTTTTGATGTAAAATAACATCTTCAATTTAATGTATGAAAGGAGTCACAGTTTTATTGAGAAGTTGTATATCATGATTTTGTTGAGAAGTAGTATATCATTGTTCTTATAAGAAATGTTCATCATAAGATTGGATGTATTAGGAAGAAGATATGTATGAGATCTTTCTTCTCATTCTAATATAACCGGTAGACATATGTCATGAATGTATGTGGATAGAAATTAAGTGTATAGTTGGTGAATTCAAAATCATAATTGTTGCTTGAAATATTATATGCATTCAATAAGATAGAAGAAAATAGTTATGTTGAGCAACTCTTGTATATGAATGATTATTATTTCTTTTGGTTTTCAAGTTCAAACCAAATCTTATTAGAAAACACCATTCTTTAACTAAAATGATCACTAAGATTTATGGAAGGATAAGATAAAGTGCTTAGGAAAGGAAACTCATAGTCCAAATTTAAGAGAAAACCTTGCTATAGGAGCTTTTTTTTTCCTCTCTGAAAAATATATGAGAGGAGAAGATAATGTGTGTCTAAAAATACAGACTAATAAAATAATAAAGAATATACCTTGATACCCTAATGGAAGCCTATATAGTATAGAGGTCATATAATAGGATACAAATTAAAAAGGTCTCCTAAACACCCCAAGGGTCACGTGATCCCATGGAAGTACAATATATGATTCAAAACTTGTAAGAAGAAAATAATAGTAATAATAATAAACTAGCTAAATTTACTCCTACACCTAGCAACTAATGTAAAAAAAGCCTAAATCTTGGGGAACATCCCAAGGTCGATCACCTTGGGAGCTCCCCATACCCTCCTTCTCCCCATACATAGGAGACAAATAGTACAAAAAAGCTGACATTAGACAACTTTGGTGATATGATTAAAAAAGGGGTTTTTTTTTTTTTTAAAGAAAGAATACAGTCAACATCAAATCATACTTTCCCCCTAACAAGCACATGAACCAAGATAATCCTAGGTGCTAGTATGTTGGACAATTTGAAAAAGTTTAGATGGTTTAAAAAATTTCCCCTACACGCCTAGAAATATCACATGCGTGGAAGAAATGGAGGCCTAGGGAAGTATTGGTATGAGTGCATGTAGAGTTGGAAGCTAGGAAGGAGTTCCTTGGGGAATGTTTAAAAACTTCAAAACTTATGTGTCAGACCTAGTAACTAAGTCGACTTTTTCAAGGAGATTTGTATGTGCACGTGAGCCTATGTATGGGTGCTAGCAATTTTTAAAAAAAGAAGAGGTTATGTTTCTTGGTTAGTTTTAATATTCTATTTGGTGTGGGGTAAAGTTACTTAAGATGTTTAAGGGAAAGGGGTTAGGATATTAAGGAGTAATGATGATATATATTAATATTTATTGATGAGTTAGTCAACAAATTTAAGAGTGTAGATGTTTGCACCTATATAAATGACTAAAATAATTTAAATGTAGTGAAGTTATTTAGGATATATATATATATATATATATATGTCTTGGAATTATTATAATTATGATATTATCTCCTACTTATCTATATATTGGAATCTAAATATGGTGAAGTTTTATTAAGGATTATTGTATTGGGTTTAGAGGATAGGTAGGAGATATGTTGGATAGTTAAGGACGATTATGTGATAGTTAGTGGTTGGAACTTATGTGAAAGGGGTAAGTATTAATATATATTTATAGAGTATTAATTGTCACAAACACCTAAATATGCATTAAGTTGTAAATAATGCACTTAGAATTTATATTGAATGATGTAATAACATTTGTTATGAATAAGGTGGGAGAAGAAAAAAGCTATTAATATTATTTAGGATGTTGTTATTATATGTATATATATAGTAATGATGTTGGGTTAAGTATAGGAATGCTATTAAAACTAGCTTTAAAGATAGTAGGAGCAAATGGCTTCTAATTTAAAATAGAATGAATAATAAAAAGGGTAGTTAGTATTAATTGGTCAATAAGATGTTTTAGGCTAGTTAGTTTGAATATTTGGTATTGTTATATTGAATGTTGAGGTATTCCTTAGGAAGCAAGAAAGAAAAAAAATTTGTTGTGTTATTTTTACAGTAAATTTGGGCATGACACAGGAGCATCCAGAGGTATAAGGGCAATCCTTTGTCACCCAAAAAAAATGTACTTAGACTTAGTTTTTGTTTCATGTATTTTCATTTTTGGATACCCATTTGGATCAAATAAAGGTTCTAACTCTCATAGTTCCACTATCAGTGTTCTAAGATAGATTATTTGGACACCTTGGGATACGTGTAAATCTTGAAAAAAAAGAAGTATGTAATAGGGCCATAATTTTGAGTAAACTAGAAGGTGTAAATTGATCAGATGAATATAATTATAATTTAGAGCATTTCAGAAAAAGAATCAGGTCAAAAAGCCCCACGGTTTGAAAGTTATTACAATTTTTTGAGTTTTAGAGACCTCCTAAGCATATGCAATATGTATGTATACATAGATACATGTATGTATGGATGGATGCATTCATACATGTATACATATCTATTAACATACATATTGCATACATAGATATATACATATATCTATGTATACATGGCATACATGCATAGATATATATATGCATGCATGCATGAATATCAATGTATGTATGCAATATATACATAGATATATGTATGAATGGTTGCATACATACATAAATATATGTATACATGTATATATCTTGTATGTATGCATATGCATGTATGCATGCATCTATGCATGCATCTAAGTACACATGTATGTATGTATGTATATATATGCATGCATACATATATAATTATGGAATGCATGGATTCATACATCCATACATGTATTTATGTATATAGATGCATAAATATTTATATATGTAAGCATGCATACATCCATACATACATATATCTATGTATACATTGCATACATACATAGATATATCCATGTATACATGCATGCATGCATAGATATATCTATGCATGCATGCATGTATACATAGATATATGTATGTATGGATGCATGCATGCATGCATCCATACATACATATATCTATTTATATATCTATGCATGCATGCAATGTATGCATAGATATATGTATGTATGGACGCATGCATGCATCCATACATACATATATCTATGTATACATTGCATACATGCATACATATATCTATGCATGTATGCAATGTATACATAGATATATGTATGTATGGATGCATGTATGCTGGATTATGTATGCTATGCTTTGGACATCTATTCCGTCTGGTGAGATTGGTTTGTGGTCCCATATCTAGAGATAGGAGATTGGGAAGTGGTGCTCTAGCTCGAGATTGCCCACTTATTTCTATAGGGGGTTGGATATCTATGTATGTATGCAATGTATACATAGATATATGTATGTATGCATGCATGCATGCATGCATATATCTATATATACAATGCATCCATACATAAATATATCTATGTATCTATGTATAGATACATGTATCTATGTATGTATACATGTATGCATGTATCTATGCATGTATATATCTATTTATCTATGTATACATACATACATGTATCTATGTATGTATACATGTATGTATGCATCCATCCATACATACATGTATGTATCCATGGATGCATACATGCATGCGTGGATGCATACATACATACATACATACATACATGTATCTATGTATGTATGCATAGATGCATGCATCCATGCATACATGCATATCTATGCATGTATGCCATGTATACATAGATAAATGTATGTATGGATGCATGCATGCGTCCATACATACATATATCTATGTATGTATGCATACATACATATATGTATGTATACATATATGTATGTATGCATACATACATAGATATATGTATGTATGGATGCATGCATGCATGCATCCATACATACATATATCTATGTATACATTGCATACATACATAGATATATTTATGTATACATGCATGCATGCATAGATATATCTATGTATGTATGCAATGTATACATAGATATATGCATGCATGCATGCATGCATCCATAAATACATATATCTATGTATACATTGCATATGCATAGATATGCATGCATATATATATATATATATATATATATATATATATATATATATATATATATATATATATATATATCTATGTATGCAATATGTATGTATATATATATGTATACATGTATGAATGCATCCATCCATACATACATGTATCTATGTATACATACATATTTCATATGCATGCATGCATGTATTGATGGATGCATCTGTTCATACATGTATCTATATATGTATACATGCATGCATACATATATATGTATATACGTATATGTATATGTATATATATATGTATATGTATGTATGCATGGATATGTATATGTATATGTATATGTATGTATGCATGCATATGCATACATAAATGTATGTATAAATGCATCATATATATGTATATGTATATATGCATGCATGCATACATACATACACATACATACATACATGTGTGTATGTATATTGCATACATATATGTATGTATGCATGCATCATACATACGTATATGGATGTATGTAGGCATGCATGCATACATCCATGCTTGCATACATACATACACATACATACATACATACATGTATGTATGTATGTATTGATACACACACACACATGCATGCATGCATCATAGATACGTTTATGTATGTATGCATACTTGTATATGTGGATGTGTATGTATGTATAGATACATACATCTATGTATGCATGCATGTATGTTTGTATTGACACACACATGCATGTATACATACAGATTGCATACATAGATATATACATATATCTATGTATACATTGCATACATACATAGATATATCTATGCATGCATGCATGTATATATATATATATGTGTGTGTGTGTGTGT
Organism: Cupressus sempervirens; assembly: GCA_028749045.1. NCBI lineage: Eukaryota > Viridiplantae > Streptophyta > Pinopsida > Cupressales > Cupressaceae > Cupressus > Cupressus sempervirens. Next base: position 271,443,160 of record CM053789.1, read on the forward strand.
ACTAGCTTATTTTTCCAGTTAATATAATTTTCTCTTTTCTGTTGTGTCCATTCTATGCTTGGGTCATGTCTTCGTCAAGTGGTATTAGAGCTGGTATTCTTGAGTGTGTAGATAGAGTGCCGACTATGAGGTAGTTTGCACCAGGATGATGTGGTTGTGGGTTTGAGTTAGAAGATGCCTCCATGAAGAGAGCATGGCAGAAGGGCCAGAGCTATTAATCCTGAGGAGATTAGGGCCCTCCAAAGGTAGGTACAGGCATTGTAAGAGGAGCTCTGTAGAGGAGCTAATGTTGCCGCAGGTGATGACAGTGAGGATGAAAATGAAGAAGAAGAAATGGGACCAAAAGGGGAATTTGATAGGAAAGTTCTGAATTGTTTGAGTATGAGGATATCAGGGACCCAGATAGGTTTAATTTTGCAAAGGCCAAACTAAAAGGCCATGCCAAAATTTGGTGGCAAGAGGTTCAATTGGAAATAAATAGAAGAGGAAAGGAGAAGATCACAAGGTGGGATCGCATGGTGGACAAATTGAAGAAATAGTTCATTATTGTGGACTACAAGCTTGATTTGTTTAAGAAGATCCATGGGTTAAAGCAAGCAGGAAGATCAGTTCAAGAATATATAGAGGAGTTTTATCAACTTTTTATTAGAGTAGGGCATGCAAAAGCAAATAAGGAGAAGGTTGCTCAGTATATTAGTGGGTTGCGACCTAGCATCAAGGAGGAATTAAGTCTAGTAAGAATGACCAACGTTTAAGAGGCATACCAATTTTCCCTACAATTTGAAGAGAAGCTAAATAAAAGGTTTGAAGGAAGACAAAGAGGGTGCAGTCAAGGAGGAAGGGGTAGTGGTAGGTCATCTAGAGGACGAAATGAAACTCAAAAGAAAAATGAAGATGTGAGTACTAGTAGAAACCAGAGGAACGAGGGTTTTAACCGCTCTCATGATCAAGACTTTTGAAATTAGAGAGGAAGAGGTAGAGGATGTGTAAAAGGAAGAGGAGACTTCCATGGTACCTATTTTCATTGTAATGAAGAAGGTCCGCATGCCTTTGAATGCCCTTAATGACAAGGAAGGACAGATAGGAGAGCTGAGGGCCAAGCTAAGGTTGCTCATGTGGATGAGGATGCACAATCATCACATTCAGAGGATGTAGAAAGAGGAGAGACCTTGGTGAATGAAAGGGTTCTACTAAGTGGTGAGATTGAACTAGGACAATGGAGGAGTTTGTTCCATACTAGATGCAAGTGTGAGGATAAATTTTGTGACATGATCATTAATGGTGGTAGCATAGATAACTTGGTATTAGAGGAGATGGTCTCTAAGCTGAAGCTCAAGAGGGAGAGACATCCCTAGCCCTATCGGATTGCTTGGGTGAAAGATGATCATAAGGTCTTGGTACATGAAGAATGTTTAGTAAAATTCAAAATTAGGAGTTACAATGATGAAGTTCTCTATGATGTTATTTTGATGGATGTTTTCCATCAATTATTGGGTAGACCATGGCAGTTTGATAGACATGCAGTACATGATGGACATGCAAACACATATGCTCTAACAAAGGATGGAGTTCGCCACACATTGAAGCCCATGAAAAAAGAAGGTGAAAAGGTATGTAGCAGTGCTAAGATTTTTCTTGTTGATGGAAGAAAGTTTTTAGATGGCATGAAACAACAACATATGTGCTATGCTTTGATTCCTAGGAAAGATAAAGAAGGTATGTTTTGAAGTCTTTTTTCTTTGTACTAGATGTATTAGCTTATTTAAAAAGTTAATAAAATTTTCCTTTCCTATTGTGTCCATGTTATGCTTGGGTGGTGTCCCCATCAACCAAGGGTCATGAACTCACTCCACCGGCCTCAATCCAAAAGTATGGATTCTACATGAATCCAAATGTCCATGAAACAAAGAAAAGGTCCAAAAGAAATCATAATAGGTATAAAATCACTTAACTGAACATAATGTCAAGAGTATGGATGCAGCTGATTTTAAACAGAGAATGGATCAACATTCTCTTAACATAAAATCCAAATTGAAAAAAGAGTGGATTCAAATCAAAATTTGGCGTTCGTGTTTACAAAAGAAAAGACTTTGCTTCATCAGGAAGAAATTGCCGTTTTTTATGAAAGTTATTCATTTTAGGGTGAAATTGCTCCTTATTGACCTCAAAATAAGTATGTTCAATATGATCAAGTCAAATTTGGAATTTTGCATGCAATTGAGTAGAAGTTTTGAAACAATTAAAAAAATATTCAATAGCAATCAACCAATTAGCAAAAACGTCGAATCCAAATGCCAAGGAAAAGAAATTTCCCAAGTGTACGTTTTTCATCAAATATGGAAATAAATAAGAAATATGAAAGGGTTATATGTCAAAGATCTGATAGAATCAAGAGCATCATCCCCTTTTATAAAAAATAATGTGAAAGAATTTTTGGGCTCACAAGGAATATTGGATTGCAAGCATCCTGGAGAGTTAAAGATTAACCATTGGAAGACATGTATCCCAAGGCAACAGAAAAGGGTAAAAGTGGTCTGACTAATATCCAAACGGATCATCAAGGTCCACGAGCCACATTGTGTCAAAAAAACCTGAGAAAAAAGGGCGGCATGCGAAACAAGGTAAAAATCTCAAATTTTGAAAAAAATTCAAAATTAAAACCCATTTGGCCTTTGGGCACAAAAATCCCAAAACTCCAAAAATAAATGGAATTAGACACTATCTGCAAAAATAGCCAGCATAACGGTGTAAAATCCCAAACCCTCATCCCAAAATAACATAGCCAAAGCAATAAATGCATTAAATCACCTAATTTAACAATTTATTTAATTATATTAAAATAATCTATTTACATCACTCACGTTCACATAAAGCATAACAACACAGGAATGAAGTAAATAACCATAGCATTAAATCCATCACATAATATAATTAGAGGTATGTAAAAATACTAGATAACCAAATATCATAATAAAACACACTATCATCTCAAAATGGCATCATCATGCAATATGATTAACTAAACAACATACTAGTCTAATATCTATGATACTGAAATCAAGGTATAACATCTTACCCTCAGGTTGTCCCAAATGTAAAGCATCACATGAGTAACAAATATCTCTCTAATAAGAAATATAAGAAGGTAAATGTCCGCAACACATAACCAATAATCCAACAAGAACAACTCATTTCAATTACTTCAGCATTTAATAATGATTGTTTATAGAATCAACAACAAGACACTTAAAACGCAAAAGCAAACATAGTCATAAACATGACTAACCACTACTACAGTAACCTAGTCCAATGTAGTGTGGTAAAAAGAACACAGTCCAATCTTTGCACACATCTCAAGATAATCATAGAACAACCTCATGATATCACATTGATCCTGGTAACCACTAGCACAAACCTTAGTGAACCTTAAATCACATCATAATCTCATAGATCAACAGAAGCATAAATAAAGCAACTGAAAAAGAAACATAAATCCAAACACCTCGATGGTGTAGACAACTCAGTGTCACAATCATGATCCATCACAACAAAGGATCAACAAGGTTGCATCCATCAAGATGACTTATAGAAGTCAAATGGAAGAGGCACTACAATGTATACATACATATATATATCTATGTATACATGCATGCATGCATAGATATATCTATGTTTGTATGCAATGTATATATAGATATATGTATGTATGGATGCATGCATGCATGCATCCATTCATGCATACATATATCTATGTATACATTGCATATGAATAGATATGCATTGATGCATACATACATATATATATTTATGTATACATGCATGCATGCATAGATATATCTATGCATGTATGCAATGTATACGTAGATACATGTATGTATGAATGCATGCATGCATGCATCCATCCATGCATACATATATCTATGTATACATTGCATATGCATACATACATACATACATACATACATACATACATACATACATACATATATATATATATATATATATATATATATATATATCTATGTATACATGCATACATGCATAGATATATCTATGTATGTATGCAATGTATAAATAGATATATGTATGTATGCATGCAAGCATGCATGCATCCATATATACATGTATCTATGTATACATACATGTATCTATGTATGTATACATATTTGCATGCATCCATCCATACCTACATGTATCTATCCATGCATGAATCTATCCATGCATGCATAGGTGCATGCATGCATGCATCCATCCATGCATACATATATGCATGCATGCATCTATCCATGCATACATTTATCTATGTATACATTGCATATGCATAGATATGCATGCATGCATTCATACATATATACATATATATATACCTATGTATACATGCATGCATGCATAGATATATCTATGTATGTATGCAATATATATGCATGTATCTATGTATGTATACATGTTTGCATGCATCCATGCATACATACATGTATCTATCCATGCATGCATACATGTATACATGTATATATCTTGTATGTATGCATATGCATGTATGCATGCATCTATGCACACATGCATACATACATAGATGCATGTATGTATGTATGCATCCATGTGTGTGCATGCATCCATACATACATGTATCTATGTATGACATAAATGCATGCATGGATGTATGCATCCATGCATGCATGCATATGCATGGATGCATAAATACCTGCATGCATCTATGTATATATGCATGTATGCCTAGATGTATGCATGGATGTATATGCATACATGCAACCATGCATGCATCTATGTATGTATGGATAGATACATGGATGTATGTATGATATATGTATGCATGCATACATACAAGATATATACATGTATACATGTATGTATGTATGCATGCATGGATGTATGCACATACATGCATCCATGCATGCATACATACAAGATGTATACATGCATACATACATAAAAGATATATACATGCATATATCTTGTATGTATGCATGCATACATGCATATGCATCCATACAAGATATATACATGTATGTATGCATCCATGCATACATACATGCATGCATGGATGCATGCATCGATAGATACATGTAAGCATACATGCATACATGCATGCATGTATAGAAGATATATAAATATATGTATGTATGTATGCATCCATGCATGCATGTATGCATCCATGCATACATACATGTAGGTATGAATGGATGCATGCATACATGTATACATAGATAGATACATGTATGTATGTATACATAGATACATAGATATATACATCCATAGATACATGCATACATGTATACATACATAGATACATGTATGTATACATAGATACATAGATATATCTATGTATGGATGCAATGTATACATAGATATGTGCATGCATACATACATAGATATATCTATGCATGTATGCATGTATACATAGATATATATATGTATGTATGTATGCATGCATGCATATCTATGCATATGCAATGTATACATAGATATATTTATGTATGTATGCATGCATATATCTATGTATACATTGCATACAAACATAGATATATCTATGCATGCATGCATGTATACATTGATATATCTATGTATGTATGCAATGTATACATCGATATACGTATGTATATATCGATATATGTATAACATAGATATATGTATGTATGGATGCATGCATGCATCCATACATACATATATCTATATATACATTGCATACATTCATAGATATATCTATGCATGCATGCATGTATACATAGATATATGTATGTATGGATCCATGCATGCATACATACATATGTATGCATCTATATACATACATACATGTATGGATGTATGCATTCATGCATGCATACATGCATGCATGTATACATCCATACATATATATGTATGCATGCCTATATATACATACATACATACATGTATACATATATGTATGCATGTATACATAGATGCATGCATACATGCATATGCATACATACAAAATATATACATGTATACATGTATTTATGTATGTATGCATCCATACATACATATATCTATGTATATATTGCATACATACATAGATATGCATGCATGCATGCATAGATATATTTATGTATATATGCAATGTATACATAGATATATGTATATGTCTATGCATGCAATATGTATGTATATATGTATGTATACATGTATGAATGCATCCATCCATACATACATGTATCTATGTATACATACATATTGCATATGCATGCATGCCTGCATGCATCTATGTTTACATACATGTATACATGTATGTATACATGTATGCATGCATGCTTGCATACATCCATAGATGCATGCATATATGGATGGATACATCTGTTCATACATGTATCTATGTATGTATACATTCATACATACATATATATGTATATATGCATACATATATGTATGTATAAATGCATCATATATACGTATATGTATGTATGCATGCATGCATCCATACATGCATGCATACATATGTATATGCATGCATACATACACATACATTCGTACATGTGTGTATGTATATTGCATACATACATGTATGTATGCATGCATCATACATACGTATATGTATGTATGCAAGCATGCATGCATACATACATGGATGCATACATGCATACATACATGGATGCATACATGCATACATGCATACAGACATGCATGCATACATACATGGATACATGCATAGATGCATTAATTATGCATCCATGCATGCATATGCATGGATGCTTAAATACCTACATGCATCTATGTATATATACATGTATGCATGGATGTAGATGCTTGCATGCTTCTATGTATGCATGCATGCATTCATATATATAACTATGTATACATGCATGCATGCATAGATATATCTATGTATGTATGCAATGCATACATAGATATATGTATATATCTATGTATGGAATAAGTATGTATACATGTGTGAATGCATGCATCCATACATACATGTATCTATGTATGTATACATGTATGTATGCATGCATGCATACATCCATACATACATGTATTTATATATATATATGCATGTATACATAGATGCATGGATGTATGTATGCATCCATGCATGCATGTATGGATGTATGCATCCGTACATCCATGTGTCCATGTATGTATACATGCATGCATTCATATATATGTATATATGTATATGTATATGTATGGATGCATGCATGCATCCATACATGCATGCATACATACATATGCATACATACATACATACATACATGTATGTATGTATGTATATATATGTAAGCATACATACATACACATACATACATACATACATTTATGTATGTATGTATTGATACGCACACGTGCATGCATGCATGCATACATACATACATAACATACATGCATAGATATATCTATGCATCTATGTATGCATTCATACATCCTTAGATACATGATGCAGGAGCATCTAGAGCTATAAGGGCAATCCTGTTTCACCCAAAAAAAAAAGTACTTCAACTTAGTTTTTGTTTCATGTGTTTTCATTTTTGAATACCCATTTGGGTCAAATAAAGGTTCCAACTCTCATAGTTTCACTATCAGTGTTCTAAGATAGAGTATTTGGACACCTTGAGATACATGTAAATTTTGAAAAAAATAGGAGTATGTAATTGTGCCATCATTTTTGGTAAACTACAAGGTGTAAATTGGCCAGATGAATGTAATTGTAATTTAGAGCATTCTAGAAAAAGAATTAGGTCAAAAGGCTCCACGGTTTGAAAGTTATTACAGTTTTTTGAGTTTTGGAGACATCCTAAGAATGCTTCAAAGTCAAGTTAGGGGCATTAAATGACCCAAAAATGGGCCAAAAATGGGGGATGAGTGAAGCTAGTCCATAGAGCTATAGAGTGCTTCGAGATCTTTCTGAAAATCTAAATGATTCATCAATCAGAGCTACGGTTCAAGAGTTATGGCTCCCAAAAGTTCGATTACTGTTTCTAGATTCTTCTAAATTTGTGTCAACTTCTAATGGAGGTTTTGGAGCCTTCTATTTGGTTGGTGGATGCCTACTAGCACTTTCTAGAATTTATTCCTAGTCCTTAACCCTCCAGGGTCTATTTAAGAAGATTTTTGGCATCGTAAAAGCCAGTTCGGAGTGGAGTTTGAGAGGAGGTACTAAAAGGAGAAATTATCTCCAGATTTCTATTATTGTAAGCCCTTAGGGCATGTTTTGAAGTTTATTTTCTCTATATTATATGTACTAGCTTATTTTCCCAATTAATATAATTTTCCCTTTTCTGTTGTGTCCATTTTGTGCTTGGGTCATGTCCCCATCAAGTGGTATCAGAGCCAATTTTTATCAGTGTGTAGATAGAGCACCTACTGTGAGGCAGTTTGCAACAAGACTGTGTGGTTGTGGGTTCGAGTTAGAAGATGCCTCCATGAAGAGAGCATGGTAGAAGGGCCAGAGCTATTAATCTTGAGGAGGTTAGAGCCCTCCAAAGGCAGGTACAGGCATTGCAAGAGGAGCTCCGTAGACGAGCCAATGTTGCTGCAGGTGATGACAGTAAGGATGACAATGAAGAAGAATAAATGGGACCAGAAGGAGAATTTTATGGGGAAGTTCTAAATCAGGCAGAGGAAAGGTTTTTTAGGGCCATTACTAAGTTTGGGAAAAGACCTATAATTGAAGTGGTATATTTCAAGAAATCTGAAACCAACTGAGTTGATCAATTGGATCAATAAACTGGAAGAATACTTTGAGTATGAGGATATTCGAGACCTAGATAGGGTTAAGTTTGCAAAGGCCAAACTGAAAGGCCATGTCAAAATCGGGTGGCAAGAGGTTCAATTGGAAAGAAATAGAAGAGGAAAGGAGAAGATAACAAGGTGGGTTCACATGGTGGACAAATTGAAGAAGCAGTTCGTTCATGTGGACTATGAGCTTGATTTGTTCAAGAAGATGCATGGGTTAAAGCAAGTAGGAAGATCAGTCCAAGAATATATAGAGGAGTTTTATCGACTTTTGATTAGAGCAAGGCATGCAAAATCAAATAAGGATAAGGTTTCTTGTTATATCAGTGGGTTGTGACCTATCATCCAGGAGATATTAAGTCTGGTAAGAATGACTAGCATTGAAGAGGCATACTAGTTTTCCCTACGAGTTGAAGAGAAGTTGAATAAAAGGTTTGAAGGAAGAAAAAGAGGGTGCGGTCAAGGAGGAAGGGGTAGTGGTAGGTCATCTAGAGGCCGAAATGAAACTCAAAAGAAAAATGAAGATCTGGGTACCAGCAGAAAATAGAAGAAGGAGCATTTTAACCACTCTCATGATCAAGACTTTGGAAATCAAAGAGGAAGCGGTACAGAAAATGGACAAGGAAGAGGAGGCTTCTGTGGTACCTATTTCCATTTTAATAAAGAAGGTCATTGTGCCTTTGAATTCCCTTAATGACAAGGAAGGATAGATAAGAGAGCTGAGGACCAAGCTATGGTTGCTCATGTGGATGAGGATGCACAATCATCACATTCAGAGGATGCAGAAAGAGGAGAGACCTTGGTGAATGAAAGGGTCCTACTAAGTGGTGAGATTGAAACAAGACAATAGAGGAGTTTGTTCCATACCAGATGCAAGTGGGAGGATAAATGTTGTGACCTAATCATTGATGATGGTAGCATAGATAACTTTGTATTAGAGGAGATGGTCTCTAAGCTAAAGCTCAAGAGGGAGAGACATCCCTAGCATATCAAATTGCTTGGGTGAAAGATGATCATAAGGTCCTGGTAAGTGAACAATGTTTAGTAAAATTCAAAATTGGGAGTTACCATGATGAAGTTCTCTGTGATGTTATTTCAATGGATGTTTTCCATCTATTGTTATTGTTACTTAAGAAGTTATTGGGAAAATTTGTTATTGTTTATTTGGATGATATTTTAATTTTTGATAAGACTTTGGAAGAACATTTGTTGCATATTTGTAGTGTCCTTTAAAGGCTAAGGGAATAGAAACTATTAATTAATCTGAAGAAGTGTATCTTTGCAAAAAGGGAGTTAGTCTATTTGGGGTTTGTTGTATCACTTGAAGGTCTCAAAATGGATCCAGAGAAGGTAAAAGCCATCTTGGAATGGCCTACTCCAAGGTATGCTACTGAGGTAAGATCATTTCATGGTCTGGTTAGTTTTTATAGGAAGTTTATTAAGAATTTCAGTGGCATATGTGCACCCCTAACTGATACAAAAAGAGGGGATAGAAAAGAGTTCAAATGGACTGCAATAGCTACGAGAAGTTTTGAATTGCTAAAGAAGAAGGTGACAGAACAGCCTATGTTGGCACTTCCAAATTTTAGAAAAGTGTTCCAGGTGGATTGTGATGCTAGTGGCAGCACTATTAGGGTTTTATTAAGCCAAGAAGGTAAGCCTATTGCATATTTTAGTGAAAAATTGAATGATGCAAAAAAAAAAATATTTTGTTTATGATCAAGAGTTCTATGCAATAGTTCAAGCCTTAAAGAAATCGAGGCATTATTTATTGCCAAAGGAATTTGTTTTGTCAACTGATCACCAGGCATTAAAATACCTAAATAGCCAAGGTAAATTGAATTAGAGGCATATGAAGTGGGTAGAGTTCTTGCAAAGCTATACATTTGTGTTGAAACATAGAATAAAAAAATCTAACAGGGTTGTAGATGCACTAAGTAGGAGACAGTTGTTACTTACACTAATGTAGGTTGAAGTAGTTGGGTTTGATGAGCTCAAGAATCTATACCCTGATGATCTTGGTTTTGCTGATGCATGGAAAGCTTTTAAAGAGCCTATTGCTATAGATAAAACTAAGTGGTTAGACTATCTGATTCAAGATGGTATGTTATTCAAGGGCAGCCAATTTTGCATTCCAAGGAGTTCCATGAGGGAAAATCTGATTAAAGAGAAACATAGTGGAGGGATGGCAGGACCTTTTGGTCAAGATAAGACCATTTCCATTCCTAGAGAACATTATTTTTGGCCTCAGATTTCACAAGATGTAAAGAATTTTGTACCGAGTTGTCAGGTTTGTCAAGTTGCTAAGGGATTTAGCCACAATACTAGACTATATTAGCCATTTCCTGTTCCATCAAAGCCATGGGAGGACATAAGTATGGATTTTTTTCTTGGATTGCTGAGGACACAAAGGGGTAATGACTCAATATTTGTGGTGGTTTATAGGTTCTCCAAAATGGCACATTTCATCCATGCCACAAAACTCATGATGCTATCCATATTGCAGACTTGTTTTTCAGAGAGGTGGTAAGACTACATGGTCTTCCAAGGAGTGTAGTTTCTGACAGAGATACTAAATTTGTAGGGTATTTCTGGAGAACATTGTGGAAAAAGTTGAGAACAGACTTAAAACTCAGTTCCACACATCACCCATAGAATGATGGCCAAATAGAAGTGGTAAACAAAGGTCTTGGCAATTTTCTGAGATGTTTAGTTGGGGAGAAGCCCAAGGGGTGGGATTTGATTCTACCACATGCTGAGTTTTCTTACAATAACTCTGTAAATAGGAGTACTAGTAGATCACCATTCGAAATTGTATATGGAAGTAGCCCAAGGACTGCGCTAGAATTGAGGAAGATAGAGCAAGGGGAGAGGACAAGTGCTAAAGGTGAAGAATTTGTTGAACATATCAAGCATCTACATGAGGAGGTTCAAGCACACATTACCAAGATGAATGAAGAGTATAAAGCTAGGGCTGATCAAAGGAGAAGACATAAGGAATTCCAAGTAAGGAATCTAGTCATGGTACACTTATGAAAAGAAAGATTTCGAGTCAGCACTTACAACAATTTAAAAATGAAGAAATTTGGTCCCTGCAAAATTTTGAAGAAACATGACTCAGGAAATGCATATGAGGTGGATTTACCAGATGGTATTCACGTTTCTCCTATTTTCAACATTTTAGACTTAACAAAGTATCATGATGATTATGCAGATGAGGAACTGATGTTAGAGCCATGTCCAATTCTTGCTTCTAAGAAGGAGGAGATAGAAGACATTCTAGATCATCATGTGGGTAGGAGTACCAAAAATAGGCAGTATGAAGAGTATTTGATCAAGTGGAAAGGATGACTAATAGAGGACTCAACTTGGATTTCAGCAGTTGAGGTTTTCCATTTGGGATTTCCTCTACCATTCATAAGGTGACAAGGTCACTTTTCAATCTACCCTAGGTGTCTAATGAAGGAGCATCCAAAGGTATAAGGGCAATCCTGTGTCACCAAAAAATAAATGTACTTAGACTTAGTTTTTGTTTCATGTGTTTTCATTTCTGGATACCCATTTGGGTCAAATAAAAGTTCCAACTCTCACAGTTCCACTATCAGTGTTCTAGGATAGAGTATTTGAACACCTTGGGATACATGTAAATGCCAAAAAATAGGAGTATGTAATTGAGTAATCATTTTGGTGAACTTGGAGGTGTAAATTGGCTAAATGAATGTAATTGCAATTTAGAACATTCCAAAAAAAGAATCAGGTCAAAAGGCCCTATGGTTTGAAAGTTATTGCAATTTTTCAATTTTTGGACACCTCCTAAGAATGCTTCAAAGTCAAGTTAGGGGCATTAAATTATCTCAAAAAGGGCCAAAAAATGGGAGATGAGTAAATGGGGTACATAGGGCTATAGAGCGCTTCAAGAGCTTTTCAAAAATGTAAACGGTTCATCAATCGGAGCTACGGTTCAAAAGTTATGCCTCCCAAAAGTTTGGTTACCATTTTTGGATTCTTTTAGATTTGGACCAAATTCTAATACAGGTTCTGGAGCCTTCTACTTGGTTGGTGGAAGCCTGCTAGCACTTTCTAGAATGTATTCCTAGTCCTTAACCCTCTAAGGTCTATTTAAGGACATTTTTGGCATTGTAAAAGACAATTCAGAGTGGATTTTGAGAGGAGGTACTAAAAAGAGAAATTATCTCTAAATTTATGCTATTGTAAGCCCATAGGGCATGTTTTGAAGTCTATTTTCTCTGTACTGGATGTATTAGCTTATTTATAAAGTTAATAAAATTTTCCTTTCCTATTGTGTCCATTCTGTGCTTGGGTGGTGTCCCCATCAACCAAGGGTCATGAACTCACTCCATCGGCCTCAATCCAAAAATATAGATTCTACACAAATTCCAATGTCTATGAAACAAAGAAAAGGTCCAAAAGAAACCATAACAGGTATAAAATCACTCAACTGAACACAATGTTAGGAGTATGGATGCAACATGCATCCCAAGGCAACATTAAAGTGCAAAAGTGGTCTGACAGATATCCAAATGGATCATCAAGGTCCACAACCCACATTGTGCTAAGAAAACTCAAAAAAATAGGGCGGCATGCAAAACGAGGTAAAAAACTCAAATTTTGGAAAAATTGCAAAATTAAACCCATTTGGCCTTTGGGCACAAAAATCCCAAAAGTCCAAAAATAAATGGAATCGGACATCGTATACAAAAATAACCAGCATAGCATTGTAAAATCTAAAATCCTCATCCCGAAAAATAGGGAAATGTTCATACCTGCCCAACCTGGTAGAACTAACATAAAGAAATGGAGGGGAACACTATTTCTCAGCCTCCACACAAATGGTTACCAAAAAAAGAAGTAGAAATAGAGCAGAAACAATAAAATGGGAAAGCCCTACCTCACAGCCAAAAGGGAAAAATGAGAATTTGAACCATAAAATAAATAGCGTGCAAAAGTAATTGAAAATCGCAACAATCCAAGGTTTTCTCGAGTTGGATCCAATGAGCCCAACCTCGCAACGATCCCATGCCCATAGCTCCCACAAAAAACAAAATAGTAAATCCTCATGAAGAAGATTTTGGGTTTTACTCTCCAACTCTCTAATTCAAAAGTGAGAAGTGAGGAATTAAATTCCTCTTTGGATATTTATTCACTTTTCGAGTGAATAATTGATTAGGAAAAATAACAAGCCAAACTTGTTAAACTCCAAGTCGACCCAAAAAAAAACAAGCTATTCCTATAAATAGGAATTCATCTATGGAAAAGCTACCAGAAATTAAAATAAATCAATTAAAAAGCCTGAAAACCCAAAAACACATAAATCACCTTAATGACTTTCGTGACAATGCAAAACTCTAAATGCACAGACACACTTACTGGTCTAATCACATAGTGCAAATGAGTTCAAATTTAATAATCACAAAAAGGTTTAATTTAAACATTAAATAAAGGATACGTTGACCATATGAGAGCGATATTGGTAAAATATGAAAGGTTGAATCACTAACTCCATGTGCCACTGCCAGGGATATAAATCCTACACATTAAACAACACGATCAAGTGCAATTGCATATAATAACATAGCTGAAGCAATAAATGCATTTAATCACCTAATTAAAAAATTTATTTAATTATATTAAAATAATCTATTTACATCACTCACATTCGCATAAAGCATAACAACACAAGAATGAAGTAAATAACCATAGCATTAAATCCATCACATAATATAATCAAAGGTATATCCAAATACCAGATAACCAGATATCATCATAAAACACACTGTCATCTCAAAATGGCATCATTATGCAATATGATTAGATAAACAACATAGTAGTCTAATATCTATGATACTCAAATCAAGGTATAACATCTAACCCTCGTGTCATCTCAAAAGTAAAGCATCACATGAGTAACAAATATATCTCTAATAAGAAATAAAAGAAGATAATTGTCTGCAACACATAATGAAATAATCCAACAAGAACAACCCATTTTAATTACTTAAGCATTTAATAATGATTGTTTATAGAATCAACAAAAAAGACACTTAAAACACAAAAGAAAACATAGTCATAAACATGACTAACCACTGCTACAGGAACCTAGTCCAATGTAGTGTGGTAAAAAGAACATAGTCCAATCTCTGCATACATCTCAAGATAATCATAGAACAACCTCATGATATCACATTGATCCTGGTAACCACTGGCACAAAACTTAGTGAACCTTAAATCACATCATAATCTCATAGATCAGCAGAAGCATAAACAAAGAAACTGAAATAGAAACATAAATCCGAACAACTCGACAATGTAGGCCACTTAGTGTCACAATCATGATCCATCACAACAAAAGATCAACAAGGTTGCATCCATCAAGATGACTTATAGAGGTCAAATGGGAGAGGCACTACAATGTATGTGTATATATATATATATATATATATGCATGCATACATATGTATATCTATGTATGTATGCAATGTATACATAGATATATGTATGTATGGATATATGGACTGCTTGAGTCGAGCTCAGTACTTCACAAAGATAGATCTCAAGAGTGGCTATCATCAGATATGGATACAAGAAGGAGATGAGTGGAAAATAGCCTTCAAGACCAAGGAGGGTCTTAACGAGTGGTTAGTCATGACCTTTGGATTGACAGACGCCCCAAGCACCTTCATGCGGCTCATGAATGAGGTACTTAAAAAGTTCTTGAGAAAAATTTTTATTGTTTATTTGGATGATATTTTAATTTTCAGCAAGACTTTGGAAGAACATTTATTGCATATTCAAAGTGTCCTTGAAAGGGTTAGGGAACAAAAACTGTTAATTAATCTGAAGAAGTGTATCTTTGCAAAAAGGGAGTTAGTCTATTTGGGGTTTGTTATATCACCTGAAGGTCTCAAAATGGATCCAGAGAAGGTAAAAGCCATCTTGGAATGGCCTACACCAAGGTTTGCTACTAAAGTAAGATCATTTCATGGTCTGGTTAGTTTTTACAAGAAGTTTATTAAGAATTTTATTGGCATATGTGCACCCCTAACTGATATAATAAGAGGGGATAGAAAAGAGTTCAAATGGACTGCAACAGCTGTGAGAAGTTTTGAATTGGTAAAGAAGAAGGTGATAGAACAACTTGTGTTGGCACTTCCAAATTTTAGAAAAGTGTTCCAAGTGGATTGTGATGCTAGTGGTAGTGCTATTAGGGCTGTATTAAGCCAAGAAGGTAAGCCTATTGCATATTTTAGTGAAAAATTGAATGATGGAAAAAAAATATTCTGTTTATGATCAAGATTTCTATGCAATAGTTCAAGCCTTAAAGAAATGAAGGCATTATTTATTGCCAAAGGAATTTGTTTTGTATATTGATCACCAGGCATTACAGTACCTAAATTGTCAAGGTAAATTGAATCAGAGGCATATGAAGGGGGTAGAGTTCTTGCAGAGCTATACATTTGTGTTGAAACATAGAAGTGAAAAATCTAACAGGGTTGCAGATGCACTAAGTAGGAGACAGTTGTTGCTTACAGTAATGCAGGTTGAAGTAGTTGGGTTTGATGAACTCAAGAATCTATACCCTGATGATCCTGATTTTGCTGAAGCATGGAAAGTTTGTAAAGAGCCTGTTGTTGTAGATAAAACTAAGTGGTTAGACTATCTGATTCAAGATGGTCTGGTATTCAAGGGAAACCAATTGTGCATTCCAAGGAGTTCCATGAGGAAAAATTTGATTAAAGAGAAATACAGTGGAGGGATGGTAGGACATTTTGGTTGAGATAAGACCATTTCCATTCTTAGAGAACATTATTTTTGGCCTTAGATTTCACAAGATGTAAAGAAGTTTGTATAGAGTTGTAAGGTTTGTCAAGTTGCCAAGGGATTTAGCCACAATACTGGACTATATTAGCCATTTCTTGGTCCATCAAAGCCATGGGAGGACATAAGTATGGATTTTGTTCTTGGATTGCTAAGGACACAAAGGGGTAATGACACAATATTTGTGGTGGTTGATAGGTTCTCCAAAATGGCACATTTCATTCCATGCCACAAAACTCATGATGCTATCCATATTGCAGACTTGTTTTTCAGAGAGGGTAAGACTACATGGTCTTCCAAAGAGTATAGTTTCTAATAGAGATACTAAATTTGTAGGGTATTTCTAGAGAACATTGTGGAAAAATTTGAGAAAAGACTTAAAATTTAGTTCCACACATCACCCATAGACTGACGGCCAAACAGAAGTGGTAAACAAATGTCTGGCCAATTTGTTAAGATGTTTAGTTGGGGATAAGCCCAAGGGGTGGGATTTGATTCTACCACAAGCTAAGTTTTCTTACAATAACTCTGTAAATAGGAGTACTAGTAGATCACCATTCCAAATTGTATATGGAAGTAGCCCAAGGACTGTGCCGGAATTGAGGAAGATAGAGCAAGGGGAGAGGACAAGTGTTGAAGTTGAAAAATTTGCTGAACATATCAAGCATCTACATGAGGAGGTTCAAGCACACATTACCAAGATGAATCAAGAGTATAAATCTAGGGCTGATCAAAGGAGAAGACATAAGGAATTCCAAGTAGGGGATCTAGTCATGGTACACTTATGAAAAGAAAGATTTCCAGCCGGCACTTACAACAAGTTAAAAATGAAGAAATTTTGTCCCTGCAAAATTCTAAAGAAACATGACTCAGGAAATGCATATGAGGTGGAGTTGCTAGATGGTATTCAAATTTCTCCTATTTTCAATATTATAGACTTAACAAAGTATCATGATGATGGTGCAGATGAGGAACTGATGTTAGAGCCACGTCTAATTCCCGCTTCTAAGAAGGAGGAGATAGAAGACATTCTAGATCATCATGTGGGTAGTAGTACCAGAAATAGGTAGTATGAAGAGTATTTAGTCGAGTGGAAAAGATGATTGATAGAGGACTCAACTTGGATTTCAATAGCTAAGGTTTTTCATTTTGGATTTCCTCTACCATTAATAAAGTGACAGGGTCACTTTTCAATCTACCCTGGTTGTCTAATGCAGGAGCATCCAAAGGTATAAGGGCAATCCTGTGTCACCCAAAAAAAATGTACTTAGACTTAGTTTTTGTCTCATGTGTTTTCATTTTTGGATACCCATATGGGTCAAATAAAGGTTCCAACTCTCACAGTTCCACTATCAGTGTTCTAGGATAGAGTATTTGAACACCTTGGGATACATGTAAATGCCAAAAAAATAGGAGTATGTAATTGAGCAATCATTTTGGTGAACTTGAAGGTGTAAATTGGTCAAATGAATGTAATTGCAATTTAGAGCATTCCAAAAAAAGAATTAGGTCAAAAGGCCCCACGGTTTGAAAGTTATCACGATTTTTCAATTTTTGGAGACCTCCTAAGAATGCTTCAAAGTTAGGTTAGGGATATTAAATTACCTCAAAAAGGCTAGAAAATGGGGGATGAGCAAAGCTGTTCCATAGGGCTATAGAGAACTTCAAGAGCTTTTTGTAAATGTAAATAGTTTATTAATCAGAGCTACGGTTCAAAAGTTATGCCTCTCGAATGTTTGGTTACCATTTTTGGATTCTTCTAGATTTGGGCCAACTTCTAACGTATGTTCTAGAGCCTTCTACTTGGTCGGTGGATGCCTGCTAGCACTTTCTAGAATGTATTCCTAGTCCTTAACCCTCCAAGGTCTATTTAAGGACATTTTTGGCATTGTAAAAGACAATTCGGAGTGGAGTTTGAGAGGAGGTACTAAAAGGAGAAATTATCTCCAAATTTATGCTATTGTAAGCCCATAGGGCATGTTTTGAAGTCTATTTTCTCTATACTAGATGTATTAGCTTATTTACAAAGTTAATAAAATTTCCTTTTCCTATTGTGTCCATTATGTGTTTGGGTGGTGTCCCCATCAACCAAGGGTCATGAACTCACTCCACTAGCCTCAATCCAAAAGTATAGATTCTACACAAATTCTAATGTCTATGAAAGAAAGAAAAGGTTCGAAAGAAACCATAACAGGTATAAAATCACTCAACTGAACACAATGTCAGGAGTATGGATGCAACATGCATCCCAAAGCAACATTAAAGTGCAAAAGTGGTTTGACTGATATCCAAACAGATCATCAAGGTCCACGGCCCACGTTGTACCAAGAAAACTTGAAAAAATAGGGCAGCATGCAAAATGAGGTAAAAACCTCAAATTTTGGAAAAATTGCAAAATTAAAACCCATTTGGCCTTTGGGCACAAAAATTCCAAAAGTCCAAAAATAAATGGAATTAGACACTATATTCAAAAATAACCAGCATAACAGCGTAAAATCAAAAACCCTCATCCTGAGAAATAAGGAAATGTTCATACCTACCCAACCAGGTAGAACTAACATAAAAAAATAGAGGGGAACACTAGTTCTTAGTGTCTACACAAGTGGCTACAAAACAAAAAAGCAGAAATGGAAAAGAAAAAATAAAATGGGAAAGCCCTACCTCACAGCCAAAAGGGCAAAATGGGAATCTAAACCATAAAATAAATAGCTTGTAAAAGTAGCTGAAAATTGTGGCAATCCAAGGTTTTGTCGAGCTAGATCCAATGAGCCCAACCTCGCCATGATCCCACACCCATAGCTCACACAATGAACAAAATAGTAAATCCTCATGAAGAGAATTTTGAGTTTTACTCTCCAACTCTCTAATTCAAAAGTGAGAAGTGAGGAATTAAATTCTTCTTTGGAGATTTATTCACTTTTCGAGTGAATAATTGATTAGGGCAAATAACTAGCCAACCTTGTTAAACTCCAAATCAACCCAAATGAAAACAAGCTATTCCTATAAATAGGAATTCATCTATGGAAAAGTTGCCAAAAATTAAAATAAATCAATTAAAAAGCCTGAAAACCCAAAAACACAGAAATCACCTTAATGACTTTCGTGACAATGCGAAACTCTAAATGCACAGACATGCTCATTGGTCTAATCACATAATGCAAATGAGTTTGGATTTAATAATCATTGAAAGGTTTAATTTAAATATTTAATAAAGGATATGTCGACCATAGAAGAATGATATTGGTAAAATATGAAAGGTTGAATCACTAACTCCATGTGCCATTGCAAAGGATATAAATCTTGCACATTAAACAACAGGATCAAGTGCAATTGCATATAATAATATAGCCAAAGCAATAAATGCATTAAATCACCTAATTTAACAATTTATTTAATTATATTAAAATAATCTATTTACATCACTCAAGTTTGCATAAAGCATAACAACGCAAGAATGAAGTAAATAACCATAGCATTAAATCCATCACATAATATAATCAATGGTATGTCCAAATACTAGATAACCAGATATCATCATAAAACACACTGTCATCTCAAAATGGCATCATCATACAATATGATTAACTAAACAACATAGTATTCTAATAACTATGATATTGAAATCAAGGTATAACATCTAACCCTTGGGTGGTCTCAAATGTAAAGCATCACATGAGTAACAAATATCTCTCTAATAAGAAATATAAGAAGATAAATGTCCGCAACACATAACCAAATAATTGAACAAGAACAACCCATTTTAACTACTTAAGCATTTAATAATGATTGTTTATAGAATCAACAAAAAGACACTTAAAACGCAAAAGCAAACATAGTCATAAACATGACTAACCACTACTACAAGAACCTAGTCCAATATAGTGTGGTAAAAAGAACACAGTCCAATCTCTGCACACATTTCAAGATAATCACAAAACAACCTCATGATATCACATCAATCCTGGTAACCACTAGCACAAACCTTAGTGAACCTTAAATCACATCATAATCTCATAGATCAGTAGAAGCAGAAATAGAGCAACTGAAATAGAAACATAATTCCAAACACGTCGACGATGTAGACCACTCAGTGTCACAATGATGATCCATCACAACTAAAGATCAACAAGGTTGTATCCATCAAGATGACTTATAGAAGTAAAATTGGAGAAGCACTACAATGTATACATACATACATACATACATACATACATACATACATACATATATATATCTATGTATACATGCATGCATGCATAGATATATCTATGTATGTATGCAATGTATACATAGATATATGTATGTATGGATATATGGACTGCTTGAGTGGAGCTTAGTACTTCACAAAGATAGATCTTAAGAGTAGCTATCATTAGATATGGATATGAGAAGGAGATGAGTGGAAAACAACCTTCAAGACAAAGGAGGGTCTTTATAAGTGGTTAGTCATGCCCTTTGGATTGACGAACGTCCCGAGCACCTTCATGCGGCTCATGAATGAGGTACTTAAGAAGTTCCTGGTAAAAAAATTTATTGTTTATTTGGATGATATTTTAATTTTCAGCAAGACTTTGGAAGAACATTTATTGCATATTTGTAGTGTCCTTGAAAGGCTAAGGGAACATAAACTATTAATTAATATGAAGGAGTGTATCTTTGCAAAAAGGGAGTTAGTCTATTTGGGGTTTGTTGTATCACTTGAAGGTCTCAAAATGGATCCAGAGAAGGTAAAAGCCATCTTGGAATGGCCTACTCGAAGGTTTGCTACTAAGGTAAGATCATTTCATGGTCTAGTTAGTTTTTACAGGAAGTTTCTTAAGAATTTCAATGGCATATGTGCACCCCTAACTGATACAATAAGAGGGGATAGAAAAGAGTTCAAATGGACTGCAGCAACTGTGAGAAGTTCTGAATTGCTAAAAAAGAAGGTGATAGAACAACTTGTGTTGGCACTTCCAGATTTTAGAAAAGTGCTCCAGGTGGATTGTGATTGTAGTGGCAGCACTATTAGGGTTTTATTAAGCCAAGAAGGTAAGCCTATTGCATATTTTAGTAAAAAATTGAATGATACAAAAAAAAAAAATGTTTATGATCAAGAGTTCTATGCAATAGTTCAAGCCTTAAAGAAATGGAGACATTATTTATTGCCAAAAGAATTTGTTTTGTATACTGATCACCAGGCATTACAATACCTAAATAGCAAGGTAAATTGAATTAGAGGCATATGAAGTGGGTAGAGTTCTTGCAGAGCTATACATTTGTGTTGAAACATAGAATCAAAAAATCTAATAGGGTTGGAGATGCACTAAATAGGAGACAATTGTTGCTTACAGTAATGCAGGTTGAAGTAGTTGGGTTTGATGAACTCAAGAATTGATACCCAAATGATCTTGATTTTGCTGATGCATGGAAAGCTTGTAAAGAGCCTATTGCTATAGATAAAACTAAGTGGTTAGACTATCTGATTCAAGATGTTATGTTATTCAAGGGTAGCCAATTGTGCATTCCAAGAAGTTCCATGAGGGAAAATTTGATTAAAGAGAAACATAGTGGAGGGATGGCAGGACCTTTTGGTCAAGATAAGACCATTGCCATTCTAAGAGAACATTATATTTGGCCTCAAATTTCAAAAGATTTAAAGAAGTTTATATAGAGTTGTCAGGTTTATCAAGTTGCTAAGGGATTTAGCCACAATACTGGACTATATTAGCCATTTCTTGTTCCATCAAAGCCATGGGAGGACATAAGTATGGATTTTGTTCTTAGATTGCCGAGGACACAAAGGGGTAATGACTCAATATTTGTGGTGGTTGATAGGTTCTCAAAAATGGCACATTTCATTCCATGCCACAAAACTCATGATGTTGTCCATATTGCAGACTTGTTTTTCAGAGAGATGGTAAGACTACATGGTCTTCCAAGGAGTATAGTTTCTGAAAGAGATACTAAATTTTTAGGGTATTTCTAGAGAACATTGTGAAAAAAGTTGGGAACAGACTTAAAATTCAGTTCCACACATCACCCATAGATTGACAGCCAAACAGAAGTGGTAAACAAATGTTTGGGCAATTTGCTGAGATTTTTAGTTGAGTATAAGCCCAAGGGGTGGGATTTGATTCTACCACAAGCCAAGTTTTCTTAAAATAACTCTGTAAATAGGAGTACTAGTAAATCAAAATTCCAAATTATATATGGAAGTAGCCCAAGGACTGTGCCAGAATTGAGGAAGATAGAGCAAGGGGAGAGGACAAGTGCTAAAGCTGAAGAATTTGCTGAACATATCAAGCTTCTACATGAGGAGGTTCAAGCACACATTACCAAGATGAATCAAGTATATAAAGCTAGGGATGATCAAAGGAGAAGACATAAGGAATTCCAAGTAGGGGATCTAGTTATGGTACACTTATGAAAAGAAAAATTTCCAGCCAGCACTTACAACAAGCTAAAAATGAAGAAATTTGGTCCCTGCAAAATTTTGAAGAAATGTGAGTCAAGAAATGCATATGAGGTGGAGTTTCCAGATGGTATTCACATTTCTTCTATTTTCAACATTGCAGACTTAACAAAGTATCATGATGATGGTGCAGATGAGGAACAGATGTTAGAGCCATGTCCAATTCCTGCTTCTAAGAAGGAGGAGATAGAAGACATTCTACATCATCGTGTTGATAGGAGTACCAGAAATAGGTAGTATGAAGAGTATTTGGTCAAGTGGAAAGGACAGCTGATAGAGAATTTAACTTGGATGTCAGCAGCTGAGGTTTTCCATTTGGGATTTCCTCTAGCATTCATAAAGTGACAGGGTCACTTTTCAATCTACCCTGGGTGTCTAATGCAGAAGCATCCAAAGGTATAAGGGTAATCCTATGTCACCCAAAAAAAATGTACTTATACTTAGTTTTTGTTTCATGTGTTTTCAGTTTTGGATACCCATTTGGGTCAAATAAAGGTTCCAACTCTCACAGTTCCACTATCAGTGTTCCACGATAGAGTATTTGAACACCTTGGGATACATGTAAATGCTGAAAAAATAGGAGTATGTAATTGAGAAATAATTGTTGGTGAACTTGGAGGTGTAAATTGGCAAAATGAATGTAATTCCAATTTAGAGCATTTCAAAAAAAGAATTAGGTCAAAAGGCCCCACGGTTTGAAAGTTATCGTGGTTTTTCAATTTTTGGAGACCTCCTAAGAATGCTTCAAAGTCATGTTAGGGGCATTAAATTACTTCAAAAAGGGCCAAAAAATGGGGGACAAGTGAAGCTAGTCCATAGGGCTGTAGAACCCTTCAAGAGCTTTCCAAAAATGTAAACGGTTCGTCAATCAAAGCTACGGTTCAAAAGTTATGCCTCCCAAAAGTTTGGTTACCATTTTTGGATTCTTCTAGATTTTGACCAACTTCTAACGTGGGTTCTGGAGCCTTCTACTCGGTCGGTGGATGCCTGCTAGCACTTTCTAGAATGTATTCCTAGTCCTTAACCCTCCAAGGTCTATTTAAGGACATTTTTGGCATTGTAAAAGACAATTCAGAGTGGAGTTTTAGAGGAGTTACTAAAAAGAGAAATTATCTCCAAATTTATGCTATTATAAGCCCATAGGGCATGTTTTGAAGTCTATTTTCTCTGTATTGGATGTATTAGCTTATTTACAAAGTTAATAAAATTTCCCTTTCCTATTGTGTCCATTCTATGCTTGGGTGGTGTCCCCATCAACCAAGGGTCATGAACTCACTCCACCGGCCTCAATCCAAAAGTATAGATTCTACACGAATTCCAATGTCTATGAAACAAAGAAAAGGTCCAAAAGAAACCATATCAGGTATAAAATCACTCAACTGAACACAATGTCAAGAGTATGGATGCAACACACTTCCCAAGGCAACATTAAAGTGCAAATGTGGTCTGATTGATATCCAAATAGATCATCAAGGTCCACGACCCACATTGTGCCAAGAAAACTTGAAAAAATAGGGCGGCATGCAAAACGAGGTAAAATCCTCAAATTTTGGAAAAATTGCAAAATTAAAACCCATTTGGCCTTTGAGCACAAATATCCCAAAAGTCCAAAAATAAATGGAATCAAACACCGTATGCAAAAATAACCAGCATAACGACGTAAAATCCCAAACCCTCATCTGGAAAAGTAGGGAAATGTTCATACCTACCCAACTAGGTAGAACTAACATAAAGAAATGGAGGGGAACACTAGTTCTCAGCCTCCACAGAAATGGCTACCAAAAATAGAAGTAGAAACAGAGCAGAAACAATAAAACGGGAAAGCCCTACCTCACAGCCAAAAGGGCAAAATGGGAATCTGAACCATAAAATAAATAGCTCGCAAAAGTAGCTAAAAATTGCTGCAATCCAAGGTTTTCCCAAGCTAGATCCAATGAGCCCAACCTCGCGACGATCCCATGCCCATAGCTCCCAGAATGAACAAAATAGTAAATCGTCATGAAGAGGATTCTGGGTTTTACTCTCCAACTCTCTAAATCAAAAGTGAGAAGTGAGTAATTAAATTCCTCTTTGGATATTTATTCACTTTTTGAATGAATAATTGATTAGGGCAAATAACTAGCCAACCTTGTTAAACTCCGAATCGACCCAAACGAAAAAAGGCTATTCCTATAAATAGGAATTCATCTATGGAAAAGCTGCCAAAAATTAAAATAAATCAATTAAAAAGCGTGGAAACCCAAAAACACAGAAATCACCTTAATGACTTTCGTGACAATGCGAAACTCTAAATGCACAGACATGCTCACTGGTCTAGTCACATAATGCAAATGAGTTTGAATTTAATAATCAAAAGTTTTATTTAAACATTTAATAAAGGATACATCGACCATATAAGAGTGATATTGGTAAAATATGAAAGGTTGAATCACTAACTCCCTGTACCACTGCCAGGGATATAAATCCTGCACATTAAACAACATGATCAACTGCAATTGCATATAATAACATAGTCAAAGCAATAAATGCATTAAATCACCTAATTTAACAATTTATTTAATTATATTAAGATAATCTATTTACATCACTCAAGTTCGCATAAAGCATAACAACACAGGAATGAAGTAAATAACCATAGCATTAAATTCATCACATAATATAATCAGAGGTATGTCCAAATACCAGATAACCAGATATCATCATAAAACATACTGTCACCTCAAAATGGCATCATCATCCAATATGATTAACTAAACAACATAGTAGTCTAATATCTATGATACTGAAATTAAGGTATAACATCTGACCCTCAGGTTGTCTCAAATGTAAAGCATCACATGAGTAACAAATATCTCTCTAATAAGAAATATAAGAAGATAAATTTATGCAACACATAACCAAACAATCCAACAAGAACAACCCATTTTAATTACTTAAGCAGTTAATAATGATTGTTTATAGAATCAACAAAAAGACACTTAAAACGCAAAAGAAAATATAGTCATAAACATGACTAAGCACTACTACAGGAACCTAGTCCAATGTAGTGTGGTAAAAAGAACACAGTCCAATCTCTGCACACATCTCAAGATAATCATGGAAGAACCTCATGATATCACATTGATCCTGGTAACCACTAGCACAGACCTTAGTGAACCTTAAATCACATCATAATCTCATAGATCGGTAGAAGCATAAACAAAGCAACTGAAATAAAAACATAAATGAAAAAACCTCAACGATGTAGGCCACTCAGTGTCACAATCATGATACATCACAACAAAAGATCAACAAGGTTGCATCCATCAAGATCACTTATAGAAGTCAAATGGAAGAGGTACTAAAATATATATATACATATATATGTATGTATAAATGCATGCATGCATAGATATATCTATGTATGTATACAATGTATACATAGATATATGTATGAATGGATGCATGCATGCATGCATCCATCCATGCATACATATATCTATGTATACATGAATGCATGTATAGATATATCTATGTATGTATGCAATGTATACATAGATATATGTATGTATGGATGCATGACTGCATATATGTATGGATGCAAGCATGCATGCATCCATACATACATGTATCTATGTATACATACATGTACCTATGTATGAATACATGTATGCATGCATCCATCCATACATACATACATACATGTACACATCTATATATATTGTATGTATGCATATGCATGTATGCACATGCATCTATCCATGCATGCATAGATATATCTATGTATGTATGCAATGTATACATAGATATATGTATGTATGGATGCATGCATGCATGCATCCATCAATGCATACATATATCTATGTATACATTGCATATGCATAGATATGCATGCATGAAATTATATATATATATATGCATGCATGCATATATCTATATATGTATGCAATGTATACATAGATATATGTATGTATGGATGTATCACTAGATATATGTATGGATGTAGGCATGCATGCATCCATACATTCATGTATCTATGTATGACATAGATACACGCATGGATGTATTTGTGCATCCATGCATGGATGCACAAATACATCCATGCATGTATCTATGTCATAGATAGATACGCGTATGTATGGATGCATGCATATGCGTGGATGCATAAATACCTGCATGCATCTATGTATATATGAATGTATGCATGGATACATGCATGGATGTAGATGCATGCATGCATACATGCATGCATCTATGTATGTATGGATAGATGCATAGATGTATGTATGATGTATGTATGCATGCATACATGCATATACATACATACAAGATATATAGATGTATAAATGTATGTATGTATGCATGCATTGATGTATGCACACACATGCATCCATGAATTCATGAATGCATGGATAGATGCATGCATACATACAAGATATATACATGTATACATGTATATATGTATGTATACATCCATGTATGTGCATGCATGCATCAATGCATACATGAATGCATCTGTGCATACATGCATGCATATGCATGGATGCATACATACATACATACATGTATACATCTATATGTCTTGAATGTATGCATGCATCTATCCATGCATCTCTGATGCATGCATAAATATATTTATGTATGTATGCAATGTATACATAGATATATGTATCCATCCATACATATATCTATGTATACATTGCATATGCATAGATATGCATGCATGCATACATACATATATATATATATATCTATGTATAAATGCATTCATGCATAGATATATCTATGTATGTATGCAATTTATACATAGATATATGTATGTATGGATGCATGACTGCATATATGTATGGATGCAAGCATGCATGAATCCATACATACATATATCTATGTATACATAAATGTATCTATGTATGTATACATGTATGCATGCATCCATCCATACATACATGTATCTATCCATGCATGCATACATGCATGCATGTATGTATGCATGAATGCATACATACATACATGTATATATCTTGTATGTATGCAAATGCATGTATGCGTGCATCTATGCACACGTGCATACATACATAGATGCATACATGTATGTATGCATCCATGCATATGCATGCATCCATACATACATGTATCTATGTATGACATAGATACATGCATGGATTTATGCATCCATGCATGCGCATGCATAAATCCATGCATGCATCTATGCATGTATGCATGGATGTAGATGCATGAATGCAACCATGCATGCATCTATGTATGTATCGA
The DNA here is from genome assembly GCA_028749045.1 of Cupressus sempervirens. Taxonomy (NCBI): domain Eukaryota; kingdom Viridiplantae; phylum Streptophyta; class Pinopsida; order Cupressales; family Cupressaceae; genus Cupressus; species Cupressus sempervirens. The sequence continues at coordinate 271,471,406 of CM053789.1, forward strand.
TACATGCATGGATGTATGTATGATGTATGTATGCATGCATGTAGGCATATGTATACATACAAGATATATACATGTATACATGTATGTATGTATGCATGCATGGATGTATGCACATACATGCATCCATGTATCCATGCATGCATGGATAGATGGATGCATACATAGATGCATGCGTTTATGTATGCATCCATGCATATGCATGCATGCACATACATGGATACATACATACATATATACATGTATACATGTATATATATATATATTGTATGTATGCATGCATCTATTTATGCATGCATGGATGCATGGATGCAGATGCATGCATACATGCATATGCATCCATACAAGATATATACAGGTATATATGTATGTATGCATCCATGCATACATACATGCATGCATGGATAGATACATGTATGTATGCATGGATGCATGCATCTATGCATACATACATGTATGTATGGATGGATGCATGCATACATGTATACATACATAGATAAATGTATGTATGTATAGATAGATACATAGATATATACATGCATAGATACATGCATACATGTATACATACATAGATACATGTATGTATACATAGAAACATAGATATATCTATGTATGGATGCAATGTATACATAGATATATGCATGCATGCATCCATACATACATATATCTATGTATACATTGCATACATACATAGATATATCTATGCATGCATGCATATATATATATATATATATATATATATATATATATATATATATATATAATGTATGTATCCATGCATGCATATATATGCATATGCAATGTATACATAGATATATATGTATGTATGGATGGATACATGCATGTATGTATGGATGCATGCATGCATGCAATGTATACATAGATATATTTATGTATTGATGCATGCATGCATAAATATATCTATGCATACATGCATGTATACATACATATATCTATGTATACATGCATGCATGTCCATACATACATATATCTATACATAGATATATCTATGTATACATTCCATGCATGCATAGTTATATCTATGTATGTATGCAATGTATACCTAGATATATGCATGCATGCATGCATCCATACATACATATATCTATGTATCCATTGCATATGCATAGATATGCAAGCATGCATATATATATATATATATATATATATATATATATATATCTGTGTATTCCATATATCCATACATATATCTATGTATGCATGCATGCATACATACATATATATGTATGCATCTATATACATACATACAGGTATGGATGTATGCATCCAAACATATATATGTATGCATGCATATATATAATTACATACATACATGTATACATATATCTATGCATGCATACATGCATATGCATACATACAAGATATATACATGTATTTATGTATACATACCTATTGCATACATAGATATATGTATGGGTGCATGCATCTACCTATGTATGTATACATGTATGTATATATGCATGCATGCATAGATACATACATGCATCTATGTATACATACATGTATCTATGCATGTATGCATGGATGCATAGATGCATGCATGTATGTATGCATGTATGAATGGATGCATTCATCCATACATGTATCTATGATTGTATGCATGCATGTATCTATTTATGTATACATGCATGTATCTATGTATGTATACATGTATGCATGCATCCATCCATACATACATGTATCTATGTATACATGCATATTGCATGCATAGATATATGCAAGCATGCATGCATTTGTGTGTGTCATTACATACATAGATACATACATACATACATGTATACATGCATGCATGCATACATAGATATATGCATGTATGTATGAATCCATACATACATACATGGATACATGTATGTATCTATATACATACATATATATGTATTTATGAATGTGTATGTATGTATGCATACATATATATATGCATCCATACGTGCATACATACATATATGTATGCATGCATGCATGTGTGTGTGTGAATACATATATACATACATACATACATGTATGTATGTATATATGTGTATGTCTGTATGTGTATGTATGCATACATATATATACATACATACATATATATATACATACATACATATATATATATACATACATACATATACGTATTTATGATGCATGAATACATACATCTATATTTGCATGCATGCATACGTATATGCATGCATACATATATATATACATACATACATATATATATATACATACATACATATGCATATGTATGATGCATGCATACATACATATTGCATGTATGCATCCATACATTCGCATATCTATGTATGCATGCATACATACATTGATACATGTATGTATGTATATCTATGTATACATGCATGCATGCATATATATATATATATATATATATATATATATATATATATATATATATATATATATATATATATATATATACATATCCATATATATCCATATGCATATATCCATAAATACATATATATTTATGTATGCATGCATGCATCCATACATAGATATATCTATGCATGAATCCATCCATACATACATTTACCTATTTACGATGCATGCATGCATGCATAGACATTTATACATAGATATATACGCATGCATTATACATAGATACATTTATGCATGCATATATATATATATATATATACATACGTCTATGCATATATCCATATCTATGCATATATACATACATATCCATATCTATCCATATGCATATGTCCATACATACATATATATCTATGCATGCATGCATCCATGCATACATGTATCTATGTATGATGCATGCATCCATGCATCATACATAGATACATGTATGTATGCATGCATAGATATATATATATATATGTGTGTGTGTGTGTGTGTGTGTGTGTGTATGGATATATGTATAGATGCATGCATGCATCCATAGATACATACATGTATCTATGTATGTATACATGTATGCATGCATGCATCCATACATACATATATCTTGCATGTATGTGTGCACGTATGGATGTATACATGCATGCATGCATGTATACATGTATGTATGTATGTATATATGTAGTGCCTCTCCCATTTGATTTTTGTAAGTCGTCTTGATGGATGCAATCTTGCTGATCTTTTGTTGTGATGGATCATGATTGTGACCCTGAGTGGTCTACACCGTTGAGGTGTTATAGATTTATGTTTCTATATCAGTTGCTTTGATGATGTTTTTGACTGATCTTTGAGATTATGATGTGATTTTTGGTTCACTGAGGTTTGTGCCAGTGGTTACCAGGATCGATGTGGTATCATGAGGTTGTTCCGTGATTACCCTGAGATGTGTGTAGAGATTTCATTGCGTACTATTACCATGCTACACGGGACTAGGTTCCTTGTGAGGCCTCACCTCTGACCCATCGTAGCATAGTGATACATTACTCTTATTTTTTGTTATCCGCGACTCGTGATGTCGAGACATTATCTGATGCTTAGAACATAGTTTATTATTTCATGTTGTGTGATGTTATTTCCAGATATATTTGATGATTGTTATTTAATGTTCATGTATATGTATGTTGACAAAATTAGTAGATGTAGGATTGAGATTTGATTTAAGATACTTCAAATGGTTAAGAATTATGAAGGGAGAAGAAACTTTATTAATGTATGTTTTAAATGATGAAAATTTCTAATACATATACGTTTATATACATGTGATTTTATAGGGCTACTGATGTGTGCAATGAGTGTGTAGATATTTAGCCGAAAAACCCTACGGAGGAACAAAATTGATCCCCATGTGCTTAAATTTGGAAGCCCTTTTGTTCGTAATTATGTTCTTTCAGTGTCGCTTGACACTCGTAAAAAGGTTTATGTACTTAGTTTGCTAGTTAGAGTTGTTAGGTGGACCTATTTTATTTCTAGATTTTTATTTTGTCTCTAACCTCTTCCCAAAGGCTTTAAAACATGTTTTTTTTCTAACCTATGGGTGTGGGTATGGGTTAGGGGTCTTTTCCAACCCCTAAGCCCCTAGCTTTGACTTTTGAGGGCACTCAAAAAGTCCCTTTTTGCCTTTGTGCAAAAATTCCAAGTGGTTTTCATGAGTTGTCTTACCCCACCTCCTCTTAGGGTTTAACCATGGTGTAGGTTGAGTTAGGAGTTTCTAGTGTGGCTAGTGGGTGGAAATAGTTATTGCTCCTTTTGGGTGGTTGAGTTGGAGGATTATTTAGAGGCCTTCCTTGGTCTAGTGGGGGGGTTACCCAATCTCTACTTTTAGGGAAGATTTCTTGAAGCTTGGAGGAAGGAGGGATACTCTACTCAAATTTGTTCATTGCCATTACCTCCTTGTGAAGGTAGGAAAAATCCCCTCTCCCTTACTCAGTTTTTATGTTTTGTTTCATGTTCTTGTTACCTTGTTGTTGTTTTACTGTTGTATGGTTGTGGGTATGTTGGGAAGATTTGTAAACCTTGTTTCTTTTGGTTGTTTTCCTTTCTTGTTTATGTTAGCAATTTTGAGTTTCCTTGCATGGGTGTTTTGGTATTACTCACCCTAGGAGAGGGCAGAAGTGACCAATTTTGGGAGAGGTCTATTTAGTTGGACTCCAACCTGTGTAGAGTCTCTTCTCAGGATGAGAAGAGGGATAAAGGGTAGGGTGTTATGGGCCCCTACCCATCAGCACAAACCTGGTATGAGTACGGCAAGTTAAAATGGAAGAATGGAAGTTCTTAGTTATTGGCCCCGATTGGGCATTTGAATTGGTGTTGTGTGTGACTTCTCCAGTAGGAAGAATCCACCTCTCCCTAGTCTTGATTCACTATGAATCTTATTGTGTAAACCATGTATGACTATGCATGCTTGATGTTCTTTTGGTTCTACTTGGTTGTCACCCGATCAGTTATTGGTTTCCTCCATGGTTCTTGAAATGAGATTCAGAAAATATAAAAAACTCCTTGATTTGATCATGAAGAAAATTTGATAAAATTGTTGTAATTTGGGATTGAGATCCTAGTGTAAAATTGTATTTTAAACCTTATTGCATATGGCAACGAAGCCGGGTTTTCTTCCTGATTCTTTCCTGGCTGAGCCTTGAATCAGGTTGATAATAAAATAAGTGATGGAGTAAATTTTGCTTCTCTCAAAGTTTTCATATTCTATGTTGTTATATGAATGTGTATCAAAAATAAGATGGAACAATGATATCCAATTATGCAAGATTCAAATTATAAATGTATGGTATTTCCTTGAGTTGGTATGATTTAGTTTATGTAAGGTTGTGTTGAAGGTGAATTTGCAAGAACATGAAGGAGAGAATTATGTCAAGATATCCAAGTTAAATCTGAAAACATGATAGAGGAAAGAACGTGGTGTGTATTGATACTCCCATCAAAAATGAATAGAGTATTATCATTTGATCTCTTTATTGTTTCAATTGCCTTAAGACTAGTTTCGTCACTATGTTATTTCAATTTTGCTCCATTAGTTATAATAGATAGTTAAACGAATATGTAGATGATTATTTCCTGTAATGTAGGTATCATTGAAACACATAGCATCTGAGGTTCATGAAAGTTATTAAGCAGGGATTCAAAAGAAATTTACGTAGTTTTTGATGATCTTACAATAGTTGAATTGTTGAGCATAATGCACAAAAAGGTGGTAGATTAATATCATTATGCATTAAAAAAATCAATCCTATAAAGCTACATAATAAGATCTAAGCCAACAAGTAAAGTTCAAAAATGCATATAAAAGAGGCCTGTAGAGGCACATTATCCTTCTGGAATTTGTATGGCAATCACAAACATAGTGCTCTCTATTACAGACTAATAAAATATTAGGCCATCATTAAAATAAGCTTTTTTCAAAAGCTATCCTTAATATCCTAGCTAAATTCTATCTATTCTTACCAAGATAACTTTTGCAATAACTCTCTCTCTCCCCTAAGCGTCAGCTCAAAAGGAGGGTGGAAGAAGAGTTTTGTATTAGTCAAATCCTTTGTGGGTGACATCACCCTATCTTTTCCCTTCTGCCAGTAAGGACATGGCATTATTGCATTGGGATCTTGGTTGAGGCGAGATCTTTTTTTTTTTTGGAGGGAGACTTAGCTTGTTGTAGCGCTTCCCCTTCACCCTTGGGGCTCGGATCTGACACGGACTGTCACATGCAGGAGGGAGGGGACAGGCCTGTCCTCTACCTTGTGTCAGCGCTTGGAAAGCGCAAGGGGTTGGTTGGATCAGCGCTGGTGAAAATTGCTCCATGACATTGGTGCAAGGGTCTGACATCCCCCTCTTGTCAGAAGAAACTTTAAGCATTACTCACGCCTCCATTCGTAGAAAGGGAGTGGGGGTTTTGGGTAAGTAATTGAGATTAGTATGTTGTTTTTTATTGAAGTTGTTAGAGTTAGAAGTTAGTGTAGGTGTGAGGTTTTGTGTCTAGTGATGATTATGTTGTTAGTAATAGGTTAGTTTTATGTGGTAGATTTAAGTTGTTATTATATATGTTTAGTTTAACCTTTTTTTTGATAGTTGATGTTAGTGTAAGTTAGTAAGTGTTATATAATTTAGAATATTGTGTCAATTATTATAGTTTTATTCTAAATTATATTAGTGCAATGTTGCATTAAATTATATATATTTTTTATTTCTTATATGCTCCGATGCATTTAGATTCGTTAGGTTAATTAAGTAAATTTGGTTAGTGTTCTATATGTTTATATATATATTTAAATGTAATTTTTGTTTAAGTTTTGTAAACATCTTCTTAAAATTAAAGTTAGTTTAGTATCAAATTTTTATTAAATATAATATAGTTATATTTTAATTCAGTTAGTATTTTAAAAAAAATAATAATAATAATAATAAATAAATTTATCTTTTAATATAGTTTAGTTGCGATCATAGTTTTATTAGCATAAATCGAATTGGTACCTGAATGGTGATTTTATTTGAATTACAAGGTTAAGTTAGATTTTGTTATAAACATCATGATAAATTAATACTAAATTTTAGGTTCTATTATCATGCAAATTCAGTAAGATTAGATAGTTACTCTTTATGTTAAAATAGTTGAAAAGTTTAAAGTTAATAAATTATATAGATATAATATGTTTTAATTCTAGTTAAATTGTTTTTCCATAAAGTGACTTCCAATATCGATTAGTTTGTAAATTGATTATTGTCTAAAAGTTTCATAGTTGATTTTGATTATACTTTCTCAATGAATCTGTACTCGAATACTTTTCCTTGTCATTTAAATAATTGTTTCTTATTATTAAAAGTGAATGTAATAACATAAGTTTATTGATATAAATCTGATAACTAAAGTTTCAAATCTTAAATTTTAATAACCATCCCTTTGTTTTTAATCTTCAGATGTAATGTAGAGAACCTGTACTAAAACTTCTACCTCAATCATATCAAACTTAGAGCATGTTTAATTATTAGTTTATTATTAATTCAAAATAAAAATTGTGTGTGTTTTTGCCCTCTTAGTTTGGGCATGTCATTCCTGTAGTAGTGGTTAGTCATGTTTATGACTATGCTTGTTTATATATTTTAAATGCCTTTTTAATGTAGAGTAATCAATCATTATTAAATGCTTAAGTAATTAGAATGGATTGTTCATGTTGGATTCTTTGGTTATGTGCTGCAGACATTTACCTTCTTATATTTCTGATTAGAGAGATATTTGTTACTCATGTTATGTTTTACATTTGAGATGACCTGAGGGTCAAATGTTACTCTTTGATCCCAGTATCATATATATTAGACTACTATGCTATTTAGTTAATCATATTGCATGATGATGCCATTTTGAGATGACAATGTGTTTTATGATGATATCTGGTTATCTAGTTATCTGATATTTGGACATACCTCTAATTTTGTTATGTGATGGATTTAATGCTATGGTTATTTACTTCATTCCTGCATTGTTATGTGAACGTGAGTGATGTAAATCAATTATTTTAATATAATTAAATAAATGGTTAAATTAGGTGATTTAACACATTATTGCTTCGGCTATGTTATTATATGCAATTGCTCTTGATCGTGTTGTTTAGTGTGTAGGATTATATCCCTGGTAGTGGCACAAGGAGTTAGTGATTCAACCATTCATATTTTACAAATGTCACCTTTGTATGGTCAACGTATCTTTAATTAAATTTTTAATTTAAACCTTTCGGTGATTATTAAATTTGAACTCATTTTCATTATGTGATTAGACCAGTAAGTGTGTCTGTGCATTTAGAGTTTTTCTTTGTCACGAAAGTTGTTCAGGAGATTTATGTGTTTTTGGATTTTCGAGCTTTTTTAATTGATTTATTTTAATTTTTGGCAGCTTTGCCATAGATGAATTCCTATTTATAGGAATAGCCTATTTTCATTTGGGTCGATTCGAGGTTTAACTAAATTGGTTGGTTAAATACCCTAATCGATTATTCACCCGAGAAGTGAATAAGTATTGAAAAAGGAATTTAATTCCTCACTTCTCACTTTTGAATTGGAAAGTTAGAGAGTAAAACCCAAAATCCTCTTTATGAGAATTTATTGTTTTGTTCATTGTGGGAGCTACGGGCATGGGATCGTTGCGAGGTTGGGCTCATTGGATCCAGCTTGGAGAAACCTTGAATTGCCACAATTTTCAGCCACTTCTATGAGCGTTTTATTTTCTGGTTCAATTTTCCATGTTGCCCTTTTGGCTGTGAGGTAGGGCTTTCCTATTTTATTGTTTCTGCTCCATTTCTACTTCTTTTTTTTGTAGCCATTTGTTTGGAGGCTGAGAACTAGTGTTCCCCTCCGTTTTTGTATGTTAGTTCTACTCGGTTGGGCGGGTATGAATATTTCTCTATTTTTCAAGATGAGGGTTTGGGATTTTGCACCGTTATCCTGGCCATTTTTGCATACGGTGTTCGATTCCATTTATTTTTGGATTTTTGGAGTTTTTGAACCCAAAGGCCAAATGGGTTTTTATTTTGAAGTTTTTCAAATTTTTGGAGTTTTTACTTCGTTTTGTGTGCCACCCTATTTTTTCAAGTTTTCTTGGCACAATGGGGGTCATGGACCTTGATGATCCATTTGGATATCAATTAGACAAATTTTTCACTTTTATGTTGCTTTGGGATGCGTGTTGCATCCGTACTCCCGACGTTGTGTTCGATTGAGTGATTTTACACTTGTTATGGTTTTTTTTGGACCTTTTCTTTTGTTCATGAACACTAGGATTCATGTAGAATCCATACTCTAGGATTGAGGTCGATTGAGTGAGTTCATGATGTTTGGTCTTGTTGCATCATTGGGATTCATGTAGAATCCATACTCAAGAAATTGAGGCCGATTGAGTGATTTAATGATGTATGGTTTTATTGGCTTTGGGATTCATGTAGAATCTGTCCTTCCCATGTTTCTTTTAGTTGGGTGTTTTCTTTGAATTGTGTTCTCATTCTTGTCCTTGTGTTATGATCTTCATGATGGTGGTGCGCCATACATGAGTACGTGCGCGCACATTTTTTGGGTGACTTGCGAGGCCCAATCCTTTGTGGATTTGCCAGAAGTTATGATCATTGGGGTTGGGATGGGAGTATGCATGCCCACAGGCACTTGTCATAGGATGAGCATGGGTAGGGTAGGGTAGCATATGGAGGGGGCTTCTACCTCGCAACCTGGTGATCATTGTGCCAAGAGGGTTGGCGAAGGAAGCTTTAATTAAGTGAAAGTAAAATAAATTCTGTGACTGGTAATAAAACTTAAGATAATAAAAAAGTTTGTGTGCAAGAGCCTTTCCGTTGAGGGATGTTGAATCTGTGCAAGTCCTAGCTTGGGCTTTTTGATGCCAAGTGACTCTCCATGATGTTAGTCCCTACATAGTAGCCTATTGAGTGTCTGACCAGGACCTGTACTCCTTGCATTGTCTTAGGTTCTTGGTTGCAGCCATCATACTGTCTGGCGTGATTGTTAGCCATAGATGTTGTGATTTTTGTGTGTTTGTGGTTGGATCATTATCTCCATTAGCACGGCAGGTGTGGACCTATGGGTGACACATGGTTGGGAGGTGTAGCTACCTTCACCACTGCTAGGGACTAGTGTACAAAGACGGTCTCTTATCTTAGTGCGACTGTTGCTAGATGTTTTCACTTGGTACTTCGGGTTCTGGAGTATGCTTTCTTATGTTTATGCTTTCATTGGAATGCTTGGATATCATGTTTAGATGATGTTAGTTTATTTGATGCATTCCCTTATCATGATGGTTAGCATATGATTAGATGATGTTATTTGATTTAGTAGTATATCTATTGCTTACTACTGTCTAGCATGTGATAGGTGATGTTATCTACTATAGGATTATCTTATGCTTTTCTACTAGCATGTTAGATTTCTTTATGCTTTTATTGTTGCATATTTTTCTAGTGACATCCCTATTATGATAGTACTGATGATTTGGTTGGTGGCTTTGGATGTTATGCGTGGGGGATGTCTAGGACCCATGATGGTCTTATGATGCTATTGACGGTTGGGAGGAACCGTGCATTTATTTGGTTGTTTAGTTCTAAAATGTATTTTGTTCATTGCGATGTTTATTTCAGTATGTGCTTTGCTTTTATGTTTTAGATGGTTAGATGTTCCTCTTTCCTTGTTGTTAGTGCTCTCGAGTGTTCATTCCTTGATTTACATGGATTCGATACTCCTCGATGTGGAGGTTTTGTGTCGCGCTGATTTGTTTCCTCGCACAAAATTGTATTTTCCTTGCGCGAGACTGTTTCTTCCTCGCATGAGACAATTTCTTCCTCATGTGAAAGAATACACTTCCTGCGTGAGAATGTAAATCTTCATGCGGCACGTAGGGAATCCTCATGCAAAGCTCAGTAGTCCTCGCGCAAAGTGTGCACTTTCTCGCGAGAAGTGGTGAAAGATCTCGTGGGAAACTCAAGACTAGTTTTCTTTCTCGCACGAGAAATAGGGGCTATCTAAGCTTGTTGGATGAAAGTTTGAAAGTTGGTTTTGGACACCCTTTTGATTCTAAAAAATTTTTGGACTTCAAAAATCCAGACTTAGCCAATTTTTAGAGCTTTAGGATTTCAAGCTTAGCCAAATTTCATCCATATATATGTATGCATACATGTATACATACATAGATACATGTATGTATACGTAGATACATGCATGCATGCATAGATATATGTATGGATGCATGCATGTATACATGTATGTATGGATGGATGCATGCATGCATCCATACATATACCCATACATATATCTATGCATGCATGCATGTATCTACATATACATACATGTATCTATGTATGTATACATGTATGCAACCATATATGCATCCATACATCTATGTATATATACATGTATCTATGTATGTATGTATGGATGCATGCATCTATACATGTATGTATCGATGGTTGCATGGAAGCATAGATATATGTATGGATATATGCATGCATGCATGCATCCATACATAAATGTATCTATGTATATATACATGAATGCATGCATCCATCCATACATACATGTATCTATGTATCCATATATATTGCATACATAGATATATGTATGTATGAATGCATGCATGCATGCATGTATACATAGATATATGTATGGATACATGCATGTATGTATACATACGTACATAGATATATGTATGGATATAGGTATCAATGGATGCATGCATGTATCTATGTATACATCCATGTATCCTTGTATGTATGCATGTATACATTTATGTATGTATGGATGCATACATGTATCCATGTATGTATGCATAGATACATATATGTATGTATGTATGTATACGCATATGTATATACATATATATGTATATGTATATGTATGTATGCATGCATGTATATATGCATTCATAGATCCATAAATACATGTATCTATGTATCGATATATGTATGTCTGCATGTATACATGTATGTATGTATGTATATATATGCATGCATGCATATAAATCTATGTATGCATAAATGCATACATACATATATGTATGTATGTATGCATGGATGCATGCATCCATCCATCCATACATACATGTATCTATGTATATACGCATGCATGCCTATGTATGCATGCATGGCTATGTATGCATGCATACATAGATATATCTATCCATCCATACATGTATTAATATGCATGCATCCATCCATACATACATGTATTTATGTATGTATACATGTATGCATGCATCCATCCATATATACATATATCTTGCATGTATGTGTGCACGTATGGTTGCATACATACATACATGGATGTATACATGTATGTCTATATATGCATGAATACATATATATGTATGTATGCATGCATGTATTTACATACATACATGAATATATCTATTGATATGGATATGTATGTATACATAGATATATGTATGTATGGATGCATGCATGCATGCATGCATCATACATAGATACATGTATGTATGTACGAATGCATGTATGCATGCATATATATATTCATCCATGCATATATCCATATCTATCCATATGCATGCATCCGTTCATACATACATGTATCTATGTATACATACACATATCTATGTATGGATACATGTATGCATGCATCCATCCATATACACATATATCTTGCATGTATGTGTGCAGGTATGGATGCATATATACATAAATGCATGTATACATGTATGTATGTATGTATATATGATGCATGATGCTCCTTGACACCACTTGATGGGGACACAACCCAAGAACAGAATGGACACAACAGAAAAGGCAAATTGTATTAACTAAAAAATAATCTAGTATATTCAGTACAGTGAAAATAAACTTCAAAACATGCCCTCACGGCTTACAATAGCATAAATGTGGAGATAATTTCCCCTTTTAGTACCTCCTCTCAAACTCCATTCCGAACTGCCTTTACAATGCCAGAAATCTCCTTAAATAGACCTCAGAGGGTTAAGGACTAGGAGTACATTCTAGAAAGTGCTAGTAGGCATCCACCAACCAAATAGAAGGTTCCAGAAGTTGCGTTAGAAGTCAACACAAATCTAGAAGAATCCAGAAATGGTAACCGAACTTTCAGGAGGCATAACTTTTGAACTGTAGCTCTGATTAACAAACTATTTACATTTTCGGAAAGCTCTCGAAGCACTCTATAGCCCTATGAACAACTTTTCTTGTCCCCCATTTTTTGGCCCTTTTTGGGGTCATTTAATGCCCCTAACCTAAATTTGAAGCATTCTTAGGAGGTCTCCAAAACCTGAAAAACTACAATAACTTTCAAACTTTCGGGCCTTTTGACCTAATTCTTTTTTTAGAATGCTCTAAATTACAATTAGATTCATTTAGCCAATTTACACCTCCTAGTTCACCAAAATGATGGCTCAATTACATACTCCTATTTTTTCAGGATTTACATGACCACTGATAGTGGAACTATGAGAGTTGGAACCTTTATTTGACCCAAATGGGTATCCACAAATGAAAACACATGAAACAGAAAGTAAGTCTAAGTATATTTTTTTGGGTGACATAGGATTTCCCTTATACCTCTGGATGCTCCTACATCAGACACCCAGGGTAGAGTGAAAAGTGGCCCTATAACTTTATGAATGGTAGAGGAAATCCCAAATGGGAAACCTCAGCTATTGAAATCCAAGTTGAGTCCTCAATCGGTCATCCTTTCCATTTGACCAAATACTCTTCATACTGCTTGTTTCTAGTACTCCTACCCACATGATGATCTAGAATGTCTTCTATCTCTTCCTTCTTAGAAGTAGGAATTGGACATGGCTCTAACACTGGCTTCTCATTTGTACCATCATCATGATACTCTATTAAATCTACAATGTTGAAAATGGGAGAAACGTGAATACCATCTAGCAGCTCCACCTCATATACATTTCTTGAGTCATGTTTCTTCAAAATTTTGCAGGGGCCAAATTTCTTCATTTTCAGCTTGTTGTAAGTACTGGCTAGAAATCTTTCTTTTTGTAAGTGCACCATGACTAGATGCCCTACTTGGAATTCCTTATGTCTTCTCCTTTGATTAGCCCTAGCTTTATAATCTTGATTCATCTTGGTAATGTGTGCCTAAACCTTGTCATATAGATGCTTGATATGTTCAGCAAATTCCTCAGCATCAGCACTTGTCATCTCCCCTTGTTCTATCTTCCTCAGCTCTGGTGCAGTCCTTGGGCTATTCCCATATACAATTTGGAATGTTGATTTTCTAGTACTCCTATTTATAGAGTTATTGTAAGCAAAATCTGCTTGTGGTAGAATCAAATCCCATCCCTTGGGCTTATCCCCAACTAAACATCTCAGCAAATTGCCTAGACTTGTATTTACCACTTCTGTTTGGCCATCAGCCTGCGGGTGATGCGTGGAACTGAATTTTAGGTCTGTTCTCAACTTCTTCCACAATGTCCTCCAGAAATACCCCACAAATTTAGTATCTCTATCAGAAACTATACTCCTTGGGAGACCATGTAGTCTCACCACCTCTCTAAAGAATGAGTCTGCAATATGGATAGCATCAGGAGTTTTGTGGCATGGAAGGAAATGTGCCATTTTGGAGAACCTATCAACCACCACAAATACTAAGTCGTTACCATTTTGTGTCCTTGGCAATCCAAGAACAAAATCCATACTTATGTCCTCCCATGGCCTTGATGGAATAGGCAATGGCTGATATAGGCCAGTATTTTGACTAAACCCCTTGGCAACTTGACAAACCTGGCAACTCTGTACAAACTTCTTCACATCCTATGAAATTTGAGGCCAAAAATAATGTTCTCTAAGAATGGAAATGGTCTTATCTCGACCAAAATGTCTTTCCACCCCTCCACTATGTTTCTCCTTAATCAGATTTTCCCTCATGGAACTCCTTGGAATGCATAATTGACTACCCTTGAACAACATGCCATCCTGAATGAAATAATCTAACCACTTGGTTCTATCTACAATAATAGGCTCTTTACAAGCTTTCCATGCTTCAACAAAATCAAGATCCCTAGGGTACAAATTCTTGAGTTCATCAAACCCAACTACTTCAACTTGCATTACTGTAAGCAACAACTGTCTCCTACTTAGTGCATCTGCAACCCTGTTAGATTTTCCACTTCTATGCTTGAACACAAATGTATAGCTCTGCAAGAGCTCTACCCACTTCATATGCCTTTGATTCAATTTATTTGGCTATTTAGGTACTGTAATGCCTGATGATCAGTATATAAAACAAATTCTTTTGGCCATAAATAATGCCTTGATTTCTTTAAGGCATGAACTATTGCATAGAACTCTTGATCATAAATAGAATACTTCTTCTTTGCATCATTCAATTTTTCACTAAAATATGCAACAGGCTTACCTTCTTGGCTTAATACAGCCCCAATAACGCTTCCACTGGCATCACAATTCACTTGGAAAATGTTTCTAAAATCTAGAAGTGCCAACACAGGCTATTCTATCACCTTCTTCTTCAGCAATTCAAAACTTTTCACAGCTGTTGCAGTCCATTTGAACTCTTTTCTATCCCCTCTTATTGTATCAGTTAGGGGTGCACATATGCCACTGAAATTCTTAATAAACTTCTTGTAAAAACTAACTAGACCATGAAATGATCTTACCTCAGTAGTAGACCTTGGAGTAGGCCATTCCAAGATGGATTTTACCTTCTCTGGATCCATTTTGAGACCTTCAGGTGATATAACAAACCCCAAATAGACTAACTCCCTTTTTGCAAAGATACACTTCTTCAGATTAATTAATAGTTTCTCTTCCCTTAGCCTTTCAAGGACACTACAAATATGTAGTAAATTTTCTTTCAAAGTCTTGCTAAAAATTAAAATATCATCCAAATAGACAATAACAAATTTTTCCAAGAACTTCTTAAGTACCTCATTCATGAGCCGCATGAAGGTGCTTGGGGTGTTCATCAATCCAAAGGGCATGACTAACCACTCATAAAGACCCTCTCTAGTCTTGAAGGCTATTTTCCACTCATCTCCTTCTTGAATCCATATCTGATGATAGCCACTCTTGAGATCTATCTTTGTTAAGTACTGAGCTCCACTCAAGCAGTCCATAAGATCATCCATCCTTGGCAAAGGACACTGGTACTTGATGGTTATCCTATTTATAGCTCAAGAATTTGCAAACCTAAAGAAGATGAATGAGAAGAGGAAGAGCATGAAGATGACAATATTTATGAACTTGAAATAGATCAAAATGATTTGAAGATTGCAGCAATGGAGGAAGAGTATAGTGCCATAGTTGGAGATCAAGCAAGTGGAGTAGTTACGTGCATTGTTGACGACATAAAAGAGGTAAGCGAAGATGAAGATGTCGAATAGGTAAATTCTTATAAATCATGGGATGTTTTCTTTGATATGAGTTTAAAATATATTGATGATTTTTTGCATGAGGATCTTGTTAGTGATGTATGGTATGCAAAGGAAGATTAGTATGGTGTTGATGGGTTTATTACAGGTGTGATTAATTCAACAAGATTAGATGATGATGAGAGTTATACTTGGATAGAGTTCGTTACAAAGGAGTATTTTCAGAAAAAAACACTTGTTCCAACTAGGTGTTGGAAAAGAAGAAAGAAGGAAATATATCGACATCAGATACTTGTTCTAGCTATGTGTTGGAGGAAGAGAAAAAAAAAATGTCAACAGTGCCTACTTCATTTTGTGAATCCATATTCACAAAATTTTTCCTACCATGGGAGTCGGATGCAAGAGCATCATGCATCAACCAAAAAAAAAAAAGATGTGGAAGATTTGCATGTTGGTTTTGTTGTCACTATTGAGGTGGAAGCTTGTGGTGAGGATGAAGATGGTTCTATATCCTTCTTTTGGCATCAAAGTGTGGGACACACTTTTCTATCTACCAAGGGAGTCTGATGCAGGAGCATCTTGCATGGGAAAATTAAATTATTAGAAAAAAAAAAAAATTGTGGAGGAGAGAGAAAGTGATGAAAAATGGAAGGAAAATAATAAAAAATAGAAAAATAGGAAAAAAGGAGAAAAGAGAAATTCCTATTTTCAATGTGCATAAGTGGCGCGAATAAAAAGAAAAAGAAATAGTTGTCATTCCATTAATCGAGGTGTGTAGGTGGCATCTTAGAAGTTTGTGAAAAGATCATTAAATCATGTATTTAATATTTTTTGGGTGCTTAGTTGTATTTGGGTGAAAATTTAATAGTTATTTAAAGGTAGTTGTATTTACCTTTTATCCCACATTGGTTGTGTTTGTAATGTCTTGGGTTAGAAGTGCCTATTTAAGCAAGGCTTATTATCATTTGTAATCAATTTGGAGAAATAGAAACGTTTCAAGTGTAAGCTCTTGTAGTGAAGTTCTTCTAATGTAATCTCTTGTAAGGAAGTTTGAGAAATAGAAGTTCTTACATTGTAAGCTCTTCAAATGTAATCTCTTCTAATGGATTTCACGTATTAATGGATGCTTTATGAAGCATTTTTGTCATCTCTTTATCTCCATCTTGTTGTGATTTTTGGTTGTGAGTTGGCATAGGTGGTGTGGCCCATCATCAGTGGTATCAGATCATACCTTTGTTAGTAGTAGCAGAGCTGTACTACATCAGTGGTATCAGAGCCCTCAACGACAAGGAAGGATAGATAGGAGAGCTGAGGGCCAAGCTAGGGTTGCTCATGTGGATGAGGATGCACAATCATCACATTTAGAGGATGCAGAAAGAGGAGAGACCTTGGTAAATGAAAGATTCCTACTAAGTGGTGAGATTGAACCAAGATAACAGAGCAGGTTATTGTTGAGTGTACAAGTAGATCATCGAAGTGCGAGGCAGTTTGTACCAGGACCTTGGTTGGGTGAAATTTAGCAGAGCGAGAGTTCCTAAGTGTGTGAACAGATCGCCGAACCTGAGGTAGTTTGCACCAGGACCTTGAGTTGGGTTAAGTTTGTGAAGAAGTTCTTGATTGTGTAGACAGAGCTCTGACTGTGAGGCAGTTTGCACAAGGTTCTTGTTTTGGACAAAATTTTTCTTCTGAAGCCTTGATTATGGAGAAGAGAAAGAAGAAGATGACTTTTTTGATTGGATGGATTCTAAGGATTCCTCGAATTGAGAAATTTAGAGCAAGAAATTAGTAGTCGTTGCTAGTTGATTTGCAGAAGAAAGTGAATGAATTAGAAGTTGAGTTGCAGAAGAGAAGAGCACATTACCAGAAAAGAGACATTGATAATTATTTGGATGCAGAAAAGGAAGATGATCTAATGGAAGAGAAAGTGGATGAAGAGGAAATCATTTGCGAACCTAAAGTTGAGGAAGATGAAGGAGAAGAGGAAAAGCATGAAGATGGAAAGATTTATGAACCTGAAATAGATGAAGATGATTTGAAGATTATAGCAATGGAGGAAAAGTATAGTGCCTTCATTAGAGATCAAGAAAGTGGAGCAGTTACATGCATTGTTGATGACATGAAAGAGGCAAGCAAAGATGAAGATATTAATGAGGTAAATTCTTATGAATCATGGGATGTTGTCTTTGATATGAGTTTAAAAGATATTGATGATGGTTTGCATGAGGATCTTGCTAGTCATGTATGGTATGCAAAGGAAGATTGGTATGGTATTGTTAGGTTTATTACATGTCTAATTAATTCAACAAGATTGGATGAGAATGAGAGTTATACTTGGATAGAGTTCATTGTCAAGGAACATTTTCAGTAGCAAATAGTTGTTCCAGCTAGGTGTTGGAAGAGAAGAAAGAAGGAAATATATCAGCACTGGATACTTTTTCCAGCTATGTGTTGGAGGAAGAGAAAAAAAAAATGTCAATAGTGGCTACTTCATTTTGTGAATCCATACTTACAAAATTTTTCCTACCGTGGGAGTCGAATGTAGGAGCATCATGCATCAGCAAAAATAATGTGGAAGATTTGCATGTTGGTTTTCTTGTCCCTATTAAGGTGGAAGCTTGTGGTGAAGATGAAGATGGTTGTAAATCTTTCTTTTGGTGTCAAAGTGTGGGACACACTTTTCTATCTACAAAGGGAGTCTGATGCAGGAGCATCTTGCATGGGAAAATTAAATTATTAGAAAAAAAAAAAAAAAAAGAGAAAAAAAAAAAATTGTGGAGGAAAGAGAAAGTGACGAAAATGGAAGAAAAATAATAAAAAATAGAAAAATAGGAAAAAAGGATAAAAGAGGAATTTATATTTTCAAGGTGCATGGGTGGCATAAATAGAAAATAATAAAAATAGTTGTCATTCCATTAATCGAGGTGTGTAGGTGGCATCTTAGAAGTTTGTTGAAAGTTCCTTAAATTATGCATTTAATATTTGTTGTGATCTACAAAAGAAATGTAATTTTCTAATTGGGCCACATAGTGGTGCTTAGTTTTATTTAGGTGGAAATTCTAGAAAGTTGTAGATATTGTAGAAGGTTGTAGGTAAAATTCTAGAAGTTTGTGGATATTCTAGAATGTTGTGGATAAATCATCCATTGGGTGGTAAGTGCCTATTTAAGGAAGGCTTATGTTCATTTTTAATCAAGCTCTTTGTATGTAATCTCTTGTAAGGAAGTTGGAGAAATAGAAGCTCTTCAAGTGAAGCTCTTCAAGTAGAAGCTCTTCGGATGTAATTTCTTGCAGAAGCTCTTAGAGAGAAAATATCTCTTATATTGTAAGAATTTGGAGTTTTTTCATTAGAAGAATATTGTAATGAATTTCAAGTATTAATGGAAGCCTTATGAAGCATTTTGTTATATCTTGTCTCCATCTTATTGTGATCTTGGTTGTGAGTTGGTACAGGTAGTGAGCCCGTCATCAGTGGTAACAAAGCATACCCTTATTAGTGGTAGCAAATCATGTACTCCATCAATATATATGCATGAATACATATATATGTATGTATGCATGCATGCATATACATAAATCCATGCATATATCTATGGATATGGATATGTATGTATACATAGATATATGTATGTATGGATGCATGCATGCATGCATCATACATAGATACATGTATGTATCTACGCATGCATGTATGCATATATATATATATACATTCATCCATGCATATATCCATATCTGTCCATATATACATACATATCCATATCTATCCATATGCATATATCCATACATTGATATATATCTATGTGTGCATGCATGCATACATATATATATCTATGTATACATGCATGCATGCATAGATATATCTATATATGGATACAATGTATACATAGATATATGCATGTGTGCATGCATGCCTATGTATATACATATGCATGTATAGATATATGCATGAATGCATGCATGCATGGATGCATATATATATATATATATCTACGCATGCATGCATCCATACATACATGTATCTATTAATGCATATGCATACATACATATGCATGCATGCATGCATCTATTAATGCATATGCATACATACATACATACATACATACATACATACATGTATCTGTGTATACATACATGTATTCATAGATACATGTATGTATGGATGCATACATATATATATATATATATATATATATATATATATATATATATATACATGCATGCATGCATGCATGTATGTATACATACATGTATCTCTGTATGGATACATGTATGCATACATATATATGGATGCATACATGTATACATACATAGATACATGTATGTATACATAGATACATGCATGCATAGATATATGTATGGATATATGTATGGATGCATGCATGCATGCATGTATGCATGTATACATACATGTATCTATGTATGTATACATGTATGCATCCATATCTATGTATGTATAAATGTATGCATCCATATATATGGATGCATACATGTATACATACATAGATGCATGGATGTATACATAGATAAATGCATGTATGGATGCATGCATGTATGTTTGTATACATACATGTATCTATGTATGTATACATGTATGCATACGTATATATGGATGCATACATGTATACATACATAGATACATTTATGTATACGTAGATACATGGATGCATGCATGAATGGATGTATACATACATGTATCTATGTATGTATACATGTATGCATACATGTATACATACATAGATACATGTATGTATATGTAGATACATGCATGCATGCATAGATATACGTATGGATGCATGCATGCATCCATCCATACATACATGGATCCATGGATGCATGTATGCATGCATTCATACATACATGTATCTATGTATAGATACATGTATCTATAAATATATACATGAATGCATGCATTCATCCATACATAAATGTATCTATGTATCCATATATATTGCATGCATAGATATATGTATGTATGGATGCATGTATACATAGATATATGTATGGATGCATGCATGTATGTATACATATACATATTTATGCATACAATATGTATACATAAATATTGCATACATAGATATATGTATGGATATATGTATGAATGGATGCATGCATGTATCTATGTATACATCCATGTATCCATGTATGTATGCATGTATTCGTATATGTATATGCATATATATGTATATGTATATGTATGAATGCATGCATTCATACATCTGTACATACATGTATCTATGTATTGATATATGTATGTATGTATATATATGCATGCATACATATGTATGCATCTATGGATGCATACATACATACATACATACATGTATACATGTATGTATGTACGTATATATATGTATGTATGCATGCATGCACGCATACATATATATCTATGTATGTATGCAATGTACACATAGATATATCTATGTATGCTCGCATGCATGCATGCATATATGTGTGGTTATATTTATAGATGCATGCATGGATACATAAATATATGTATCCATCCATACATACATGTATCTATGTATGTATACATGTATGCATGCATCCATCCATACATACATATATCCTGTATGTATGTATGCATATATATATATATATATATATATATATATATGCATGCATAGATATGTCTACGTATGTATGCAACATATGGATATATCTATGTATGGATATATGTATAGATGCATTCATGCATACATAGTTATATGTATCCATCCATACATACATACATCTGTATGCATCCATCTATACATACATATATGTTGCATGTATTTATGCATGTACATAGATATATGTATAAATCCATACATACATACATCTATATACATCCATCCATACATACATGTATCTATGTATGTATGCATGTATACATAGATGCATGCATGTATGTATCTATACATGTATACATGTATATATCTTGTATGTATGTATATGCATGTATGGATGCATACATACATGCATGCATCTATGCATGTATGCATGCATACATCCATGCATGCATCTATGTATACATGCATATTTACATGTATACATGTCTGTATGTATGTATGTATGTATATGCATGCATACATACATATATTATGGATGCAATTTATACATAGATATATGTATGGATGGATGCATGCATTGCATACATACATAGAGAATCTATGCATGCATACATGTATACATAGATATATATATATATATATATATATGTATGTATATGTATGGATGCGTGCATGCATACATAGATATATATGTATGCATGCATATATATACATACATGTATACATGCATATGGATGGATGCATGCATTACATACATACATAGATATATCGATGCATCCATACATAGATACATGCGTTCATATATATATATATATATATATATACATGCATACATACATGCATATGGATGGATGCATGCATTGCATACATACATAGATGCATAGATACATGTATTTATGGATGTATGCATGCATGCATACATGCATATACATATATATGTATGCATACATGCATATGGATGCATGATACATGTATGTATGGATGTATGTATTAACTAAAATAGGGAAATTGTATTAACTGAAAAATAAGCTAGTACATTCAGTAAAGAGAAAATAAATTTCAAAACATGCCCTATGGGCTTACAATAGCATAAATCTGGAGATAATTTTTTCTTCAGTACCTCCTCTCAATCTCCACTCCAAACTGCCTTTTAGAATGCCAGAAATATCCTTAAATAGACCCCGGAGAGTTAATGACTAGGAATACATTTTAGAAAGTGCTAGTAAGCATCCACTGACCAAATAAAAGGCTCCAGAAGTTACGTTAGAAGTTGATGCAAATCTAGAAGAATCCAAAAATGGTAACCAAACTTTTGGGAGGCATAATTTTTGAACCGTAGCTCCGATTGATGAACTGTTTACATTTCCAGAAAGCTCTCAAAGTGCTCTATAGCCTTATGGACAAGCTTTGCTTGTCTCACAATTTTTGGTCCTTTTTGAAGTCATTTAATACCCCTAACCTAAATTTTAAGCATTCTTAGGAGGTCTCCAAAATTCGAAAAACTGTAATAACTTTCAAACCGTGGGGCCTTTTGACCTGATTCTTTTTCTGGAATGCTCTAAATTATAATTATATTCATCTGGCCAATTTACACCTTCTAGTTTACCAAAATGATAGTCCAATTACATACTCCTATTTTTTTGAGATTTATACATATCACAAGGTGTTCAAATACTTTATCCTAGAACACTGATAGTGGAACTGTGAGAGTTGGACCTTTATTTGACCCAAATGGGTATCCAAAAATGAAAACATATGAAACAGAAACTAAGTCTAAGTACATTTTTTTGGGTGACATAGGATTGCCCTTATACCTTTGGATGCTCCTACATCAGACACCCAAGGTAGATTGAAAAGTGACCCTGTCACTTAATGAATGGTAGAGGAAATCCCAAATGTGAAACGTTAGTTGCTGAAATCCAAGTTGAGTCCTCTATCGGTAATCCTTTCCGCTTGACTAAATACTCTTCATACTGCCTATTTCTGGTACTCATGCCCACATGATGATTTAGAATGTCTTCTATCTCCTCCTTCTTGGAAGTAGGAATTGGACATGGCTCTAACACCAGCTCCTCATCTGCACCATCATCATGATACTCTGTTAAGTCTGCAATGGTAAAAATACGAGAAATGTGAATACCATCTGGCAGCTCCAACTCATATGAATTTTCTGAGTCATGTTTCTTCAGAATTTTGCAAGGGCGAAATTTCTTCATTTTTAGCTTGTTGTAAGTACCAGCTAGAAATCTTTCTTTTCGTAAGTGTACCATGACTAGATCCCCTGCTTGGAATCCCTTATGTCTTCTCCTTTGATCAGCCCTAGCTTTATACTCTTGATTCATCTTGGTAATGTGTGCTTGAACCTCCTCATGTAGATGCTTGATACATTTACCACTTCTGTTTGGCCGTTAGTCTTCGGGTGATGTGTGGAACTGAATTTCAAGTCTATTTTCAATTTCTTCCACAATGTCCTCCAGAAATACCCCACAAATTTAGTATCTCTGTTAGAAACTATACTCCTTGGGATACCATGTACTCTCACCACCTCTCTGAAAAACAAGTCTGCAATTTGGACAGCATCATGAGTTTTGTGGCATGAAATAAATTGTGCCTTTTCAAAGAACCTATCAACCACCACAAATACTGAGTTATTACCCCTTTGTGTCCTTGGCAATCCAAGGTCAAAATCCATACTTATGTCCTCCCATGGCTTTGATGGAACAGGCAATGGCTGATATAGTCCAGTATTTTGGCTAAATCCCTTGGCAACTTGACAAACCTAACAACTTTGTATAAACTTTTTCACATCCTATGAAATCTGAGGCCAAAAATAATGTTCTTTAAGAATGGAAATGGTCTTATCTCGACCAAAGTGGCCTACCATCCATCCACTATGTTTCTCCTTAATTAGATTTTCCCTCATGGAACTCCATGGAATGCATAATTGACTACCCTTGAATAACTGATGGGGACACAACCCAAGAATAGAATGGACACAACAGAAAAGGGAAATTATATTAACTGAGAAAATAAGCTAGTACAAATAGTATAGAGAAAATAAACTTCAAAACATGCCCTAAGGGCTTACAATAGCATAAATCTAGAGAATATTTCTCCTTTTAGTACCTCCTCTCAAACTCCACTCTGAACTGCCTTTTACAATGCCAGAAATCTCCTTAAATAGACCCCAGAGGGTTAAGGACTAGGAGTACATTCTAGAAAGTGCTAGTAGGCATCCACTGACGAAATAGAAGGTTCTAGAAGGTATGTTAGAAGTTGGTGCAAATCTAGAAGAATCCAGAAATGATAACTGAACTTCTGGTAGGCATAACTTTTGAACCGTAGCTCTGATTGACGTAGCTTTGATGTCATTTAATGCCCCAAACCTGACTTTGAAGCATTCTTAGGATGTCTCCAAAACCCAAAAAACTGTAATAACTTTCAAACCGTGGGGCCTATTGACCTGATTCTTTTTCTAGAATGCTCTAAATCCTGATTACATTCCTCTAGCCAATTTGCACCTTCTAGTTTACCGAAATGATGGCCCAAATACATGCTCCTATTTTTTTGGGATTTTCAAACGCATTGATAGTTGAACTATGAGAGTTGGAACTTTTGTTTGAGCCAAATGGGTATCCAAAAATGTAAAGACATGAAATAGAAACTAAGTCTAAGTACATTTTTTTTGGGTGACACAGGATTGCCCTTATACCTCTTGATGCTTCTACATCAATAACATACCATCCTAAATCATATAGTCTAACCACTTAGTTCTATCTATAGCAACAGGCTCTTTACAAGCTTTCCATGCTTTAGCAAAATCAAGATCTTTAGGATACAGATTATTGAGTTCATCAAACCCAACTACTTCAACCTGCATTACTGTAAGCAACAACTGTCTCCTACTTAGTGCATCTGCAACCCTGTTAGATTTTCCGCTTCTATGCTTCAACACAAATGTATAGCTCTGCAAGAACTCTACCCACTTCATATGCCTCTGATTCAATTTACCTTGGCTATTTAGGTACGGTAATTCCTGACGATCAGTATACAAAACAAATTCCTTTGGAAATAAATAATGCCTCCATTTCTTTAAGGCCTGAACTATTGCATAGAACTCTTGATCATAAACAAAATACTTTTTCTTTGCATCATTCAATTTTTCACTAAAATATGCAATGGTTTTACCTTCTTGGCTTAATACAACCCCAGTAGCTCTACCACTAGCATCACAATCTACTTGGAACACCTTTCTAAAATCTAAAAGTGCCAACACAAGCTATTATGTTACCTTCTTCTTTAGCAATTCAAAACTTCTCGCAGCTGTTGCAGTCCATTTGAACTCTTTTCTATCCCCTCTTATTGTATCAGTTAGGGGTGCACATATGCCACTAAAATTCTTAATAAACTTCCTGTAAAAACTAACTAGACCATGAAATGATCTTACCTCAGTAGTAGACCTTGGAGTAGGTCATTCCAAGATGGCTTTTACCTTCTCTAGAGCCATTTAAAGACCTTCAGGTGATATAACAAACTCCAAATAGACTAACTCCCTTTTTGCAAAGATACACTTCTTTAGATTAATTAATAGTTTCTCTTCCCTTAGCCTTTCAAGGATACTATGAATATGCAATAAATGTTCTTCCAAAGTCTTACTGAAAATTAAAATATCATCCAAATAAACAATAAAAAAATTTCTCAAGAACTTCTTAAGTGCCTCATTCATGAGCCGCATGAAGGTGCTTGGGGCATTCATCTATCCAAAGGGCATGACTAACCACTCATAAGGACCCTCCTTGGTCTTGAAGGCTATTTTCCACTCATTTCCTTCTTGTATCCATATCTGATGATAGCCACTCTTGAGATCTATCTTTGTGAAGTACTGAGCTCCACTCAAGTAGTCCATAAGATCATCCATCCTTGGCAAAGAAAACCGGTACTTGATAGTTATCCTATTTATAGCTCGAGAGTCTGTACACATCCTCCACTCTCCATCCTTCTTTGTTGTGAGTACTGCAGGTACTGCATATGGACTTAGGCTCTCCCAAATCAAGCCCTTCCTCAATAGCTCCTAAACCTATCTATTTAGCTCCTCTATTTCAGTAGGAGTCATCCTATGAGCAGCCTTGTTAGGAAAACTAGCTCTTAGAATCAAATCTATCTGATGACTGATTTTCCTTACTAGTGGCAATCCTTTTGGAACATTATCAGAGATAATATCTCCAAACTCACCTAGTAAATCTAAAACTTCAAGTGGTATTTGACTGCTACCTTCTTTATCTTTCCTATGAATCAAAGCATAGCACAAATGCTAATGTTTCATGCAATCTAAAAACTTTCTTCCATCAACAAGAAAAATCCTAGCACTACTACATACCTTTTCACCTTCCCTTTTCATTGGCTTTAGTTTGTGGCGAACTCCATCCTTTGTTAGAGAGTATCTGTTTGCATGACCATCATGTACTACATGCCTATCAAACTGCCATGGTCTACCCAACAATAGATGGCAAACATCCATTGGAATAATGTCACAGAGAACTTCATCATGGTAACCCCCAATTTTGAATTTCACTAAACATTGTTCACTTACCAAGACTTTATGATCATCTTTCACCCAAGTAATTCGATAGGGTTGGGGATGTCTCTCCCTCTTGAGCTTCAGCTTAGAGACCATCTCCTCTGACACCAAGTTATCTATGCTACCACCATCAATGATCATGTCACAACATTTATCCTCACACTTGCATTTTGTATGGCACAAACTCTTCCTTTTTCCTGGTTCTATCTCACCACTTAGTAGGACCCTTTCATTTACCAAGGTCTCTCCTCTTTTTGCATCTTCTAAATGTGATGATTGTGCATCCTCATCCACATGAGCAACCCTAGCTTGACCCTCAACCCTCCTATCTGCCCTTCCCTATCATTGAGGGAATTCAAAGGCACAATGACCTTCTTCATTGCAATGGAAATATGTACCATGGAAGCCTCCTCTTCCTTATCCACATCCTCTACATCTTCCTCTCTGAATTCCAAAGTCTTGATCATGGGAGTGGTTGAAACCCTCATTCCTCTGGTTCCTGCTAGGACCCACACCTTTATTTTTCTTTTAGGTTTCATTGCGGCCTCCAGATGACCTACCTCTTCCCCTTCCTCCTTGACTGCGCCCTCTTTGTCTTCCTTCAAACCTTTTATTCAGCTTCTCTTCAACTCATAGGGAAAACTAGTATGCCTCTTCAATGCTGGTGATTCTTACCAGACTTAATTCCTCCTGGATGCTAGGTCGCAACCCACTAATATAATGAGCAACCTTCTCCTTATTTTCTTTTGCATGCCCTACTCTAATCAAGAGTCAGTAAAACTCCTCTATATATTCTTGGATTGATCTTCCTACTTGCTTTAACCCATGCATCTTCTTAAACAAATCAAGCTTGTAGTCCATAGGAATGAACTGCTTCTTCAATTTGTCCACCATGCAATTCCACCTTGTAATCTTCTCCTTTCCTCTTCTATTTCTTTCCAATTGAACCTCTTTCCACCAAATTTTGGCATGGCCTTTCAGTTTGGCCTTTGTAAACTTAACCCTATCTGGGTCCCTGATATCCTCATACTCAAAGTATTCTTTCAATTCATTAATCCTATCGATCAAATCATCTGGTTTCAAATTTCTTGAAAATACACCCACTTCAATTTTAGGTCTTTTACCAAACTTAGTAATGGCCCTAAAAAGCCTTTCCTCTGCATGATTCAAAACTTCCTTGTCAAATTCTCCTTCTGGTCCAATTTCATCTTCTTTATTGTCATCCTCACTTTCATCACTTGCGGCCACAGTTGTTCCTCTATGGAGCTCCTCCTGTAATACTTGTACTTGCCTTTGGAGGGCTCTAACCACCTTAGAATTAATAGCTCTAGCCCTTCCGCCATGCTCTCTTCATGGAGGCATCTTCTAACTCAAACCCACAACCATACAGTCCTAGAGCAAATTGTCTCATAGTCAGCGCTCTGTCTACACACTTAGGAAAACTAGCTGTGATACCACATGATGGAGACACAACCCAAGAATAAAATGGACACAACAGAAATAGGGAAATTGTATTAACTAGAAAATAAGCTAGTACATTTAGTATAAAGAAAATAAACTTCAAAACATGCCCTATGGGCTTACAATAGGATAAATCTAGAGATAATTTCTCCTTCAGTACCTCCTCTAAAACTACACTCTGAACTGCCTTTTACAATGCCAAAAGTCTCCTTAAATAGACCCGAGAGGGTCAAGGACTAGGAATACATTTTAGAAAGTGCTAGTAGGCATCTAGTGACCAAATAGAAGGCTCCAAAAGCTGCGTTAGAACTTGACACGAATCTAGAAGAATTCAGAAATGGTAATCAAATTTCTGAGAAGCATAAATTTTGAACCATAGCTCCGATTGATGAACCGTTTACGTTTTTGGAAAGCTCTCAGAGCACCCTATAGCCCTATGGACAAGCTTTGCTCATCTCCCATTTTTTGGCCCTTTCCAAGGTCATTTAATGCCCCTAACTTGACTTTGAAGCATTCTGAGGAGGTCTCCAAAACTCAAAAAATTTCAATAACTTTCAAACCGTGGGGCCTTTTGACTTGATTCTTTTCCTAAAATTCTCTAAATTACAATTACATTCATCTAGCCAATTTACACCTTCTGGTTTACCAAAATGTTGGTCCAATTACATACTCCTATTTTTTTAAGATTTATACGTATGCCAAGGTGTTCAAATACTTTATCCTAGAACACTGATAGTGGAACTGTGAGAGTTAGAACCTTTATTTGACCCAAATGGATATCCAAAAATGAAAACACATGAAATAAAAACTAAATTTAAGTACATTTTTCTGGGTGACACAGGATTGCCCTTATACCTCTGGATGCTCCTGCATTAGATGCATACATACATACATCCATGTATACATGTATATATCTTGTATGTATGCATATACATACATACAAGATATCTACATGGATGCATGCATACATACATGATATATACATGGATGTATGCATACAAGATATATACATGTATACATGGATGTATGTATGTATGCATCCATCCATACATACATGCATGCATCTATGTATCACATATATAATACATCCATCTATTTATGCATGTATAGATGCATGCATGTATGTATTCATGGATGCATAGATACATACATCCATGTATACATGTAAATATCTTGTAAGTATGCATCCATGCAAATGCATCCATGTATGTATGGATGGATACATACATACATACACCCATGTATACATGTATATATCTTGTATGTATGCATATGCATGTATACAAAATATATTTACATGTATACATGGATGTATGTATGTATGCATCCATCCATACATACTGTATGCATGGATGCATACATACAAGATATATACATGTATACATGGATGTATGTATGTATGCATCCATGCATACATGCATGCATCCATGTAGGCATCCATGCATCTATGCATGCATGGATGCATACATACATACATCCATGTATACATGTATATATCTTGTATGTATGCATCCATGCATCCATGCATGTAAGCATGCATACATCCATTCATGCATCTATGTATGAAATAGATACATGTATGTATGTATGTATGTATGCATGCATTGTAATGTCCCACTTGGAGATCCTTGGAAACAAGGATGAAATACAAGTCAAGATTATTTTTTTTTACAAGTATGAATGCACATGACAACATCATACAGGGATCACAATGTTCGCAATAGAAGACTTGACCACATTTTCAGCAACCAACAAATCTCCAAACGCCACTACCAAACTGACACACACAAACAAAGCCAACAATAACAATGCACATGATGGGGGCTCAAGAAATGACAACTCATCAACAAAACACCAAGTTAGGGTAAATGAAAAATCCTAAAATTTGACTAAGCTTGAAATCTCTAAGCCCTAAAAATTGACTAAGTCTGGATTTTTGAAGCCCAAAAATTTCCTAGAATCCATAACTTATCTCTGAGAGGTCTGAAACCTATCTCAAAAGATTTGTCGCATATATAAAGATATATATTAATTATAAGAAATTAAATATACGTCAACTTATACTTAAACAATATATTTTAAACCTCCAAGAGACTAAAATAAAAACATAAAAAATGGCTTCAAGAGAAACCAACAGAATTCAAAATGCAACAACATAGGTTCAAAGAATGCCCAAAAGGGTATCCAAAACAACTCTCAGAAAGTCTGGATCATGAAGAAAAGTGCCCACTGAGGGAACGCGCAGGTTGTTTACAAAAATTTTGTGACACTTTTTAGAAAAACTGTGTGACACTTTTTACTAAGGGAGGGTGACACTTTTCAGCATCGTATGACATTTCTCAAGAAGGCGTGCAACACTCTTCCAGTGTCATATGACATTTCTCAAGAAGGCATGCGATACTTTACAGTGTCGTATGACATAGTTTGCATGGGCGTGAGATACATTTTTATGTCGCACAATGCTGACAAAATGTCACCCATAAAAACACAAAAAAACTCTTAGAAGCAAAAATGACGAAAAAAAGAGCAAAGAACCTTTACACCAGGGAGTATCAGATCCACAAAGGCTCGAGGAATGAGCACTCGAGTGCAAGAACAACACAAAAAGAAGACCACCTATCCATCTAAACTATAACAGCAAAGAACACACTAAAATAAACATTGCAGTAAACTGAACAACCAAACTAAGTGCACGGTTCCTCCCAACCGTCAATAGCATCATAAGACCATCATGGGTCCTAGCCATCCCCGACACGTAACATCCCAAGCCACTAATGAAATCATCAGTACTATCGTAATAGGGATGTCACTACTAAAAACATGCAATAATATAAGCATAAGAAAATCTAACATACTAGTAGTAAAGCATAAGATAATCCTATAGTAGATAACATCACCTATCACATGCTAAAGAACAATAAGCAACAGATATGCTAATACAACAATTCAAAGCATCTAATCATATGCTAAACATCATAATAAGGGAATGTGTCAAATAAAATAACATCATCTAAACATGATATACAAGCATCCGAATGAAAGCATAAATCATAAGAAAGCATACTCTAAAACTTGAAGTACCAAGTGAAAACATCCAGCAACGGTCGCACTAGGATAAAAGACCATCTCTGTACATCAGTCCCTAGCAGTGGTGAATGTAGCTATGCCTTCCAACCATGTGGCACCCATAGGTCAACACCCACCATGCTAATGGAGATAATGATGAAACCAAAAATACACATAAAGCACAACATCCAAGGCTAACATTCATGCCAAACAGTATAATGGTTGCAACCAAGAACCTAAGACAATGCAAGGAGTAAAGGTCCTGGTCAAACACTCAAAAGGCTACTAAGTAGAGGCTAACATAATGGAGAGTCTCTTGGCATCGACAAGCCCAAGCTCGGATCACATGTGGAAACACTTGCAAGGTACTTCCCTCTCGAGGTACTCCCTTGGAACCATCACACGAAGTTTTATTATCTTAAGTTTTATTACCAATCACACATTTTCTTTAATTATCACTCTATTCAAGCTCCTCTCAACCATACTCATGGCATCATGATTGCTAGGCTGCAAGATAGAATCCTCCTCCATTTGCTACCCTACCTTACTCATGCTCATCCTATGACAAGTGCTCGTGGGCATGCATACTCCCATCCCAACCCCAATGATCATAACTTTTGGCAAATCCACGAAAGATCAAGCCTCACAAGTCACCCAAAAAATGTACATGCATGTACTGGTGTGTGGCATACCATCATCATGAAGATCATAACCCAAGGACAGGAATGAGAACACAAGGTCAAGAAAACACCCAACCAAAAGCAACACAGGAAGGATGGATTCTACATGAATCCCAAAGCTAATAAAACCATACATCATTAAATTACTCAATCGGCCTCAATCTGAGAGTATGGATTCTACATGAATCCCAATAATGTAACAAGACCAAACATCATGAACTCATTCAACCGACCTCAATTCAAGAGTATGGATTCTACATGAATCCTAGCATTCACGAAACAAAAGCAAAGGTCCAAAAGAAAACATAACAGGTAACAAATCACTCAATCGAACACAAAGTCAAGAGTATGGGTGTGACATGCATTCCAATGCAATAAAAAGTGCAAAAGTGGTCTGACTAATATTCAAATGGATCATCCAAGTCCATGACCCACATTTTGCCAAGAAAATTTGAGAAAATAGGGCGACACACAAAATGAGGTAAAAACTCCAAATTTTAGAAAAATTTCAAAATTAAAACCCATTTTTCCTTTGGGTTCAAACACTCTAAAAATCTAAAAATAAATGGAATCGAACACCGTATACAAAAATGGCTAGCATAATGGCATAAAATTCCAAACTCTCATCCCAAAAAATAGGAAAAGTTTCATACCTACCCAACCGGGTAGAACTAGCATACAAAAATGGAGGGGAACACTAGTTTTCAGCCTCCAAACAAATGGCTACAAAAAATAGAAGCAAAAGCAGAGCAGAAACAATAAAATAGGAAAGCCCTACCTCACACCCAAAATGGCAAAATGGAAATCTGAACCATAAAATAAATATCTCGCAGAAGTAACTAAAATTGCGGCAATCCAAGGTTTTCCTGTGTTAGATCGAATAAGCCCAACCTCGCGACGATCCCACACCCTTAGCTCCCACAACGAACAAAATAGTAAATCATCATGAAGAGGATTTTGGGTTTTACTTTCCAACTTTCCAATTTAAAAGTGAGAAGTGAGGAATGAAATTCCTCTTTGGATACTTATTCACTTTTTGAGAGAATAATCGATTAGGTCAAATAACCAGCCAACCTAGTTAAACGCCGAATTGACCCAAATGAAAATAGGCTATTCCTATAAATAGAAATTTATCTATGAAAAAGATGCAAAAAATTAAAACAAATTAATTAAAAAGTTCAAAAATCCAAACATAAAAAAATCTCCTTAATAAATTTCGTGACAATGCGAACCTCTAAATGCACAGGCATGCTTACTGATCTAATCACATAATGCAAATGAGTTCAAATTTAATAATACATGCATGCATATATATATGTATGAATGCATACATAAATACATGTATACATGTATATATCTTGTATGTATGCATATGCATGTATGCATGCATCTATCCATGCATGCATCTATGCACACATGCATACATACATAGATGCATGCATGTATGTATGCATCCCAGCATATGCATGCATCCATACATACATGTATCTATGTATAACATAGATAGATGCATGGATGTATGCATGCATATGCATGGATGCATAAATACCTGCATGCATTTATGTATATATGCATGTATGCATGGATGCATGCATGGATGTAGATGCATGCATAAAACCATGCATGCATCTATGTATGTATGGATAGATGCATGGATGTATGTATGTATGCATGGACAGATGCATGCATGGATGTATGCATCCATGCATATGCATGTATGTATGCATGGATGTATGCATACACATATACATATATACAAGTATATATCTTGTATGTATGCATGCATGGATGCATGAATGAAGATGCATGCATACATACATATGCATCCATAAAAGATATATACATGTATGTATGTATGTCTGTATGCATCCATGTATACATACATCCATGCATGTATGTATGCGTGGATAGATACATGTATGTATGCATGGATGCATGCATGCACATGCATGCATGTATACAAGATATATACATGTATGTATGTATGTATGCATCCATGCATATATACATGTATGTATGGATGGATGCATGCATACATGTATACATACATAGATACATGTATGTATGTATACATAGATACATAGATATATACATGGATACACGTATACATACATAGATACATGTATATTGTGAGGCCTCACCCCGACCCATCCTAGCATTGATGATACTCTGTTATTTTGATACCTTTGACTCGTTATGTCAGAACATTATTGATGCACTGAACACTATTATGCTATCTATGATGTATCATGCCCTACTTTAGATATTTGATTTATGTCATTTAATGCTTTATAACATATATGCT
Source organism: Cupressus sempervirens (assembly GCA_028749045.1). Lineage (NCBI taxonomy): Eukaryota > Viridiplantae > Streptophyta > Pinopsida > Cupressales > Cupressaceae > Cupressus > Cupressus sempervirens. The sequence goes on from CM053789.1 coordinate 271,506,341, forward strand.
GATGAAGTAAATGAATGCAACTAATACTTTGAATTTTCCAATTTTAATGAATAGGATAAGACAAATAATTGAATTGTGGAAAATGGATGTCTTTAATTACATAAAAATTTTAAATGCATGTTCTGGGACCTATATGTTCTTGGACTACTGACGTGTACAACGAGTGTGTAGGAAAGCTAGTCAGAAAATCTAATGGAGAGACAAGCTAAACCCCTTGTTTGATTTGTGTCGTCTTTGTATTGTCCACCTTTAAAGGTTGTTATTTGATTTTAGTATTTCCTAACTTTTATGTGTTCCTACCAAGTCTCTAAGGCTTAAAATTGTTAAATTTAAGCACCCATGGTAAAGGGTATGGGTTGGGGGTACTTTCCACCCACTTTAGCCACCCTAGTTGACTTTTAGGGTCACCTAAAAATCCCATTTATGGTTGATTGCGAAAATGGCTTGTCATCCACTTGAGTGGAACCCAAACTCCATCCTAGGATTTCATGAAGCCTAGTTGAGTCAAGGGAACCTATTTTAGTGGATTCTTGGAGGAGTTTTGGGGGGTCACCCAATCTCTATTTTTAGAGAAAGCTTGGAGGATAGGTGGAGATGGAAGGAGGAAAGGGAAGCTCATCTCAAACCTCCATTGTTACCATCACACCTTGGTGAAGGTAGGATTCTTGGCTTTGTATTTTGGTTTTCTCCATGTGTTTGATCATGCGTGTGCTTTCACATTGTGTTGTGTTGGTAATTGTTGTTTTCTTTTATGTTGGGTTGATTTTGGAGGTTTTCTTTTGTGTTGTGCTTAATGCATTCTTGTTCATCTTGATGTATTGTATTGAAGGGTTTTCATGGGGTTGTATTTGGCATTACTCACCCTTGGATAGGGAAGAAGTGGCCATGTGGGGGTAGGGCTTTAGTTGGACCTCAATGGTGCAGAGTCTCATTTCATGGTGAGAGGAGGGAAAGAAGGGTAGGGTGTATGGGCCCCTACCAGTCATCACATACCTTGTTGATATTGTGAAATATTAAGTATGGAAAGGAAAGAAAATTCTTGTTGAATTGGCTCCGAAAGGGCATTTGAGGAACAAAGAAAGTTCCTGAGTTTTAACCCTGAAAGGGTTATGTTAAGGTATGGTGATTGACATCTCCCATTGGGAAAATCCACCTCCCCCCCTAATAAGGTCCTATGGATGGATCTAGTGTGTTAAATCGGATGGGTGTATGTTGAATTGTGTCTTTCTGATTGTGTTGAATTGCCTTGGGTCAGCCTTGTTTCCCCTTGTGGTACCATGAAGAATTGAGGTTGAAGGGATAAAGTATTGTGAAGAAGCTTGAAGAAATCATCCTTGTATTCTGAATTGATGTAATTATATGTAAATTTATATTGTGAATGGTTGGCAATGAAATCGGGTTTTCTTACTAGTTCTTTCTCGATGGAGTCTTGAACAAGGTTGCATAATAGAAAAAAAAGATTATGGGAGTTCCTTGCAATGTTCTTTGTGATTTCATAATTTGACTTATATTGTGAAGAAATAGTTGATGGATAAATGTTCTCGATTAATGATCATTCAAACTTCAATTGTGGTAATGAAAGAAATAGCATTGGATATGATAAAGTCTGATAGATTGTTGCATAAGAATTATGATGTAATCAACACAAATTTAACAATATGGTTTCCTCGGTATATATCAATTCTTGTCAAAATTCACAAATGGATTCACGCAAGTTGTAATAGAATTATTCACCACCTTTGTAAATCATGCACATGATATCTTACCTTGCATCAAATTCTCCATTCTCATATGGTATCAATGGAATTAAGTAGTTGTATTTCTTTGTATTCAAATTGAAGGAAATTTAGAACTCATAGTATGCACTGGATATTTATGCATGGAACATGCAATTCAAATTTAAAGGCTAAGGGATTTCCTCATGCATACTCTTGCATTAACATGATAGCTTAATAGATTAATGAAACTATGGATCACCTTGAAACTTAGTTTAATATTGAAATCTTTATCTCAAACATATGCATCTTGGTTCATAATAATTTGTTTCAAAAAAAAAAAAATTGACACTTCCAGGAGCAAATTTGCTCACTGGAAAATGTATGGGAGAAATTTTTAATTCCCCTCTTGGTGACAGAGAATATTCCCTCCTTTATGCCTTGAGTTGTAAATAAACCCCAATTTTATATTGTATAAGAAAGAAATACAAATGAATAGCTTGAAAATCAAAATATTATAATATATTTGTTATGGCTTTCTCACCCATAAAACTTTATGTTATAACTTGCATTTACCACCCACCCAATCACTTCCTTGGCATCAGTTTTTGGCAGACTTATAAACTAAGTCAATGAGTTTTATGGGTGATTGACCCACGTACCTTCCTAGGGTTTCGTAGGGGCCTTTGAGCCAAGTTTCTTTTGGTTTTGAGTATTTTAAATACTCCTCCCTCCTTAAATTTTTGCAGTCCCAGGTCTGGCATGCGTTTTGGATGGAGGTCAAATCATTTAAAACCTTCTCCACCCATGTCCTTATTGCCGCCTGCTAGAGGGAGGGTCTGCGCATGGGACGCCTTGGGCAGAGCGTAGTACCCGTGGCCAACGCACGGGGAGTGCACATGCTTGTGGGGAGCACTTGGGAATGCGCCCATGAGGGGATACGTGCTATGCCACGTGGAGATGGGGGTAGGGAGTAGTTGTTAGGAAGGTTAAAAGATTAAGTTTTAAGTGTTAGGAGTTAGTGTAGGTAGTTAGCAGGTTAGTGATATTGTTTAGTTCAGTTTTTAAATTAAAGTGGTTAGTTTAAATTTTAAGTTAGTTTTAGATTTAGCATTAGTTAGTATGTTAGTTTAGGTACATGTTATTTTGGTTTGTTTTTTGTTAATTAATCTAGTTATAGAGTTTATTTTTAGATTTTATATTAGTTAGATGTTAGATTATTTTGTTTTGTCTTTGGTTAATAGTGTAAATTTTTGTAAAATTGTTATTTATTATTTAGTTTCATTTCTAAATTAGTTTAAGTTTTAGAGTATGTTTTATTATGAATTAGATGGTTTTTCAGTTAGGTATAGTTTTGTATTATACTGTATGTGAGTTTGTACTTTGTCATTTGTTTATTAGTTAGTTGTTATAGTTTTGGTTTGATTTTTATTATTATTAGTAATATAGTAAAAGCTTCTTGTTTAAAATTTATATATGTTCTTTATTAGTATTAGTTTAAACTCATGTTGTAAGTAGTTAGATTAAGTTATGATTTTTGCGTTTTGTTTAGTTTTTGATTTAATTAGTTAGTTTAAGTATCAATGAATATTAAATGAAATATAGTTTAGGTTTTAATTAGTTCTTAGTTAAAAGCTTTACAATTAGAATAATTTTTTAAAAATGTTTTATTGATCAGTTTATTTAAATTAGGAGCTTGTTAGATTGATTTTAATAATGGCATTAATCATGAGGATTTAATTATACTATTTTTGTAATAAAGTCTAGAATAACTGGTAGATTTATTTGATTGTTTCTAATCATTAATTTCTATTGCAAATGTCGAATTAATAATTTTGGGTTGTTATAAGAACATTGGAGGTAATGTCTAATTTAAAATGTAGGTAGTTTAATTTGTGGTAGGTATGTTAATTAAGTTATAAACACAACTAGCTTAGTTGAATAGTTAAATCTTATTGATCATCAAAAGTTTTGGAACCACTTAATGTTAAAATGATTAAGAATCATAATGACGTTTAAGTTATCAAGTTAACAAAAGGAGGTTAAATAATTAGTTTCATTATAGGTAAGTGGTATATCGATCATAATTATGGAAGTTAAATAATTAGTTTCATTATAGGTAAGTGGTATATCGATCATAATTATGGAAGTTAAACAAGATTATGTAATCATATCGAAGATGTCTTCAGTTAGCATGTTAGTTCAATGATATCGAACAAGTGTTAGGGTTTATATAGGTTAGTTAGAATAGTTTAGTTTAAGTAAAGTTTAGTATATGATAGTTGGCTTATGTTACATTTAGTTAATTATAGTTAGTATGTTTTAAATAAGTTAATTATAAATAAAGTTGGTTTAATGTTAAATGTAATATAGTTTAAACTTTAAATTAGTTAGTATTTATGTATATTGCAATATAATTTAGTTGCAATCTTAGTTGTGATTTAGTGTAAATTGAATGTGGTATTTGATTTGTGATTGAACTAGAGTTTAAAAATGATATGTTTAGTTTTGATTATGGATTAAGTATGATGTTAAAATTAATATTAATTTTATAAGTTCTATCGTCAATTAAATTAGTATAACTTTAGCCCTCTACTATAATGATTTTAAACTACTCTAAATATATTATTGGGTTATGTTTAGTTAGTTTGTATTTCATTAAATTTAAATTTAGTAAGATTTTGATGGTTTATTAATATGTTAAAATAGTTGTAAAGTTTAAAGTTAATAAATTTGATATACATATGTTCAGTTTTAATTCCAGTTAAGTTATTTGTCCTTAAAGTAACTTTCTAATATCGATTAATTTGTAAATTGATAATTGTCTAAAAGTTTTATAGTTGATTCTAGTTATATACTTACAATGAATCTAAACTCGAATACTTTATATTGTCTTTTAATTAATTATTTCTTATTGTTGTAAGTTAAAGTAGGAACATGAGTTTATCGACATCAATCTTAACGATGTAATCATCCTCATGGTTGTAATCCTGAAACGTAATGTTGAGAACCTGTACTAAAACTATTATCAATCATTCCAACTTAGAGCATGTTTAATAATTTATAGATTATGAAAAAAAAAAAAAGATTTGTGTGTGTTTCTGCCCTCGTAGTTTGGGCATGACATATATATACATAGATATATGCATGCATACATATATCTATGTATACATTGCATACATACATATATATATATATATATATATATATATATATGTGTGTGTGTGTGTGTGTGTGTGTGCATATCTATGTATGTATGCAATGTATACATACATATATCTATGGATGCATACATACATATATATGTATGCATGCATATATATACATACATACATACATACATACATACATGTATAATTGTATGTATGCATGTATACATAGATGCATGCATGGATGCATGCATACATGCATATGCATAAATACAAGATATATATATGTATATATGTATTTATGTATGTATTCATCCATACATACATATATCTATGTATATATTGCATATATATATAGATATGCATGCATGCATGCATACATATATATATATATATATATATATGGATACATGCATGCATGCATAGATATATCTATGTATGTATGCAATATGTACATAGATATATGTATATATCTATGTATGCAACATCTATGTATATATGTATGTATACATGTATGAATGCATCCATCCATACATACATGTATCTATGTATACATACATGTATAAATGTATGTATACATGTATGCATGCATGCTTGCATACATCCATAGATCCATGCATGCATGGATGGATGCATCCGTTCATATATGTATCTATGTATATATACATACATGCCTACATATATATGTATATATGTATACGTATATTTATATATATATATGTATATATGCATGGATATGTATATGTATATGTATGTATGCATGCATATGCATACATATATGTATGTATAAATGCATGCATGCATCCATACATGCATGCATACATTCATACACATACATACATACATGTGTGTATCTATATTGTGTACATATATGTATGTATGCATGCATGCATCCATACATGCATGCATACATACATACACATACATAGATACATGCGTGTATGTATATTGCATACATATATGTATGTATGCATGCATCATACATATGTATATGTATGTATGCAAGCATGCATCCATACATGCATCCATTCATACATACATACATGTAGTTATGTATGTATTGATGCACACGCATGCATGCATGCATCATACATACATTTATGTATGTATGTATACATGTATGTATAGATGTGTATGTATGTATAGATACATACATCTATGTATGCATGTATATATGTATGTATTGACACACACACATGCATGTATACATACATATCGCATACATATATCGATGTATACATTGAATACATACATAGATATATCTATGCATGGATGCATGTATACATAAATATATTTATGAATGCATGCATGCATGCATATCTATGTATGTATGCAATATATACATAGATATATGTATATATGATTGCGTACATACATACATACATACATGTATACATTTATATATCTTGTATGTATGCATGCATGGATGCATACATCCATCCATGCATCTATGTATACATGCATACATACATGTATACATGTATGTATGTATGTATATATATGCATGCATACATATATATGTATGGATGCATACATACATGCATGAATGCATGCATATATCCATACATGTATATATGTATATAGATGCATACATATATATGTATGTATGCATGTCTGCATCCATACATACATATATCTATGTTTACATTGCATACATAAATAGATATATCTATGTATACATTGTATACATACATAGATATGCATGAATACATACATACATATATATATATATATATATATGTATGCATATCTATGTATGTATACATTGCATATACATACATACATACATACATACATACATATACATATATATATATATATATATATATGGATGCATGCATGTATGCATAGATATATCTATGTTTGTATGCAATGTATACATAGATATATGTATGTATGGATGGATGATTGTATAGATGTACGGATGCATGTGTGCATGCATCCGTCCATACATACATGTATCTATGTATACATACATGTATGCATGCATCCATCCATACATACATGTATCTATCCATGCATGCATACATGCATGCAAGCATCTATGCATACATGCATACATACATAGATGCATGCATGCATTATGCATCCATCCATGCATGCATAGATGCATAAATATATGCACGCATCTATGTATGACATAGATACCTGCATAGATGCATACATTATGCATCCATGCATCCATATGCATGGATGCTTAAATACCTGCATGGATCTATGTATATATGCACGTATGCATGGATGTAGTTGCTTGCATGGATATAGATGCATGCATGGATACATGCATGAATTTTTTTACGCATGCATACATGCATATGCATATATACAAGATATATACATGTATACATGTATGTATGTATGCATGCATGGATGTATGCATCCATGCATGGATATACATGCATGCATCTATGTATGCATGCATGCATGGATAGATACATGCATACATACAAGATATATACATGTATACATGTATGTTTAAATGCATGCATGCATATGCGTGGAGTCATACATACATATGCATCCATACAAGATATATACATGTATACATATATGTATGTATGCATGCATGCATGCATGCATGTATGCATGCTTGGATAGATACATGTATGTATGGATGCATGCATATGCATGGAGTCATACGCACATGCATGCATCTATGTATGGATGCATGTATGCATAGATGCATGTATGCATACATGCATATGCATGCATGGATAGATGCATGTGTGGATACATACATATGCATACATACAAGATATATACATGTATGTATGTATGCATGCATGTATGTATGTATGTATGTATATATCCATGCATGTATGTATGCATGGATACATACATGCATCCATGCATACATACATGCATGCAGGTATGCATGCATGGATAGATGCATGCATACATGCATATGGATACATACAAGATATATACATGTGATAGAGACATAGCCCAAGTACATAATGGACACAACAAAAAAGGGAAAATTATATTAACTGAAAAAATAAGCTAGTACAAACAGTATAGAGAAAATAAACTTAAAAACATGCCCTAAGGGCTTACAATAGCATAAATCTAGAGATAATTTCTCCTTTCAGTACCTCCTCTCAAACTCCACTCCGAACTACCTTTTACAATGCTAAAAATGTCTTTAAATAGACTCTAGAGGGTTAAGGACTAGGAATATATTCTAGAAAGTGCTAGTAGGCATCCACCGACCAAATAGAAGCCTCCATAAGTTGTGTTAGAAGTCGACGCAGATTTTGAAGAATCCAAAAATGAGAACCAAACTTTCGAGAGGCATAACTTTTGGACCATAGCTCCGATTGACATATGTATCTATGCATATGCAATGTATACATAGATATATGTATGGATAGATGCATGCGTGCATGAATGCATATATCTATATATACATTGCATACATTAATAGATATATCTATGCATGCATGCATGTATACATAGATATATCTATGTATGTATGTAATGTATACATAGATATATGTATGTATGGACGCATGCATGCATGTGTCAGAAACATACATATATCTATGTATACATTGCATACATACATAGATATATCTATGCATGCATGTATGTATCAAAGTATACATAGATATATGTATGTATACATAGACATATGTATGGATGGATGCATGCATGCATACATACATGTATGGATGTATTCATCCATGCATGCATACACGCATTCATGTATCCATGCATACATATATATGTATGCATGCATATATATACATACATACATACATGTATACATAGATGCATGCATACATTCATATGCATATATACAAGATATATACATGTTTACATGTATTTATGTATGTATGCATCCATACATACATATATCTATGTATATATTGCTTACATACATAAATATGCATGCATGCATGCATAGATATATCTATATATACAATATATATGTATATATGTATGAATGCATCCATCCATACATACATGTATCTATGTGTACATACATATTGCATATGCATCCATGCATGCATGCATCTATATATGAATACATGCATGCATACATATATGTATATACATAGATATATGTATATATCTATGTATACAATATGTATGTATATACGTATGTATACATGTATGAATGTATCCATCCATACATACATGTATCTATGTATACATACATATTGCATATGCATGCATGCATGCATGCATCTATGTATACATACATATATAAATGTATGTATACATGTATGCATGCATGCTTGCATACATCCATAGATGCATTCATGTATGGACGGATGCATCCGTTCATACATGTATCTATGTATGTATATACGTATATGTATTTATATGCATGCATATGCATACATATATGTATATGTATATATATACGTATATGTATGCATGCATATGCATACATATATGTGTATATATATATATATGTATGTATGTATGGATATGTATATATGTATGTATAAATGGACCATATATATGTATATGTATGTATGCATGCATACATACACATACATACATACATGTGCGTATGTATATTGCATACATATATGTATATATGCATGCATCATACATATTTATATGTATGTATGCAAGCATTCATACATACATACAGATACATACATACATGTATATATGTATATATATGTAAGCACACATACATACACATACATACATGTATGTATGGATGTGTATGTATGTATAGATACATACATCTATGTATGCATGTATGTATGTATGTATTGACACACACGCATGCATGTATACATACATATTGCATACATAGATATATACATATATCTATGTATACATTGCATGCATACATAGATATATACATATATCTATGTATACCTTGCATACATACATAGATATATATATGCATGCATGCATATCTATGTATGTATGCAATATATACATAGATATATGTATGTATGGATGTATACATCAATACATACATACATGTATACATGTATATATCTTGTATGTAAGAATATGCATGTATGCACGCATACATACATGCATGGATGCATACATCCATCCATGCATCTATGTATACATGCATACATACATGTATAAATGTATGTATGTATGTATCTATATGCATGCATACATATATATGGATGGATGCATACATGCATGCATATATTCATACATGTAGATATGTATATAGATGCATACATATATATGTATGTATGCATGCTTGCATCCATACATACATATATCTATGTTTACATTGCATACATAAATAGATATATCTATGTATACATAGATATGCATGCATACATACATACATATATATATCTATGTATACATTGCATATGCATAGATGTGCATGCATACGTACATACATACATATATATCTATGGGTGCATGCATGCATGCATAGATATATCTATGTATGTATGCAATGTATACATAGATATATGTATGTATGGATGCATCACTGCATAGTTGTATGGAAGCATGCATGCATGCATGCATCCATCCATACATACATGTATCTATGTATACATACATGTATGCATGCATCCATCCATACATACATGTATCTATCCATGCATGCATGCATACATACATACATGTATATATCTTGTACGTACGCATATTCATGTATGCATGCATACATGTATACATACATAGATGCATGCATGCATCCATGCATATGCGTGCATCCATACATACATTTATCTATTTATGAAATAGATACACGCATGGATGCATGCATCCAATCATGCATAGATGCATGCATATGCATGGATGCATAAATACATGCACGCATCTTTGTATGACATAGATACATCCATAGATGCATACATTATGCATCCATGCATGCATATGCATGGATGCTTAAATACGTGCATGGATATATGCATGTATGCATGGATGTAGATGCATGCATAGATAGATGCATGGATTTTTGTATGCATGCATACATGCATATGCATACATACAAGATATATACATGTATACATGTATGTATGTATGCATGCATCCATGCATGGATATACATGCATGCATCTATGTATGCATGCATGCATGGATAGATGCATGCATACATACATGCATGCATTTATGCATGCTTGGATAGATGCATGCATGTATGGATGGATACATGCATACATGTATACATACATAGATACATGTATGTATGGATGCATGCATATGCATGGAGTCATACATACATATGCATCCATACAAGATATATATATGTATACATGTATGTATGTATGCATGCATGTATGCATGCTTGAATGGATACATGTATGTATGGATGCATGCATATGCATGGAGTCATACGCACATGCATGCATACATGCATATGCATGGATGGATAGATGCATGCATCTATGCATGCATGGATACATACATATGCGTACATACAAGATATATACATGTATGTATGTATGTATGCATGTATGTATGTATGTATGTATATATCCATGCATGTATGCATGCATGGATACATACATGCATCCATGCATACATACATGCATGCAGGTATGCATGCATGGATAGATGCATGCATAGATGCATATGCATACATACAAGATATATATATGTGATGGGGACATAGCCCAAGTACAGAGTAGACACAACAGAAAATGAGAAATTATATTAACTTAAAAAATAAGCTAGTACAAATAGTATAGATAAAATAAACTTAAAAACATGCACTAAGAGCTTACAATAGCATAAATCTAGAGATAATTTCCCCTTTCAGTACCTCCTCTCAAACTCCACTCCGAACTATCTTTTACAATGCCAGAAATCTCTTTAAATAGACTCTGGAGGGTTAAGGACTAGGAATACATTCTAGAAAGTGCTAGCAGGCATCCGCTAACCAAATAGAACCCTATAGAAGCTGCGTTAAAAGTCGACGTAGATCTAGAAGAATCAAGAAATGATAACCAAACTTCTGAGAGGCATAACTTTTCAACCATAGCTCCGATTGACATATGTATCTATGCATATGCAATGTATACATAGATATATGTATGTATGGATACATGCATGCATGCATGCATATATCTATATATACATTGTATGCATACATAAATATATGTATGTATGGATGCATGCATGCATACATCTATGTATGCATGTATGTATCAATGTATACATAGATATATGTATGTATACATAGACATATGTATGTATGGATGCATGCATGCATACATACATATATATGTATGCATCTATATACATACATACATGTATGGATGTATGCTTCCATGCATGCATACACGTATGCATGTATGCATCCATTAATATAAATGTATGCATGCATAAATATACATACATACATACATGTATATATAGATGCATGCATACATGCATATGCATACATACAAGATATATACATGTATACATGTATTTATGTGTGTATGCATCCATACATACATATATCTATGTATATATTGCATACATACATAGATATGCATGCATGCATGCATGCATACATACATATATATATCTATGTATACATGCATGCATGCATAGATATATCTATGTATGTATGGAATGTATACATAGATATATGTATATATCTATATATGCAATATGTATATATATATGTATGTATACATCTATGAATGCATCCATCCATACATCCATGTATCTATGTATACATACATATTGCATATGCATCCATGCATTCATGCATCTATGTATACATACATGAATAAATGTATCTATACATGTATGCATGCATGCTTGCATACATCCATAGATGTATGCATGTATGGATGAATGCATCCGTTCATACATGTATCTATGTATGTATACATGCATGCATACATATATATGTATATACGTATATGTATATGCATGCATGCATATGCATACATATATTTATATACATAGATATATTTATATATCTATGTATGCAATATGTATGTATATACATACATATACATGTATGAATGCATCCATCCATACATACATGTATCTATGTATACATACATGTATAAATGTATGTATACATGTATGCATGCATGCTTGCATACATCCATAAATGCATCATATATAAGTATATGTATGTATGCATGCATGCATCCATTCATGCATGCATACATACATGCACATACATACATACATGTGTGTATGTATATTGCATATATATATATATATATGCATTGATCATACATATCTATATGTATGTATGCAAGCATGCATACATACATACACATACATACATACATACATACATGTATGTATGTATTGATACACACACATGCATGCATGCATGCATCATACATATGTTTATGTATGTATGCATACATGTATGTATGGATGTGTATGTATGTATAGATACATACATCTATGTATGCTTGTATGTATGTATGTATTGACACACACACATGCATGTATACATACATATTGCATACATAGATATATACATATATCTATGTATACATTGCATACATACATAGATATATCTATGCATGCATGCATGTATCCATAGATATATATATATATGTATGCATGCATGCATGCATATCTATGTATGTATGCAATATATACATAGATATATGTATGTATGGATGCATACATCCATACATACATACATGTATACATATATATATCTTGTATGTAAGCATATGCATGTATGCACGCATACATACATGCATGGATGCATACATCCATCCATGAATCTATGTATACATGCATACATACATGTATAAATGTATGTATGTATGTATATATATGCATGCATACATATATATGGATGGATGCATACATATATATGTATGTATGCATGCCTACATCCATTTATACATATTTCAATGTATACATTGCATATGCATAGATATGCATGCATACATACATACATACATATATATCTATGGATACATGCATGCATGCATAGATATATCTATGTATGTATGCAATGTATACATAGATATATGTATGTATGGATGCATGACTGCATAGATGTATGGATGGATGCATGCATGCATCCATACATACATGTATCTATGTATACATACATGTATCTATCCATACATGCATACATGCATGCATGTATGTATGCATGGATGCATACATACATACATACCTGTATACGTGTATATATCTTGTATGTATGCTTATACGTGTACGCATGCATCTATCCATGCATGCGTAGATGCATGCATATCTGCATGCATGCATACATACATAGATGCATGCATGTATGCATCCATGGATACATCCATACATGCATAGATGCATGCATGTATCTATGCATCCATGCATATGCATGCATCCATACATGCATGTATCTATTTACGACATAGATACATGCATGTATGCATGCATCCATGCATGCATGGATGGATGCATCCAAGCATGCATAGATGCATGCATATGCATAGATTCATAAATACATGCATGCATCTATGTATGACATAGATACATGCATAGATGCATACATTATGCATCCATGCATGCATATGCATGGATCCTTAAAGACCTGCATGCATCTATGTATATATGCATGTATGCATGGATGTAGATGCATGCATGGATGTAGATGCATGCATGGATAGATGCATTGATGTATGTATGTATGCATGGATGGATGTATGCATCCATGCATGCAAGGATGTATGCAAATACATGCATGCATATATGTATTTATTCATGCATGCATGGATAGATGCATATGCATACATAAAAGATATATACATGTATACATGTATGTATGTATGCATGCGTCCATGCATACATACATGCATGCATTTATGTATGCTTGGATAGATACATGTATGTGTGGATGGATGCATGCATACGTGTATACATACATAGATTCATGTATGTATGGAGTCATAGATACATATGCATACATACAAGATATATACTTGCATACATTTATGTATGTATGCATGCATCCATGCATACATACATCTATGTATGCATGCATGCATGTATTTATGCTTGGATAGATACATGTATGTATGTATGTATGTATGCATGTATGCATAGATGCATGCACACATACATGCATTGATAGATGCATGCATACATGCATATGCATATATACAAGATATATACATATATACATGTATGTATGTATGCATGCATCATGCATACATACATGCATGCATACATGCATATGCATACATACAAGATATATACATGTATACATGTATGTCTATATGCATGCATCCATGCATACATACATGCATGCATCTATGCATGCATGGACAGATAAATGTATGTATTGATGGATGCATGCATACATGTATACATAAATACATATATTCTGTCATGCATCCATACATACATATATCTATGTATACATTGCATACATACATAGATATATCTATACATGCATGCATGTACACACACACACACACACACACACACATATATATATATGCATGCATGCATATTTATCCATATGCAATGGATGCATATAAATGTGTGTATGGATGCATGCATGCATCCATACATACATATATCTATGTATACATTGCATACATACATAGATATATCTATGTATGCATGCATGTATACATAGATATATATATATATTTGGATGCATGCATGCATACATATATATCTATGCATCTATATACATACAAACATACATGGATGTATGCATCCATGCATTCATAGATGCATGCATGTATGTATGCATCCATACACATATATGTATGCATGCATATATAAACATTCATACATACATGTATACATATATGTATGCATGTATACATAGATGCATAGATGCATGCATGCATACATACAAGATATATACATGTATAAATGTATGTATGTATGTATGCATCCATAGATACATATATTTATGTATATATTGCATACATATATCTTTATATATATTGCATACAATCATAGATATGCATGCATACATACATACATACATACATATATATATACATGCATGCATGCATAGATATATCTATGTATGTATGAAATATATACATAGATATATGTATATATCTATGTATTGACACACACACATGCATGCTTGCATGCATCATACATACATACATATATCTATGTATGCAATATGTATGCATACATGTATGAATGCATCCATCCATACATACATGTAGCTATGTATACATAGATATTGCATTTGCATGCATGGATCTATTTATACATAGATGTATCTATGTATGTATACATGTGTACATGCATGCATGCCTACATCGATACATACATGTATATATGGATGTGTATATATGTATACTTACATACATACATGTATCCATGTATGTATGTATGTATTGACACACACACATGCATGCTTGCATGCATGCATCATACATACGTATATGTATGTATCCATACATGTATGTATATATGTATGTATGCATACATGCATAGATATATCTATGCATGCATGGATAGATGCATAGATACTGATGCAGGAGAATCCAGAGGTATAAGGGCAATCCTGTGTCACCAAAAAAATATATACTTAGACTTAGTTTCTATTTTATGTGTTTTCATTTTTGTATACCATTTGGGTCAAATAAAGGTTCCAACTCTCATAGTTCCACTATCAGTGTGTTAGAAAATCTTGAAAAAATAAGAGCATGCAATTTGGCCATTATTTTGGTGACCTAAAAAGTGTGAATTGGCCAGATGAATGTAATTTTGATTTAGAGCATTTCAAAAAAATAATCAGGTCAAAAGGCTCCACGGTTTGAAAGTTATTGCAGTTTTTTGAGTTCTGGAGACCTCTTAAGAATGCTTTAAAGTTAGGTTAGGTGCATTAAATGACCTCAAAAAGGGCCAAAAAATGAGGAATTAGCTAATCTTGTCCATAGGGCTATAGAGAAATTTTAGAGCTTTGCAAAAATGTAAACAGTTTGTCAATCGGAGCTACGGTTCAAAAGTTATGCCTCCCAAAAGTTTAGTTACCATTTCTGCATTCTTCTAGATTTGCACCAACTTTTAACACAGCTTCTAGAACCTTCTATTTGGTCGGTGGATGCCTACTAGCACTTTCTAGAATGTACTCCTAGTCCTTAACTCTCTGGGGTCTATTTAAGGAGATTTTTGGCATTGTAAAAGGTAGTTCGGAGTGGAGTTTGAGAGGAGGTACTAAAAGGAGAAATTATCTCCAGATTTATGCTATTGTAAGCCCTTAGGGCATGCTTTGAAGTTTATTTTCTCTATACTATTTGTATTAGCTTATTTTCTCATTTAATACAATTTTCCTTTTATGTTGTGTCTATTCTATTGTTGGGTTGTGTCCCATCAGATACATGTATGGATCTATGTATATATGCATACATCCATAGATACATGATGCAGGAGCATCCAGAGGTATAAGGGCAATCCTTTGTCACCCAAAAAAAAGTACTTAGACTTAGTTTCTATTTCATGTGTTTTTATTTTTGGATACCCATTTGGGTCAAATAAAGGTTCTAACTCTCACAGTTCCACTATCAGTGTTCTAGGATAGAGTATTTGGACACCTTGGGATACATGTAAATCTTGAAAAAAATAGGAGTATGTAATAGGGCCATCATTTCAGATAAAATAGAAGGTGTAAATTGGTCAGATGAATGTAATTGTAATTCAGAGCATTTTAGAAAAAGAATCCAATCAAAAAGCCCCACGGTTTGAAAGTTATTGCAGTTTTTTGAGTTTTAGAGACCTCCTAAGCATATGCAATATGTATGTATACATAGATGCATGTATGTATGGATGGATGCATTCATACATGTATACATACATACATACATACATATTGCATACGTAGATATATACATATATCTATGTATACATGGCATACATACATAGATATATCTATGCATGCATGCATGCATGCATATCTATGTATGTATGAAATATATACATAGATAAATGTATGTATGAATGCATACATACATAAATACATGTATACATGTATACATGTATATATCTTGTATTTATGCATATGCATGTATGCATGCATCCATGCATACATCTAAGTATACATGCATAAATACATGTATACATGTATGTAAGTATGTATATATATGCATGCATACATATATAAGTATGGATGCATACATGCATGCATGTATGCATGGATGGATGCATACATCCATACATGTATTTATGTATATAGATGCATACATATATATGTATGTATGCATGCATGCATCCATACATACATATATCTATGTATACATTGCATATATACATAGATATATCTATGTATAGATGCATGCAATGGTGGTAGCACAGATAATTTTGTATTAGAGGAGATGGTCTCTAAGCTAAAGTTCAAGAGGGAGAGACATCCCCAGCCCTATTGCATTGCTTGGGTGAAAGATGATCATAAGGTCCTGGTTCATGAACAATGTTTAGTAAAATTCAAAATTAGGAGTTACCATGATGAAGTTCTCTGTGATGTTACTCCGATGTATGTTTTCCATCTATTATTGGATAGACCATGGCAGTTTGATAGACATGCAGTACATGATGGACATGCAAACACATACCCTCTGACAAAGGATGGAGTTCGCCACAAATTGAAGCCCATGAAAAAAGATGGTGAAAAGGTATGTAGTAGTGCTAAGATTTGTCTTGTTGATGGAAGAAAGTTTTTAGATGGCATGAAACATCGGCGTATGTGCTATGCTTTGATTCCTAGGAAAGATAAATAAGGTATGTTTTGAAGTCTTTTTTCTCTGTACTAGATGTATTAGCTTATTTACAAAGTTAACAAAATTTCCCTTTCCTATTGTGTATGTGCTATGCTTGGGTGGTGTCCCCATCAACCAAGGGTCATGAACTCACTCCACTAGCCTCAATCCAAAAGTATGGATTCTACATGAATCCCAATGTCCATGAAATAAAGAAAAGCTCCAAAAGAAACCATAATAGGTATAAAATCACTTAACTGAACACAATGTCAAGAGTATGGATGCAACATGCATCCCAAGGCATCGAAAAAGTGCAAAAGTGGTCTAACTGATATCCAAATGGATCATCAAGGTCCACGAGCCACATTATGCCAAAAAAGCTCAAGAAAATAGGGCGGCATTCAAAACGAGGTAAAAACCTCAAATTTTGAAAAAATTGCAAAATTAAAACCCATTTGGCCTTTGGGCACAAAAATCCCAAAAGTCCAAAAATAAATGGAATCAGACACCGTATGAAAAAATAGCCATCATAATGGTGTAAAATCCCAAACCCTCATCCCGAAAAATAGGGAAATATTCATACCTACCCAACTAGGTAGAACTAACATAAAGAAATGGAGGGGAACACTAGTTCTTAGCCTCCAAACAAACGCCTGCAAAAAGAGAAGTAGAAACGGAGCAGAAACAATAAAATAGGAAAGGTCTACCTCACAGCCAAAAGGGCAAAATGGGAATCTGAACCATAAAATAAATAGCCCGTAGAAGTAGCTAAAAATCACTGTAATCCAAGGTTTTTTTGAGCTTGATCTACTGAGCCCAACGTCGAGATGATCCCATGCCCATAGCTCCCACAATGAACAAAATAGTAAATCCTCATGAAGAGGATTTTGGGTTTTACTCTCCAACTCTCTAATTCAAAAGTGAGAAGTGAGGAATTAAATTCTTCTTTAGATATTTATTCACTTTTCAAGTGAATAATCGATTAGGGCAAATAACTAGCCAACCTTGTTAAACTCTGAATCGACCCAAACAAAAACAAGCTATTCCTATAAATATGAATTCATCTATGGTAAAGCTGTCAGAAATGAAAATAAATCAAGTAAAAAGCTTGAAAACCCAAAAACACAAAAATCACCTTAATGACTTTCGTGACAATGTGAAACTCTAAATGCACAGACATGCTCACTGGTCTAATCACATAATGCAAATGAGTTTGGATTTAATAATCACTGAAAGGTTTAATTTAAACATTTAATAAAGGATACGTTGACCATATAAGAGTGATATTGGTAAAATATGAAAGGTTGAATCACTAACTCCATGTGCCACTACCAGGGATATAATTCCTACACATTAAACAACATGATCAAGTGCAATTGCATATAATAACATAGTCAAAGCAATAAATGCATTAAATCACCTAATTTAACAATTTATTTAATTATATTAAAATAATCTATTTACATCACTCATGTTCACATAAAGCATAACAACGTAGGAATGAAGTAAATAACCATAGCATTAAATCCATCACATAATATAATTAGAGGTATGTCCAAATACTAGATAACTAGATATCATCATAAAATACACTATCATCTAAAAATGGCATCATCATGCAATATGATTAACTAAACAACATAGTAGTCTAATATCTATGATACTAAAATCAAGGTATAACATCTGACCCTTGGGTTGTCTCAAATGTAAAGCATCACATGAGTAACAAATATCTCTCTAATAAGAAATATAAGAAGGTAAATGTCTGCAACACATAACCAAATAATCCAACAAGAACAACCCATTTTAATTACTTAAGAATTTAATAATGATTGTTTATAGAATCAATAAAAAGACACTTAAAAAACAAAAGCAAACATAGTCATAAACATGACTAACCACTACTATAGGAACCTAGTCCAATGTAGTGTGGTAAAAAGAACATAGTCCAATCTTTGCACACATCTCAAGATAATCACGAAACAAACTCATGATATCACATTGATCCTGGTAACCACTGGCATAAACCTTAGTGAACCTTAAATCACATCATAATCTCATAGATCAGCAGAAGCATAAATAAAGCAACCGAAAAAGAAACATAAATCCAAACACCTCGACAGTGTAGACAACTCAGTCACAATCATGATCCATCACAACAAAAGATCAACAAGCTTGCATCCATCAAGATGACTTATAGAAGTCAAATGAGAGAGGCACTACAATGTATCCATACATATATATATATCTATGTATACATTGCATATGCATAGATATGCATGCATGCATACATACATATATATATATCTATGTATACATGCATGCATGCATGCATAGATATGTCTATGTATGTATGCAATGTATACATAGATATATGTATGTATGAATGTATGCATGCATGCATCCATCCATGCATACATATATCTATGTATACATTTCATATGCATAGATATGCATGCATGCATACATACATACATATATATATCTATTTATACATGCATAGATATATCTATGTATGTATGCAATATATACATAGATATATGTATGTATGGATGCAAGCATGCACGCATTCATATATACATGTATCTATGTATACATACATGTATCTATGTATGTATACATGTTTGCATGTATCCATCCATACATACATGTATCTATCCACGCATGTATATGCATGTATGCATGCATCCATCCACACATACATGTATCTATCCATGCATGCATACATGTATGCTTGAATGCATACATACATTACTACATGTATACATGTATATACATGTATATATCTTGTATGTATGCATATGCATGTATGCATGCATCTATGCCCACATGCATACATACATAGATGCATGCATGTATGTATGCATCCATGCATATGGATGCATCCATACATGCATGTATCTATGTATGACATAGATGCATGCATGGATGTATGCATCCATGCATGGATGCATAAATACCTGCATGCATTGTTGTAGATACATACATGCAACCATGCATGCATCTATGTATGTATGGATAGATACATGGATGTATGTATGATGTATGTATGCATGCATATATGCATATGCATACATACAAGATATATACATGTATACATGTATGTATATATGCATGCATGGATGTATGTACATACATGCATCCATGCATGCATGGATAGATGCATGAATACATACAAGATATATACATGTATATATCTTGTATACATGCATGCATCTCTCCATGCATGAATGGATGCATGGATGAAGATGCATGCATACATGCATATGCATCCATGCAAGATATATACATGTATGTATGTATGTATGCATCCATGCATACATACATGTATGTATGTATGTATGCATCCATGCATACATACATGCATGCATGGATGCATGCATCGATAGATACATGTATGTATGCATGGATGCATGCATCTACGCATACATACATAGATACATGTATGCATATATGCATAAATGCATGCATTTATAAAAGATATATACATGTATGTATGTATGTATGCATCCATGCATGCATGTATGCATCCATGCATACATACATATATGTATGGATGGATGCATGCATACATGTATACATACATAGATACATGTATGTATGTATACATAGATACATATATATATACATTCATAGATACATGCATACATGTATACATACATAGATACATAGATACATAGATATATCTATGTATGGATGCAATGGATGCATAGATATATGCATGCATTCATGCATGCATGCATATATACATATATCTATGTATACATTGCATAGATACATAGATATATCTATGCATGCATGCATGTATAGATAGATATATATATGTATGTATGCATGCATGCATATATATGCATATGCAATGTATACATAGATATATGTATGTATGAATGCATCCATGCATGCATGCATATATCTATGTATACATTACATACAAACATAGATATATCTATGCATGTAGACATCCATACATATATATGTATGCATGCCTATATATACATACATACATACATGTATACATGTATGTATGCATGTATACATAGATGCATGCATATATGCATATGCATACATACAAAATATATACATGTATACATGTATTTATGTATGTATGCATCGATACAGACATATTTTTTTGTATATATTGCATACATACATAGATATGCATGCATTCATAGATATATCCATGTATGCAATATGTATGTATATATGTATTTATACATGTATGAATGCATCCATCCATACATACATGTATCTATGTATACATATATATTGCATATGCATGTATGCATGCATGCATCTATGTTTACATACATGTATGCATGCATGTATAGATAGATACATCCGTTCATACATGTATCTATGCATGTATACATGCATGCATACATATATGTATGTATGCATGGATATGCATACATATATGTATATGTATATACATACATGTATATGTATTTATGCTTGGATATGTATATGTATGTATGCATGCATATGCATACATATATGTATGTATAAATGCATCATATATACGTATATGTATGTATGGATGCATACATCCATACGTGCTTGCATACATACATACACATACATACATAAATGTGTGTATGTATATTGCATTCATATATGTATGTATGCATGCATCATACATATATATATGTATGTATGCAAGCATGCATGCATACATACATGCATGCATGCATGCATTATACATACGTTTATGTATGTATGCATACATGTATGTATGGAGGTGTATCTATGTATAGATACATACATCTATGTATGCATGTATGTATGTATGTATTGACACACACACATGCATGTATACATAGATATATATATGTATGCATGCATGCATGCATATCTATCTATGTATGCAATATATACATAGATATATGTATGTATGGATGCATACATACATACATACATACATGTATACATGTATGTATCTTGTATGTATGCATATGCATGTATGCATGCATACATACATGCATACATCTACACATGCATGGTTGCATACATCCATCCATGCATCTATGTATACATGCATACATACATGTATACATACATACATGTATAACTAATAATTAAACATGCTCTAAGTTTGAAATGATTGAGATAAAATTTTAGTACAGGTTCTTTACATTACATCCTAAGATGATAAACATGAGGATGATTATATCGATAAGATATTAAAACATTGTTCTAAGATTGATAATGGTAACTTATGTTCTTACGTGTCTATACAACATCATAGCTAAAATTGTTTAAATTAAAAGTGTAGATGACTACGAGATTGTTGGGTCAAATATCTAAGCAATTAAATTCTACTAAAAAAAAAAACTTGTTTTAATTAACCAATGACTCTTAAATTAAGCTACTTTACTAAATAGATTTAAAACTTAATCGATTAACACTTAGCTACATAATCATTTAATTACGAATGCATATATAAAAAGAAACACTACCAACTAATTAAAATCTAAACTTTATTACATTAAACAATATACTAGTAAGCTAACTTAATTTTCTGCTAACTTTAAAAATAACACAACATCTAACCTAAACTAACACATCTTATTACTTAAGAATTAGATTATAATTTAAACTAACTATTAGAAAAAAAATATTAATAAAGAAACTAAAATTACATAAATAAATAACTAACTAAATCTAAAAATAAACTTAAATTTTAAAACCTAACTAATTTAACTTACAAGCTAACTAAACACTAAATCTTAATCTAACTACAACTTAACTAAACTCTTAACACTCTAACATAATTTAAAACATTTGATAAAACTCAAACTAAATTAATTAAACAAACTAACCTACACCTAACACAGCTAACTCTAACCTACTAACTCCCTTTCCCTCAACCCTACTAGCCCTACCAAACCCCCCTAGCCACCACGTCACCCCCTACCCCCTCTACCCAAGGCCTGCGCTCTTACCGAAAGCTGAGCGCACTGCCCAAGCTCACTGACCTGCGTTAGTGGTACACCATCCCATCCAAGCAAGGATGAGCCTCCAAGGTAGGAAATAAACAAGGGGGGTAAAAAAAAAAGAATAAGTTTAAACTAATGCATTCCAAGCCCAAAGGGAACATGAACTAGCATTTTTCTAGGACGCTTGGCCCAAGGAGAGATGAGGGGACGGGGGGGTGATGTCATCATTTATGATGACTTAGACTTACAAATAAATTGAAAACATTACTTTATTCCTCCCTCCATACTGACATATATTTAGGATATTAAAGACCATGATAAGTTACTTTGGTTATTCACAATTAATTTGTTGATTATTAATTAAATTTGAAATAAAGGATCAAAATGGAATATTCTCTGTCGAACAAGAGAATAAATTATTTTTCCATACAATTTCCAGCATCCTGTAGGTGGGTGTTTTGGAAATTTTTCTTAGGGATGGTATGAAAAGTAGATTTAATCCTATTTAAGTTGGATCAAAATTTGAAGAGCTAACATATTGCAAACATTATCCCAAGTTAATTCTTAAAATTTCTTATGGCTTACAAAACTAATAGAGCATCTCTTAAATCTATTAGATGATTAAGGTAGGATTCAATACAATTTCTATCACCTCTAAAAATAGATTGATTCAAGGACTAAATACGTCATTAATTTCATTTATAGGTAAATCTATAATGACTTAATACAACCATAACCTATCAAGAGTTTGAATTATTCGTTGCATTCAATAATGAAGTACTTTATCATTTGGATCTAACAATCATAAAAGTGAAACTGCATGCATGATCATAGTTTTCATTTTCAACATATATGAAAGCTTGGAATTTTGTCAAATTTAACATCATCAATTCCTTCCTATTTGGTTTCCTACTCGAATAGTCTATGTTACTCATGATAAGATATTTCAATGATAGTGTGAGTTACTCATTGGACTAAGTATAGTTTAGGATGATAATTCATATAACAACCAACATAAAACTTAATGCAGCCGATAAGCAATCCATAGCAAGGTTAAAGATAACTAACTAATTTATACTTATAAAATTTAAGGAGATACTTAATCTCTTAGTCCAATTGATTCATTCATAAGGAAATTTAACAAAGAAAAGATATTTTGAGTTCTCAAGGTAGGAATCCTAACTCAGCTAATACTTATACATCAACTTGAAAATTTCATTCTATCAAATTGTTCTTCCTTAACAAATTTAAAAACTTGAAATATCACAATTCATGACATTATCCGTTATCCTTATATTTTTTTTTAATGTGAAACCATATTAAATTTAATACACAATTGAATCACATGATAACCAAATATGCTCAACACCAATTTTATTGGCAAACCTGATTCAAAGGCTTAGTCGGGAAAGAATCAGGAAGAAAACTTGGCTTCGTTGCCATTTACAATAAGGTTTAAAATACAATTTACAATAGGACCTCAATCCCAAATTTCAACAATTAAATAGATTTCTTTCCTCATGATCAAAATCAAGGAATTTGTAATGTTTTCTGAATATCTTTTCAGGAACCATGGAGGAAACCAATAACTGATCGGGTGACAACCAAGTAGAACCAAAGGAAAATCAAACATGCATAATCATACATGGTTTACACAATAGGATTCACAATGAATCATGACTAGGGAGAGGTGGATTCTTCCAATAAGAGAAGTCAAGCACAACACCAATTCAGATGCCCAATCGGGGCTAATAACCAAAAACTTCCGTTCTTCCATGTAAAAATGCCATACTCATACCAGGTTTGTGCTGACGGGTAGGGGCCCATAACACCCTACCCTTTATCCCTCTTCTCATCCTGAGAAGAGACTCTACACTGGTTGGAGTCTAACTAAATAGACCTTTCCCAAAATTGGTCACTTCTGCCCTCTCCAAGGGTAAGTAATACCAAAACACCCATGCAGGGAAAAAAAACTCAAAAAAAAATTGCAACATAAACAAGAAAAGAAAACAACCAAAATAACATAACTTTCAAATCTTCCCAACATACCCACAACCATACAATAGTGAAACAACAACAAGGTAACATGAACATGAAACAAAACATAAAAACTGAATAAGGGAGATGAGAATTCCCTACCTTCACAAAGAGGTAATGGCAATGAACAAAAATTGAGTAGAGTTTCCACTTCCTTCCTTCAATCTTCAAGAAATCTTCTCTAAATGTAGAGATTGGGTAACAACCAACTATTCCAAGGAAGGCCTCTAAATAAGCCTCCAACTCAACCACCCAAAAGGAGAAATAACTAAATCCACCTACTAACAAATCTAGAAACTCCTAACTCAACCTACATCGTGGTTAAACCCTAAGTGGAGATGAGGTGAGGTAACTCAAGATAACCATGGTCAATTTTCGCACAAAGGCAAAAAGGGACTTTTTGAGTGACCTCAAAAGTAAAAAAAAGGGGATTAGGGGTTGGAAAAGACCCTTAACCCATACCCATACCCATTGGTTAGAATAATAACATGTTTTAAAGCCTTAGGAAAGAGGTTTAGAGTTAAATAAAATCTAGGAATAAAATAGGTCCAACTCACTACTCTAACTTGCAAATAAGCACTAATCCGGATTAAGGGATGACTAACCTTGATTAAGAACCTAATAGTAAGCTAACACTAACTTAAACCAACTTGGTCCAAAGGTTAAACAATTAACCCTAAACAGCACACCGAAGCACATAACCATTTTACGAGTGTCAAGCGACACTGAAAGAACATAATTACGAACATTAACATTCACTAAACAAAGAAGATACATACATATATCTCACAATACAATACGTGAATTACGAACAACAAGGCTTCCAAAAATTAGCACAAAGAGATCAGTTCTATTTCTCCGTAGGGTTTCTTGGCTAAAATATCTGCACACTCATTGCACACATCAGTAGTCTTGTAAAATCACATGTACATAAATGTATATGTATCAGAAATTTACGTAAATTAAAATATACGTCAATAAAGGTTTCTTCATCCTACATAATTCTTAATCATTTAAAATATCTTAAATAAAAATCTCAATCCTACATTTACTGATTTCATCAACATACATATATATGAACATTAAATGACAATTATCAAATACATCTGAAGTAACATCACACAACATGAAATAATAAAGTATGTTCTAAGCATCAGATAATGTCTCGACATCTCGAGTCATGAATAAAAAAATAAGGGTAATGTATCACTATGCTATGATGGGTCAGGGCAAGGCCTCACATCCTCCCCCACTAGGCATGAACTTCCTCCTGGAGTTCATCAAAAAGTTACGAGTACTGAGATTGCATCTGCGCTATATCCTCCCATGAAGCCATGACCTCATTGTAACAATTCCATTGGACCCTAACCTGGTCCAGCTCTTGGCCTCGAAGTGCTAGGGTCCATCGGGCAATAATGCAGATAGGCTCCAGTGCTAGCTGTCTATCTGACTCCACCTATAAAGCATCCCAATCTATAATATGAGACTCATCATAACTGTATCCTGTAAGTACTAAAATATGAAACACATCGTGGATGCGTGATAGGCTAGGTGGAAAAGCTAAACAGTATGCAATAGGTCCTATCCTCTCAAGGATCTCGAACAACCCAACAAACTGAGGTGCTAACTTAGAGCCCTTTCTGAATTGAATCAGACTCTTGTGTGGTCGCACCCTCAAAAACACTCTATCTCCAACTTGATACTCTCAATCTATCCTCTTTGCATCTGCATACTTCTTCTGTCTATCATGTGCCTCTCTTAGGCATTGTCTAATCAGAGTCACCTGCTGCTCCATCTCCTTTACTAATTGGGGACCAATAGATACTTGACCCTTGATCCTATCCCAACTCAAGGGTGTCTTGAATGGTCTCCTGTACAAAGCCTCATAAGGCAGCATATCTATGGAAGAATGATGCCCATTGTTGTAGGTAAAATTGACAAGATGTAGGTATTTCTCCCATTTGACCTGATGATCCATCACATACATATGTAGCATGTCCTCCAAAACCTGATTCACTCACTCGGTCTGGCCATCGATCTGAGGATGGTACACTGTACTAAAATTGAGCCTAGTGCCCAAAGTTGACTGCAACTCTCTCCAAAATGAAGAAGTGAACAAAGGGTCTCTATCAGATATGATCTTACGGGGAACACCATGAAGTCTAACAATGTCCTGCAAGAACACCTGAGCTATGTCTCGTGCTATGAATGTAGTACGCATGGGTGAGAAATGGGAAACCTTGGTCAATGTGTCAACTATCACCAAAATGGCATCATGGTGATGAGATGACATAGGAAGACCAACAATAAAATCCATAGATATAGTGTCCCATTTCCACACTGCAATCTCATGTGGTTGGAGAAGCCCACCAGGATGATGGTGCTCCGCCTTCACCCTCTAGCACTCGAGGCATCTCGCAACTATGCTAGCAATCTGCACTCTCATGCCTGGCCAATGATACAACAACCTAAAACCTGCATGTAACTTCTTAACATCGGGGTGCACTGCATAAGGTGCTCTGTGAGCCTCAAGTACAATGAGCTCGTGCAAAGCCTCAATGGAAGGTACATACATATGTCCCTTATGTCATAAAAGTCCATCAGAATCTAAGGAATACTCTGCAAACCTCCCTTCCAAGGGTCTCTGAAGATGTACTAATTGACTAACTTCTACATAAAGCTCATCAGTTGGTAAGTGCTGCAAGATCTGCTCTCTCAAGTCAGTGCAAGTAGTCACAGATGAAAGCTCATGGCGCCTTCTACTTAAGGCATCTGCAACCACATTCTCCTTTCCCCTGATGTAATGAACATCAAAATCATACTCACACAGGAACTCCATCCACCTTCTTTGCCTAGCATTAAGGTTTAGCTGAGAAAATGTGTACTGCAAGCTCTGGTGATCAGAATGAAGCTCAAATTTATGACCCAGAAGGAAATGTCACCATCTCACCAAGGCATGAACCACTGCCGCTAGTTCTAGGTCATGAGTAGGATAATTGAGTTCATGAGTCTTTAACTTCCTAGACTCAAAGGAAATAGGTCATCCTTCCTGCATAAGGACTACTCCTAAACCATCTAAAGATGCATCGATGCACACCACAAAATCTACAACAAGATCTGGTACTGCAAGAATCGGTGCACTTGTGAGGGCTCTCTTGAGCTCTTCAAAAGCTCTACCACACTTCTTTGTCTACTCATACTTCTTCCCCTTCCTCTGAAGAGAAGTGATGGGGTGTGTCAATCTAGAGAATTCTAAAATGAAGTGTCGGTAATAACCTGCTAGCCCCATAAACCTCCTCACTTTAGTAACACTGATGGGTGCTGGCCAATCCATGATAGCCCTAATCTTTGATGGGTCTACTGAGACACCATCACCGGATATGACATGACCCAAATAATGTATCTCAGGTCTAAAGAATGCACACTTTGACAAGCTGCCGAACAACTGATTCTCTCTTAGCCTCTGCAATACCTGTCTCAGGTGCTCTTCATGCTCCCTCTCATCATGAGAATAAATCAGAATGTCATCAAGAAACACAACCACAAACTTATCCAAAAAGGTATGAAATACTCCATTCATGAGGCTCATGAATACAGCTAAAGCATTTGTAAGGCCAAAAGGTACCACGGTGAACTCATAGTGGCCATACCTAGTACGAAAAGCTATCTTTGGGATATCACTATCCACAATCCTCAATTGATGGTAACCTGACTTTAGGTCAATCTTTGAAAATACTCAGGCACCTTGCAACTGATCAAAGAGATCATCAATTCTGGGAAGAGGATATTGGTTCTTGATGGTTACTTTGTTCAATTGCCAATAATCAATACACAACCTAAGTGATCCATCCTTCTTCTTGACAAAGATCACTGGTGCACCCCAAGGTGACACACTAGGTCGAATATGCCCCTTCTCCAAGAGTTCCTCCAACTGAGCCTTTAGCTCACTAAGCTCATGAGTAGTCATCTTGTATGGTGCTCTCGAAACTGGCTTGGCTCCTGGCACTAGGTCTATGTGAAAATCCACTGCTCGAGGTGGAGGCATATCAAGAAGCTCTAAAGGCAACACATCTCCAAACTCCTGAAGGATTGGAAAATCATCAAGGGATGGCTCCCTTTCTAAATCTTCCTCTCGGTCATTAATAGTGATAGCAAACAACTGAAAACCCTTTTGCATGCACCATCTAAGCTGCATAGCGGAAATCATACAAAGGGACATTGGCCTCTTCACTCTGAAGATCTCCCTAGAGATACCAGTGTCATCCACACATTCCACCCTCTTCTGTTGACAATCCATCTTGGCGCTATGGGCATAAAGCCAATCCATGCCAAGAACAACATCATAAGAACCTAGAGGGGTAATGCATAGATCAGTCCTAGTGGACATGTCTCCAATCTGCATTTGACAACTCCGTACCATGGAACTAACTGCCACTCTAGATCCTGAGGCTAACTCTACCTCCCAACTAACATCCTGTCTAACTGCCACTAGCCCACAACGCTCCACCACAAATGGAGATATAAAAGAGTTAGTAGCCCTAGAATCAAATAAAACTGCAACCATACAGCCCTATATAATACCTATAGCCTCGATAACTTTGGACTAATGCTCAGCCTGGCAGTTGTCAACCACTGCAAAAAATCTATGGGATCTACCCATGTCACCAACTGTCGGCTCTGAAAAAGCCCTGCTCTGACCACTGGATGCCTATCCCTGTGGCCACTCCCTAGCTATATGACCCATGTCACCACAAGTGTAGCATGGTCCATGAGTATAAGATCGTGCACCCTGTGACCCAAACTGCTGTGGGCCTCCTAACCTGCTAGATTTGCTGAATCCTCCCCTAGAAGACTGCTAAGTCTTCATTGACTGTGACTAAGGGGCCTATACTTTTTGATCCCACCTAGGACCCTGTGACTGCCATTGCCTGGGCTAGGAGCCCTGATAACACTGAGAAGGTTTCTGCTGCTACTACTACTAGGGTTTTTGCTGCTGAGGCTGCTAGCCCCTAGATAACCCTGTTGTATAGTTTTGATTCCCTTTCCAAGGGGGTTTCTGCTGAGAAGAGTTTTGGTTCTGAGACCGATCCTGTGACTCCTGCCTCCCTCGAGTATCCTCAGCAACTAGTGCTATCTCCACTGCCTGTCTGAAGGTGGTAGGGAAGGCCATCCTAACTAGGCCCTGAAGAGAGAAATTCAGACCCATGATAAAGCGACGCACCCGTAGTTTCTCGTCCTTCATATATTCCACATAAGGAAGGAGCTTGAGAAACCTACTCTCATACTAAGCCATTGTAAGGCCTCTCTGATAAAGAGAATGGAACTCCTCTATCTGTTTCTGCCAGAAATGCTCTGACAAGTATCTCTCTTAGAATCTTTCCAGGAAAGATTCCCATGTGAGGGTGTCCATCCTCACTCCACCAATGATTTCCTCCTGATTCCACCAGTTGGAGGCATCCCCTCTCAACTGATGAACTGCTAGGCATGCTTTTAGATTAATCCCATAAGGGCGTAACCCAAAGCATCGGTGTAAGCTCTGCAACCATGCCCCTGCTACTGAACCCTCAATGCTACCGGTAAACAATGGTGGCCCAAGTCGAATCAATTCCCTGATATCATCTCTTACATGTCTAGGAGGTCTGTCAAATGGGGGTCCTCTCTGATGAATGGATTCTTCCTCATGTTCACCCTGACCCTCTAACTATCTCGGTGGGGGACTCCTAGTCCTCTCTCTTACTCTGGGCCTGCCTCCTCCGGGTCCCTCTGCTTCCACTACTAGAATCTGCTAAACTGGCAGAACTATAGGTACTAATCTTTGCTAAAATACACCAATCAAGGTCTAAAGTGCATCAATAATGTCTTGGTTCAGGTTCGGTGGTGGTGGAGGTGGAGGTGGTCCATCCTCCTGTCTCGCTCTACCACCCCTAGTCCTACGGCCTCTGCCTCACCGGTTACGAGTAACAGGCGACATCTACACAATTAAAAGTTTTTGTTAAGTTTAGGAAGCACAATGGTTTAAGGTTCCTAGTGTTGAAACACGAGCTCTGATACCAAAATGTCATGCCCAGACTACGAGGGCAAAATACACACAATTTTGTTTCTTTTGGAATAATAACTAATAATTAAACATGCTCTAAGTTTGAAATGATTGAGATAGAAGTTTTAGTACAGGTTCTTTACATTACATCCTAAGATGATAAACATGAGGAATATTATATAGATAAGATATTAAAATGTTGTTCTAAGATTGATAATGGTAACTTATGTTCTTACGTGTCTATACAACATAATAGCTAAAATTGTTTAAATTAAAAGTGTAGATGACTACGAGATTGTTGGGTCAAATACCTAAGCAATTAAATTCTACTAAAAAAAAAACTTGTTTTAATTAACCAATGACCCTTAAATTAAGCTACTTTACTAAATAGATTTAAAACTCAATCGATTAACACTTAGCTACATAATCATTTAATTACGAATGAATATATAAAAAGAAACACTACCAACTAATTAAAATCTAAACTTTATTAAACTAACACAACTCATTACTTAACAATTAGATTATAATTTAAACTAACTATTAGAAAAAAAAATATTAATAAAGAAACTAAAATTACATAAATAAATAACTAACTAAATCTAAAACTAAACTTAAAGTTTAAAAACTAACTAATTTAACTTACAAGCTAACTAAACACTAAATCTTAATCTAACTACAACTTAACTAAACTCTTAACACTCTAACATAATTTAAAACATTTGATAAAACTCAAACTAAATTAATTAAACAAACTAACCTACACCTAACATAGCTAACTCTAACCTACTAACTCCCTTGCCCTCAACCCTACTAGCCCTACCAAACCCCCCTATCCACCACGTCACCCCCTACCCCCTCTACCCAAGGCCTGTGCTCTTACTAAAAGCTGAGCGCATTGCCCAATCTCACTGACCTGCGTCAGTGGTACACCATCCCATTGAAGCAAGGATGAGCCTCCAAGGTAGGCGATAAACAAGGTGGGGGGGAAAAAAGAATAAGTTTAAACTAATGCATTCCAAGCCCAAAGGGAACGTGAACTAGCATTTTTCTAGGACGCTTGGCCCAAGGCGAGATGAGGGGACGCGGGGGTGATGTCATTGTTTATGATGACTTAGACTTACAAATAAATTTAAAACATTACTTTATTCCTCCCTCCATACTGATGTTAAAGAAGGAGGTAAGGCATTTATGTAATAAAGTTTTATGGTTGCAAATTTAGATATTTAGGATATTAAAGACCATAATAAGTTACTTTGGTTATTCACAATTAATTTGTTGATTATTAATTAAATTTTAAATAAAGGATCAAAATGGAATATTCTTTGTTCAACAAGAGAATAAATTATTTCTCCATACAATTTTCAGCATCCTGTAGGTGGGTGTTTTGGAAATTTTTCTTAGGGATGGTATGAAAAGTAGATTTAATCCTCTTTAAGTTGCATCAAAATTTGAAGAGCTAACATAATGCAAACATTATACCAAATTAATTCTTAAAATTTCTTATGGCTTACAAAACTAATAGAGCATCTCTTAAATCTATTAGATGATTAAGGTAGGATTCAATACAATTTCTATCACCTCTAAAAATAGATTGATTCAAGGACAAAATATGTCATTAATTTCATTTATAGGAAAATATATAATGACTTAATACAACCATAACCTATCAAGAGTTTGAATTATTCATTTCATTCAATAATGCAATACTTTATCATTTGGATCTAACAATCATAAAAAGTGAAACTGCATGCATGATCATAGTTTTCATTTTCAACATATATGAAAGCTTGGAATTTTGTCAAATTTAACATCATCAATTCCTTCCTATTTGGTTTCCTACTCCAATAGTCTAAGTTACTCATGATAATATATTTCAATGATAGTGTGAGTTACTCATTGGACTAAGTATAGTTTAGGATGATAATTCATATAACAACCAACACAAAACTTAATGCAGCAGATAAGCAATCCATAGAAAGGTTAAAGATAACTAACTAATTTAGGCTTTAAAAATTTAAAGAGATACTTAATCTCTTAGTCCAATTGATTCGTTCATAAGGAAATTTAACAAAGAAAAGATAATTTGAGTTCTCAAGGTAGGAATCCTAACTCAGCTAATACTTATACATCAACTTGAAAATTTCATTCTCTCAAATTGTTCTTCCATAACAAATTTAAAAACTTGAAATATCACAATTCATGACATTATCCGTTATCCTTATTTTTTTTTTAATGTGCAATCATATTAAATTTAACACACAATTGAATCACATGATAACCAAATATGCTCAACACCAATTTTATTGGCAAACTTGATTCAAAGGCTTAGTCGGGAAAGAATCAAGAAGAAAATCCGACTTCGTTGCCATTTACAATAAGGTTTACAATACAATTTACAATAGGATCTCAATCCCAAATTTCAACATTTAAATCAATTTCTTTCCTCATGATCAAAATCAAGGAATTTTTAATGTTTTCTAAATCTCTTTTCAAGAACCATGGAGGAAACCAATAACTGATCGGGTGACAACCAAGCAGAATCAAAGGAAAATCAAACATGCATAATCATACATGGTTTACACAATAGGATTCACAATGAATCAAGACTAGGGAGAGGTGGATTCTTCCAACATGAGAAGTCAAGCACAACACCAATTCAGAAGCCCAATCAGGGCTAATAACCAAAAACTTCCGTTCTTCCATGTAAACATGCCATACTCATACCAGGTTTGTACTGATGGGTAGGGGCCCATAACACCCTACCCTTTATCCCTCTTCTCATCCTGAGAAGAGACTCTACACTGGTTGGAGTCCAACTAAACAGACCTTTCCCAAAATTGGTCACTTCTTCCCTCTCCAAGGGTGAGTAATATCAAAACACCCATGCAAGAAAAAAAACTCAAAAAAAAATTGCAACATAAACAAGAAAAGAAAATAACCAAAATAACATAGCTTTCAAATCTTCCCAACATACCCACAACCATACAACAGTGAAACAACAACAAGGTAACATGAACATGAAACAAAACATAAAAACTGAATAAGGGAGATGAGAATTCCCTACTTTCACAAAGAGGTAATGGCAATGAACAAAATTTGATTAGAGTTTCCACTTCCTTCCTTCAATCTTCAAGAAATCTTCTCTAAATGTAGAGATTGGGTAACAACCAACTAGTCCAAAGAAGGCCTCTAAATAAGCCTCCAACTCAACCACCCAAAAGGAGCAATAACTAACTCCACCTATTAACAAATCTAGAAACTCCTAACTCAACCTACACCATGGTTAAACCCTAAGTGGAGATGAGGTGAGGTAACTCAAGATAACCATGGTCAATTTTGGCACAAAGGCAAAAAGGGACTTTTTGAGTGACCTCAAAAGTAAAAAAAAGGGGCTTAGGGGTTGGAAAAGACCCTTAACCCATACCCATACCCATTGGTTGGAATAATAACATGTTTTAAAGCCTTAGGAAAGAGGTTTAGAGTCAAATAAAATCTAGGAATAAAATAGGTCCAACTCACTACTCTAACTTGCAAATAAGCACTAATCTGGATTAAGGGATGACTAACCTTGATTAAGAACCTAATAGTAAACTGACACTAACTTAAACCAACTTGGTCCAAAGGTTAAACAATTAACCCTAAACAGCACACAAAAGCACATAACCATTTTACGAGTGTCAACCGACACTGAAAGAACATAATTACGAACATTAACATTCACTGAACAAAGAAGATACATATATCTCACAATACAATACGTGAATTACGAACAACAAGGCTTCCAAAAATTAGCACAAAGAGATCAGTTATGTTCCTTCATAGGGTTTCTTGGCTAAAATATCTGCACACTCATTGCACACATCAGTAGTCCCATAAAATCTCATGTACATAAATGTATATGTATCAAAAATTTACGTAAATAAAAACATACATCAACAAAGGTTTCTTCATCCTACATAATTCTTAATCATTTAAAATATCTTAAATAAAAATCTCAATCCTACATTTACTGATTTCATCAACATACATATATATGAACATTAAATGACAATTATCAAATATATCTGAAGTAACATCACACAACATGAAATAATAAAGTATGTTCTAAGCATCAGATAATGTCTCAACATCTCGAGTCGTGAATAACAAAATAAGGGTAATGTATCACTATGCTACGATGGGTTGAGATGAGACCTCATAGCATGCATGCCTGCATACATATGTACATTTGTATATGCTTACATTGCATACATAAATAGATATATCTATGTATACATTGTATACATACATAGATATGCATGCATGCATCCATACATACATATATATATCTATGTATACATTGCATATGCATAGATATGCATGCATACATGCATATATATCTATGGATACATGCATTCATGCATAGATATATCTTTGTATATATGCAATGTATACATACATATATATATATATATATATATATATATATATATATATATATATATATATATATATATATATATATATATATATATATATATATATATGTATGGATGGATGCATGAGTGCATAGATATATCTATGTATACATAGATGTATCCATGCATCCATCCATACACACATGTATCTATCCATGCATGCATGTATGTATGCATGGATGCATACATACATACATACATGTACACATGTATATATCTTGTATGTATGCATATGCATGTATGCATGCATCTCTCCATATATGCATAGATGCATGCATGGATCCATGCATCTATGCATACATGCATACATACATAGATCTATGCATGTATGTATGCATCCATGCATATGCATGCATCCATTCATAGATCTATCTATTTATGACATAGATACATGCATGAATGCATGCATCCATGCATACATGGATGGATGCATCCAAGCATGCATAGATGCATGCATATGAATGGATGCATAAATACATGAATGCATTTATGTATGACATAGATACATGCATAGATGTAGATGCATGCATGCATGGGGAGATGCATGGATGTATGTACACATGCATACATGCATATGCATACATACAAGATATATACATGTATACATGTATGTATGCATACATGCATGGATGTATGTATGCATGCATGGATGTATGCTTCCATGCATGCATGGGTGCATGCAAATACATGCATGGATGCATGCAAATACATGCATGCATATGCATGGATGCATAAATACATGCACGCATCTATGTATGTATGCATGCATGCATTAATGTATGCATGGATAGATGCATGCATACATGCATATGCATACATACAAGATATATACATGTATACATGTATGTATGCATGCATGCATCCATGCATACATACATGCATGCATTTATGCATGCTTGGATAGATACATGTATGTATGGATGGATGCATGCATACATGTATGCATAAATAGATACATGTATGTATGGATGCATGCATATGCATGGAGTCATACACACATATGCATACATACAAGATATATCCATGCATACATACATGCGTGCATGTATTCATTCTTGGATAGATACATGTATGTATGGATGCATGCATATGCATGGAGTCATACGTACATGCATGCATCTATGTATGTATGCATGTATGCATGCATGGATAGATGCATGCATGGATACATACATATGCATACATACAAGATATATACATGTATACATGTGTGTATGTATGCATGCATGCATGTATGTATGTATGTATATATCCATTCATGTATGCATGCATGGATACATACATGCATACATGCATACATGCATGCATGGATAGATGCATGCATAGATGCATATGCATCCATACAAGATCTATACATGTGATGGGGACACGGCCCAAGCATAGAATGGACACAATAGAAAAGGTAAAATTATATTAAATGACAAACTAAGCTAGTACAAATAGTACAGAGAAAATAAACTTCAAAACATGTCCTAAGGGCTTACAATAGCATAAATCTGGAGATAATTTCTCTTTTTAGTACCTCCTCTCAAACTCCACTCCGAACTGTGTTTTACAATGCTAGAAATCTCTTTAAATATACCCCGAAGAGTTAAGGACTATGAATACATTCTAAAAAGTGCTAGTAGGCATCCACCGACCAAATAGAAGGCTCCAAAAATTGCGTTAAAAGTTGACACAAATCTAAAAGAATTCAGAAATGGTAACCGAACTTTTGAGAGACATAACTTCTGAACCATAGCTCCAATTGACATATGTATCTATGCATCTGCAATGTATACATAGATATATGCATGTATGGATGAATGCATCCATACATGCATATATCTATGTATACGTTGCATACATACATAGATATATCTATGCATGCATAGATATATCTATGTATGTATGCATACATAAATATATCTATGTATACAGTGCATACATACATAGATATATCTATGCATGCATGTATGTATCAATGTATACATAGATATATGTATGTATGGATGCATGCATGCATACATCTATGTATGCATGTATGTATCAATGTATACATAGATATATGAATATATCTATGTATGCAATATGTATGTATATATGTATGTATACATGTATGAATGCATCCATCTATACATACATGTAGCTATGTATAAATACATATTCCATATGCATGCATGCATCTATGTATACATACATGTATAAATGTATGTATACATGGATGCATGCATGTATGGATGGATGCATCAATTCATACATGTATCTATGTATTTATACATGCATATATATATATATATATATATATATATATATATATATTCATATTCATATGCATACATATATGTATATGTATATATATGTATATGTATATGTATATGTACATGTATATGTATGCATACGTAGATCTATATGTATGTATGCATGCATATGCATACATATATGTATGTATAAATGCATCATATATACGTATATGTATGTATGCATGCATGCATCCATACATCCATTCATGCATACATACACATACATACAGACATGTGTGTATGTATGCAAGCATGCATACATACATGCATGCATACATACATACACATACATACATACATACATGTATGTATGTATGTATTGATACACACACATGCATCATACATATGTTTATGTATGTATGCATACATGTATGTATGGATGTGTATGTATGTATAGATATATACATCTATGTATGCATCTATGCATGTATTTATTGACACACACACATACATGTATACATACATATTGTATACATAGATATATACATATATCTATTTATGCATTGCATACATACATAGATATATTTATGCATGCATGCATGCATACATAGATATATATATGTATGTATGCATACATGCATACATACATAGATGTATACATTTATATATCTTGTATGTATGCATATGCATGCATACATACATGCATGCAACTATGCATGCATCTATGCATACATCCATACATGCATGCATTTATGTATGTATGCATGTATACATACATGCATGGATGTATGTATGCATCCATGAATTCATGTAGGGATGTATGCATGCGTACATCCATGTATCCATGTATGTATACATGCATGCATGCATCATATATACATATATGTATGTATGCATGCATGCATACATACATATGCATATATACATACATACATACATGTATGTATGTATGTATATGTAGTGCCTCTCCCATTTGACTTTTGTAAGTCATCTTGATGGATGCAACTTTGCTGATCTTTTTTTGTGATGAGATCATGATTGCGACCCTAAGTGGTCTACACTGTTGAGGTGTTTGGATTTATGTTTCTTTATCAGTTGCATTGATTATGCTTTTGACTGATCTTTGAGATTATGATGTGATTTTTGGTTTATTGAGGTTTTGTACTAGTGGTTACTAGGATCAATGTGGTATCATGAGGTTGTTCCGTGATTACCCTCAGATATGTGCAGAGATTGCACTATGTACCATTACCATGCTACACTGGACTAGATTCCTGTAGCAGTGGTTAGTCATGTTTTTGACTATGTTTTCTTATGTGTTTTAAATGCCCTTTTTATGCAGAGTAATCAATCATTATTAAATGCTTAAGTAATTAGAATGGATTATTCTTGTTGGATTCTTTGGTTATGTGTTGTGGACATTTACCTTGTTTTATTTTGATCTGAGAGATATCTGTTCTTATGTGATGATTTACATTTGAGATGACCTGAGGGTCAAATGTTACTCTTTGATTCCAGTATCATAGATATTAGACTACTATGCTGTTCAGTTAATCATATTGCATGATGATGCCATTTTGAGATGACAGTGTGTTTTATGATGATATCTGGTTATCTGGTATTTGGACATACCTCTGATTATGTTATGTGATGGATTTAATGCTATGGTTATTTACTTCATTCCTAGGTTGTTAAGCTTTATGCGAATGTGAGTGATGTAAATAGATTATTTTAATATAATTAATTAAATAGTTAAATTAGGCGATTTAATGCATTATTGCTTTGGCTATGTTATTGTATGCAATTGCACTTGATCGTGTTGTTTAGTGTGCAGGATTTATATCCCTGGCAGTGGCACATGGAGTTAGTGATTCAGTCGTTCATATTTTACCATTGTCATCCTTGTATGGTTGACATATCCTTAATTAAATGTTTAAATTAAATCTTTCAGTGATTATTAAATCCGAACTCATTTGCATTATGTGATTAGACCAATAAGCGTGTCTGTGCATTTAGATGTTCACATTGTTGCGAAAGTTGTTAAGGTGATTTCTGTGTTTTTGGGTTTTCGGGCTTTTTAATTGATTTATTTTAATTTCTAGCAGTTTTTCCATAGATGAATTCCTATTTATAGGAATAGCCTATTTTCGTTTGGGTCGATTCGGGGTTTAACTAGATTGGCTAGTTAAATGCCCTAATCGATTATTCACCTGAAAAGTGAATAAGTATCCAAAGAGGAATTTAATTCCTCACTTCTCACTTTCAAATTGGAAAGTTGGAGAGTAAAACCCAAAATCCTCTTCATGAGGATTTACTGTTTTGTTCATTGTGGGAGCTACGGGCGTGGGATCATTGCGAGGTTGGGCTCGTTGGATCCAGCTCGAGGAAACCTTGGATTGCCATAATTTTCAGCTACTTCTATGAGATATTTATTTTATGGTTCAGATTCCCATTTTGCCCTTTTGGCTGTGAGGTAGGGCTTTCCTGTTTTATTGTTTCTACTCTATTTCAGCTTCTATTTTTGGTAGCCATTTGTTTGGAGGCTGAGAACTAGTGTTCCCCTCCGTTTCTGTATTTTAGTTCTACCCGGTTGGGTGGGTATGAACATTTCCCTATTTTTTGGGATGAGGGTTTGGGATTTTATGCCGTTATGCTAGCCATTTTTGCATATGATGTCCGATTCCATTTATTTTTTTGATTTTTGCAGTTTTTGAACCCAAAGGCCAAATGGGTTTTAATTTTGAAGTTTTCTAAGATTTTGGGGTTTTTACCTCGTTTTGTGTGCTGCCCTATTTTCTCGAGTTTTCTTGGCACAATGTGGGTCGTGGACCTTGATGATCCGTTTGGATATCAGTTAGACCACTTTTGTACCTTTTATATTACATTGAGATGTGTGTTGCATCTGTACTCCCGATGTTGTGTTCGATTGAGTGATTTTACACCTGTTATGGTTTCTTTTGGACCTTTGCTTTTGTTTCATGAATGCTAGGATTCGTGTAGAATCCATACTCTCGGATTGAGGCCAGTTGAGTGAGTTCATGATGTTTGGTCTTGTTACATCATTGGGATTCATGTAGAATCCATACTTTCGGATTGAGGCCGATTGAGTGATTTCATGATGTATGATTTTATTGGCTTTGGGATTCATGTAGAATCTATCCTTCCCGTGTTGCTTTTAGTTGGGTGTTTTCTTTGCATTATCTTCTCATTCCTGTCCTTGTGTTATGATCTTCATGATGGTGGTGTGCCACACACGAGTATGTGCACGTACATTTGTTGGGTGACTTGCAAGGTTCGATCTTCCGTGGATTTTCTGGAAGTTATGATCATTGGGGTTGGGATGGGAGTATGCATGCCCACGGGCACTTGTTGTAGGATGAGCATGGGTAGGGTAGGGTAGCATCTGGAGGGGGCTTCTATCTCATAGCTTGATGATCATGGCATCATGGGTTGGTAGAGGAAGTTTTAAGCAAGTGATAACTAAATAAAATGTGTGAGCACCCAATTAAGTTCGAGGACACAATGTGTGAGCACCCATTTAAGTTTGAGGACACACGATCTGAGCTTGGGCTTTTTGATGCCAAGTGACTCTCCAAGATTTCAGCCCCTACATAGTAGCCTATTGAGTGTCTGCCCAGGACCTTTACTCCTTGCATTGTCTTAGGTTCTTGGTTGTAGCCATCATACTGTCTAGCGTGAGTGTTAGCCATTGATGTTGTGTTTTGTGTGTGTTTGTGGTTGGATCATTATCTCCATCAGAATGGCGGGTGTGGACCTATGGGTGTGACATGGTTGGGAGGCGTAGCTACCTTTACCACTGCTAGGGATCGATGTATAGAGATGATCTTTTGTCCTAGTGTGACCGTTGCTAGATGTCTTCACTTGGTACTTCGAATTTCGGAGTATGCTTTCTTGTGATTTATGCTTTCATTGGGATGCTTGTATATCATATTTAGATGATGTTATTTTATTTGACGCATTCCCTTATTATGATGTTTAGCATATGATTAGATGCTGTGAATTGTTGTATTAGCATATCTGTTGCTTACTGTTGTTTAGCATGTGATAGGTGATGTTATCTACTGTAGGAATATCTTATGTGTTACTACTAGCATGTTAGATTTCCTTATGCTTATATTGTTGCATGTTTCTAGTAGTGACATCCCTATTATGACAGTACTGATGATCTGGTTAGTGGCTTGGGATGTTACGCACGGGTGATGGCTAGGACCCATGATGGTCTTATGATGCTATTAACGGTTGGGAGGAACTGCATACATAGTTTGGTTGTTTTGTTCCTAAGATGTATTTCTGTACATTGCGATGTTGCTTTTTTTTTCTACGATATTAATTTTAGTGTGTTCTTATCTATTGTAGTTTAGATGGATAGATGTTCTCCTTTC
Source organism: Cupressus sempervirens (assembly GCA_028749045.1). Taxonomy (NCBI): domain Eukaryota; kingdom Viridiplantae; phylum Streptophyta; class Pinopsida; order Cupressales; family Cupressaceae; genus Cupressus; species Cupressus sempervirens. The sequence goes on from CM053789.1 coordinate 271,549,886, forward strand.
TGTGTAGTTCTTACGCTCGAGTGTTCATTCCTCGAGCCTTCGTGGTTCCGGTACTCTCCGTTGTGGAGGTTCTTTTGTATAAGTATAATTTGACATATATTTAATTTCTTATACTTAAGATATATTTCAATATATGCAACAAATCATTTGAGATAGGTTTTAGACCTCTCAGAGATAAGTTATGGATTCGAGGAAATTTTAGGGCTTCAGAAATCCAAACTTGGCCAATTTTCAGGGCTTCAGGATTTCAAGCTTAGCCAAATTTTGAGATTCTGCATTTTACCCCAGCTTGGTGTTTTGTTGATGAGTGGTTATTTCTTGTGCCCTCATCTTGTGGTGGTGGTTGTTGGCTTTTTTTTGGGTGTGTCAGTTAGGTAGTGGCGTTCAGAGATTCGTTGGTTGCCGGGATTGTGTTGAAGTCTTTCATTGCGATCTTTGTGATCCCTGTATGATGTTGTCTTGTGCATTCATACTTATAAAAAAAAAAATATCTTGGCTTGATTTGAATCCTTGTTTCCAAGGATCTCTGGGTGGGGCATTACAGTATATATATGTAAGCATACATACATACACATACATACATACATACATTTATGTATGTATGTATTGATACACACACCTGCATGCATGCATGCATCATACGTACGTATATGTATGTATGCACACATCTATGTATGGATGTGTATATATGTATACATACATACATACATTAATGCATGTATGTTTGAAAGTATTGAAACACACACATGCATGCATCATACATATGTATATGTATCTATGCATACATGTATGTATGTATGTATGTATGTATGCATCCATGCATACATACATACATAGCATACATGCATAGATGCATAGATACATGTATGCATCTATGTATACATCCATACATCCATAGATACATGATGTAGGAGAATCCAAAGGTATAAGGGAAATCCTATGTCACCCAAAAAAAAAATGTACTTAGACTTAGTTTTTGTTTCATGTCTTTTCATTTTTGGATACCCATTTGGGTCAAATAAAAGTTCCAACTCTCACAGTTCCACTATTAGTGTTCTAGGATAGAGTATTTGGACACCTTGGGATACGTGTAAATTCTTAAAAAAATAGGAGTATGTAATAGGGCCATCATTTTGGGTAAAATAGAAGGTGTAAATTGGTCAGATGAATGTAATTATAATTTAGAGCATTCCTAAAAAAGAATCAGGTCAAAAGGCCCCACGGTTTGAAAGTTATTGCAATTTTTTGGATTTTGGAGACCTCCTAAGAATGCTTCAAAGTCAAGTTAGGGGCATTAAATGACATTGAAAAAGGCCAAAAAATGGGAGATGAGCAAAGCTGGTCCATAGGTCTATAGATCACTTTGAGAGCTTTCTGAAAATGTAAACGGTTCATCAATCGGAGCTACGATTCAAAAGTTATGCCTCCTTGAAGTCCGATTACCATTTTTGAATTCTCTTAAATTTGTGTCGACTTCTAACGCAGCTTTTGGAGCCTTCTATTTGGTCAGTGGATGCCTACTAGCACTTTCTAGAAGGTATTCCTAGTCCCTAACCCTCTGGGGTCTATTTAAAGAGATTTCTGGCATTGTAAAAGGCAGTTCGGAGTGGAGTTTGAGAGGAGGTACTGAAAGCAGAAATTATCTCCAAATTTATGTTATTGTAAGCTCTTAGGGCATATTTTGATGTTTATTTTCTCTATACTATATGTACTAGCTTATTTTCCCAGTTAATACAATTTCTCCTTTTCTGTTGTGTCCATTCTGTGCTTGGGTCATGTCCCCATCAAGTGGTATCAGAGCTAGTTTTTCTAAGTGTGTAGACAGAGCACCGACTGTGAGGTAGTTTGCAACAAGACTGTGTGGTTGTGGGTTCGAGTTAAAAGATGCCTCCACGAAGAGAGCATGGCAAAAGGGCTAGAGCTATTAATCTTGAGGAGGTTAGAGCCCTCCAAAGGCAGGTACAGGCATTGCAAGAGGAGCTCCGTAGAGGAGCCAATGTTGCCATAGATGATGACAGTGAGGATGAAAATGAAGAAGAAGAAATGGAAACAGAAGGGGAATTTGATAGGGAAGTCCTAAATCAGGCAGAGGAAAGTTTTTTTAGGGTGATTACTAAGTTTGGGAAAAGATCCACAATTGAAGTGGGTATATTTCAGAAAACTAAAACCAGTTGAGTTGATCGATTGGATCAATAAACTGGAAGAATACTTTGAGTATGAGGATATTAGAGACCCAGATAGGGTTAAGTTTGCAAGGGCCAAACTGAAAGGCCATGCCAAAATTTTGTGGCAAGAGGTTCAATTGGAAAGAAATAGAAGAGGAAAGGAGAAGATCCAAAGGTGGGATCGCATGGTAGACAAATTGAAGAAGTAGTTCATTCCTGTGGACTACGAGCTTGATTTGTTCAAGAAGATGCATGGGTTAAAGCAAGTAGGAAGATCAGTCCATGAATACAAAGAGGAGTTTTATCGACTTTTGATTAGAGCAGGGCATGTAGAAGAAAATAAGGAGAATGTTTCTTGTTATATTAGTGGGTCACGACCTAGCATCCAGGAGGAATTAAGTCTAGTAAGAATGACCAGCATTGAAGAGGCATACTAGTTTTCCCTACGGGTTGAAGAGAAGATGAATAAAAGGTTTGAAGGAAGACAAAGATGGTGTAGTCAAGGAGGAAGGGGTAGTGGTAGGTCATCTAGAGGCTGAAATTAAACCCAAAAGAATAATGAAGATGTGGGTACTAACAGAAAATAGAAGAATGAGCGTTTTAACCGCTCCCATGATCAAGACTTTGGAAATTAGAGAGGAAGAGGTAGAGGACATGCACAAGGAAGAGGAGGCTTTCATGGTACCTATTTCCATTGTAATGAAGAAGGTCATCGTGGCTTTGAATGCCCTCAATGACAAGAAAGGACAGATAAGAGAGCTGAGGGCCAAGCTAGGGTTACTCATGTGGATGAGGATGCACAATCATCACATTCAGAGGATGCAAAAAGAGGAGAGACCTTGGTGAATGAAAGGGTCCAACTCTGTGGTGAGATTGAACTAGGACAATGGAGGAGTTTGTTCCGTACCAGATGCAAGTGTGAGGATAAATGTTGTGACATGATCATTGATGGTGGTAGCATAGATAACTTGGTATTAGAGGAGATGGTCTCTAAGCTAAAGCTCAAGAGGGAGAGACATCCCCAGCCCTATCGGATTGCTTGGGTGAAAGATGATCATAAGGTCCTGGTAAGTGAACAATGTTTAGTAAAATTCAAAATTGGGAGTTACCATGATGAAGTTCTCTGTGATATTATTCTGATGGATGTTTTCCATCTATTGTTGGGTAGACCATGGCAGTTTGATATACATGCAGTACGTGATGGACATGCAAACACATACTCTCTGACAAAGGATGGAGTTTTCCACAAATTGAAGCCCATGAAAAAAGAAGGTGAATATATGTATGTATGTATGCATACATATCATCCATCCATACATACATGTATCTATGTATACATACAAATTGCATACATATATATATGTATGTTTGTATGCATAGATACATACATACGTATATATGTATGCATACATGTATACATACATAGATACATGTATGTATACATACATGCATGCATACATGCATACATATATCCATACATATATGTATGCATGCATGCATCCATACATACATATATCTATGTATGCAATATGTATGTATACATAGATACATGTATGTATCTATGTATGCATGCATATTGCATACATAGATATATGTATGCATGCATCATGTATCTATGTATACATACATATTGCATACATAGATATATGTATGTATGGATGCATGCATACACATATACATGCATGCATACATATATATTTATGCATACATGTATACATACATAGATACATGTATCTATACATACATGCATGCATGCATCCATACATACATATAGCTATGTATGCAATATGTATGTATGGATGGATGCATGCATACACGTATGCATGTATATCATGCATAGATATGTCTATGCATGCATGCATGCATGTATCTATGTATGATGCATGTATGCATACATGTATGGATGTATGCAAACATGCATACATATCTATGTATTTATGTCTATGCATGCATGTCTATGTATGCATGGATGTTTATCCATATGCATGCATACATACATACATAAATACATGTATGTAAGGATGTATGTATGCATACATACATATATATGTATGCATACATGTATACATACATTGATACATGTATGTATACATAGATGCATAGTCTAATAATTTCTCAAATTTAGTATTACTACAAAGAGTTTAGAGAATAGAATCTGATACAACTTGAATAGGAAAAAAAGGAGCTTATATGCAAAAGTTACGCTCAGTCAAAGTTTAGGTCAACAAGTAGACTAGAGGGCTAGATAAAGGGTGAAATTAGGCTATCTCAAAAGTGGTCAACAATGGATTTCAAAATGAACAGCTTTATTAGAGCTTTCCAATTACATTCAATTCATCAAAAATGAAGATCAAATATGAAATTTATAATAGTTTGAAGTTCTAATAAAAGTGTGGATTTTGATGATGTTAGCATGACATCATAAAATCTTAAAAAGAGGGAAAAAGTTCAAATTCAAATTTAAATAGTTATTTAATTCTAATTTAAGAAAAGGGATAATGGGATTTGAACTCCCAACCATTACTCTCCTAAAATTAAGGTCAACCAATAGGTTATTTATGACATATGTAATTTTAGAGGAAGAGTTGTTATGTATCCATAAAAAAATCTGCCCAACCTTATTTAAATAAGGTTATTTGTTAAAACAAACCCCTATTCATGGAGTAAACTCACAACCATAAATTGGTAAAAGGGGGAGATTTGAATTTATGTAACCAAAATAGGGGATTATGTTGGTTAATTTTTTTAGCCCATTTTTGGCTAAATTTCATGTTTAAAAGGAGGGGATTTAAAAGAGATGAACAATTAGCTTGATAGGAAAATTTGCTCTTACGGGAAAGTTTTGTAATTCTTGAGAGAATTTGTAGGTGAGAGATTATTTTAAGCATGAAGTTATTATTTTCAAGTGCAAAAGAGAGAGAAACTATAAAGGTTGAAGCTTGGATGTTGTAAGAATGTGTGTTTTGCCTGGCAATATTAATAAAGTTGTCCCCAAATTGAGAAGTGGACCCAAAGATGTAGTCCTAACCCGATCAATTCTATTATCAAATTGTTTGCATCTCTTCCATCTCTTTCTTATTTCTCTCATTTTTTTAAGTTATGTTCTTGATTTTATGTTATTAAACACATTGTTAATTTTGAGTGTTTAAAGCATAAATCTTCTTGTAATTTCAATGGTTTAAGATACAGAACCATGCAATTACTACCTAGATCGAGAATTAAATATGTAACTTTGATTAAGTTAAAAAATTGTAAATCCTAGTTTATAGATCAAGTTTAGTATCAGAGCCTATTCTTGCTGAGAAATTGTAGGTGGTGAATGTTAACCAGGTTGAAGTTGAAGCAAGGAGAAGGTCAACTTGAAGAGTTCCATCCAAAAATTTGAAAAAGAAGGATTTTTCCTCAATTAGAGATGGAATCTAAACAACATGTTCTTAAGTTTGATGCAAAAGCATTCCAAAGATCTTTTGTGGAATTAAAGGCTTTGGTCAACATTCTTCTCCAAGAGAGACATGAACAAAAATTAAGAAAGGCGAATAAGGCTAAGAATAAAGAATAAGTTAAATCCTCAGCAAAAGATGGAAAAGGAAAAGGAGTAGGAAATGGTAGTGACCCTGCTAAACCTTCATCTCCATCCTCTTCATCTTCTTCATCATCTTCTTCTTCTCTATCTAATTCTTCTAAAAAGAAACATTCTGTGAAGAAATCCTTGTTAAAGCTTGATGTAAAGCTTGATTTGCCTATAGATAATGGTGAATTGGATGCTGAAAAATTGGATAATTGGCTTAAGTAGATCGAAGTGTATTGCAAGGTTCAAAATATTTTGGATGATTCTTCCAAAATCTAGCTAGCTACTCTCAGAATAGGAGGTACTGCATTAGTCTGGTGGGAGATTAAAATCCAAGATGATATTGCTACACATGGTAAAATCACTTCATCTTGGTATGAATTTACTTCTGCTTTGAAGAAACAGTTTTATCAATTGGGTTATATGCAACAAGCCATTATGAATTGGCAAAATCTTAAGCAAGGTAAAGGGAAATCTATGCAAGAGTATACACGGGTGTTTAGGAAGAAGGCATTAACTCTTGGAATTCCTCTTTATACTCAAGATACTTTATTAAAGTATATAGGTTGAATGCATTCATATTTGAAGCATACAATATTGATGTTTAGTCCTTCTAACTTTGATGAAGTATGTGTTCAAGGGACTCATATTGAAGCAGGTGGAGGAAATGTAAGTTTTAGATCAAAGAAGGAATTTTCTCCCCCTAACAACATCAAGAAAGGAAAGAAGGTAACCATAGTGAAGAAAGAGGAAGGTGAAAAACCTACATGTTTGCATTGTAAGAAGAAAGGACAATTGGGATTGGAAACTAAGTGACATAGAAGACCTTATCCATTAGGTTGGGTGTGCAATGATAATAGATTGCAAGTTACTAAGCAATGTAAGTTAAGATTTGCAATAACATCTAAGTTCATATATGAGGTTGAATTTGATGTGGTTCCAGTTGATATCTGTGGGATTGTGTTGGGTAGCCCATACTTATATGATAGGAAAGTTATCTTCTACAGGGAACATAACAAGTATCGTTTGTTTAAAAATGGGATTGAATACATTATAAGAGCTCATCACATGAAGAATGGAGGATCAATTGTAAATACATGACATTTGAAAATGATTGTAAATGTAAGCAGTAAACTGACTCTCATGTTTGTAGCAGCTAGTGAGGATCAGGTGCAAGCAGAATCAAGTCTTCAGCCAGTAATGGTAAAAGAGGATTTGAAAGGCTCATTTTCTAACAATTTTTCTGTATGAGAGGTTCAAAATGTTGATACTCTTTCCATTTTATTAGTTATTTCAATTTTGTTACTTCTACTTCTACTAGTTGATGTTATGTGGGTGATGTATGTAATAGTGGAAACTGGTGGATTTATGGTTAATTATGTCAACAATGCTATCTCATATGTCTTTATGTTGGTGGTGGGTCATATGTTCAAAATTCCAATAGGACATACAAATGATACTTGGCAAGTGGGACAACATTGCCCTTGTTCAAAATGTACATAAAAATAGACTTGTGGAGGTCCAAAAGCTTCTCAGTGGGGAGGAATGATCCAGGTAGATCCAAAAGGTGAAAAATTCAATAGTCTGATAATCTCTCAAATTTAGTATCACTACAAAGAGCTCAGAGAATAGAACCCGATGCAACTTGAACAGGCAAAAAAAGAGCTCATATGCAAAAGTTACGCTCGATCAAAGTTTATGTCAACACATAGAGTAGAGGGTTAGATAAAGGGTGAAATCAAGCTATATCAAAAGTGGTCAACAATGGATTTCAAAATGAAGAGCTCGATGAGAGCTTTCCAATGATGTTCATTTCATCAAAAAAGAAGATCAAATGTGAAAGTTATAACAGTTTGAAGTTCAGATAAAATTGTGGATTTTCATGATGTTAGCATCACATCATAAAATCTATCCATACATACATGCATGATTCTATACATGCATGGATGCATGCATGATTCTATACATGCATGGATGCATGCATGCATACATATTCATCCATACATATATCTATGTATGCATCCATACATACATATATCTATGTATACATTGCATACATGTATACATACATAGAAACATGTATACATGTATATATACATAGAAACATGTATGTATACATAGATACATGAATGGATGGATGTATGGATGCATGCATCCATACATATATCTATGTAAGCATGCATGCATACATACATACATGTATGCATGTATGTATGCATGTATATATAGATGCATGCATGGATATATGCATCCATAGATGCATGCATGTATGTATGTATGCATACAAGATATATACATGTATACATGTATGCACATATGTATGCATCGATGCATGTATGTATGCATCCATGCATAGGTGCATGCATGTATGTATGTATATATGTATGTATGCATGCATGCATATCCTTTTATGTTTGCAATGTATACATAGATATATTGATGTATGGATGCATGCATGCATACATACATATATATGTATGCATCTATATACATACATACATGCAAGCATAGATGATAGATGCATGCATGGATTGATGCATCCATGCATAGATGCATGCATGTATGTATGCATGGATACATACATATGCATACATAAAAGATGCATGCATGGAGTATATGCATGGATGCATAGATGCATGCATGGAGCATATGCATGGATGCATACGTACATGCATGCATCTATATATGTATGCATATATGCATAGATGAATGCATCCATGCATGCATGGATAGATGCATGCATACATGCTTATGAATACATACAAGATCTATACATGTATACATGTATGTATGTATGCATGCATCCATAGATACGTGCATAGATGCATGCATGTATGTATCCATCCATGCATGCATAGATGCATGTATGGATGTATGCATGTATGGATGCATACATAGATACATGTATACATATATGTATGTATGTTTCTATATGCATGCATACATGCACACACACACACACACACACACACACACACACACACACACACACACACATATATATATATACATGCATGCATGCATGCAATGTATACATAGATATATGGATGCATGCATGCATGCATGCATAGATATATCTGTACATGCATGCATATTTACATGTTTGTATGCATGCATAGATAAATGTATGGATATATAGGCATGCATCCATCCATACATACATATAGCTTGCATGAATGTATGTATGTATGGATGCGTAGATACATATTGATGGGGACACAACCCAAAAACAGAATGGAAACAACAGAAAAGGGGAATTATATTAATTGAGAAAATAAGCTAGTACAAATAGTAAAGGAAAATAAACTTCAAAACATGTCCTAAGGGCTTACAATAGCATAAATCTAGAGATAATTTCTCCTTTCAGTACCTCCTCTCAAACTCCACTCCGAACTGCCTTTTACAATGCCAAATAGAAGGTTCCAGAAGTGGCATTAGAAGTTGGTGCAAATCTAGAAGAATCGAGAAATGGTAACCGAACTTCTGGGAGGCATAACTTTTGAACCATAGCTCCGATTGACGAACCGTTTAAATTTTTGGAAAGCTCTCAAAGAACTCTATAGCCCCATGGAAAATCTTTGCTCATCCTTGATTTTTTGGTCCTTTCAAGTTCATTTAATGCCCCTAACCTAACTTTGAAGCATTTTTAGGAGGTCTCCAAAACCCGAAAAATTGCAATAACTTTCAAACCGTGGGGCCTTTTGACCTGATTCTTTTTCTAGAATGCTCTAAATCATAATTATATTCATCTAGCCAATTCACACCTTCTAGGTCACAAAAATGATGGCCAAATTGCATGCTCCTTTTTTTCAGGATTTTCAAACACGCTGATAGTGGAACTGTGAGAGTTGGAACCTTTATTTGACCCAAATGAGTATCCAAAAATGAAAAGAAATGAAATAGAAATTAAGTCTAAGTAAAATTTTTTTTGGGTGACACAGGATTGCCCTTATACCTCTGGATGCTCCTGCATCACATACATACATGTATACATGTAGGTATGCATACATGTATCTATGTACATGCATGCATATGTATATATATATATATATATATATATATATATACAAGCATGCATGCATAGATATATCTATGCATGCATGTATCTATATATGTATGCATGCATGCGATACGTGTATGTATGAATGTATGCATCCATGATGCATGCATGCATGCATGCATATATATATATATGTATACATGCATGCAAGAATAGATATATCTATATTTATGTATATATTCATGCATGCATAGATATATCCATGCATGCATACATGGATGCATAGATATATGTATGTATCCATCATGCATGCATGCATGGATATATGTATGAATATATGTATGGATGCATGCATGCATGATATATGCATGCATGCATGTATACATAGATATATGTATGGATGCATGCATCCATGATATATGCATTCATGCATGTATACATAGATATATGTATGGATGCATGCATGGATGATGGATGCATACATCCATACATAGATGTATCACATGCATGCATACATGCATCCATCCATACATGCGTACATAAATGCATGCATCTATGTATACATGAATACATACATAGATACATAGATGCATGGATGTATGTATGCATGGATACATACAAGATATATACATGTATACATGTATGTATGTATGCATGCATGAATGCACATACATGCATTCATGCATCCATGCATACATGCATGCATATGCATGGATGCATACATACATGCATGCACATGCATCTATGTATGCATGTATGCATAGATGAATGCATCCATGCCTGCATGGATAGACGCATGGATACATACAAGATATATACATGTATATATGTATGTATGCATGGATAGATACATATACCTCTGGATGCTCTTGCATCAGACATCTAGGGTAGATTGAAAAGTGACCCTATCACTTTATGAATGGTAAAGGAAATCTCAAATGGGAAACCTCAGCTACTGAAATCCAAGTTGAGTCCTCAATTGGCTATCCTTTCCACTTGACCAAATACTCTTCATACTATCTATTTCTAGTACTCTTTCCCACACGATGATCTAGAATGTTTTCTATCTCCTCCTTAGAACAAAAAATTGGACATGGCTCTAACACTAGCTCGTCATCTGCACCATCATCATGATACTTTGTTAAGTCTGCAATGTTGAAAATAGGAGAAATGTGAATACCGTCTGGTAGCTCCACCTCATATGCATTTCTTGAGTCATGTTTCTTCAAAATTTTGCAGGGGCCAAATTTCTTCATTTTCAGCTTGTTGTAAGTACCAACTGGAAATCTTTATTTTCGTAAGTGCACCATGTCTAGATCTCCTACTTGCAATTCCTTATGTCTTCTCCCTTGATCAGCCCTAGCTTTATACTCTTGGTTCATCTTAGTAATGTGTGCTTGAACCTCCTCATGTAGATGCTTGATATGTTTAGCAAATTCCTCAACTTGAGCACTTGTCCTCTCCCCTTGTTCTATCTTTCTCAATTCTGGTGCAATCCTTGGGCTACTTCCATATACAATTTGGAATGGTGATTTTCCAGTACTCCTATTTACAAAGTTATTATAAGAAAAATTTGCCTGTGGTAGAATCAAATCCCATCCCTTTGGCTTATCCCCAACTAAACATCTCAACAAATTGCATGGACTTTTGTTTACCACTTTTGTTTGGCCGTCAGTCTATGGGTGATGCGTGGAATTGAATTTCAAGTCTGTTCTCAACTTCTTCCACAATGTTCTCCAGAAATACCCCACAAATTTAGTATCTCTGTCAGAAACTATACTCCTTGGAAGACCATGTTGTCTTACCACCTCTCTGAAAAACAAGTCTGCAATATGGATAGCATCATGTGTCTTGTGGCATGGAATGAAATGTGCCATTTTGGAGAACCTATCAACCACCACAAAAACTGAGTCATTACCCCTTTGTGTCCTTGGAAACCCAAGAACAAAATCCATACTTATATCCTCCCATGACTTTGATGGAATAGGCAATGGCTGATACAATCCAGTATTGTGGCTAAATCCCTTGGCAACTTGACATACCTGGCAACTCTGTACAAACTTCTTCACATCCTAGAAAATTTGAGGCCAAAAATAATGTTCTCTAAGAATGGAAATGGTCTTATCTTGACCAAAATGTCCTACCATGCCTCCATTATGTTTTGCCTTAATTAGATTTTCCCTCATGGAACTCCTTAGAATGCACAATTGACTACCCTTGAACAACATGCCATCCTGAATCAAATAGTCTAACCACTTAGTTCTATCTACAACAACAGGCTCTTTACAAGCTTTCTATGCTTCAGCAAAATCAAGATCCTCAAGGTACAAATTCTTGAGTTCATCAAACCCAACTACTTCAACCTACATTACTGTAACCAACAACTGTCTCCTACTTAGTGCATCTACAACCCTGTTAGATTTTCCAATTCTATGCTTCAACACAAATGTATAGCTCTGCAACAACTCTACCCACTTCATATGGCTCTGATTCAATTTACCTTGGCTATTTAAGTACTGTAATGCCTAATGATCAGTATACAAAACAAATTCCTTTGGCAATAAATAATGCCTCCATTTCTTTAAGGCTTGAACTATTGCGTAGAACTCTTGATCATAAACATAATACTTCTTCTTTGCATCATTCAATTTTTCACTAAAATATGCAATAGGCTTACCTTCTTGGCTTAATACAGCCCCAATAGTGCTACCACTAGCATCACAATCTGCCTGGAACACTTTTCTAAAATCTAGAAGTGCCAACATAGGTTGTTTTGTCACCTTCTTCTTCAGCAATTCAAAACTTCTCGTAGCTGTTGTAGTCCTTTTGAACTCTTTTCTATCCTCTCTTATTGTATTAGTTAGGGGTGCACATATGCCACTAAAATTCCCAATAAACTTCCTGTAAAAACTAGCCAGACCATGAAATGACCTTACCTCAATAGTAGACCTTGGAGTAGGCCATTCCAAGATGGCTTTTACCTTCTCTGGATCCATTTTGAGACCTTCAGGTGATATAACAAACCCCAAATAGACTAACTCCCTTTTTGTAAAGATACACTTCTTTAGATTAATTAACAGTTTCTCTTCACTTAGCCTTTCAAGGACACTATGAATATGCAATAAATGTTCTTCCAAAGTCTTGCTGAAAATTAAAATATCATCCAAATAAATAATAACAAATTTTCCCAAGAATTTCTTAAGTACCTCATTCATGAGCCGCATGAAGGTGCTTTGGGCTTTCGTCAATCCAAAGGGCATGACTAACCACTCATAAAGACCCTCCTTGGTCTTGAAGGATATTTTCCACTCATCTCCTTCTTGAATCCATATTTTATGATAGCCACTCTTGAGATCTATCTTTGTGAAGTACTAAGCTCCACTCAAGCAGTCCATAAGATCATCCATTCTTTGCAAAGGAAATCGGTACTTGATGGTTTTCCTATTTATAGCTCAAGAGTATGTACACATCCTCCACTCTTCATCCTTCTTTGGTGCAAGTACTGCAGGTACTGCACATGGACTTAGGCTCTCCCAAATCAAGCCCTTCCTTAATAGCTCCTGAACCTATCTATTTAGCTCCTCTATTTTAGTAGGAGTCATCCTGTGAGCAGCCTTCTTAGGAAAACTAGCTCCTAGAATTAGATCTATCTGATGATTGATTTGCTTTACTGGTGGCAATCCTTCTGGAACATTATTAGAGATAATATCTCCAAACTCACCTAGTAAATCTGAAACTTCAAGTGGTATTTCACTACTACCTTCTTTAACTTTCCTAAGAATCAAAGCATAACACATACGCTGATGTTTTAGGCCATCTAAAAAATTTCTTCCATCAACAAGACAAATCCTAGCACTGCTACATACCTTTTCACCTTCCTTTTTCATGGGCTTTAGTTTGTGTTGAACTCCATCCTTTATTAGAGAGTGTGTTTGCATGACTGTCATATTTATTTCAGTACATTCTTTTCTATTATGGTTTAGATGGATAGATGTTCTCCTTTTTGTGTTGTTCTTGCACTCAAGTGTTCATTCCTCGAGCCTTTATGGATCTGGTACTCCCTGGTGTGGAGGTTCTTTGCTCTTTTTTTGGTCCCTTTTTGCTTCTGGGAGTGTTTTCGTGTTTTTATGGGTGACATTTGTTCAGCATGGTGCGATACTTTAAAAAGTATCGCACGCCCATGCAAACTATGTCGTATGACACTATAAATTATTGCATGCCTTCTTGAGAAATGTCGTATGAAACTAGAAGAGTGTCACACACCTTCTTGGGAAATGTCGTACGATGCTAAAATGTTTTGCATGCCTTCTTGAGAAATGTCGTATGACACTGGAAGAGTGTCACACGCCTTAAGGAGAAGTGTCACCCTCCCTTAGTAAAAAGTGTCGCATGATTTTTGTGAAAAACCTATGCATGCCATCAGCGAGCACTTTTCTTTGTGATCTGATCTTTTTGTGAGGTTTTTTGGATATTCTTTTGGGCATTCTTCGACCCTATGTTATTGCATTTTGTATTCTAGTGGTTTTCATTCTATGTAGTTTTTCATGTTCTGTTGTTGTCTCTTGTGGTTTAAAATATATCGTTTAAGTATAATATACTTAAGATATATTTTAATATATGCGATGAATCTTTTGAGATAGGTTTTAGACCTCTCGGAGATAAGTTGTGGATTCTAGGAAATTTTAGGGCTTCAAAAATCTAGACTTAGCCAATTTTTAGGGCTTCAAGATTTTAGGCTTAGTCAAATTTTTAGGTTTCTGCATTTTACTCCAACTTGGTATTTTGTTGATGAGTGGTTGTTTCTTGTGCCCTAATCATGTGCATTTTCATTGTTAACTTTGTTTGTGTTTTTCAGTTTGGTAGTGGCATTTGGAGATTCATTGGTTGCTGAGATGGTGGTGAAGTCTTTCGTTTCGATTGTTGTGATCCTTGTATGATGTTGTCATGTGCATTCATACTTGTAAAAAAAAAATTCTTGGCTTGTATTTCATCCTTGTTTCCAAGGATCTCCTGGCAAGGCATTACACACCCAATCGGGTAGAACTAGCATACAGAAATGCAGGGGAACACTAGTTCTCAGCCTCCAAACAAATGGATACAAAAAATAGAAGTAGAAACAAAGCAGAAAGAACAAAACAAGAAAGCCCTACCTCACGGCCAAAAGGGAAAAATGGGAATCTGAACCATAAAATAAATATCTCATAGAAGTAGCTGAAAATCATGGCAATCCAAGGTTTTCTTGAGCTAGATCCAACAAGCCCAACCTCACGACAATCCCATGCCCATAGGTCCCATAATGAACAAAAAAGTAAATCCTCATGAAGAGAATTTTGGGTTTTACTCTCCAACTTTTCAATTTGAAAGTGAGAAGTGAGGAATTAAATTCTTCTTTGGATACTTATTCACTTTTTGAGTGAATAATCGATTAGGAAAAATAACCAGCCAACCTAGTTAAACCCCAAATTGACCCAAATGAAAATAGGCTATTCCTATAAATAGGAATTCATGTATGGAAAAGCTGCAAGAAATTAAATCAAATCAATTAAAAAGCCCGAAAATCCAAAAACACAAAAATCTCCTTAATAACTTTCGCGACAATGCGAACCTCAAAATGCACAGACATGCTTACTAGTCTAATCACATAATGCAAATGAGTTCAGATTTAATAATCACCAAAAGGTTTAATTTAAACATTTTAATAAAGGATACGTCAACCATATAAGGATGCCATTGGTAAAATATGAAAGGCTGAATCACTAACTCCATGTGCCACTGCAAGGGATATAAATCTTGCACAATAAACAACACGATCAAGTGCAATTGCATATAATAACATAGCCAAAGCAATAAATGCATTAAATCACCTAATTTTAACCATTTATTTAATTATATTAAAATAATCTATTTACACCACTCATGTTCGCATAAAGCATAACAAGGTAGGAATGAAGTAAATAACCATAGCATTAAATCCATCACATAACATAATCAAAGATATGTCCAAATACCAGATATCATAATAAAACACACTATCGTCTCAAAATGGCATCATCATGCAATATGATTCAATGAATAGCATAGTAGTATAACCAAATAATCCCACATGAACAATCCATTCAGTTACTTACGCATTTAATAATGATTGATTACTCTGCATTAAAAAGGCACTTAAAACACATAAGCAAACATAGTCATAAAAATGACTAACCACTCCTACAAGAACCTAGTCCAGTGTAGCATGGTAATAGAACATAGTGCAATCTCTGCACACATCTTAGGGCAATCACGAAACAACCTCATGATACCACATCGATCCTGGTGACCACTGGCACAAACCTTAGTGAACCATAAATCACATCATAATCTCGAAGATCGGTCAAAAGCATAATCAAAGAAACTGATAAAGAAACATAAATCTAAACACCTCAATGGTGTAGACCACTCAGGGTCACAATCATGATCCCATCAGAATAGAAGATCAGCAAGGTTGCATCCATCAAGATGAATTACAGAAGTCAAATGGAAGAGGCACTACATCATCTCCCCCAAAGACTAGGCTTACTCTTGGAAGCTTGCAATCTGTGAATAGAAACCAAACACACCAAGAACAAAAATCCAAAGTGAGCAATAGGAATGACTCAACAACTCTTTACAAGTCAAACCCAAATCACTCCAACATTCTCAAACCATCATGTTAACCCCCAAATAGGTTAACCATGAGAGAATGGGTGTCACACTGACACAAGGTCCTCCAACAAGGAGCCTTCTATGTGCTACGAAGATCCCATCTAGCCATAGAGTCAACAATACAAGGTAAGGAAAAACCCTCTGTACCTCGTCAACAGGTGCCAAACTACAACATGCACCAACTACCAGACCACAAAAAAGGTCAAAATAAGACACACTTCCAACAAGAGTTGGAATCTTTGGGAAAAGCCATCCCAAAATTCCCAAGAATACTATCATGTCACACATGATCACTCTGGAATCCATGTAAACTCACCCTTAGAACAAAGAGGATGAAATTTTACCAACAAAAGGACACACTCCAAAAGACTACTCACCACCAAGCATAGGAGAACAACACCTCACCAAGGCACAAAAGCTCAACTGCCACTAGAAACTAGGGAAACATAACCCAACTAGACAAGATATCACCTTTCCACAAGGTTGCACAGATTTTCGTCAGTGGAGACAATCATGAAATGTCTGCATACCAACTCACGAGATGGTAACATGTGTCTAATGATACCATGTCACTCTACCACCATGCTAGTAAAACTACACCCAATCTATGGATAAACTCAATCTCTAGCCTAAAGTCAACAGTTAATGAGAAAACTCAACTGAGACAATCTACCTGAAGATATAACCCTAGGAAGAAGGATACTACAAAGTATTAGGACTAAGAGGGAGTCTCTCTCTCAACCTCTACACTAACCAGTCCATGATGTGTTAGGAAACTCACAATTTCACCAACCATCAACATACTCACCTGAAAACACTAACTAAGTTAGTGGCATAGCCACACTAGCCTACTCTCACAAGAGAGAAATGGATACAGAGGTGTTCCCAAGAAAACATCCAAGAAGGAGAATCTAAACTCATCAAAGAACTGAGTCACTCCCAAAAGACAAGTTAGCATCAAACCTGAGCAAGGAATTCTCACAAACCACACTACACCTCACAAGGGCAGTTTAGTGCAATAGGAAACACAAAAACCCAAGCACGAACCCCAACAAGTACCTAGTAGATTATGAAGAAAAGATAATTCTTCCATTATGAATAACATGAAGAGTTAAACTTCTCCAATGGCCATAAATATGATATATCATGATTGAATTGGTCTCTACTCGAGAAGGTACTCGAAACAATGATCAACAACTCTAGAAGCCATAGCTTCACATCTAGACTCAGATTGGCTCCATCAAAAAATTGCTAGAAAGACAACGACAAAAACTACAAGAAGATGGAGCTTTGAGAGTCCTAAGACCCAAGATCTGAGTCACCACTCAAAACAAAACCACAAAGGAAAAACAAAAGTCTTGGCCACCAAGACAAGTGATGGACAAAATGTCCAAATCCACACAAGAGCACACATGCCAAAAACAACATAAGACATGGAATGAAAGGTAGTTCACACATTGAAACCATCATTACTCTTCTTTCATAATTTCATTAATTAAACATAATATAAGCACTAATGCATGATGAAACTGAAAGATTTTCAAGCAAGGGTCCAAGAGTCACCATAAAACAAGCACATACCTTTCAATTTCTTTAAGAATACACTATGTTTACTCATCTTTTAAACCATTCAATAACAATAACATCTTTAAATCTAACAAAGACACACTAGCATGTTCTCCATGATATTATCCCTTCAACGTACTACCAGAGGTTCGAGATGAAAATGATAGAGTCACAACCCACAACTAGGCAGTAGTAAAACACATCCAAAATAGTCATCATGAACAAAATCAAAAGCCCAAATGGGGGAAATTATAAATTCCAATAGTAAGTATCAGAAAGAGCTAATTTCAACAATAAGTAAAATGTGACAACTGTCACAAAGAGAGCGATAGATAAAATTTGATGACTGCTCCAAGAGAGGAAATTATTGAAAACCATTGCTAGCCCAACAACATGAGGAAAATACCTCTAGCCAAATAAAATAAGGCATCAAACAAATCACATTATAGGTGATGACTGAGTATAGTCACACAAGAGGGATAAGCCACCACACAATGCTAAAGAATACATCATCCTAGCAATGTTAGAGAACACACTCACACACATCAAGCAGTATACCATTAGTAACCTCATGCATATGTAGACAACAATAATTTCCATGCAATGCAACATTTAGATATCCATCAAATTAATATTGTTTTACATAAGCTTAAGAAGCAATCAAATTGGGGACTTAAGTCATTAACCCAAGGATATAATGCAAACCTACTCTTTGCAATGATTCACAATAAACACTCATTTTCAATGAAAGGAACCATTTTATCACCCTAAAGATCAAACATAGAATCACAAATAAGATTCATCTATATACTTGCAATAAGGAGAAAAATAGGGAAACAATGCACCTTACTCTACAAGGAGAAACAAAAAGTAGCACTCAAAGCCAACACATGGACACCAATCAGTGGTTCCATCCAAAAAGGGTCACACAAGCAACCAACCAAACAAGGCACAACAATTCTGCTCAAAAAATTAGGAAGACTCACTTCCTTCTCCACATACTGCTCTAGTCACATCTACTGGACAAGAAAATCCATCACAAGTAGATACCAAAGCAACAAAGATCATGAGTTCTCACCAAGACACTCGCACTCAACGAACACAGCAATAACTACAAGGGAAACATACACAGAGAGATCCTAATGTTTGAACATGGGCTCTGATATCAGATGTAATGCCCTGCTTGGAGATCCTTGGAAACAAGGATGAAATACAAGCCAAGATTTTTTTTTTTACAAGTATGAATTCACATGACAACATCATATAGGGATCACAATGATTGCAACGAAAGACTTCACAACAATCCCAGCAACCAACGAATCTCCAAATGCCACTACCAAACTAACACACACAAACAAAGCCAACAATGACAATGCACATGATGAGGGCTCAAGAAATGACCACTCGTCAACAAAACACCAAGTTAGGGTAAATGCAGAATCCTAAAATTTGACTAAGCCTGAAATCTTGAAGCCCTAAAAAATTGGCTAAGTCTGGATTTCTGAAGCCCTAAAATTTCCTAAAATCCATAACTTATCTCTGAGAGGTCAGAAACCTACCTCAAAAGATTTTTCACATATATTAAAATATATCTTAAGTATAAGAAATTTTCTTATACTTAAATGATATATTTTAAACCCCTAAGAGACTAAAATAAAACACGAAAAATTGATTAAAGAGAAACCAACATAATTCAAAATACAACAACATAGGGTCAAAGAATGCCCAAAAGGGAATCCAAAACAACTCTCAAAAAGTTTGGATCATGAAGAAAAGTGCCCACTAATGGCATGTGCAAGTTTTTTACAAAAATTGTGCGACACTTTTTACTAAGGGAGGGTGACACTTCTCCTTAAGGTGTGTGACACTCTTTCATTGTCATATGACGTTTCTCAAGAAGGCATGCGACACATTTTAGCATCGTACGAAATTTCTCAAGAAGGCGTGTGACACTCTTCTAGTATTGTATGACATTTCTCAAGAAGGCATGTGTTACTTTGTAGTGTCGTACGACATAGTTTGCATGGGCATGCGATACATTTTTATGTCACACAATGCTGACAAAATGTCGCCCACAAAAACACGAAAACACTCCCAGAAGTAAAAAGGACCAAAAAAAGAGCAAAGAACCTCCACACTAGGGAGTACCTAATCCACAAAGGCTCAAGGAATGAACACTCAAGTGCAAGAACAACACAGAAAGAAGAACACCTATCCATCTAAACTACAGTAGCAAAGAACACACTGAAATAAACATCGCAATGAACTGAACAACCAAACTAAGTGCATGGTTCCTCGAAACCATCAATAGCATCATAAGATCATCATGGATCCTAGCCATCCCCCGTGCGTAACATCTCAAGCCATCGACTAGATCATCAATACTGTCATAATAGGGACGTCACTAATAAAAACATGCAATAATATAAGCATAAGAAAATTTAACATGCTATTAGTAAAGCATAAGATAATCCTATAGTAGATAACATCACCTATCACATGCTAAACAACAATAAGCAATAGATATGCTAATACAACAATTCACAACATCTAATCTTATGATAAACATCATAATAAGGGAATGTATCAAATCAAATAAAATCATCTAAACATGATATACAAGCATCCCAATGAAAGCATAAATCACAAGAAAGCATACTCTGGAACCTGAAGTACCAAGTGAAAACATCCAGCAACGATCACACTAGGACAAAAGACCATCTCTGTACATCGGTTCTTAGCAGTGGTGAAGGTAGCTATGCCTCCCAACCATGTGGCACCCATAGGTTCACACCCACCATGCTGATGGAGATAATTATCCAACCAAAAACAAACATAAAGCACAACATCCAAGGCTAACACTCACGCCAGATAGTATGATGGCTATAACCAGGAACCTAAGACAATGCAAGGAGTAAAGGTCCTAGTCAGACACTAAAAAGGCTACTAAGTAGGGGCTAACATCATGGAGAGTTTCATGGCATTGACAAGCCCAAGCTCGGATCATATGTGGAATCATCACACAAAGTTTTATTATCTTAAGTTTTATTACCAATCACACATTTTCTTTAATTATCACTTATTCAAGCTCCTTTCAGCCATACCTGTGGTCTCATGATCACCGAGCTGCGAGATAGAAGCCCCCTTCATATGCTACCCTACCCTACCCATGCTCATCCTATGACAAGTTCCCATGGGCATGCATATTCCCATCCCAACCCCAACGATCAAAACTTTTGACAAATCCATGAAAGATCGAGCCTCGCAAGTCACCCAACAAATGTACGTGCATGTACTAGTGTGTGGCATACCACCATCATGAAGATCATAACCCAAGGATAGGGATGAGAACAAAATGCCAAGAAAACACCCAACTAAAAGAAACACAGAAAGGATTGATTCTACACAAATCCCAAAGCCAATGAAACCATACATCATTAAATCACTCAATCGGCCTCAATCCAAGAGTACAGATTCTACATGAATCCCAATGATGTAACAAGACCAAACATCATGAACTCACTCAACCGACCTCAATCCGAGAGTATGGATTCTACACGAATCCTGGAGTTCAAGAAACAAAAGCAAAGGTCTAAAAGAAAACATAACAGGTAACAAATCACTCAACCGAACACAATGTTAGGAGTACAGGTGCGACATGCATCCCAATACAAAAAAAGGTGCAAAAGTGGTCTGATTGATATCCAAATGGATCACCCAAGTCCATGACCCACATTGTGCCAAGAAAACTTGAGAAAATAGGGCGGCACATGAAACGAGGTAAAAATTGCAAATTTTTTTAAAAATTCAAAATTAAAACCCATTTGACCTTTGGGTTCAAAAACCCTAAAAATCCAAAAATAAATGAAATCAAACACCGTATGCAAAAAATGGCCAGCATAACGGCGTAAAATCCCAAACCCTCATCCCAAAAAATAGGGAAATGTTCATACCCACCCAACCGGGTAGAATTAGCATACAAAAATGGAGGGGAACACTAGTTCTCAGCCTCCAAACAAACACCTACAAAAAATAGAACCAAAAATGGAGCAGAAACAATAAAACAAGAAAGCCCTAACTCACAGCAAAAAGGGCAAACTGGGAATCTAAAACATAAACTAAATATCTCACAGAAGTAGCTGAAAGTCATGGCAATCCAAGGTTTTCTTGAGCTAGATCCAACGAGCCCAACCTCGCGACGATCCCACGCCTATAGCTCCCACAACGAACAAAACAGTAAATCCTCATGAAGAGGATTTTGGGTTTTACTCTCCAACTTTCCAATTTAAAAGTGAGAAGTGAGAAATTAAATTCTTCTTTGGATACTTACACTTTTTGAGTGAATAGTTGATTAGGGCAAATAACCAGCCAACCTAGTTAAACCCTGAATCGACCCAAAAAAAAAAGGTTGTTCCTATAAATAGGAATTAATCTATGGCAAAGCTGCCAAAAATTAAAAAAAATCAATTAAAAAGCCTAAAAATCCAAAAACACAAAAATCTCCTTAATAAATTTCATGACAATGCGAACATCTAAATGCACAAACACGCTTACTGGTCTAACCACATAATGCAAATGAGTTCAAAATTAATAATCACTAAAAGGTTTAATTTAAACATTTTAATAAAGGATACGTCAACCATATAAGGATGACATTGTTAAAATATGAAAGGCTGAATCACTAACTCCATGTGCCACTCCTAGGGATATAAATCTTGCACACTAAACAACACAATCAAGTACAATTGCATATAATAACATAGCTGAAGCAATAAATGCATTAAATCACCTAATTTTAACCATTTATTTAATTATATTAAAATAATCTATTTACATCGCTCATGTTCGCATAAAACATAACAACGCAGGAATGAAGTAAACAACCATAGCATTAAATCCATCACATAACATAATCAGAGGTATGCCCAAATACCAAATATCATCATAAAACACACTGTCATCTCAAAATGACATCATCATGCAATATGATTAACTAAATAGCATAGTAGTATAACATATATGATACTGAAAAACTAGATATACTATCTGACCCTCAGGTCATGTCAAATGTAAACATACATGAGTAAAAAATATCTCTCTAATAAAAAATATAACAAGGTAAATGTCTGGAGCACATAACCAAATAATCCCACATGAAAAATCCATTCAGTTACTTACACATTTAATAATGATTGATTACTCTACATTAAAAAGATACTTAGAACACATAAGCAAACACAATCATAAACATGACTAACCACTGCTACAGAAACCTAGTCTAGTGTAGCATGGTAATAGAACATCGTGCAATCTTTGCACACATCTCAGGGTAATCATGGAACAACCTCATGATAACACATAGATCATGGTAACCACTGACACAAAGCTTAGTGAACCATAAATCGCATCATAATCTCAAAGATCAGTCAAAAGCATAATCAAAGCAACTGATAAAGAAACATAAATCCAAACACCTTAATGGTGTAGACCACTCAGGGTCACAATCATGACCCCATCACAACAAAAGATCAGCAAACTTGCATCCATATGAATGACTTACAGAAGTCAAACACGAGAGGCACTACATCATCTCCCCCAAAGACTAGGCTTATGCCTGGAAGCCTGCAATCCATGAATAGAAACCAAACACACCAAGAACAAAAATCCAAAGTGAGCAATAGGAATGACTCAACAACTCTCTACAAGTCAAACCCAAATCACTCCAACATTCTCAAACCATCATGTTAACCCCCAAATAGGTTAACCATGAGAGAATGGGTGTCACATAGACACAAGGTCCTCCAACAAGGAGCCTTCTATGTGCTACGAAGAAACCATCTAGCCATAGAGTCAACAATACAAGGTAAGGAAAAGCCCTCTCTACCTCGTCAATAGGTGCCCAACTACAACATGCACCAACTACCAGACCACAAACAAGGTCAAAACAAGACACACTTCCAACAAGAGTTGGAATCTCGAGGAAAAACCATCCCAAAATTCCCAAGAATACTATCGTGTTGCACATGATCATTCTAGAATCCACGTAAACTCACCCTTAGAACAAAGAGGATGAAATTTTACCAACAAAAGGACACACTCCAAAAGACTGCTCACCACCAAGCGTAGGAGCACAACACCTCACCAAGGCACAAAAGCTCAACTACCACTAGAAACTAGGGTAACATAACCCAACTAGACAAGATATCACCTTTCCACAAGGTTGCACAGACTTTCATCAGTGGACACAATCATCAAATGTCTGCATACCAACTCATGAGATGGTAGCATGTGTCCAATGACACCATGTCCCTCTAGCACCATGCTAGGAAAACTACACCCAATCTATTGCTAAATTTAATCTCTAGCCTCAAGTCAACAGTTAATGAGAAAACTTGACTTAGACAATCCACCTAAAGATATAAGCTTAGGGAGAAGGATACTACAGAGTATTAGAACTAAGAGGAAGTCTCTCTCTCAAGCTCTACACTAACCAGTCCATGATGCACTAGGAAACTCACAATTTCACCAACCATCAACATACTCACCTAAAAACACTAACTGAGCTACTAGCATAGCCACACTAGCCTACTCTCACAAGAGAAAAAATGATACAGAGGTGTGCCCAAGAGAACGTCCAAGAAGGAGAATCTAAATTCATCAAAGAACTGAGTCACTCCCAAAAGACAAGGCAACATCAACCCTGAGCAAGGAACGCTCACAAACCACACTACACCTCACAAGGGCATTTCAGTGCAATAGGAAACACAAAAACCCAAGAACGAACCCCGAAAAGTACATAGTAGATTATGAAGACAAGATAACTCTTCCATTATGAATAACATGAAGAGTGAAACTTCTCCAATGGCCATAAATACGATATATGATGATTTAATTGGCCTCTACTTGAGAAGGTACTCAAAAAAATGATCAGCAACTCTAGAAGCCATAGCTTCACATCTGGACTCAAATTGGCTCCATTAAAAAAGTGCCAGAAAGACAACGACAAAAACTACAACAAGATGGAGCTTCGAGAGTCCTAAGACCCAAGATTTGAGTCACCACTGAAAAGAAAACCACAAAGGCAAAACAACAGTCTTGGCCACCAAGACAAGTGATGGACAAAACGTCCAAATCCACACAAGAACACACATGCCCAAAACAACATAAGACATGGAATGAAAGGTAGTTCACACATTGAAACCATCATTACTCTTCGTTCATAATTTCATTAATTAAACATAATATAAGCACTAATGCACGATGAAACTGAAAGATTTTCAAGCAAGGGTCCAAGAGTCACCATAAAACAAGCACATACCTTTTAATTTCTTTAAGAATACACTATGTTTACTCATCTTTTAAACCATTCAATAACAATAATAACTTTAAATCTAACAAAGACACACTAGCATGTTCTCCATGATATTATCCCTTGAACATACTACCAGAGGTTCGAGATGAACATGATAGAGTCACAACACACAACTGGGCAGCAGTAAAACACATCCAGAATAGTCATCATGAAAAAAATCAAAAGCCCAAATGGGGGAAATTATCAATTCCAACAGTAAGTACCAACAAGAGCTCATTTCAACAATAAGTCAAATGTGACAATTGTCACAAAGAGAGTGATAGATAAAATTTGATGACTACTCCAAGAGAGAAAAATAATGAAAACCATTGCTAGCCCAACAACAGAAGGAAAATACCTCTAGCCAAATGAAATAAGGCATTGAGCAAATCACATTATAGGTGATGACTGAGTACAGTCACACAAGAGGGATAAGTCACCACACTATGCTAAGAAATACATCATCCTAGCAATGTTAGGGAACACACTCACACACATCAAGTAGTATACCATTAGTAACCTCATGCATATGCAGACAACAATAATTTCCATGCAATGCAAAATTTAGATATCCATCAAATTAATACAGTTTTACATAAGCTTAAGAAGCAATCAAATTGGGGACTTAAGTCATTAACCCAAGGATATAATGCAAACCTACTCTTTGCAATGATTCACAATAAACACTCATTTTCAATGAAAGGAACCATTTTATCACCCTAAAGATCAAACATAGAATCACAAAGAAGATTCATCTATATACTTGCAATAAGGAGAAAAATAGGGAAACAATGCACCTTACTCTACAAGGAGAAAGAAAAAGTAGCTAACAAAATACCGCCCATAGAAACACAGAAACACTCCCAGAAGCAAAAATGACCAAAAAAAGAGCAAAGAACCTCCACAACAGGGAGTACTGGATCCACAAAGGCTCGAGGAATGAACACTCAAGTGCAAGAACAACACAGAAAGAAGAACACCTATCCATCTAAACTACAGTAGCAAAGAACACATTGAAATAAACATCATAGTAAATTAAACAACGAAACTAAGTGCATGGTTCCTCCCAACCGTCAATAGCATCATAAGACCATCGTGGGTCCTAGCCATCCCCCATGCGTAACATTCCAAGCCATTGAATAGATCATCGGTACTGGCATAATAGGGACGTCACTACTAAAAATATGCAACAATATAAGCATAAGAAAATCTAACATGCTAGTAGTAAATCATAAGATAATCCTATAGTAGATAACATCACCTATCACATGCTAAACATCAATAAGCAACAAATATGCTAATACAACAATTCACAGCATCTAATCATATGCTAAACATCATAATAAGGGAATGCATCAAATAAAATAACATCATCTAAACATGATATACAAGCATCCCAATGAAAGCATAGATCACAAGAAAGCATACTCCAAAACCCGAAGTACCAAGTGAAAAGATCTAGCAACGATCGCACTAGGACAAAAGACTATCTCTATACACCAGTCCCTAGTAGTGGTGAAGGTAGCTATGCCTCTCAACCACATTACACCCATAGGTCCACACCCACCATGCTGATGGAGGTAATGATCCAACCACAAACACACATAAAGCACAACATCCAAGGCTAAGACTCATGCCAGACAGTATGATGGCTACAACCAAGAACATAAGACAATGGAAGGAGTAAAGGTCTTGATCAGACACTCAAAAGGCCACTAAGTAGGGTTTGACATCATTGAGAGTCGCTTGGCATCGACAAGACCAAGCTTGGATCACATGTGGAAACACTCGCAAGGTACTTCCCTCTCGAGGTACTCCCTTGGAACCATCACACAAAGTTTTATTAAGTTTTATTACCAGTCACACATTTTCTTTAATTATCACTTATTCAAGCTCCTCTCAACCATACCCATGGCATCATGATCATCGGGCTACGAGATAGAAGCCCCCTCCATATGCTACCCTACCCTACCCATGCTCATCTTATGATAAGTGCCCATGGGCATGCATCCTCCCATTCCAACCATAATGATCATAACTTCTGGGAAATCCATGGAAGATCAAGCCTCGCAAGTCACCCAACAAATTTAGGTGCACGTACTAGTGTGTGGCATACCACCATCATGAAGATCATAACCCAAAGATAGGAATGAGAAAATAATGCCAAGAAAACACCCAACTGAAAGCAACATAGGAAGGATGGATTCTACACGAATCCCAAAGACAATAAAACCATACATAATTAAATCACTCAATTGGCCTCAATCTGAGTGTATGGATTCTACACAAATCCCAATGATGGAACAAGATCAAACATCATGAACTCACTCAACCAGCCTCAATCCGAGAGTA
The DNA here is from genome assembly GCA_028749045.1 of Cupressus sempervirens. Classification (NCBI taxonomy): domain Eukaryota; kingdom Viridiplantae; phylum Streptophyta; class Pinopsida; order Cupressales; family Cupressaceae; genus Cupressus; species Cupressus sempervirens. Next base: position 271,577,575 of record CM053789.1, read on the forward strand.
TAGATTCTACATGAATCCTAGCATTCACGAATCAAAAGCAAAGGTCCAAAAGAAAACATAACAGGTAGCAAATCACTCAACCGAACACAAAGTTAGGAGTACACGTGTGACATGCATCCAAATGCAATAAAAGGTGCAAAAGTGTTTTGACTGATATCCAAATGGATCATCCAAGTCCATGACCCACATTGTGTCAAGAAAACCTGAGAAAATAGGGCGGCATGCAAAATGAGTTAAAAACCCCAAATTTTAGAAAAATTTCAAAATTAAAAGTCATTTGACCTTTGGGTTCAAAAACCCTAAAAATCTAAAAATAAATAGAATCAAACACAGTATGCAAAAATGGCCAACATAATGGCATAATATCCCAAACTCTCATCCCAAAATATAGGGAAATGTTCATACCGGCCCAACCGGGTAGAAGTAGCATATAGAAACAGAGGGGAACACTAGTTTTCAGCCTCCAAACAAACAACTACCAAAAAAAAAAGCAAAAACGGAGCAAAAATAATAAAATAGGAAAGCCCTACCTCACAGCCAAAAGGGCAAAATAGGAATCTGAACCATAAAATAAATATCTCAAAGAAGTAGTTAAAATTGTGGCAATCCAAGGTATTCTTGAGCTAGATCTAATGAGACCAACCTCGCGACGATCCCATGCCTGTAGCTCCCACAACGAACAAAACACTAAATCCTCATGAAGAGGATTTTGGGTTTTACTCTCCAACTTTCCAATTTGAAAGTGAGAAGTGAGGAATTAAATTCTTCTTTGGATACTTATTCACTTTTTGAGTGAATAATCGATTAGGGAAAATAACCAGCCAACCTAGTTAAACCCCGAATCGACCCAAACAAAAATAGGCTATTCCTATAAATAGGAATTCATCTATGGAAAAGTTGCCAAAAATTAAAACAAATCAATTAAAAAGCTCAAAAATCCAAAAACACAAAAATCTCCTTAATAACTTTTGCGACAATGTGAACCTCTAAATGCACAGACACGTTTACTGGTCTAATCAAATAATGCAAATGAATTTGGATTTAATAATCACCTAAATGTTTAATTTAAACATTTTAATAAAAGATATGTCGACCATATAAGGATGACATTGGTAAAATATGAAAGGTTGAATTACTAACTCCATGTGCCATTGCCAAGGATATAAATCTTGCACACTAAACAACACGATCAAGTACAATTGCATATAATAACATAGCCAAAGCAATAAATGCATTAAATCTTCTAGATTTAATGATTTATTTAATTATATCAAAATAATATATTTACATCACTCATGTTCGCATAAAGCATAACAATGCAGGAATGAAGTAAATAATCATAGTATTAAATCCATCACATAACATAATCAAAGGTATGTCCAAATACCAGATATCATCATAAAACACACTATCATCTCAAAATGGCATCATGATGCAATATGATTAACTGAATAGCATAGTAGTATAACATCTATGATACTAAAAAAATAGGTATACTATTTGACCCTTAGGTCATCTCAAATGTAACATACATGAGTAACAAATATCTCTCTAATCAGAAATATAACCAGGTAAATGTCTGCAGCACATAACCAAATAATCCCACGTGAACAATCCATTCAACTACATATGCATTTGATAATGATTGATTACTCTGCATTAAAAAGGCACTTAAAAGACATAAGAAAACATAGTCATAAACATGACTAACCATAGTTACAAGAACCTAATCCAGTGTAGCATGGTAATAGAACAATGTGCAATCTCTACAGACATCTCAGGGTAATCATGGAACAACCTCATGATACATACACTACATACAACCATACATGTATACATAGATACATGTATGTATAGATGGATACATACAAGTATGTATGTATGGATGCATCCATACATACATGCATGCATGCATCTGTTGATGCATAAATGCATAGATGCATGCATACATGCATATGCATACATACAAAATATATATATGTATAGATGTATATATGTATGTATGCATACATATATACATGCATGTATGTATGCATACATACATGCATGCATGCATTTATTTATTCATGCATTGCATACATCCATACATGCATACATAGATACATGTATGTATGGATGCATGCATGCATGCATGCATACATAGATATATGTAAGGATATATGTATGCATGCATGCAAAATATATATATGTATAGATGTATGTATGCATGTATGCATACATATATAAATGCATCTATGTATGCATACATACATGCATGCATGTATTTATTTATCCATGCATACATACATAGATACATGTATGTATAGATGTATGCATGCATGCATACATACATTCATACATTGCATGCATCCATACATGCATACATAGATGCATGTATGTGTGGATGGATGCTTGCATGCATGCATCCATCCACACATACATGTATCTATCCATGCATGCATGTATGCATGGATGCATACATACATACATACATGTATACATGTATATATATTTTATATATGCATATGCATGTATGCATGCATGCATCTATGCATACATGCATCGATGCATGGATGCATGTATGCATCCATGCATACATGGATGCATTCTTGCATAGATGCATGTATGGATGCATACATCCATGCGTGCATCTATGCATGTATGCATGCGTCTATGCATGTATGCATGCATCGATGCATGTATGCATACATCCATGCATGCATCTATGCATGTATGCATGCATCGATGCATGTATGCATAAATTCATGCATATATGTATGCATTGCATCCATGCATGCGTCTATGCACACATGCATGGATGGATGCATCCATGTATGGATGCATGCATGCATGCATGCATACATACATGTATACATGTATATATCTTGTGTGTATGCATGCATCCATCCATAAATCCATGTATCTATCCATCCATGCATAGATGCATTCATGGATACATCCATACATAAATGTATACATGTATAGATCTTGTATGTATGCATATACATGTATGCATGCATACATACATGCATGCATCTATGCATGGATGCTACATCCATGCATGCATCTATGTATATATGCATACATACATGTATACATGTATGTATGTATATAGATGCATACATATATATGTATGTATGCATGCATGCATCCAGACATACATATATCTATGTATACATTGCATACATACATAGATATGGATGCATGATATGTATGCATGCATACATCCATATATATATCTACATATACATGCATGCATGCATGGATATATCTATGTATGTATGCAATGTATACAAAAATATATGTATGTATGGAGGCATCCATGCATGCATATATATATGTATGGATATATGCATGCAAGCATGCATGCATCCATACATACATGTATCTATGTATACATACATATATCTATGTATGTATGTATGTATGTATATGCATGCATACATATATATGTATCAATGCATCCATACATGCATGCATCTATGTATACATGCATGGATACATACATACATACATACATGTATACGTGTATATATCTTGTATGTATGCATGCATAAATACATGCATGCATGAATGCATACATTCATGCAAGCATCTATGTATCCATGCACACATACATGCATACATGTATGGATGTATGTATATATATGCATGCATCTCTGTATACTTGCATACATACATGTATGTATGTATATACATATTGCATACATAGATATATGTATGCATGCATGTAACTATGTATGTATAAATGTATACATCCATCCATCCATACATACATATTGCATATGCAAGCATGCATGCATGCATCTATGTATACATCCATGTATCTATGGATGTATACATTTATGTATGTATACATGCATACATCCATGCATCCATGTATCTATGTATGCATGCATGCATGTATCCTGTATGTATACATGTATGTATGCATCCATCCATACATACATACATAGATATATCTATGCATGCATGCATGTATATATAGATATATATATGTACATACATACATATGCATGCATGCATACATGTATATACATACATTCAAGATACATTCATGTAAGTATAGACATGTATATACATAGATACATGTATGTATGGATGGATGCATGCATGTACATAGAGACATACATAGATAGATACATGTATGTATGCATGCATGGATATACATGGATACATGTATGTATGGATAGATGCATGTATATACATGTATACATTTATTGATGCATGCATGCATATACATGGATACATGTGTGTATGGATGGATGCATGTACATGCATACATACATACATAGATACATGTATGTATGCATACATACATACATAGATATTTTAAAAATAGCAGTATGTAATTGAGCCATCATTTTGGTGAACTAGGAGGTGTAAATTGGTCAGATGATTGTAATTATATGAATCTATGTAATTGCATGCATCTATGTATACATGCATACATCTATGTATATATGCATGCATACATCTATATATACACGCATACATACATAGATACATGTATGGATGTATGCATGCATGCATGCATGCATACATCCATTGCATACATACATAGATATATCAATGCATGTATGCATGCATATATATGCATACATACATATATACATGTATGTATGTATGTATGCATCCATACATGTAAACATACATGCATGGATGGATACATACATGCATGCATGCATGCATACATACATGCATTGCATACATACATAGATGGATATATGTATGTATACATAGATACATGTATGTATGGATGGATGCATGCATACGTGCATACATACATGTAAGATAGATGTATATATGCATGGACGCATGCTTACATGTATACATACATAGATATATGTATGTGTACATAGATACATGTATGTATCAATGAATGCATGCATGCATGCATGCATACATGCATACATGTATGTATGTATCTATGCATCCATATGTGCATACATACATGCAAGATATATGTATGTATGGATGGATGCATGCATGCATGCATCCATACATAGGAATGCATGCATACATACATATATCTATATATACATTGCATACATACATAGATATATCTTTGCATGCATGCATATATATATATATATATATATCTATGTGTGTATGTATCCATGCATGCATACATACATATATATTAATGCATGCATGTATCTATGTATACACGCATACATACATAGATACATGGATGTATGTATGCATGCATGCATCTACGTATATATGCATACATACATACATACATTCATACATACATGTATGTATGGATGTATGCATGCATGCATACATACATACATTGCATACATACATAGATATATCTATGCATGTATGCATTTATACATAGATATATATGCACATACATACATATGCATGCATGCATACATACGTATATATGTATGTATGCATGCATGAATATGCATACATACAAGATACATGCATATACATAGATACATGTATGTATGGATGAATGCATGACATAGATACATGTATGTATATATGGATGGATGCATGCATATGGATATATGTATGTATGAATGGATGCATCCATACATGCATGCATATACATAGATACATGTATGTATGGATGGATGGATGCATGCATGCATACATGCATGCATCTATGTATACATGCGTATATACATAGATACATGCATGTATGGAAGAATACATGCATATACATGGATACATACATTGATAGATACATGTATGTATGCATGCATGCATATGCATGGATACATTTATGTATGGATGGATGCATGTACATGCATGCATATACATGGATACATGTATGTATGGATGGATGCATGTACATGCATACATACATAGATAGATCCATGGATGTATGCATGGATATACATAGATACATGTATGTATGGATGCATGCATGCATACATACATATACATGCATACATACATGCATGCATCTATGTATACATGTGTACATACATAGATACATGCATGTATGGATGGATACATGTATGTATGGATGGATGCATGTACATGCATACATACACGCATGCATATACATGGATACATATATGTATGGATGGATACATGTATGTATGGATGGATGCATGCATACATACATATACATGCATACATGCATGCATGCATCTATGTATACATGTGTACATACATAGATAGATGCATGTATGGATGGATACATGTATGTATGGATGGATGCATGTACATGCATACATACATGCATGCATATACATAGATACATGTATGTATGGATGGATGTGTAGTGCCTCTCCCATTCGACTTTTGTAAGTCATCCTGATGGATGCAACCTTGCTGATCTTTTGTTGTGATGGGTCATGATTATGACCCTGAGTGGTCTACACCGTTGAGGTGTTTGGGTTTATGTTTCTTTATCAGTCACTTTGATTATGCTTTTGATTGATTTTTGAGATTATGATGGGATTTATGGTTCACTGAGGTTTGTGCTAGTGGTTACTAGGATCGATGTGGTATCATGAGGTTGTTCTGTGATTACCTTGAGATGTGTGCAGAGATTACACTGTGTACTATTACCATGCTACACAGGACTAGGTTCCTGTAGTAGTGGTTAGTCATGTTTATGACTATGGTTGGTTATATGTTTTAAATGCCTTTTTAATGTAGATTAATCAATCATTATTAAATGCGCAAGTAATTAAATGGATTGTTCATGTGAGATTATTTGGTTATGTGTTGCGAACATTTACCTTGTTACATTCTGATTAGAGAGATATTTGTTACTCATGTTATGTTTACATTTGAGATGACCTGAGGGTCAAATCTTACTCTTTGATTCCAGTATCATGGATTTTAGACTACTATGTTGTTCAGTTAATCATATTGCATGATGATGGCATTTTGAGATGACAGTGTGTTTTATGATGTTATCTGGTTATCTGGTATTTGGACATACCTTTGATTTTGTTATGTGATGGATTTAATGCTATGGTTATTTACTTCATTCCTGCATTGTTATGTTTTATGTGAAAATGAGTGATGTAAATAGATTATTTTAATATAATTAATTAAATGGTTAAATTAGGTGATTTAATGCATTATTGCTTCGGCTATGTTATTATATGCAATTGCACTTGATTGTGTTGTTTAGTGTGCAGGATTTATATCTCTGGCAGTGGCACATGGAGTTAGTGATTCAGCCTTTCATATTTTACCAATGTTGTCCTTATATGGTCGATGTATCCTTTATTAAAATGTTTAATTTAAACCTTTCGGTGATTATTAAACCAGAACTCATTTGCATTATGTGATTAGACCAGTAAGCATGTCTATGCATTTAGAGGTTCGCATTGTCACGAAAAGTTGTTAAGGAGGTTTATGTGTTTTTTGGGTTTCGGGCTTTTTTAATTGATTTATTTTATATTTCTGGTAGCTTTGCCATAGATGAATTCCTCTTTATAGGAATAGCCTATTTTCATTTGGGTCGATTCGGGGTTTAACTAGATTGGTTGGTTAGATGCCCTAATCGATTATTCACTCGAAAAGTGAATAAGTATCCAAAGAGGAATTTAATTCCTCACTTCTCACTTTCAAATTGGAAAGTTGGAGAGTAAAATCCAAAATCCTCTTCATGAGGATTTACTATTTTGTTCGTTGTGGGAGCTACGGGCGTGGGATCATCGCGAGGTTGGGCTCATTGGATCCAGCTCGAGGAAACCTTGGATTGCTGCGATTTTCAACTACTTCTATGGGATATTTATTTTATGGTTCAGATTCCCATTTTGCCCTTTTGGTTGTGAGGTAGGGCTTTCCCGTTTTATTATTTCTGCTCCTATTTTTGGTAGCCATTTGTTTGGAGGTTGAGAACTAGTGTTCCCCTCCATTTCTCTATGTTAGTTCTACCCGGTTGGGCAGGTATGAACATTTCCCTATTTTTTGGGATGAGGGTTTGGGTTTTTATGCCGTTATGCTGGCCATTTTTGCATACGGTTTTCGATTCCATTTATTTTTGGATTTTTGGGATTTTTGAACCCAAAGGCCAAATGGGTTTTAATTTTGAAGTTTTCTAAATTTTTGGGATTTTTACCTCATTTTGTGTGCTGCCCTATTTTCTCAAGTTTTCTTGGCACAATGTGGGTCGTGGACCTTGATGATTCGTTTGGATATTAGTCAGACCACTTTTGCACTTTTATGTTGCATTGAGATGCGTGTTGCATCCGTACTCTCGACGTTGTATTCGGTTGAGTGATTTTATACCTGTTATGGTTTTTGTTGGACCTTTGCTTTTGTTTCATGAACACTAGGATTCGTGTAGAATCCATACTCTCGGATTGAGGCCGGTTGAGTGACTTCATGATGTGTGGTCTTGTTACATCATTGGGATTCATGTCGAATCCATACTCTCTAATTGAGGCCGATTGAGTGATTTTATGATGTATGATTTTATTGACTTTGGGATTCGTGTAGAATCCATCCTTCCCATGTTGCTTTCAGTTGGGTGTTTTCTTTGCATTGTGTTCTCATTCCTATCCTTGTGTTATGATCTTTGTAATGGTGGTGTACCAAACACGAGTATATACGCGTACATTTGTTGGGTGACTTGCAAGGCCCGATCTTTCGTGGATTTGCCAAAAGTTATGATCATTGGGGTTGGGATGGGAGTATGCATGCCCATGGGCACTTGTCATAGGATGAGCATGGGTAGGGTAGGGTAGCATATGGAGGGGGCTTCTACCTCGCAGCTTGGTGATCATTGTGCCTAGAGGGTTGGCGAAGGAAGCTTTAATTAAGTAAAATTTAAATATAATGTGTGACTAGTAATAAAACTTAAGATAATAAAAAGGTCTGGGGTGCAGGAGCCTTTTCGTTGAGGGATGTTAAATCTGCGCAAGTCCTAGCTTGGGCTTTTTGATGCCAAGTGACTCTCCATGATGTTAGTCCCTACATAGTAGCCTATTGAGTGTTTGACCAGGACTTGTACACCTTGCATTGTCTTAGGTTCTTGGTTGCAGCCATCATACTGTCTGGCATGAGTGTTAGCCATGGATGTTCTTTTGTGTGTTTATGGTTGGATCATTATCTCCATCAGCACGGTGGGTGTGGACCTATGGGTGTCACGTGGTTGGGAGGTGTAGCTACCTTCACCACTTCTAGGGATCGGTGTATAGAGATGATCTTTTGTCCTTGTGCGACCATTCTTCGATGTCTTCACTTGGTACTTCGAGTTTTGGAGTATGCTTTCTTGTGATTTATGCTTTCATTGTGATGCTTGTATATCATGTTTAGATGATGTTATTTTATTTGATGCATTCCCTTATTATGATGTTTAGCATATGATTAGATGCTGTGAATTATTGTATTAGCATATCTGTTGCTTGCTGTTGTTTAGCGTGTGATAGGTGATGTTATCTACTGTAGGATTATCTTATGCTTTTCTACTAACATGTTAGATTTCCTTATGCTTATATTGTTGCATGTTTTTAGTAGTGACGTCCCTATTACAATAGTACCGATGATTTGGTCGGTGGCTTGGGATGTTATGTGCGGGGGATGGCTAGGACTCACGATGGTCTTATGATGCTATTGATGGTTGGGAGGAACCACACACTTATTTGGTTGTTTAGTTCTAAAATGTTGCTTTTGATCTCTGCGATGTTTCTATTCAGCGTGTTCTTTGCTACTGTAGTTTAGATGGTTGGATGTTCTCCTTTCTGTGTTGTTCTTGCACTCGAGTGTTCATTCCTTGAGCCTTTATGGATCCACTACTCCCTAGTGTGGAGGTTCTTTGCTCTATTTTGGTCCTTTTTGCTTCTAGGAGTGTTTTTTACTTTCTATGGGTGACATTTGTTCAGCATTGTGCGACACTGATAAAGTATCGCACGCCCATAGAAAGAATGTCGTACGATACTCTAAAGTGTCACATGCATTACTGGAGAAATGTCGTACAACACTTGAAGAGTGTCACACGACTTTATGAGAAATTTTGCACGATACTTTTCTAGTATCGCACGCCTTCTTGAGAAGTGTCGCATGAAGTAAGGGAGAAGTGTCACCCTCCCTTAGTAAAAAGTGTTGCACAATTTTTGTGAAAAACCTGTACGTGCCATCAGTGGGAATTTTTCTTCATGATCCAATCTTTTTGATAGTTGATCTGTATACCCTTTTGGGCATTCTTCAAGCACTTTCTCGCGCGAATCGGTCAAAGATCTCGCACGAAACTTGAGACCAGTTTTCTTTCTCATGTGAGAAATAGGAGCTATCTAGGCTTGTCGGATGAAAGTTTGAAAATTGGTTTTGGACACCCTTTTGGACATATATTTAATTCCTTATACTTAAGATATATTTTAATATATGTGACAAATCATTTGAGATAGGTTTCAGACCTCTCAGAGATAAGTTATGGATTTTAGGAAATTTCAGGGCTTCAGAAATCCAAACTTAGTCAATTTTCAGGGCTTCAGGATTTCAGGCTTAGCCAAATTTCAAGATTCTGCATTTTACCCCAGCTTGGTGTTGTTGGTGAGTGGTCATTTCTTGTGCCCTCATCTTGTTGTGGTGGTTGTTGGCTTTTGTTTGGGTGTGTCAGTTGGGTAGTGACGTTCGAAGATTCGTTGGTTGCCAGGATTCTGTTGAAGTCTTCCATTGTGATCTTTGTGATCCCTGTATGATGTTATCTTGTGCATTCATACTTTTAAAAAAAAAAATATCTTGGCTTGATTTGAATTCTTGTTTTGAAGGATCTCCGGGCGGGGCATTACAGGATGCATGCATACATACATGCATGCATCTATGCATCCATGCATACATACATAGATACATGCATGTATGCATGCATGCATATACATGGATACATGTATATATGGATGGATGCATGTACATGCATACATACATAGATAGATCCATGTATGTATGCATGAATGCATATACATGAATACATGTATGTATGAATGGATGCATGCATGCATATACATAGATACATAAATGGATGGATGGATACATGTATGTATGGATGGATGCATGCATACATTCATATAAATACATATTTACATGCATGCATTTATGTATACATGCATACATACATAGATACATGCATGGATGGATGTAACATACATGTATCTGTGCATACATGCATGCATGCATAGATATGTATGCAATGTATGTATGTATGCATGCATGCATACATGAATGCATATATGCATGCATGCATGCATGCATACATGAATGCATATATGCATGCATGCATGCATGCATACATAAATGCATGCATAGATAAATGTATGCATGGATGCGATGTATGTATGTATGCATAGATCATACATAAATGCATGTATGTATGCATGCATGAATGCATAAATGCTTAGATATGTATGCAATGTATGGATGTATGCATGCATGCGTACATAAATGCATGTATGTGATGTAGGAGCATCCAGAGGTATAAGGGCAATCCTGTGTCAACAAAAAAAAAAGGTACTTAGTTTTTGTTTCATGTGTTTTCATTTCTGGATACCCATTTGGGTCAAATAAAGGTTCCAACTCTCACAGTTTCACTATCAGTGTTCTAAGATAGAGTATTTGAACACTTTGGGATATGTGTAAATGTCAAAAAAATAGGAGTATGTAATTGAGCCATCATTTTGGTGAAATAGAAGGTGTAAATTGGCCAAATGATTGTCCTTGTAATTTAGAGCATTCCAAAAAAAGAATTAGGTCAAAAAGCCCCACGGTTTGAAAGTTATTGAAGATTTTCAATTTTTGGAGACATCCTAAGAATGCTTGGAAGTCAGGATAGGGGCACTACATGACCTCAAAAAGGGCCAAAAAATGGGGCACTACTAGATTTACATCCACTTCTAATGCAGCTTCTAGAGCCTTCTATTTGGTCAGTAGATGCCAACTAGAACTTTCTAGAATGTAATCCTAATCCTTAACCCTCTGGGGTCTATTTAAGAACATTTCTAGCATTGTAAAAGGCAATTCAAAGTGGAGTTTGAGAGGAGGTACTAAAAGGAGAAATTATCTCTAGATTATTACTGTTGTAAGCCCTTAGGGCATGTTTTGAAGTCTATTTTCTTTGTACTAAATGTAATAGCATATTTACATAGTTAATACAATTTTCCCTTTCTTCTTGTGTCCATTCTATGCTTGGGTTGTGTCCCCATCAAGTGGTGTTAGAGATGGTTTTCTTGAGTGTGTAGACAGAGCACCGACTATGAGGCAGTTTGCACCAGGACAGTGTGGTTGTGGGTTTGAGTTAAGAAGATGCCTCCATGAAGAGAGCATTGTGGAAGGGTTGGAGGTATTAATCTTGAGGAGGTCAGAGCCCTCCAAAGGCAGGTACAAGCATTGTAGGAGGAGCTCTATAGAGGAACAAATGTTGTTGTAGGTGACGAAAGTGAGGATGACAATGAAAATGAAGAAATTGGACCAAAAGGGGAATTTGATAGGGAAGTTTTGAATCAGGTAGAGGAAAGGCTTTTTAGGGCCATTACTAAGTTTGGGAAAAGACCTACAATTGATGTGGGTGTATTTTCAAGAAATCTGAAACCAGATAAGTTGATCGACTGGATCAATGAACTGGAAGAGTACTTTGAGTATGAGGATATCAGGGATGTAGATAGGGTTAAGTTTTCAAAGGTCAAACTGAAAGGCCATGTGAAAATCTGGTAGCAAGAGCTTTAATTGGAAAGAAATAGAAGAGTAAAGGAGAAGATCACAAGGTGGGATCATATGGTGGACAAATTGAAGAAGCAATTCATTCCTGTTGATTATGAGCTTGATTTGTTTAAAAAGATGCATGGGTTAAAGAAAGCAAAAAAATTAGTCCAAGAATATACAGAGGAGTTTTACCGAATTCTGATTAGAGCAAGGTATGCAAAAGCAGATAAGGAGAAGGTTGCTCGTTATATCAGTGGGTTGCGACCTAGCATCCAGGAGGAATTAAGTTTGGTCAGAATGACCAGCATTGAAGAGGCATACTAGTTTGCACTACGAGTTGAAGAGAAGCTAAATAAGATTTTTGAAGGGAGACAAAGAGGGCACGGTCAAAGAGGAAGGGTTAGTGGTAGGTCATCTAGAGGCTAAAATAAAACCCAAAAGAAAAATGAAGATGTGGGTACTAGCAAGAACTAGAGGAACAAGGGTTTTAACTACTCCCATGATCAAGACTTTGGAAATAAGAGAGGAAGAGGTAGAGGATGTGGAGAAGGAAGAGGAGGCTTCTATGGTACCTATTTCCATTGCAATGAAGAAGGTCATCGTGCCTTTAAATGCCCTCAATGACAAGAAAGGATATATAGGAGAGCTAAGGGTCAAGCTAGGGTTGCTCATGTGGATAAGGATGCACAATCATCACATTCAAAGGATGCAGAAAGAGGAGAGACTCTAGTGAATGAAAGGGTCCTACTAAGTGGTGAGATTGAACTAGGACAAAGGAGGAGTTTGTTCTATACCAGATGCAAGTGTGAGGATAAATTTTGTGATGTGATCATTGATGGTGGTAGCACTGATAACTTGGTATCAGAAGAGATGGTCTCTAAGCTAAAGCTCAAGAGGGAGAAACACCCCCAACCCTATCGGATTGCTTGGGTGAAAGATGATCATAAGGTCCTGCTAAGTGAACAATGTTTAGTGAAATTCAAAATTGGGAGTTACCATGATGAAGTTCTCTATGATATTATTCCAATGGATGTTTTCCATCTATTGTTGGGTAGACCGTGGAATTTTGATAGGCATGCAGTACATGATGGTCATGCAAACACATACTCTCTAACAAAGGATGGAGTTTTCCACAAACTGAAGCCCATGAAAAAGGAAGGCAAAAAGGTATGTAGCAGTGCTAGGTTTTGTCTTGTTGATAGAAGGAAATTTTTAGATGGCATGAAACATCAGCATAGGTGCAATGTTGTATATGCTATGCTTTGATTCCTAGGAAAGATAAAGAAGGTAGTAGTGAAATACCACTTGAAGTTTCAGATTTACTATGTGAATTTGGAGATATCATCTCTAATAATGTTCTAGAAGGATTGCCACTGATAAGGAAAATTAGTCATCAGATAGATTTAATCCCAAGAGCTAGTTTGTATAACAAGGTTGCTCACAAGATGACTCCTACTGAAACTGAGAAGCTAAATAGATAGGTTTAGGAGCTATTGAGAAAGGGTTTGATTCGAGAGAGCCTGATTCCATGTGCAGTACCTATAGTACTAGCACCAAAGAAGGATGGAGAGTGGAGAATGTGTATAGATTCTCAAGCTATAAATAGGATAACCATCAAGTATCAGTTTCCTTTGACAAGAATGGATGATCTTATGGATTGTTTAATTGGAGCTTAGTACTTCACAAAGATAGATCTCAAAAGTGGCCATCACTAGATATGGATTCGATAAGGAGATGAGTGGAAAATAGGCTTCAAGATCAAGGAGGGTCTTTATGAGTGGTTAGTCATGCCCTTTGGATTGATGAACGCCTTGAGTACCTTCATGTGGCTTATGAATGAGGTACTTAAGAAGTTCTTGTGAAAATTTTTTATTGTCTATTTGGATGATATTTTAATTTTTAGCAAGACTTTGGAAGAACATTTATTGCATATTCGTAGTGTCCTTGAAAGGTTAAGGGAAGAGAAATTGTTGATTAATCTGAAGAAGTGTATCTTTGCAAAAAGGGAGTTAGTCTACTTGGGGTTTGTTATATCACCTGAAGGTCTCAAAATGGATCCAGAGAAGGTAAAAGCCATCTTGGAATGGCCTACTCCAAGGTCTACTACTGAGGTAAGATCGTTCCATGGTCTGGTTAGTTTTTATAGAAATTTCATTAAGAATTTTAGTGGCATATGTGCACCCCTGACTGACACAATAAGAAGGGATAGAAAAAAGTTCAAATGGACTGCGGAAACTCCAAGAAGTTTTGAATTGTTGAAGAAGAAGGTAACAGAAGAACCTATGTTGGCACTTCCAAATTTGAGAAAGGTGTTCCAAGTGGATTTTTATGCTAGTGGCAATGCTACTGGGGCTGTATTAAACAAAGAAGGTAAGCCTATTGCATATTTTAGTGAAAAATTGAATGATGCAAAAAAGAAGTATTCTGTTTATGATCAAGAGTTCTATGCAATAGTTCAGGCCTTAAAGAAACAGAGGCATTATTTATTGCCAAAGGAATTTGTTTTTTATACTGATCATCATGCATTACAATACCTAAATAGCCAAGGTAAATTCAATCAAAGGCATATGAAGTGGGTAGAGTTCTTGCAGAGCTATACATTTGTTTTGAAGCATAGAAGTGGAAAATCTAATAGGGTTGTAGATTCACTAAGTAGGAGATAGATGTTTCTTATAGTAATACAAGTTGAAGTAGTTGGGTTTGATGAACTCAAGAATCTATACCCTAAGGATCTTAATTTTGCTAAAGCATGGAAAGCTTGTAAAGAGCCTATTGCTGTAGAAAGAACTAAGTGGTTAGACTATCTAATTCAGGATGGTATGTTATTCAAGGGTAGTCAATTATGCATTCCAAGGAGTTCCATGAGGGAAAATCTGATTAAGGAGAAACACAGTGGAGGGATGGTAGGACATTTTGGTTGAGATAAGACTATTTTCATTCTCAAAGAACATTATTTTTGGCCTCAAATGTCACAGGATGTGAAGAAGTTTGTACAGACTTGTTAGATTTGTCAAGTTGCTAAGGGATTTAGTCACAATACTAGACTATATCATCCATTGCCTATTCCATCAAAGCCATGGGAGCACATAATTATGGATTTTGTTCTTGGATTGCCAAGGACACAAATGGGTAATGACTCAATATTTGTGGTGGTTGATAGGTTCTCCAAAATGGCTAATTTCATTCCATGCCACAAAACTCATGATGTTGTCCATATTGCAGACTTGTTTTTTAGAGAGGTTGTAAGACTACATGGTCTTCCAAGGAGTATAGTTTCTAACAAAAATACTAAATTTGTAGGGTATTTTTGGAGAACATTGTGGAAAATGTTGAGAATAGACTTGAAATTTAGTTCCACACATCACCCATAAACTGACGGCCAAACAGAAGTGGTAAACAAAAGTCTGGGAAATTTGCTGAGATGTTTAGTTGGGGAGAAGCCCAAGGGATGAGATTTGATTCTACCACAAGTCGAGTTTTCTTAAAATAACTCTACAAATAGGAGTACTGGAAAATCTAGATTCCAAATTGTATATGGAAGTAGCCCAAGGACTGCACTAGAATTGGAGAATATAGAACAAGGGGAGAGGACAAGTGCTGAAGTAGAAGAATTTGCTGAACATATCAAGCATCTACATGAGGAGGTCTAGGCACCCATTGTCAAGATGAATGAAGAATATAAAGCTAGGGCTAATCAAAAGAGAAGACATAAGAAATTTCAAGTAGGGGATCTAGTCATGGTACACTTTAGAAAAGAAAGATTTCCTACTGGTACTTGCAACAAGCTGAAAATGAAGAAATTTGGTCCCTGCAAAATTTTGAAGAAACATGACTTAGGAAATGCATATGAGGTGGAGTTGCCAGATGGTATTCACATTTCTCCTATTTTCAATATTGCAAACTTAACAGAGTATCATGATGATGGTGTAGATGAGGAGCTGATGTTAGAGCCATGCCCAATTCCTACTTCTAGGAAGGAGGAGATAGAAGACATTTTAGATCATCATGTGGGTAGGAGTACTAGAAATAGGTAGTATGAAGAGTATTTGGTCAAGTGGAAAGGACAACTGATAGAGGACTCAAATTGGATTTCAATAACCGAGGTTTCCCATTTGGGATTTCCTCTACCATTCATAAAGTGACAAGGTAACTTTTCAATCTACCTTCGGTGTCTAATGCAGGAGCATCCAGAGGTATAAGGGCAATCTTGTGTCGACCAAAAAAAAAAGTACTTAGACTTAGTTTCTGTTTCATGTGTTTTCATTTTTAGATACCCATTTGGGTCAAAAAAAGGTTCCAACTCCCATAGTTCCACTATCAGTGTTCTAGGATAGAGTATTCGAACACTTTGGGATATGCATAAATGCTAAAAAATAAGGAGTATGTAATTGAGCCATCATTTTGGTGAACTAGAAGGTGTAAATTGGCTAGATGATTGTCATTGTAATTTAGAGCATTCTATAAAAAGAATCAGGTCAAAAGGCCACACGATTTGAAAGTTATCACAATTTTTCAATTTCTGGAGACATCCTAAGAATGCTTTGAAGTTTGGTTAGGGGCATTACATGATCTCGAAAAGGGCTGAAAGATGGAGAACTTGTGAAGCTGGTTCATAGGCATATAGAGCACTTCAAGAGCTTTCAAAAAATGTAAATGGTTCATAATTTGGAGCTACAGTTCGAAAGTTATGCTTCCCGAAAGTTCGATTACCATTTTTGGATTCTTCTAGATTTGTGTCCACTTCTAACGTAGCTTTTCGAGTCTTCTATTTAGTCGGTGGATGCCAACTAGCACTTTTTAGAATGTACTCCTAATTCTTAACCCTCTGGGGTCTATTTAAGAACATTTTTGGCATTGTAAAAGGCAGTTCGGAGTGAAGTTTGAGAGGAGGTACTAAAAGGAGAAATTATCTCTAGATTATTACTGTTGTAAGCCCTTAGAACATGTTTTGAAGTCTATTTTCTCTGTACTGAATGTAATAGCATATTTACACAGTTAATTAAATTTTTCCTTTCCTCTTGTGTCCATTCTATGCTTAAGTTATGTCCCCATCATTATGCATGGATGGATGCATGCATATGGATGGATGCATGCATACATACATATGCATGCATACATACATGCATATATCTATGCATGGATGCAGTGTATGTATGTATGCATACATCATAGATAGACGCATGCATGCATGCATGCATAGATATCTCTATGCATGGATGCAATGTATGTATGGATGCATACATCATAAATAGATACATCCATACATACATGTATCTATGTATATGTATGCGATGTATATATTTATGCATGCATGGATAAATAAATGCATGCATGCATACCTAAAAACATGCATGCATAGATATATCTATGCATGGATGCAATGTATTTATGTATGCATACATCATACATAAATGCATGTATATATATATCTATGCATGGATGCAATGTATGTATGTATGTATACATCATACATAGATACATGTATGTATGTATGTATGCATATACATAGATACCTGTATGTATGGATGGATGCATGCATGCATACATATACATGCATACATACATGCATATATCTATGCATGGATGTAATTTATGTATGTATGCATGTATGCATGCATAGATATTTCTATGCATGAATGCAATGTATGTATGGATGCATACGTTATACATAGATACATGTATGTATGTATGCATGCATATACATACATACATAAATACATGTATACATGTATGTATGTATACATACATCTATATGAATGCATGCATATATATACATCCATACATACATGTATACATGTATGTATGTATGTATTCATGCATGCATGCATCTATGTATACATGCATACATACATTACATACATACATAGATATATCTATGCATGCATGCATGTATACATAGATATATATGTATATATGTATGTATGCATGCATTAATACATGCATATGCATACATACAAGATATATATATATATACATTCATAGATGTATGTATGGATGGATGGATGCATGCATATATATAGATACATGTATGTATGTATGGATGGATGCATGTACATGCATACATACATAGAGAGATTCATGTATGTATGCATGCATGCATATACATGGATACATGTATGTATGTATACATGCATACATACATATATCTATGTATACATACATATTGCATATATAGATATATGTATGTATGTATGCATGCATGCATGCATGCATATATATATATATATATATATGCATGCATCCATGCATACATACATGTATAAATTCATCCATACATATATATATATATATATGTATGGATGGATGCATCCATACATATATGTAGCTATGTATGTATGTATGCATGCATGCATCCATACATACATGTGTCTATGTATACATACATATTGCATACATAGATATATGTATGTATCTATGCATGCATGCATCCATAGATTTATGCATGCATGTATACATGTATCTATGTATGGATGCATCCATATATATATATATATATATATATATATATTGCATACATAGATATATGATGGGGACACAACCCAAGCATAAAATGGACACAACAGAAAAAGGGAAATTATATTAACTTGAAAATAAGCTAGTACATTTAGTACAGAGAAAATAGACTTCAAAATATGCCCTATGGGTTTACAATAGCATAAATTTGGAGATAATTTCTCCTTGTAGCACCTCCTCTCAAACTCCACTCCAAACTTTGTTTTACAATGCCAAAAATGTCCATAAATAGGCCTCAGAGGGTTAAGGACTAGGAATACATTTTAGAAAATGCTAGTTGGCATCCACTGACCAAATAGAAGGCTCTAGACACTGGGTTAGAAGTTGACACAAATTTACAAGAATCCCAAAATGGTAATCGATCTTCCGGGAGGCATAACTTTTGAACCATAGCTTCGATTGACAAACCATTTACATTTTTGAAAAGCTCTTGAAGTGCTCTATAGTCTTATGGACCGGCTTCACTTGTCCTCCATTTTTTGGCCCTTTTTGAGGTCATTTAATGCCCCTATACTAACTTTGAAGCATTCTTAGGAGGTCTCCAAAAATTTAAAAACTGCGATAACTTTCAAACCGTGGGGCCTTTTGACCTGATTCTTTTTCTAGAATGCTCTAAATTACAATTACATTCATCTAGCCAATTTACACCTCTTAGTTCACCAAAATGATGGCTCAATTAAATACTCCTATTTTTTTAGCATTTACACATATCCCAAGGTGTTCAAATACTCTATCCTAGAAAACTGATAGTGGAACTGTGAGAGTTGGAACCTTTATTTGACCCTAATGGGTATCTAGAAATGAAAACACATGAAACAAAAACTAAGTCTAAGTACATATTTTTTTTGGGTGACATAGAATTTCCCTTATACCTTTGGATGCTCCTGAATCAGACACCCAGGGTAGATTGAAAAGTGACCCTGTCACTTTAAGAATGGTAGAGAAAATCCCAAATGGGAAACCTCAGCTGCTGAAATCCAAGTTGAGTCCTATATCAGCCATCCTTTCCACTTGACCAAATATTCTTCATACTCCCTATTTCTGGTACTCCTACCCACATGATGATCTAGAATGTCTTCTATCTCCTCCTTCTTGGAAGCAGGAATTAGACATGGCTCTAACACTAGCTCCTCATTTGCACCATCATCATGATACTCTGTTAAGTTTGCAATGTTGAAAATAGAAGAAATGTGAATACCATATGGTAGCTCCACCTCATATGCATTTCCTGAGTCATGTTTTTTCAAAATTTTGCAGGGACCAAATTTCTTCATTTTTAGCTTGTTGTAAGTACCGGCTTGAAATCTTTCTTTTTGTAAGTGTACCATGACTAGATCCCCTACTTGGAATTCTTTGTCTTCTCCTTTGATCAACCCTAGTTTTATACTCTTGATTCATCTTGGTAATGTGTCCTTGAACCTCCTCATGTAGATGCTTGATATGTTCAACAAATTCCTCAGCTTCAGTACTTGTCCTCTCCCCTTGTTCTATCTTCCTCAATTCCGGTGCAGTCCTTGGGCTACTAACATATACAATTTGGAATGATGATTTTCTAGTACTCCTATTTACAGAGTTATTGTAAGCAAACTCTGCATGTGGTAGAATCAAATACCATCCCTTGGGCTTATCCTAATTTGCTGAGATGTTTAGTTGGGAATAAGCCCAAGGGGTGGGATTTGATTCTACCACAAGCCAAGTTTTCTTACAATAACTCTGTAAATAGGAGTATTGGTATATCAAAATTCCAAATTGTATATGGAAGTAGCCCAAGGACTATGCTAGAATTGAGGAAGATAGAGCAAGGGGAGAGGACAAGTGCTGAAGTTGAAGAATTTGCTGAACATATCAAGTATCTACATGAGGAGGTTCAAGCACACATTACCAAGATGAATCAAGAGTATAAAGCTAGGGTTGAAAAAAGGAGAAGACATAAGGAATTCCAAGTAGGGGATCTAGTAATGGTACAATTGAGAAAAGAAAGATTTCTAGCCAGCACTTACAACAAGCTAAAAATGAAGAAATTTGGTCCCTGCAAAATTCTGAAGAAACATGACTCAGGAAATGCATATGAGGTGGAGTTGCTAGATGGTATTCACATTTCTCCTATTATCAACATCGATGACTTAACAGAGTATCATGATGATGGTGCAGATGAGGAATTGATGTTAGAGCCATGTCCAATTCTTGCTTCTAACAAGGAGGAGATAGAAGACATTCTAGATCATCATGTGGGTAGGAGTACCAGAAATAGGTAGTATGAAGAGTATTTGGTCAAGTGGAAAGGACAACTGATAGAGGACTCAACTTGGATTTTAGCAGTTGAGGTTTCCCATTTGGGCTTCCCTCTACCATTCATAAAGTGACAGGGTCACTTTTCAATCTACCCTAGGCATCTAATGCAGGAGCATCCAAAGGTATAAGGGCAATCCTGTGTCACCCAAAAAGAAATGTACTTAGACTTAGTTTCTATTTCATGTGTTTTCATTTCTAGATACCCATTTGGGTCAAATAAAGGTTCCAACTCTCACAGTTCCACTATTAGTGTTCTAGGATAGAGTATTTGAACACCTTGGGATACATGTAAATGCCAAAAAAATAGGATTATATAATTGAGCCATCATTTTGGTGAACTTGGAGGTGTAAATTGGCCAAATGAATGTAATTGCAATTTAGAGCATTCTAGAAAAAGAATCAGGTCAAAAGGCCCCACGGTTTGAAAGTTATCGCGATTTTTTAGTTTTTGGATACCTCCTAAGAATGCTTCAAAGTCAGGTTAGGGGCATTAAATGACCTTAAAAGGGCCAAAAAATGGGGGATGAGAAAAGCTGGTTCATATGGCTATAGAGCACTTTGAGAGATTTTCAAAATGTAAACAGTTCGTCAATCGGAGCTACGGTTCAAAAGTTATGCCTCTTGAAAGTTTGGTTACTATTTTTGGATTCTTCTAGATTTGGACTAACTTCTAACGTGGCTTCTGGAGCCTTCTACTTGGTTGGTGGATGCTAACTAGCACTTTCTAGAATTTATTTCTAGTCCTTAACCCTTCGAGGTCTATTTAAGGACATTTTTGGCATTATAAAAGACAATTCCAAGTGGAGTTTGAGAGGAGGTACTGAAAAGAGAAATTATCTCCAGATTTATCCCAATGTCCATGAAGCAAAGAAAAGGTGCAAAAGAAACCATAACAGGTATAAAATCACTCAACCAAACACAATGTCAGGAGTATGGATGCAACATGCATCCCAAGGCAAAATAAAAGTGCAAAAGTCGTTTGACTGATATCCAAACAGATCATCAATGTCCACAACCCACATTGTGCCAAGAAAACTTCAGAAAATAGGGAAGCATGCAAAACGAGGTAAAAACCTCAAATTTTGGAAAAATTGCAAAATTAAAACCCATTTGGCCTTTGGGCAAAAAAATCTCAAAAGTCCAAAAATAAATGGAATCAGAAACCATATGCAAAAATAGCCAGCATAACAGCGTAAAATCCCAAACCCTCATCTTGAAAAATAGGGAAATGTTCATACTTGCCCAACCAGGTAGAACTAACATAAAGAAATGGAGGGGAACACTAGTTCTCAGCCTCCACACAAATGGCTAACAAAAATAGAAGCAGAAACAATAAAATGGGAAAGCCCTACCTCACAGCCAAAAGGGCAAAATGGGAATCTGAACCATAAAATAAATAGCTCGCAGAGGCAGCTGAAAATTGTGACAATCCAAGGTTTTTATGAGCTGGATCCGATGAGCCCAACCTCATGACGATCCCATGCCCATAGCTCCCACAATGAAAAAAATAGTAAATCCTCATGAAGAGGATTTTGGGTTTTACTCTCCAACTCTCTAATTCAAATGTGAGAAGTGAGAAATTAAATTCCTCTTTGGATATTTATTCACTTTTCGAGTGAATAATTGATTAGGGAAAATAACTAGCCAACCTTGTTAAACTCCGAATTGACCCAAATGAGAACAAGCTATTCCTATAAATAGGAATTCATCTATGGCAAAGCTACCAAAAATTAAAATAAATCAATTAAAAAGCATGAAAACCCAAAAACACAAAAATCACCTTAATGACTTTCGTGACAATGCAAAACTCTAAATGCACAAACACGCTCACTGGTCTAATCACATAATGCAAATAAGTTCGGATTTAATAATCACCAAAAGTTTTAATTTAAACATTTAATAAAGGATACGTCAACCATATAAGAGTGATATTGGTAAAATATGAAAGGTTGAATCACTAACTCCATGTGTCACTACTAGGGATATAAATCTTGCACACTAAACAACATGATCAAGTGCAATTGCATATAATAACATAGTCGAAGCAATAAATGCATTAAATCACCTAATTTAATAATTTATTTAATTATATTAAAATAATCTATTTATATCACTTACATTCATATAAAGCATAACAAGTAGGAATGAAGTAAATAACCATAGAATTTAATCCATCGCATAATATAATCAGAGGTATGTCCAAATACCAGATAAATAGATATCATCATAAAACACACTGTCATCTCAAAATTGCATCATCATGAAATATGATTAACTAAACAATATAGTAGTCTAATATCTATGATACTGAAATCAAGGTATAACATCTGACCCTCGGGTCATCTCAAATGTAAAGCATCACATGAGTAAGAAATATCTCTCTAATAAGAAATATAAGAAGGTAGATGTTCACAATACATAACCAAATAATCCAACAAGAACAATCTAGTTTAATTACTTAAGCATTTAATAATGATTGTTTATAGAATCAACAAAAAGACACTTAAAACACAAATGTAAACATAGTCATAAACATGACTAACCACTACTACAGGAACCTAGTCCAGTGTAGTGTGGTAAAAAAAACAAAGTCCAATCTCTGCACACATCTGAAGATAATCATGGAACAACATCATGATATCACATCAATCTTGGTAACAACTGGCACAAACCTTAGTCAACCTTAAATCACATCTTAATCTCATAGATCAGTAGAAGCATAAACAAAACAACAAAAATAGAAACATAAATCCAAACACCTCAACGGTGTAGACCACTCAGTGTCACAATCATGATCCATCACAAAAAAGATCAACAAGCTTGCATCCATCAAGATGACTTATAGAAGTCAAATGGGAGAGGCACTACAATGTATACATACATATATATATCTATGTATACATCATGCATGCATAGATATATCTATGTATGTATGCAATCTATAAATAGATATATGTATGTATGGATGCATGCATGCATGCATACATACATATATATCTTTGTATAAATGCATGCAAGCATAGATATATCTATGTATGTATGCAGTAGAAAACCTTGGAGTAGGCCATTCCAAGATGGCTTTTACCTTCTCTAGATCCATTTTAAGACCTTCAGGTGATATAACAAACCCCAAGTAGACTAATTCCCTTTTTGCAAAGATACACTTCTTCAGATTAATTAATAGTTTCTCTTCCCTCAACCTCTGAAGAACACTACCAATATGCAATAAATGTTCTTCCAAAGTCTTGCTGAAAATTAAAATATCATCCAAATAGACAATAACAAATTTTTCCAAGAACTTCTTAAGTACCTCATTCATAAGCCGCATGAAGGTGCTTGGGGCATTCGTCAATCCAAAGGGCATGACTAACCACTCATAAAGACCCTCCTTGGTCTTTAAGGTTATCTTCCACTCATCTCCTTCTTGTATCCATATTTGATGATAGCCACTCTTGTGATCTATCTTTGTGAAGTACTGAGCTCCACTCAAGCAGTCCATAAGATCATCCATTCTTGGCAAAGGAAACTGATACTTGATGGTTATCCTATTTATAGCTCAAGAGTTTGTACACATTCTCCACTCTCCATCCTTCTTTGGTGCTAGTACTATAGGTACTGCACATGGACTTAGGATCTCCAGAATCAAGCCCTTCCTCAATAGCTCCTGAACCTGTCTATTTAACTCCTTAGTTTTAGTAGGAGTCATCCTGTAAGCAGCTTTGTTAGGCAAACTAGCTCCTGGGATTAAATCTATCTGACGATTTATTTGCCTTACTGGTGGCAGTCCTTCTGGAACATTATCAAAGATAATATCTCCAAAATCACCTAGTAAATCTAAAAATTTAAGTGGCATTTCACTACTACTTTCTTTATCTTTCCTAGGAATCAAAGCATAGCACATATGCTAATGTTTCATGCCATCTAAAAACTTCCTTCCATCAACAAGACAAATCCTAGCACTGCTACATACCTTTTCACCTTCCTTTTTCATGGGCTTCAATTTGTGGCAAACTCCATCCTTTGTTAGAGAGTATGTGTTTGCATGACCATCATGTACTGCATGCCTATCACACTGCCATGATCTACCCAACAATAGATGGCAAACATCCATTGGTATAACATCATAGAGAACTTCATAATGGTAATTCTCAATTTTGAATTTCACTAAACATTGTTCACTTAGAATGACCTTATGATCATCTTTCACCCAAGCAATCTGATAGGGCTAGGGATGTCTCTCACTCTTGAGCTTCAGCTTAGAGACTATCTCTTCTGATACCCAGTTACTAGTGCTACCACCATCAATGATCACGTCACAACATTTATCCTCACACCTGCATCTAGTATAGAACAAACTCCTCCTTTGTTCTAGTTCAATCTTACCACTTAGTAAGACCCTTTCATTTACCAAGGTCTCTCCTCTTTCTGCATCCTCTAAATGTGATGATTGTGCATCCTCATCCACATGAGCAACCCTAGCTTGTCCCTCAGCTCTCCTATCTATCCTTCCTTGTCATTGAGGGCATCCAAAGGCACGATGACCTTCTTCATTACAATGGAAATAGGTACCATGGAAACCTCCTCTTCCTTGTCCATGTTCTCTACCTCTTCCTCTCTGATTTCCAAAGTCTTGATCATGGGAGCAGTTGAAACCCTTATTCCTCTGGTTTCTCCTGGTACCCATATCTTCATTTTTCTTTTGAGTTTCATTTCGGCCTCCAAATGGCCTACCACTACCCCTTCCTCCTTGACCGAGCCCTCTTTTCCTTCCTTCAAACCTTTTATTCAACTTCTCTTCAACTTGTAGGGCAAACTGATATGCCTCTTCAACACTGGTCATTCTTACCAGTCTTAATTTCTCTCGGATGTTGGGTTGCAACCCACTAATATAATGAGAAACCTTCTCCTTATTTGCTTCTACATGCTCTTCTCTAATCAAGAGTTGGTAAAACTCCTCTGTATATTCTTGGACTAAACTTCTTGCTTGCTTTAACCCATGCATCTTCTTAAACAAATCAAGGTCATAGTCCACAGGAATGAACTGCTTCTTCAATTTGTCCACTATGCGATCCCATCTTGTGATCTTCTCCTTTCCTCTTCTATTTCTTTCCAATTGAACCTCTTGCCACTAGATTTTTGCATGGCCTTTTAATTTGGCCTTTGCAAACTTAACCCTATCTGGGTCCCTAATATCCTCATACTCAAAGTATTCTTCCATTTCATTGATTCAATCAATCAACTCATCTAGTTTTAGATTTCTTGAAAATACACCCACTTCATTGTCATCCTCACTGTCATCACCTGTGACAAAATTTGTTCCTCTACAGAGCTCCTCTTGTAATGTTTGTACCTACCTTTGGAAGGCTCTAACCTCCTCTGGATTAATAGCTCTACCCCTTTTGCCAAGTTCTCTTCATGGAGGCATCTTCTAACTTGAACCCACAATCACACAGTTCTGGTTAGAACTGCATCATAGTTGGCACTCTATCTACACACTTAGGAAAACCATCTCTGATACCACTTGATGGAGGTACACTCTACTACCACTAAAAAAGGTATGCTCTAATACCACTTGATGGGGACACAACCCACAACTATAGAATGGACACAATAGGAAAGGGAAATTTTATTAACTATGAAAATAAACTAGTACATTTAGTATAGAGAAAAATAGACTTCAAAACATGCCCTAAGGGCTTACAATAGCATAAATCTAGAGATAATTTCTCCTTTCAGTACCTCCTCTCAAACTCCACTCTGAGCTGCCTTTTACAATGCTAGAAATGTCCTTAAATAGATCCCAGAGGATTAAGGACTAGGAATACATTCTAGAAAGTGCTAGTAGGCATCCACTGACCAAATAGAAGGCTGCAAAAGCTGCATTAGAAGTCACCACAAATTTAGAAGAATCAAAAAATGGTAATCAAACTTTTGGGAGGCATAACTTTTGAACTGTAGCTCTGATTAACCAACCGTTTACATTTCTGAAAAGATCTCAAAGTGCTCTATAGCCCTATGGAAAATATTTTATTGTCTCTCATTTTTTGGCCCTTTTTGAGGTCATTTAATGCCCCTACCCTAACTTTGAAGCATTCATAGGAGGTCTCCAAAACTTGAAAAACTGCAATAATTTTCAAACCGTGGGGCCTTTTGACCTGATTCTTTTTCTAGAATGCTCTAAATTACAATTACTTTCATCTGGAAAATTTACACCTTCTAGTTTACCAAAATGATGGCCCAATTACATAATCCTATTTTTTTGGCATTTACATGTATCCCAAGGTGTTCAAATACTCTATCCTAGAACATTGATAGTGGAACTGTGAGAGTTGGAACATTTATTTTACCCAAATGGGTATCCAGAAATGAAAACACATGAAACAGAAACTAAGTCTAAGTACATTTTTTTGGGTGACACGGGATTGCCCTTATACCTCTGGATGCTCTTGCATCAAAAAGTTTCTCCATAATCAACTCTTTCTTCTTGAGCATAACCCTTGCACACTAGTCTTGCCTTGTTTCTTGTTACCTCTCCATTTTCATTTTTTTTTCCTAAAACCCTAGCATTTCCCAATAACATTTTTATCTTTAGGTCTTGATCTTGGCACTAAATTTCAAGTATTTTTCTTCTCAATCTATTCAATTTCCTTATTCATTATTTAAAGCATCTTTTACTATCTTGCCCACTCAAATTCACAAAGTAAGAATGTGCAATCTTTGAGTCTTTTCCTTGTCATAACACTTGATTTAACATCACCAATGATTTGTCTAGGTTTGTGATGTCTTCTCTCCTATTTTTCTAGCACAGGTAGTTCCCTTCTCAATTATTCTACAAGTTCATCTAGAAAAATAATCTCAAGCTCATTTGATCTTTCTTGTTTAGGTTCCAATTCATTATCTGCATCCTGAGCATTTTCTATTAGATGGTTAGCATTCCCTATCTGTGACTCAGCATCTTTAGTTTATTGCTCAACACCCACTCTGTATTGCTCAACAGTTAGTATTTGCACTTCATCATTTCTTGTTTGTTGGGAAATTGTATCTTGATTTTTTTGTTTATTTTGAGTGCTAGTGCTGATCTCGGATTGGTTTTGATAATTGAGTGTCAACACACTTATGTCATTTACTTAGTTCATGCCAAACTAGTAATATATGCTTAGTATAATATGTAAATAAAAGATTGTGTCAAGTTGAAATGAGTGTCAACTCACTCATGTGTCAAGTCACTCAAGTGCTAAGCAGATAGACCGTGTTGAGTGATTCAAGTGCTAAGAAAATAGTAGATGCCAAGTAGTTTAAGTGTCGAGTCAGAAATAGAATTATAGTATGTGCCGAGCATCAGTAACTTCAAGTGTCAAGAAACACAAATTGAACATATTTGTTTTTGATTGAACAAATAACTATCTAAACCATTTTTCATCTGACCAAAGGATAGAATATTGTGATGTCCCCTTCTAGCTAAAGACATCACTTTAGCTGGTGATTAACCTATCAGAGACCCTCGTAGGCTAATAAGATTGGATACAGGGCCACCTTGGTGTGGAGATCCTCCAAGGACCAAAGCAAAGTACTGTTCTGGGTTGCCAGAGTTTGTTTATGATGAGTTTTCCTTTGAGTTTGGCTTGGTCAGGCTATTTTTAGCAGTTTTGGAGTTATAAAGATAGACCCCTGCTATTTTTAGAAAAGGGGTATGGTCATATGCAGTTCTATCATGTTAGCTCCTAGTCCAAATGACATTCAGAAATGTTGAGTAATAATGGAGATATTAATGTTTATTTAGTTAAAATAAACATTATTGGTTTTGAGCCTATATTGTTAAGTTATAATATATAACTTAAGTGAGGGTCATGATATCATAAAAGGGGCCATTGTCTCAATTAATTGTGGGTCCAAGCTTATGGAAAAATTAAAAGGGATTTTCTAAGTTATAATGTAATAACATTTTTTTATGTTATTATTATATCTTTTATCCCACATTGAGTGTGGAGACTCATTCTGGAGTTGAGGAGTCCTTACAAACAAACCTTGTCTTCCTTCAAGAGCAGGTTATGAGAATTGCTTAAAAAATTTGCCTTGTGAAATTTCTTGAAGTGTGGCAACAAGGGTTTCTACAAGTTTGAGAAGAATTCAAATTGTGGAGGACGTAGTATCTTCAGAGTTGATGCAATTTGAGGGTGTGAAATATCACTTGAATTTTGCCTGTGAGTTGACTTCATTCTGGAGTCATTATTGTGTTTAGTAGGAAAGAATTGGATGAATCTGTTATAGGTTGGAAGGGGTTATAACAGTAGCTACAGTGCTATGAACAGTACAGCGCTATAGTGAATTAAAAATTAGAGATTTAATATTGTGGTTTTTGATAGGTGCTGCCCAAGGAGGAAGCAACCAGCAGCGTGGTTGCGTATCGGAGACAAAAATCAAGTTTTTTTCAACTATTAATGATGATGTTTTTAATGTATGCTTCCAGCAATAAGTATTGTACAAACATTAGGAGCCATCTGAATAAATGAATTTGATTAGCATTATAATCAAATTTGAGTTATAATTTGAGGTAGCTTAGTTTTCAATATTTGTATTTTCTTTTCATCAACTCAAAAACCCAAAAACAGCTTAAAACATTCAAAAACAAACCAAAAACAATTATTACACGTAGGGAAACAAATAGTGATCAGCGTAGAGCCAATTTGGGGTTCTTACATTGGTATTAGAGCCTCATTACTGCCATCTTGAGGGTTTGGGGAGTCATATGCAGCCACCAGAAATTGGACCACACAGGTACCATACTCATAGGAGAGCTCTGATTGAAAGAGAATAGTTACAGGAAACAGGAAATATGGAAGAGAGGCATGATGGTAGTCCACCTAGAAACAAGAGGAATAATGATGATCAGGATACCAGAGAATTCTACCGTGCTATGGTTACAGGGCAGTAATAGATGGCACAAGCATTACAGGCACTCACAACTATGGTAGAAAGGATGAACCCACCTGTTAGACAAAATGGGGAGCTGGGAGAACAAGGAGATAACAGGAGTGCTACAGGTAATCAAAGACCACAATGGACCCATTCCAAAATAGCTGATAGGCCTACATGCCCTACATTTGTTTCGGAGGAGCCAGAAGAAGCTCCGGTAGAGGAGGCAATAGGAGACCCCATATTTGCAGATGCACTCATGGCTGCAAATGATGAATGGGAATTATTAGCTCCATAGGTTTAGGAGAGTATGACCTTTGAACACTTTGTAAATTAGAGGAGAGAGAATTACAGGTCACTCAGATAAGATAGGAGGCCTAGAGGTCAAAATAGTAAGCTGAAGAGGGCTACAGGCAAGCTTACTGTGCCTACATTTGATGGGAGTGGTAAGATGACACTTCAAGCTTGGATTGATAAGCTTGACACATTTTTGGCACTGAGGCCAATGACAGAGATTGAAGCTATCAAATATGCCACCTTGCATTTGGAGGGAATAGCACATGATTGGTGGTACCATGGTATGGTAACACTTCAGCATAACCAAGTGATAGAATACCAGGACTTCATGGATAGGTTGGTTGAAAGATTTGACAAAAAAGATCTAGAGATTTACTTTCGGGACTTAGCACAGCTGAAACAAATAGGCAACTTGGAGTATTTCATTGGTGAATTTTAGCGGTTGGCAAACATGGTGCCAAACATTTCAAAGCATAGATTGATAGTTCTTTTCATTGAGGGCCTATCCGAACCACTAAGAGGTTGGATAAAGGCATTTGATCCTATTTCTTTACAGGAAGCAATAAAAAAGGCAAGAAGTACAGAACATGCAGTCCCAACAAACAAATTTCAGTCCAAAGGAGCATCTTCTAGTAAGGATAACAAACCATTTTATAAAAAACCAGAGAGGACTGATTTTAAAAATGATTCTAAAGATAAAACTCCAGCACCTTTTGACAAGGAAAAATTAAACGATTTGAGGAAGAAAAAATTATGTTTCTACTGTAAGGGACCCTATGATGCAAACCATGATTGTCCTCTTAGGCCAAAGGGAAAAGCTAATAGAGTTATGTGGGCATACTATGAGGAATCAAAATCAGATAATTCAGATCAGCAGTCTGATATAGAGGAAATAGATGGTGAAAAAGAGGAAGACAAAGCTAAAAACTTGTCTAAAATGGAGTCCAAGGATGGGGAAGGAGATGTAAAAACTTAGGGAAGCTCGTCTCACTAGTATTAAGCAAGAAGGGTCATTCCGGATGAGAGGAGTACTCGCTGGACAGCGAGTCATAACCTTGGTTGATACAGGTGCCACTCATAATTTCATTCATGCTAGGATGGTGGAGAAGTGTGGCATACAAACAGAAGAGTTTGGGGGAATTAGAGTGAGGGTAGTAGATGGCTATGTCCTCAAATGTGATCGTAGGATCACTGGACTCCCATTGGAAGTTAATAATTATGACTTTAAGGAAGATTTTTATGTTGTACCTATGGGAGATACAAATATAGTTCTTGGGATGAGTTGGTTGCATGATATTGGTGAGTTCACTCTTAACCTCAAGGAGATTGAGATGAGGTTTAAAGTGAATGGGAAGACCCATATTCTTAAGGCAATCAGGGACAGTGATCTCAGGATGGTCTCTTTTCATAGAATGGCTAGATTGATTCGACATGATCAGGTAGAGTGGGCAGCAGAGTGCATGTTGATGCCATCACAGGAGGGATAGCATAAGATTGAATATCCTCCTGATATTCAGGAGGTTAGAGTTAAACACTCTAAGGTGTTCAGTGACATTCCACTAGGTAGACCACCAGATAGAGGTATTGAGCACATCATTGAGTTAGAGGAGGGGGCTAAGCCCATCATGATTACACCTTACAGGCATCCGAAGATGTTGAAGGCTAAAATTGAGGAAACCATAAAGGAGTTACTTGCTATGGGCCACATTAGATCAAGTAAGTCTCCTTTTGCTTCTTCAGTGGTGTTAGTAAAGAAGAAAGATGGGACATTGAGGATGTGCATTGATTACAGAGTGCTTAATAGGAAGACGATTAAAAATAGATACCCCATTCCTAGGATCGATGAGTTGATAGATGAGCTTTATGGAGCTTGCTTCTTCTCAAAGATAGATTTTAGATCAGGTTATCACTAGATCAAAGTTAGAGAGCAGGATATCGAGAAGACAACCTTTAGATGTCATTGTGGCCATTTTGAGTTTGTAGTTATGCCATTTGGGCTAACTAATGCACCTGCTACTTTTCAGGCAACAATGAATAGGTTTTTCCATCCTCAGTTGAGGAGATTTGTACTTGTCTTCTTCAATGATATCTTGGTATATAGTAGATCTTGGGAGGAGCACTTGGTTCACCTGGACATGGTGCTGGGTATATTGGACAGAGAATCTTTGTATGCAAAGGAGTCAAAGTGTGATTTGGGCATGACAGAGTTGTTATACTTGGGTCACATCATTAGTGCAAAGGGCATGTGCATGGATCCTAAAAAGATTCATGCCATTGTGGAGTGGCCTTCACCAGTGAACCTTACATAGTTGAGGGGCTTTCTAGGACTATGTGGTTTCTACAGAAGGTTTGTGGATGGATATTCCAGGCATGCGGCACCCTTGATAGATTTGATGAGAAAGGGAGCTTTCTTGTGGACTCTTGAGGCACAAGAGTGTTTTGAGAAATTTAAGGGGTTGATGACTTCTTGTCTAGTGTTAGCATTACCAGATTCCAGAAAACCTTTTGAGCTACATTGTGATCCTTCCGGAGAGGGCATTGGAGTGGTGCTTATGTAGGAGAAGCACCCTATTGCTTATGAGAGCAGGAAATTAAGAGGGCTAGAGCGGAGCTTCAGCATATATATTAATGAGATGTTAGCCATTATGCATGCTTTGGACAAATTCAGGCAATATTTGGTAGGTAGAAAATTTTGTATCAAAACCGACCATAATAGCCTAAGACACTTTTTGGGGCAGCGAGATCTCAATGATAGGCAGCAAAAGTGGGTGAGCAAGTTACAGTCCTATGACTTTGACATTACATATTTTAAGGGGACACAGAATGTAGTTGCTAATGCCTTATCACGTAGGCCCCATTTGAGCTTATTGATAGACATATAAGAGGATTGGAGACACTTGATCCTTGCAGAGTATGCAAAGGACACTTGGGCAGCTGGATTCATAGATGGGACTATTCAGGACAGAAGATACACCCTTGTGAATGAGCTCATCATTTACAAAGGACGAATATTTTTGGTCCCAGGATCAGTAGTGAGGAGGGTGGTTTTGAAATCTTTTCATGATTCACCTATGGTAGGACATCCTGGTTTCTACAAGACATACCGACAGATTAGAGAGCGATTCACATGGAAAGGGCTCAAAGTAGAGGTACTTCAATATGTTAGGGAGTGTCCCACTTGCCAGAAGAATAAGCAAGAACACTCCTATCCAGCCGGTTTACTTCAGCCATTTTTGATTCCTGATAGGAAGTGGAAGTGTTTGTCTATGGACTTCATCACAGGACTGCCTAGAGCCCAAGGCAGAGACTGCATATATGTGGTTGTGGATCGCCTTACGAAGTTTGCAAACTTCTTTTTGATCACTGCTACAGAGGAGGTAGAGTTGTTCTTCAAAGAGATATTCAGATTACATGGCTTACCTCAGAGAATTGTAAGTGACAGAGACAACAGGTTTATGAGTCATTTTTGGCAGGAGCTATTCAGGTTGTGTGCGAGAAAGCTCACTCTGAACACTAGCTACCACCCTCAGACAGATGGTCAAATAGAGATAGTAAACAAATGGGTGGAGGGATATCTCAAAAATTATATAGCAGGGAAACAAAGGGAATGGGTAAAATGGATTTATCTCTGTGAGTATTGCTACAATACCACTTATCACATGTCTATTCAGATGTCACCCTTTATGGCCCTGTATGGGTATGAGGCACCCAATTTTATGGATCTTCCTTTGAGTGACAGTAGAGTGCCCAGTGCAGGTGATTTGTTATACGAGAGTCAAGACCTTGTTAAGACTCTCAAGGATAATCTAATTAAGGCACAAAATCAGAAAAAGCAATATGCAGATCAGAAGAGGACTGAGCAGACTTTTGAGGTTGGAGACATCGTGTATCTTATGTTGCAGCCTTACCGTCAATCCACTCTCAAGAAGAGTGGTGCCGAGAAACTCAAGCCATGATACTATGGTCCATTTAGGATTATCAGGAAAGTGGGAGAGGTGGCTTATGAGTTAGACTTGCCGGCAGAGAGCAAGGTACACAATGTTTTTCATGTGTCACGCCTCAAAAAGGTGCTAGGGCATCATATTGTGCCTTCTACAGTACTACCACCCCTGGATGATGAGGGAAAACTTGTTTTGATACCGAAGGCTATCATTGATTTTAGAGAGAGGAACTTGAGGAAATGTACCATCCGAGAATATTTGGTGAAGTGGAAGGATTTTCTGGTAGAGGATGCTACTTGGGAGTGCGAGGAGATTTTACAGCATCCAGAGTTGAGATTGCTTGAGGACAAGCAATTTCAGGGAGGGCAGACTGTGATGTCCCCTTCTAGCTAGAGACATCACTTTAGCTAGTGATTAGCCTATCAGAGACCCTTGTAGGCTAATAAGATTGGATAGAGGGTCACCTTGGTGTGGAGATCCTCCAAGGACCAAAGTAGAGTACTCTTCTGGGTTGCCAGAGTTTGTTTATGATGAGTTTTCCTTTGAGTTTGGCTTGGTCAGGCTATTTTTAGCAGTTTTGGAGTTATAAAGATAGACCCCTGCTATTTTTAGAAAAGGGGTATGGTCATATGCAGTTCTATCATGTTAGCTCCCAGTCCAAACGACATTCAAAAATGTTGAGTAATAATGGAGATATTAATGTTTATTTAGTTAAAATAAACATTATTGGTTTTGAGCCTATATTGTTAAGTTATAATATATAACTTAAGTGAGGGTTATGATATCATAAAAGGGGCCATTGTTCCAATTAATTGTGGGTCCAAGCTTATGGAAAAATTAAAAGGGATTTTCTAAGTTATAATGTAATAATATTTTTTATGTTATTATTATATCTTTTATCCCACATTGAACGTGGAGACTCATTCTGGAGTCGAGGAGTCCTTATAAACAAACCTTGTCTTCCTTTAAGAGAAGGTTATGAGAATTGCTTAAAAACTTTCCCTTGTGAAATTTCTTGAAGTGTGGCAACAAGGGTTTCTACAAGTTTGAGAAGAATTCAGACTGTGGAGAACATAGTATCTTCAGAGTTGATGCAATTTGAGGGTGTGAAATATCACTTGAATTTTTCCTGTGAGTTGACTTCATTCTGGAGTCAATATTGTGTTTAGTAGGAAAGAATTGGATGAATCTATTACAGGTTGGAAGGGGTTATAATAGTAGCTACAGTGCTGTGAACAGTACAACGCTACAGTGAATTAAAAATTAGAGATTTAATATTGCGATTTTTGATAGGCGCTGCCCAAGGAGGAAGCAACCAGCAGCGTGGTTGCATATCGGAGAAAAAAATCAAGTTTTTTTCAACTATTAATGATGATGTTTTTAATGTATGCTTCCAACAATAAGTATTGTACAAACATTAGGAGCCATCTGAATAAATTAATTTGATAAGCATTATAATCAGATTTGAGTTATAATTTGAGGTAGATTAGTTTTCAATATTTGTATTTTCTTTAAATCAACTCAAAAACCCAAAAACAACTTTAAACATTTAAAAATAATTAGTACACCCAGGGAAACAAACAGTGATCAGCGTAGAGCCTATTTGGGGTTCTTACAAATATGATCCTTTGAAGATAAGGATGAATCTGTATATAGATTCCTTATGCAATTACATATAGCCAATCAAAAAATAGGAAGGATTAAGTAGCGAAAAGGATGAATCTTAGTCATAGATTCATACTTAACCCTAAGTCTTCTAGTCTTCTTATGGAGGATGAAACCCTAAACTTTATATGAGCATGTAAGGAATTGAAGGAGAAATATAAAGAAGTTTCTATGTGAAAAATAGAGTGTTTGATGGAGACTTAGAAGTTATAGAGAGTGAATTGCAAAATCAATTGGAGGAGAACACAAAACAAAGGAATACAACAATTGTTACATCAGATTAGGAAGGATCAACAAGGACACTATATGGATTTTATCTTTAATCAAGCTACCAAAGCTAATCACAAGATCCATGTTAAAACATCCTAATGGGTGATTTTAGTTAAATCTCCTAAACAGAGGAGTCATTACAGACTATTGTAAATCCTTTAATAGGATGACATTCCAAGTGGATATTCTGAAGTCCTTTAGCCAAGAATACTTCTAACAAGGTGTTGAAATCCTCTAACAAGGTGGGACTTAACAGTCCTTGTAAGCCTTTAATAGGGCATGTCTTTCACAGGGTAGATCATGATTCATGGTCAATCTAGTGTAACCTTAATTGTCTACACTTTATTGCTACAATAGTGAAGAATTGTGGGTATCATCCCCACCCCAATTTTACCTTGTTTTGGAGGTTGTCTTGGTAATTATATTAGTTGTCAAATGTGTGATTGATTATATGTTTACATGATTTAGATGTATATGGTTTACATGTTATTTTAGTTTATCTATTGAATGCATGAGATGGGTAAGTGGTGAAAAGTTTTATGGGTTCATGTTTTGACTTCCGATTCACCCCCCGCAAACACCCCCCCCCACCCAACACCCCCCCTCTAAGAAATTTATCTTTCCTACTTGTAATCCCAACAATTGGTACTAGAGCTAAGTTCTCAGAAGAAGAAGCTTTGCAACTTAAAGAAAAGATCTTGAAATGGAAGTCTACAAGTTCAGAAAGACCATTGAGAACCAAGAGATTGAGATACATCTCATACTAAATCAACTAAATAAAGCCAGAGATTCTTTGAAGAGTTCCTTAAAGAGAAGGAAAGAGATTGCTATAGTAGAAAATGACACACTATACAAAGAGATCAACACCACAAATTTATTTACAGATGGTAACTCTAGTGAATTTGCTGTAGCAATTGTAGATCTAATGGAAAAGAATAGAGCACAAGCTAAAGAAATCATAAATCTCAATTTGGAGTAAGAATCACAAGCTATAATGCAATTGGATACCTTAATCCAAATGATGAATGCCCATCATGAGTTGAATGTCAAGGACATTGAGATAACTACATTGAAGTTGCAGAATGAACAAATGTAGAATGACCTAATAAGAGAAAAAAAAAATATTGAAAGATTCAACAAGCCAAATGAAGTGATCAAGTACTTTGAGAAACTAATAAAATCCCCTAGATCTAGTATAGATACATCAAGATTGGGCTACACAAGCACTAAAGAAGGAGAATCATTCAAAGCTATTGAGAAAAGGAACAACAAAGGTAAGAACTCCAAACCTACTTGTCATCATTGTGGTAAGAAATGACATACTGCTAATGTGTGCATGAGAAAGAATACAAATTAGAAAGCTAAGCCTAAGAACATGCCTCATTGTCATAAGTGCAAAAAACAAGGTCATCAAGGACATGAATTTAGAACTAGAACCATGCATGCACCAAAATTTGAAGGACACTGCTATAATTCTCAGAAGAATGGGCGTAGAGCCTATAAATGCACATCCAAGTCCACCTGATCATCAAGAAAGCCAACAAAGGTAAGAAGCCATGAAAAATCTTATGATTGGGATTAAAATACAAGATATAGCTATCACTATTGCTAGAAATATGGACATGTACCTAAAAACTACATTAAGACTCACTTCAATGGTAACTACAAAAGATGGTTGAGTCAAACTATATGTTTTAGCTATCACAAGACTGATCACATAAGTAATAATGTTTAGCTAGGTCCAAGGAACCAAGTTGTGAATTTGATAAAGGTAAAGGCAAGGCAGAAGTTGAACATATCAAAAATGAGATGAACAAGACATGGAAGAAGAAAGATGGTGGCAGTACATCAAATGAATGGACCACTTCACCCAATGGATCAAGTGGTCACACTTCATCAAACTAAGCAAACAAGAGGTATGTGGGAATGATACTTAAAGTCTTTCATTATACATTAGTTCCAAAAGAAATTATCACTAGAAAGATTACATTAGCATGAATTAAGATGCAAGAAGTTGTGGAAAATTCAATGTTAAATCTTCAACTTCTCATGTTTTTGTCAAGCATTAAAAGTCTTTTGTATATACTAAGTGAAATACTATTGAGTACCAAGCTACTAGTCAAAGATAGTTAGAGCTAAGCCTATAGTAATTATCGAGTGAGAAAAGTCTCTATAGATAATGAGTGGAACAAAAATTATGTTGATGTCAAGTTTATAGTTGTACAAGCACCAAGCATTAAATGCAAAGTTTTGAAGGGTATAAGGTTAAATTTCACCTATTTTTTGTTATTACAAATTCAAGTAGGAGCAAGTAGAGAAAAGAGGTGATTCAAAATCTAGTTTGAAGTGTATTTCAAAGATCCTAGCAATAATCAAGCACTAGTTCATCAAATGTTTGAGGTATTCTCCATAAATCGAGCTACGCAATTTAAGTTTTGTAAAACCCTAGTTTGATAGAATGGCTTCTAGTTCAAAGAATGTGAAGGAGAAAGAAGTTTTTGATGTCCAATTAGTCAAAAATGAGGTCAAACAACTAAATTTGAAAGCCATCCTAGACATAGCCTAACAAAATGGCTCATCGGGTACATTATCCATGATTCCACCTAAGGTTATAATGGTCCAAGACATAAGAAAATGTCGTAACTAAAAAGTAGGAGGCATAGGTGATATGGAAATAAGGAAAGATTATGATAAGTTGTGTGAAAATGACATTTTAAAGGATGAATTTAAGATAGTAGAGAGAAAGGGTTTGACCCATGCCCTAGATTTTTCCACAGTGTTCAAGATGGAATGGAACAAGATAGTGTTAAGTAGGATACATCATGGATGTCTATGGTTGGAAGGAGTACCAATCAATATTTCAAAAAGAATTTTTCACAGGGTGACTAGTTTTCCATCCCAAGATCGACCAAAGACCCTATGAAGTGACTCAAAAGAAGTAATTAAGAAGAACACATGAGCTAAATGGAACAAGAGAGGAATGCCAATTGATACCATCATTGATCATCTACTTGAGTTTGTTGTTAGGGTTATTTCTCACAAATTTTATTAGTCAAGCAAGTTAAATAATGCACGATGCATTACAGTTAATGTTGAATATAAAATTGTCAAGAAAGATCATACTTATGATCTTGCAAAACTTTAAATGCAATAGATAAATGAGAACCTAGGTGTCATTACAAAGATAAAAAGTGCACAGTGTAAATTTGGATCAATACTTGTATGCATATTTTTCTATGTACAAAATGAATTCCCATCCTTTGGAAAAATAGGCTAGAAGACCAATAGATTAGTAGTTGTATAGATCAATGAATATATTAAGCAGATGGGTAAGTACTTTGAAACAGTTATGAAAAGCTATTTTGAAGACTTTGAGAAGTCTATGAAGTAGAGGTTGAGGATACCTATCTCCTTAGTTGAACAATACTACAATGACATATGTTTTCTTGTAGATATTGATTACACATACATACAAGTAGTAGTACCTAGGGTAAGATGGTTAAGACCTCTAGCATATGAGATAAATGTTGATGAAGCCTTAGGTACCATCACTACACTCCTAGCAGAGGATATTGATAAAGGTGCCAAGATATTTGGTTATTATGATTTTATGAAATCCAAATTTGAAATTGAATTGAAGACTACTTCTACACTAAAGAAGAAAGATAAGTTGATAAAGAAGCTCAAGACTAAATTTGTTGAGAGTGTAGAAGAGGAGGAAGAAGATGATGAAGAAAAAGAAGATGAAGAGAAATAACAAGCCCAAGAACCTCTTTCTTTGACCCAAGGCATGGGTGAGGATATTGAAGAAGAAGGTGTTGAGGAAGTAGAGGAAGCACCAGAACAAGTAGAACCAAAGAAGAGAAAGGCCAACGCACAACCTGTAGTAAAGACAAAGGATAAAAGAATTGTTAAGCCAAGCCAAGAAAATCTTACAACACCAACAACTAGGAAAAACACAAGGGCCACTACACAAAATGCCAAAGAGCAAGCAAAAGAAAAGGCTACGGCTACAAAACAAGAAGGGCTAGAGCAGAAGACACAAAGGAGAAAATGCATTGCATAGAAAGAGACTGATGATGAAAGAAAAAAAATTCAAGATAAAAGAAAGTTTAGAGTGGTAAGTCATCCAAAAAAATATAATCTTGAGAATCTCTATGAAAATGTTAGAAACAATGCTAATTTGACAGATTTACAAAATATTGATTTTGGGAAAGTTGGTAGAGAAGAAAAAAATTTGATTGAATAATTAATATATGCAATGATGTCAAAATTCAAGAACACTCCACTTGAATTGGATAATACAATGCCTAAGGATCTATATATAGGGCATTTAGCATCCTTTAGAACAATTTTGAAGATGTTGTCATGAAATACACTCAAATATGGAAATTGATCTATGGGTTGACAACTGTCAAAGAAGGAGAAGAAGATTCCTTTGAGGGAAGAAATAATGATGATGAAAAAAATGATAAGGAAGAAGAAGATATAGAAAAGGATACTACTATAGAGGAGACATAAAATGGAAAAGATAACATGGCTACAACCGGAGAGCAGCAAGAAGAACAAAGTGTGCAAGACACACAAATGCCTAGCATGAGACCTCCACATGACACAAGCATACCTGTAGAAACTATAAATGTTAAGGATTTTCCTAATAATTCAGCTCAAAAAATCAATCCTTTAACTCCAGAAGATCTCAAGAATATTCTTGACCAATCCACACTACAAGCCAGATTGTGTGAAAATACAGTATTGGTTAGTGTTGATGAACTTCAAAAGGTAGTAGCTGACATTACAAGGGATAAGGTGAATATAAAAGAACCACCTTCTGTCATCCCTTTAGCTACTAGTGCTCAACCTTTAATACAAACATCAGTAGATATATCAACAAAGGTTGATACAAATGTGAAATTTGATTTGGTTAAATAGCAACAGGCTGTAAGAGAAGAGGAAAAGGAAACCACAATAGAGCAAATAAGACAGAAAGACACATCTATACCTATAGCAAAAACTATGATGTCCCCACTCTAATATATAAATTAAATAATAAATAAGTATTATATATAAAGTTATATTAATAAAAATATTAAAGTAATAATATTTTATATGTAATATTATATAATAATATCCTCGCATTATAATAACAATATGGAATTACGAAATTAATTAAATAATAAGCTAATATAATTATAAATAAATAATTATATTTTAATTATTAAGATATGATTTAATATAGAAACACTATTAATATAAAGTATTATAATATAGTAATATAATTTATTTAGTTGATATATTATTAAAATAATATATGTTACACTATAATTATTATTAATATAATATACCTTATGATATTAATTAATCAAGCTTATTAATATAAGTATATAATTAATATAAATATATAATTATATTATTATTACTAATATAATATAATTAATATTATAAAAAGGCGTGACTCCTAGAAATGAAAACTATATATACATTGATAAATATAATATTGAGCGGGATATGATAAGGAGAAATATAAAGGGAAATAAGAAGGAATCATTCACAATCTAGGAGCAAAAGGAGAAAATATATACACAATAAGGTTATAAACCCTAATGTCCCAAAAGGGGACATTACAGAAATCCAAGGTGAAAATCAAATCATTATAATTGTAAGAATTTGTCTTAGGAAAAATTCACCCAAGATCGAAGAACTCGAACACAAGCACAACTATAGACCAAAAAAGAGTATGATCAATATATTAAAGTATGTCCTCATTCATTACTCTATATTGTATGTACAAACACACTAGGAGTGCCTGTATATAAAGGCCTCTCAAGAAGCACCTAGAATGTCTCTATAAAAAGCTAGGAGACAAGATAAACATGAAAACTAAGCACAAATCTTATCCATCATTCTAGATGAGAGGATAAGAATGATAAGGTGTATCTCAAGTGGAGATGTTGTAGACACCATGTGATTAATTAGTGTGCTAACTCCTATGTTGTCAAGATGACAACTCACAAGAGTGCATATACTCTTAGGTGACTAATAAATAAATATTAAACTAATGCATTAACCTAAGTAAACTTAAGTAAGTGTAAATAGTGAATAATTATTTACACCAACACCCCCCTTTAAGTGAAACTTAGGGGAATTCACTTAAGCTCATGAAAACTAGGATGAAATGCAAAATGGGTCCTAGCTACTAGGACATGTTAGGTACCCAGGTACATAATAAAAATAAAGTCCCTCATAAAGTGAAGAAAGAGGGAAAATCTCATGGGTAAAACCCTCCACCAAAAAGAGAGATGAAGAGACAACATGCATGGATGGATGGAGTAATCAAGATGCACACCCCCCCCACCCCCCTACAACATACATCTATTATATACAAGAGAGAAATGGGAGAAGGAAAAAACCCCTTAAGAGGAAAAACTCCCCCCCCCCCCCCACCCCCGTAAAGGAGAAGAAGAAGAAGGAGAAAAGGTTTTCTTGCCCCTAAAGGTAGTTTGTTGATCAGTGAGAAATGCTACAATGTGAGAAATGCTAATCCATGACCTTTGAATGATGTTCCTCCCCTTTGGAAGAAACAATAGTAGAGGTACTGGTGAGACACTTCCCCTTTGTATAGGAAGAATTTGAATGATGTAAGGTGTCTCTGAAACCTATTCAAATTTCCCTATGTTGATATTAATGATGGCTCCTTCCAAACCTATTGAGAAGAAGTGTAGATCTAGCAAGGAGTGATGCAAAACCTATTTCAAGTAACCATATATCTCCTCAACTAACAAAGAGACCATCAAAAATTTTTGTACATAATTATCGACAATCACATTAGCCTGTAAATATGGATCATGTAGAGAATGGACATGAGGCTCAAAGTGAGCCCTCACAAAAATTGTAGAAGGATCATCATCATCAAAGAGAAGATGCAAATCATCAAGGTTGTCTCCCAAATCTATTGTGTGTGACTCCACGAAGATACCTACAATGTCTTCCAAGAAGTCATCAACTAAAGCTAGAGCTGGAAGACAACATGTATCCTACTATACTAGACCTTTCACTGTGGCAATATAAGCATGTGGACTATATTGATGCCATGACCTTTTGCTAAAACTATTGATAGAACCCCACATATCTAAATGTGTTGAAGCACTATCATTGGTTTCACAATTAGTTTCCATAGTGTATGAAGTGTGGAAAGGATTAGACGATAAGTTGGGTGAAATTTCCTCAAAGTGAACATCCTTCTCCACAAAAATCTCAGAGTCTCAAGATACATAAATATGTAAGCCTTAACACCATCTACCCTAGGTGCTGGTGCCTTGCATCCCCTGGAAGATAGGTTTGCCCATGCTGGACAACTAAAGACTCTGAAGTGACTCACAACTACATTTCTACTACACCATGCCTCAAAAGGGATCTTCCCATCTAGGGCATTATGAGGAGACCTACTAAGTATGTGAGTGGCACTGCTAATGGCTTCAACTTCAAGTGTTGAATCAAGAGACTTTTCTTTAATCATGCAACTTTCCATGGACTTAAGAATTCTAATCCTCATGGCTGTAATATTTTTCTTGTATGGATTGAATGATGGTGGATTTTGAAGATCAATTCCTTCAAGTTTGGAAAAGTCCTTAAGTCTTCTATCCACATATCTGCTTCCATTGTCCATCTGTAGAACCTTGATAGCTTTCCTAGATTTGTGTTAAACATGAATCTTAAAGGCTTGAACCTTATGAACCACTTCATTCTTTTGATGAAGGAAATAGACCCATGTGAACCATGAAAAGTCATCAAAAAAAGTAAGGATGTAGTAGCCTTGGCTAACTAAAGTCACTACAAAGGGTCCTACTAATACCATGTGAACCAATTGGAGAACAACTGGTGCTCTATAAGGCTTCCTTTTATCATACTTCTCCTCAAGATGCATATCCACTAAACATGAAGAACACTCACCCTTAGAAAATTTTATGTTAGGTAGACCTTTGACCATGTGTTTTGAGAAAAGTTGCTAAAGATAGCAGAAGGCAAGATGACCAAACTGCTCATGCCATATTTTGATTTGTGAATTAG
The DNA here is from genome assembly GCA_028749045.1 of Cupressus sempervirens. Taxonomy (NCBI): domain Eukaryota; kingdom Viridiplantae; phylum Streptophyta; class Pinopsida; order Cupressales; family Cupressaceae; genus Cupressus; species Cupressus sempervirens. The sequence continues at coordinate 271,622,133 of CM053789.1, forward strand.
ATTGAGTTAACAAGGCATGTGAAGGAGACTTAGGCACAAAGTGGGAGAAGGAATAGAGCCTTTTTCCATGATTGACTTTCTCCACTACAACCAATGAATCATTTGTAAGACTTTGCACGATCACTAAATTTGGAAGGAACTCAACTTTATCACCATCTCCAAGGTGAGCAATTTGGTAAACTAAGAGGAGATTGGAGCTAAGGTTTGGAACATAGAGAACATCCCTAAATTTTCCATTTTCCATTTCCACGTGTCCTTTCCCTTCAACTTCCATTTTTGTATCATTTCCCATGAAGATGTGAGGTACTTGTGACTGCTTCAATGAATAAAAGCCTCCCTTTGAAGAACCCATATGATAGGAGGCACCTAAGTCAAGTATCAATTCTAAAGAAGAACTTGTGTTTTCCATAAGTGCTTTCCCTTTTCCCTTTGAAGTGGTTGGAGTTGAATCCTTGGAAGTACTTGGCACTTGAATTTTGTTCTTCTTGAGTAGGTTATCCAACTCATTGATTCTTTTAGTCTTGCAATGATGCTCATCATGGTTTGGCTTTTTGCAATATGTACAAAAAGGTTTGTCCTTCTTTTCATTACTTCCCTTCTTATTGGAAGAATAATTGTATTTCTATGAGGAGGATTGATATGTCTCATATTGTGATTTCTACTTCCAGTACTTCTTCTTGCTATAGTTAGAACTTCTCCCTCCTTGACTTGATTGGTGCTCATCACTAGTGACCAATGCTTTGGTCTTTGAGGTCATGAGAAGTCCAAAATCTATCAAGTGAGATTTTTCAACAATCAACATCTTTACAAATGCATCAAATGTAAGCTTCTAGAAAGCACTTCCCATGGTCAACCTGTAAGTATTATAACTCAAAACAAAGGAAGCATACTTTGAAGGTAGCCTCTTTAGGATGTGATGAATCAACTTGTCATCCTTCATGGGATTTCCACAATCTTTAAGTAGTGTCCTATACTCATTGGCTTTGTTTTTAATCATGAATTCTATCAGAGTTCTTTGGATCCAAGAGAAGTAGATCATCCTCAATCTAAAATCCATTTTTTGTCATCCACCTTACCATACAATGATTCAAGTTTGTCCCATGTAGGTTTGGATTTCATGAAACTAGCAATGTGGAAGAAGAGATCTCTATCTACACAACTCTTGATAATTCCTAATGCTTGATTGTCTATAATTTTCCAATCAATGAGTTCTTTAGCATTAGTTGGTTTTAGAATTGTACCATCAACATAAAGATTTAGACCTTTTTCCATTAATCTACTCCATACAATATCTTTCCATGTAGAAGAATTGTGTAAAGTTAGAAGAGGACATTTAGGTGAACCCATGATGTAGAAAAGTAAAAGAGCACAAGAGAGAGAGATACAATACACAATACACACCCCCCCCTTTTCACTCAATCAAAAGACACCCCTCCCCCCCACCCTCAAGAAAAAAAAAAAGATGCTTTTGGCACTTTATATGTAGTGTGTGTACAATAGGCCAGTTGTCAAAATGAACAAAGTGGATTTGTAATTTTTCTTTTTCTACAACTACCTTTTGAGCCCCAAATCTATCACTAAGCACTGTAGCTCAGATCTACAACAATTCTAAAAAGTAATCAAAGTAATACAATGCAGAAAAAGACCTAGTTCTAAAAGTGAGATTTTTGTCCAAACAACCCTAGAATATAACTAAAAATCTAGAAAGTAGATGAAAAATAATGCACTTTCAAAAAAATGGAACCTATTTTTGTGTCCAGATGAGCCCGTATAGAGCATTTGAAGTTTCAATATGTAGGATTGAATAGGTACAGTCACCAAAAAATGTAATTTCTAAAAAATCCTTTCACCAAAACTAGAAAAGAACACCACCACTGAAATTCTTAGGAAATTCTACCCAAATTCAAAAAAAAATTGTACCTAATTTGGAATCTAGATGTATGAGTTATGGGCTCTTAAAGTTAGACTGCCAAATCAAAAAACAATTTGGAGAGGGATTTGGAAGGAAAATTGTGTGCTTAAATTTGATGGTCAAATGGCCTTCATAGTGGTTATAAAATGCAAAATTTTTGATGGTCAAATGGTCATCAAATTTAACTTCATGTCTAGCTGACATTAGCAAAAAAAGTCCCTTAGGATGATGTGGTGTATGGTCATATGGCTGGATGACATCACCTATATGGAATAGTATAGAAAAGTGTGACATGGCTCCTTATCGGTAGTCCTTGTGGTAGTCTACAAGTCTATCTAGCCAGTGGTATGGTTGGCTGAGTTGTCAGTCCACCATGGCAGACAAGTGTCAAACCTGATGTGGGTGGGTCTATTTATATGGCAAGTGAGCTACATTTTGTAGGTCACAAGTGGAAATCTAGATTACTGCATGGTGAGGCTAGGAAATGCCATGTGGAAAATAGTCAGTAGTGCCCAAAATCCTCATGTGGTTGCTAGGTTTTTGAAAACCAATTCCGAAAGTGTATTTTCGAGGGTTGAGAAAGGAGAATGGTAGGGAAAATTTGACTGTAGTCTTCAACTTGGTAGGGGCCAGAGCCTTAACAACTACACTAGAAACATGAAACAAATGACTAAAAAATGCAATGTTCATGACACTAGATTACAATAGATGTGCCACACAAACAAAATGTTGCTAGGAGGGAAATCCATTCATGGGGGCTGAAAGTTGAAATAGTTGCTGTCAGAATGGAAAATTTTTTGTGAAGAGTGGTTACTTGTTGTTGGAAAAGGAGTAAGTAGGCCCTACTTAATAAAAACCAATAGGGTAAAATTTTTATCCCACATCGATGGGGATTTAGGAATGCAAAGGGTTTAAAAACCCATTCCCATAGTAGTAAAATAACAAGCTGCCAGATGTGGAAAGAGCTTCCCAAACTTTGTGGCTTGGTAACCTCACTAGAGCTATGTGTGGATTTGGCAAGTTTGATTATGGAAGGTGGAACAACCAAAATTTGTAGTCCAATCTAGATTTGGTTTAGTTTGTTTTTTGAAGGGAATATTCTATGAAATAGGAGGATAATTCCACACGTGTGTAGGGCTAGGACATGACTACCTAGTTTTACACAAAAAATTTGTCTACAAGGTCGCCTAACCTTAAAAAAATTCAAAAAAAAATGCATAGAAAAATAAATTGCAGATCTGAAAAGCAATTAATTAGATCTGCAAAATGACCATACCTAAATTGTAAATCAGAGCCTCTAGGTCCTAATTTGCTAAATAAATTTTCCTCACAATTGACTTTGGCCTAGGGTAGCCAAATTTATAGCCAATCTTCACCAATTAACATTTTGGATGCAATGGCAATGTCCGTTTTGGCTCTAGATACTCCCAATTTCTATAGTATTCCAAATTCAGGTTGAGGTGTTGAAGCAACAATTGTCTCAAATGACTATGTAAAGAGAAATTCTCCAAAATCTGATACCATGTAAGAATTTGGTATAGCTCTAATACTATGTAAGAATTTTTCTTAGGGAAAATTCACCCAAGATCAAAGAACTTGAACACAAGCACAACTGTAAACCAAAAAGGATTATGGTCAATATATCAGAGTATGTCCTCATTCATTGCTCTGTATTGTATGTACAAACACACTAGGAGTACCTGTATATAAAGGGCTCTCAAGAAGCACCTAGAATGTCTCTAGAAAGAGCTAGGAGACAAGATAAACATGACAACTAAGACCACATCTTATCCATCATTCTAGATGAGAGGATAAGAATGACAAGGTGTATCTCAAGTGGAGATGTTGTAGACATTATGTGCATAAAAGAGGTGTGAACTCTTGTGTTGTCAAGATGACAACTCACAAGAGTGCACATACTCCTAGCTGACTAATAAATAAATATTAAAGTAATACATTAACCTAAGTAAACTTAAGTAAGTGTAAATAGTGAATAATTATTTACACCAATAATAATTGATCATAGAATATTTGAAGAAATTAAGGGCATACCAAAGGAGAAGCAATAAAAGGCCGCCCAAGCATTGGTAAGACTACCAACATCTGGCACTCCTAAAAAAGTCCTTAAGAGCCAAATACTGAAGCTGTACCATTGTAGATCTTAGCACTAGGCTCAAGTTCCTTCAAAGTTGCTAAGGTAGTTCACTATGGAGATGTAACTCTAGATGAAGAAATAGTGATACCTAAGTATGATTATGCAACCATAATGTTAGAATAGATAGGCATAATGCAACAAGCCTTAGTAAAGAAGAAAAATCAAGAAATGTTGAGAAAGGAGTATAGACAGAGGCAAGAATTAAAAGAAATCAAAGACATCTTCTTAGATGCATTCATCTTGAAAACACTTGCTTTGTGGAACTGGTGAACAATGAAGATTAGGACACTAATGCAAAACTTTTGGAATGGTCTAAAAGGAAATTTCAAGAAAAAGTGAATGAAAAGATATCTGGTTACATAGCATTGATGCAAGTGTAATTGGCTACAAAAATTGAGAAAGTAAAAAAGGTACTTGAGAACATTTTCTCAATGTACACCAAATTGTGTGATCCCACACTCTTCACTCAAGAAAAAAGCCATAAAATTTTGAGTCTGGAGATAATTTTAAAAGTCTTAGGTATGCAACTACCTTAGAACCCAACTCAGACTGAGAAGTATTTTAACTCATTGCTTCAATCACAAAGTCAATTAGCTATGTTAATAGAAAAATAGGCTAATATAAGAGCCAAGTTGATTAATATAGAAGTCTTCCTTACCCCCCATATGGAGATACTTCATAAAGAACTAGGATATGCAAAAACTTTTTTGAAGAAACATCTTAATCTTTCTATATTAGATGGACTAGTTCACCTTGCAACAGAGCTAGCAATCAAAATAAAGTCAATACATTTTGCATGTGACAATTGGGATATTGTTTTAAAAATAATCATGGAGGTCCACAAATCCTTTTTTTGAAAAATACACCATAAGTGTATAGACCCTTTGACATAAGTTTCGAAAAGGGTGAGATAAAAAAGCAAAGGGGGAGATAAAAGAAAAGAGAAGGGGGGAGATACAAGTGAATGAAAAGGGGGCGATGAAAAAGGGGGGAAACTAAACCAAAGGGGGAGAAAATAAGAAGAAGCAAGAAGAGAGAAATGAAAGGGGAAGATAAATTAGTTTTTGACACCAATGATATATATTTTGAAGAAAATAGATACAGAGACAAATACAAAGCAAAGCATATATCAGACGATAGAGCATCAGATGAAAATACATTGAAGAGAAAGAGTATTAGCAAGGGACAGATCTACTCATAATGGAGAACAAATTTTTGATGTAAATTTAGCCACATTAACACAGAGGGAGTTACAAAATTTTGAGGTATATAGTCTATTACAAAATTTTGAAATTTTTAAGTTTTGTATATAAGAAGAGTTGTGAATATATTATACTCAAGAATATTAGATAGTTATGTACAGTCAAGTGGTTTTGATACTTGTGAATATATTATACTCAAGAATATTAGATAGTTATGTACTATCAAGTGTTTTTGACACTCATGTCAAAGGGGGAGATTGTTGATCTTAGATTGGTTTTGACAATTGAGTGTCAACACACTTAAGTCATTTACTTAGTTCATGTCAAACTAGTAATACATGTGATGCCTTGCCTAGACATCCTCGGAACAAGGATGAAATATAAGCCAATATTATCATTTTTTACAAGTATGAATGCACATGTCAACATCATATAGGGATCACTATGACTGCAATAAAATACTTAACCTCCATCCTAGCAACTAGCGGACCTCCTGACACCACTACCGAATTGACACAACACTAGAAGAACAAAAACAATAGTAACTAACAATAGAAAAAGAAATCTCCAAACTACCCAACATAGGTAAATTGGGTCAACCCCATGGGTATTAGAAACTATGAAAACTAAAGGAGACATGTCTTGTTTCTTTCCCTCTACCAGGTTTTCATGCAAAGAAGTGCATCATGGCACATGAAGAAACACATTTTCATGCAAGAAAGTGCATTTTTGCATGAGGAAGTGTTGGCTGTACCAAAAAAACACCTTAGGATTCACATAAGGTTTGGTGAAAGAAAGTACCAAGCTATGCCAAGAAACCCAACACACCATGTGAAGACTTCCATCCTCACATGAGAAAGTGCAATCTCGCATGAGATCTCAAATCAACACACAAACACAAAACACAACAAAAAGCTAAAAAAATAAGGTAACATCATTCCTCCAAACTAGGGAGTACTGGATTCATATTTCAAGGAGAAAACACTTGACAAGCACTGAAAGACAAACAATTAGAATCTAACCATCTAATCATACAATCAAGGAAAAGAATAGAAGGAACATCACAGTGAACTAAAAGAAATATCGCACTTCGAAAAAAGACTATCTCTATATACTAGTTCCTAGTAGTGGTATGAGTAGCTATGCCTTCCAACCACATGGAACCCATAGGTCCACTCCCACCATGCTAATGGAGATAATGATCCAACTACAAACACACAAGAACAACATCCATGGCTAACACTCACACTAGATAGTATGATAGTTGTAACCAAGAACCTAAGACAATGCAAGGAGTATAGGTCCTAGTCAGACACTCAAAAGGCTACTAAGTAGGGATTGACATCATGGAGAGTCACTTGGCATCAAAAATCCCAAGCTCGGATCATGCAGATTCAACATTCCTCAACGGAATGGCTTGGCAGAATCATTTTATTATCTTTAGTTTTATTACCACCCAATATTTTCTTTAGTTATAACTTAATTAAAAACTTCTCCAATCATATGGGAAATGGAGACCAAAATGCATGACAGGAGCCCCCTCTATATGCTACCCTACCCTACCCATGCTCAACCTATGAAAAGTGCTTGTGGATATGCATATTCCCAAGCCAACCCCAATGATCATAACTTTTGAAAGTACCATGGAAGATTAGGCCTCACAAGTCACTTGACAAAAGTACACTGCAGTTTCTTCCTCTTAGTCCTAATACTCTGCATAACCACACTAGCCTACTTTCTCAAGAGAGAAAAGAATGTGGAGATGTACCAAATTCAAAGTCCAAAAAGCAAAATCTAGACTCATCAAAGAACTCAGTCAGTCCCAAATGACAAGGCAACATCAACCTTGAGCAAGGAATGCTCACAAACCACACTTCACCTCACAAGGGTGGGATGGTACTATAGGAAACACACAACCCCAAGCACAAATTCAAATAAGTACCTAGTAAATTATCAAGATTTTTTAACACCTCCCTAAGAATAATCATGAAGGGTTAAACTTCTCCAATAGCCATAAATGTGACATCTTGCGATTGAATTGGCTTCTACTCAATAAAGAGTACTCGAAACAGTGATCTGCACCTCCAGAAGTGCAAAAGAATTGCTTGATGTTCTCCATGCAAAATTTTGCATTAGAATAATCTCATGTGAATTTTCTCATCAAACCAAGTGAGAAAGTGCAATGAACCAGGTGAGAAAGTGCATGACCACTAGATTCTCGCTTGAAATTTCAAAACAACACAAAACTACCTACACTTTGGAGGCCATAACTTTCACATTCAGACTCTGATTGGCTCCATTTGAAAAGTGTTAGAAAGATATCAACAAGGACTACAACATGATGAAGCTTAGAGAGTTCTAAGTCATAGGAGGTTTAATCACCACTCCAGACAAAAAATCATAGGAAAAATCAACAGTCTTAGTTACCAAAAAAAATGGCAGACAAAACGTCCAAAACCACTCAAGAACACACATGCCCAACACAACATAAGGCATGGAATGAAAGGTAGTTCACACACTAAAAGCATCATTACTTATCTTTCATAATTTCATTAGTTAAACATAACATGAGCACTAATACACAAAGAATTTAAAGGTTTTCAAAGCAAGGGTTCCAGAGTCACTTACCCTAAAACAAGTACATATCTTTTAAATTTCTTTCAATAATAACATTAAGTTTACTCATAATTTAAACCATCCAATTACATAAAATTTTTACATCTATGAAAACCACACTAGTATATTCTCTATGATATTATTCCTTGCACATACTACCAGAGGTTCGAGATGAACATGGTAGAGTCATAATACACAACTGGGCATCAATTAGAAACACATTCAGAATAGTCATCATGAACCAAAAAAAAAAGTCCAAATGGGGAATTGTCAATTCCAATAGTAAATCAAAAAGGATATTAGTTCAACAATAAGTTGAAAGTGACAACTATCACAAAGAGAGCAATAGAGAAAATTTGATGACTACTCCAAGAGAGAAAAATACTGAAAACCAATGCTAGCCCAACAACATGAGGAAAATACCTCTAGCCACAGAGAACAAGGCATCAAACAAATCACATCACATGTGAAAACTGAGAACAGTCACACAAGAGGGATAAATCACCACACAATTCTAAGGAATACATCATCCTAGCAATGTTAGAGAACACACTAAGACACACCAAGTAGTATACCATTAGTAACCTCATGCATATGCATACAACAATACTTTCCATGAAACGAAACATTTAGATATCCATCACTTTTAATACAAATTTCCACAATGCTCAAGAAGTAATTAAATTGGGGACTTAAGTCATTAACCCAAGTATATAATACAAAACCTACTTCTTTGCAATGATTCATAATAAACACTTATTTCTCAAAGAAAAGAACCATTTCATTAGTATAACAACATAATACAGAGTCATAAATAAGAATTCTTTATTTACTTACAAGTAGGAGAAAATAGAGAAACAATTCACCTTACTCCAAAAGGATAAATAGAAGAGGCACTCTAAGCCATCACATGGACACCAATCAGTGGTTCCATCGAATACGATCACACAAGAAACCAACCAAAAAAGGCACATCAATTCCATCTACAGAACTAGGAAGACTCACTTCCTTCTCTTCACATTGATCTAGTCACATCTCTTGGACAAGCAAGTCCATCACAAGTAGATACTAAAGCAACAAAGATCATGAGCTCTTTACCAAGATACTTGCACTTACACAATGTAGCATCAACTATATGGGCAACATATATGCTGAGATCCCAATGTTTGAACATGGGCTCTAATACAAGAAGTGATGCCCCGCCCGGAGATCCTTGGAACAAGGATGAAATACAAGCCAATATTTTTTTTTTTAACAAGTATGAATGTACATGTCAACATTATATAGGGATCACTAAGATTAGAATGGAAGACTTAACCACCATCCTAGCAACCAACGGACCTCTTGATGCCACTACTGAACAAGCACAACACTACAAGAACCAAAACACTAGAAACTGACAACAGAACAAGGAATCTCCAAACTTCACAACCAAGGTAAATTAGGTCAACCCCATGGGTAAAGAAACTCTAAAAATTGAAGGAGACACCTCCTATTTCTTGTACGAGAACTTACCTCTACCAAGGTTTCACATGAAGAAGTGCATTATGGTGTGTGAAGAAATCCATTTCCATGTGAGAAAGTGCATTTTCATGTGAGGAAGTGTTGGTTGTACCACCAAAACACCTCAGGACTTGCGTAGGGTTTCATGTGAGAAAGTACTGAGTTGTGCAAAGACTTGTATCCTCACACAAGAAAGTGCAATCTTGCTTGAGATCTTAAATCAACACACAAACATGAAACATAACAAAAAGCTAAGGAAACAAGGTAAAAAAATTCCTCCACACTGGGGAGTACTGGATCCATATTTCAAGGAGAAAACACTCGACAAGCACTAAAAGACAAATAACTAGAATCTAACCATCTAATCATACAATGAAGGAAAAGAATAGAAGGAACATCACAGTGAACTAAAATCAATATCACAATTAAATAGAATTAACATCACAATGAGCAATACAAAAATATTAAGTATGCAATTCCTCCTAACCGTCAATAGCATCATAAGATCATCATGGATCCTAGCCATCCCTCACGCATAACATCTCAAGCCACTAACTAGATCATTGGTACTATCATAATAGTGACATCACTACTAAAACATGCTGCAATAAAAGCATAGGGAAATCTAACATGCTAGTAATAAAGCATAAGATAATCCTACAAAGTAGATAACATCACCTATCACATGCTAACATCATATGAATAGGAAATCTAACATGCTAAACCAATAAGCAATAGATAATGCAATAAAGTAATTCACATCATCTAGTCATATGCTAAACATCATAATATGGCAATGCATCAAATAAAGGAACATCATCTAAACATGATATATAAGCATTCCAATGAAAGCATAAATCAAAAGAAAGCATACTCTGGAACCCAAAGTGCCAAGTGAAAACATCCAACAATGGTTACACTACGACAAAAGACCATCTTTGTACATCATTCCCTAGTAGTGGTATGGGTAGCTATGCCTCCCAACCACATGGTACCCATAGGTCTACTCCCACTATGCTGAAGCAGATAATGATCCAACCACAAACACACAAGAACAACATCCATGGCCTACACTCACACCAGATAGTATGATGGCTATAAACAAGAAATTAAAACAATGCAAGGATTATAGGTCCTAGTTAGATACTCAAAAGGCTACTAAGTAGGGGTTGACATCATGGAGAGTCGCTTAGCATCAAAAAGTTCAAGCTCAGATTTTGTAGATTCTGCATCCCTCAATGGAATGGCTCGACACAAGGATTTTATTATCTTTAGTTTTATTACCACCCAATGTTTTATTTAGTTATCGCTTAATTAAAAACTTATTCAGTCAAATGGAAAATGGACACTAGAATGCACAAAAAAAGCCCCCTCCATATGCTACCCTACCCTACCCATGCTCATCCTATGACAAGTGCTTGTGGGCATGCATATTCCCAACCCAACCCTAATGATCATAACTTCTAGAAGTACCATAGAAAATTAGGCCTCACAAGTCACCTGACAAATGTATGCGCACTACTCATGTGTGGCACACCACCATCATGAAAATCATAACACAAGGATTGGATGAGAACACAATACAAAAGATCACTCAACTAAAAACAACTCGAGAGGATGGATTCTACATGAATCTCAAAGACAATAAAACCATGCATCATGAAATCACTCGATCGGCCTCAATTTGGAAGTATGGATTCTACATGAATCCTAGTGTCCACGAAACACTAACAAGGGTCCAAAAGAAACCATAACACCAAGTACAAAATCATTTAACCAAACACAAAGTCAAAAGTACGGATGTGACATATATCCCAATGCAAACAAAAAAGTGCAACGATGGTATGACTAATATCCAAATGGATAATCTAGGTCCACGACCCAACACATGCCAAGAAAACCCAAGAAAATAGGGTGACACACAAAATGAGGTTAAAATCCCAAATTTTGGAAAAATTTTAAAATTAAAACCCATTTGGGCTTTGGCTACAAAAACCTCAAAAATCCAAAAATAATTAAGACAACGTATGCAAAAATGGCCAGCATAATAGTACAAAACCACAAACCCTCATCTCAAAAAATAGAGAAATGTTTGTACCCACCCAACCAGGTAGAACTAGCATACAAAAATAGAGGGAAACACTAGTTCTCAGTGTCCTAACAAATGGCTACCAAAAAAAAAAGCTTAAATAGAGCAAAAATAATAAAATGGGAGAGCCCTACCTCATAGCCAAAAGGGGCAAAACAAGAATATCAACTAGAAAATAAAAAGCTTGCAGAAGTGGCTGAAAATTGTGACAATCCAAGGTCTCCCCGAGCTAGATCGAATGAGCTCAACCTTGTGAAAATCCCACGCCCCATAGCTCCCACAATGAAAAAAAAAGTAAATTCTCATGAAGAGGATTTTGGGTTTTACTCTCCAACGTTTTAATTTGAAAGTGAGAAGTGAGGAATTAAATTCCTTTTTCAATACATGTTCACTTTTTGAGTGAATAATTGATTAGGCCAATTAACTAGCCAATTTATTTAAATCTCAAATTGACCCAAACAAAAATAGGTTATTCCTCATAACAAGAATTGACCTAAGGAAAAACTGCTAGAAATTAAATTCGAGAAGATTTAAAGCCCAAAAACCAAAAAACACAAAAAATCACTTAACACTTTCGCAACAGAGCGAACCTCTAAATGCACAGACATGCTCATTTGTCTAATCAAATAATGCAAATGAGTTCAGATTTAATAATCATTGAAAGGATTAATTTAACAATTAAAATAAGTATATGTCGACCATACAGGGACGACATTGGTAAAATATGAATAGCTAAATCACTAACTCCTTGTGCCAGTACAAAGGATATAAATCTTGCACACTAAACAACATAATCAAGTACAATTGCATATAATAACATAGCCAAAGAAATAAATGCATTAAATCACCTAATTTAACTATTTATTTAATTATATCAAAGTACTCTATTTATATCACTCACATTCGCATAAAGCATAACGATGTAGGAATGAAGTAAATAACCATAGCATTAAATCCATCACATAACATAACCAGGGATATGTCCAAATACTGGATAACCATATATCAGCATAAAACACATTGTCATCTCAATATGATCAATTTAACGACATAGTAGTCTAATATCTATGATACTAAAATCAAGGTATAACATCCAACCCTCAAGTCATCTCAAAAGTAAAACATAACATAAGTAACAAATATATCTCAGATAAAAAACATAACAAGGTAAATATCCTCAACACAAAACCAAAGAATCCAACATGGACAATCCATTTCAAATTATTTAACCATTTAATAATGGTTGCTAACACAACATAAAAAGACACATAAAATACATAAGAAACCAGAGTCATAAACATGACTGACCACTGATACAAGAACCTAGTCCAGTGTAGCATGGTAAAGGTACATAGTACAATCTCTAGACACATCTCAGTGTAATCATGGAACAACCTCATGATACCACATCAATCTTGGTAACCACTAGCACAAACCTTAGTGAATCATAAATCACAACATAATATCAAAAATTAGTCTAAGCATAAACAAAGCAACTGATACAGAAACATAACTCCAATCATCTCAATGGTGTAGACCATTCATGGTCCCAATCATGATCCCATCTCAAGGAGAGATCAACAAGGTTGCATCCATCAAAATGAATTACAAAAGTCAAATGGGAGAGGCACTATAATAAATGTCAAGTAGAAATGAGTGTCAATTCACTCATGTGCCGAGTCACTCAAGTGTTTAGCAGATAGACCATGTTGAGTGATTGAAGTGCCAAGTAAATAGTAGATGCAGAGTAGTTCAAGTGTCGAGTAAAAAATAGAATTATAGTATATGCCAAGCATTAGTAACTTCAAGTGTTGAGCAACATAGATTGGACATATTTGTTTGTGATTGTACAAATAACTATGTAAACCATTGTTTAGCTAACCAAAGGATAGAATACAATCCTTTGAAGATAAGGATGAATCTGTATATGAACTCCCTATGCAATTACATGCAGCCAATTAGAAAATAGGAAGGATTAAGTGACAAAAAGGATGAATCTTAGTCATAGATTCATACTTAACCCTAAGTCTTCTAGTCTTCTTAAGGAGAACAAAACCCTAAACTTTATATGAGCACATAAGGAATTGAAGGAGAAATATAGAGAAGTTTGCAGGCAAAAAATAGAGCATTTCATGGAGACTTAGAAGTTATAGAGAGTGAATTGTAGAATCAGTTGGAGGAGAACAAAAAATAGAGGAATACAACAATTGTTACATCAGATCAAGAAGGATCAAGAAGGATACTATACATATTTGATCTTTCATTAGGCTACCAGAGGTAATCACAAGATCTATGTTGAAACATCCTAATAATTCATTTTAGTTCAATCTCATAGGTGGAGTAGTCCTTACAGACTATTGTAAATCCTCTAATAGGGTGACATTCTAAGTGGATGTTATGAAGTCCTTTAGCCAGACGCACTTTTAATAGGGTGTTGAAACCCTCTAACAAGGTGGGAATTAACAATCCTTGTAAGCCTTTAATAGGGCATGCCTTTCACAAGGTAGATCATGATGCATGGTCAATCCATTGTAACCTTAATTGGCTAAACTTTATTACTGCAGTAGTGAAGAATTGTGGCTCTCATCCCCACCCTAGTTTTACCTTCTCTTTGGAGGGTTTCTAGGTAATCATATAAGGTGTCAAATGTGTGATTGCTTATATGTTTATATGATTTAGATGTATGTTGTTTACGTGTTATTTCAATTTATCTATTGAATGTATGAGATAGATGAGTGGTGAAAAGTTTTATGGGTTCATGTTTTTACTTCTGATTCACACCCACCCCCCCCCCCCCCCCCCCCCCTCTCAGAAGTTTACCTTTCCTACTTGTAATTCCAATAGCTAGGAGATTCATCATCCACATAGATGAATGTACTATAATCTTTAGGTTCTTCATTACATGAAATGTCACTTCTTTCTATAAACTTGTCAACTTTCACATTTGCACTTTCCACAACTTTTTTAGTGTTAAAATTTAACTATTTATTTATCTTTTATTTTGGTAGAATATCCTAGGAATATGCCTTCATCAATCTTTGCATCAATTTTTCCATTCTTGTTATCTTTCAAGATAGAACATCTATTTCCAAATGTTTTAAAATATCTCACATTAGGAGAATATACATACCATGGTTCATGTTGGTGTTTGAAAATGTTACCCATTTCCAATTACCCTGATGAGAACAAGATGCATCTAGGGGCAGCTAACTCCCAATATCAACACATCCATTCAGACACCAGGCAACTATAAGGCTATATTCCTTCTACACTTCAGGCTCTACAAAACCTAGGCGGGTGAACCTCTAGATTCCTTGTATGGTACCAGTTGTCAAAGCAGATAGAAACCCTTATTTCTCCTAATAACTTATGAAATAACGTATATCTGCAGTAGCTAGATGCAAAAAAAAGAAATTCATAAGCTAAGTGAGGGCATTCTGTTTAGAGCTCTTCAACATGAAAGGGAAATTCATTTGATTAAAGATGTTGATTCAACAAAACCTCAAAAATGCAACAGTATAACCAATGATCCTATAAATGATCAGTGCCTAATCTATTGGGCAATTCCATGAATTTAAAACATACATTTGTGACATTAGGATGTATCTCATATACCTAGACATCAGATCTATCCAACCACCTTGTGATTCAGACATCAGTGTTCATTCTGGTCTCATTCTCACAAAATATCCTTCACAAACAACCAGTAACCTTGTTTAAACATAATGAGCATTTACTTGGCCCTTTGCTCCAACAGAAAAATACATCAAACATACAACCTGAAAGGGATGCAAATAGGTCTCAAAACTTTGTTCCAAAACCCATAAGACTTACAGATTGCTGACACAGGAGACAAGAACCAGAACAAAACTAGCGAAATTGTTGCTCATATGTATTCATTTCTTTGAAACTATACATTGAGATGCATAAGATCAAAACATGAAACAACCTAATATCTCAGAACTATCTGTATTTATCTTCCTACAATGTTGTTCACATGAGAGTTCTGCTGAAGAAAATGGTATTACAGTCATGAAAACATGTCAAAATACTGGAAACAATGGTCTCACAGTGCAAAAACTGGAATCCCCAATGGTATCATAGCAATGAAATTTTTCTTCCCAGAAACTGGAACCCTTACAATGATAGAAAGAAAGAATGATATAGCCTAGATGAACTCCCAGATTTGATTTCAGAATGACAAGTGTCCACCTGAAAATCAATCTTCTGGCAACTGAAAACTTCTTCTTTCCTTATCCCATCTTGATCTGATTTTGTTTCATCATTTTTTTGCAGCTGATTTGCACAATATCTCTGTTGAAATGATGAAACATTGCTGAGTCACCACAATATCTGATTTACCCATTGAAATGCTTGGCAAAAATTGGGTTAAATTGAGTGAATGTGAGAAACATGAACTCCAACCACATTCTTACCAAGTTTTACTGATCCCCTAACTGGATTTTCAATTTTTTACCCATTCCACTGAGGATGCCACAAAATTCATGTTTCTAGCTATAGCTCAAACTAGGAAGCACCTATGTAAAAACTGACTTCAGAAATGGAAAATTTGGATTCTCACGATTCCAACAGTATATGATAAGACATATCTAGCCTCTGGGAAATGCCTAAAATCTTTGTTTGAAAAACAGTCCACTTCACTAGAAACTCATGCCTGCACATTTGATTTTTTATAAAATTAAAAAAATTCTAAAGTATAAACTTTAGAAAATGTTTCTCTTTGCAATTTTTGAATGTGACCCACTGCCCAGAAAAGATAAAAAAATATTTTTTGTTTTCTACAAATTTTTCCTTGCCCTTTTAATTGGGGGTCAAACTAACTTTGACCAGCTGCCACGTGTCATCTTTTAACTAGTTCGAGCTTTGCACAGCTGGGCGCCACATCATCATCTTGCTCGCTGCCACGTCATCTCCACCTCACCCCTGCCATATCAGCCTTGCTATCTCACTATAGTTAACTGGTGAGCATCTTTGTATGGCGAGGAAACGACAACCCTCCGATCAGGACACTTTTCATCATCTAGATGCATCTGGGCTTTTTGGCACCATGTCATCATGTTTGAATTTTCGTCCAAAATTTGACTTTAGTGACCCACCAGCTGTCTTCAGTTTCCCCACATGCAAGCTTGGCTTCAAAAGCCATTGTCTTAAGACGTAACACAAAGTGTGTGTAATAGAATTTAAAGATTAAAAAAATCTGTTTGCCTGCTGCATGTGGGATATACGTTTTTAAAAGAAAACTCAGTCTCACAAATTTGGGCTGCATGTTCTTGCTTTACTACGGCTTGGCTTGGCTTTTAATGGCCTGTGTGAAGGTGCAGATGGTTTCTTAATGTTGATTACTCTTTTACCTGCACTAAACTCTCTTTGCAAACTGGTTTCCCTTATGTTTTTTGCCACCTCCTTTCTTAATCTGCTAACTGTCGTGGAGTTTAAACTTTTTACTGTTTACTTTCAATTTGCATGGACTCTTTTTTTTTTGATATGAGATGTCTTGGCTTTTTACTGCAGATTCTTCCTTCACGTGCGTGCTTCTTCTTTAAATCGTGGTCTCTCTTCTTAGTTGTGAACTTATATGGTTGTCTGTTGCTGCTCACTGTAATATGGAGCTCCAATTTTGTGGATTTTTCTTTTGTTTGCTTGGTTTCTTTTAAATGCATGCCCTTTCAAGATATTCACATTTCAATTCAGCGCTGCATTCTCCTAACGTTCTGCCTGGCTTCTTTTAAAATGTGAGAACATATATTCTTCATTTGTTTTGGTGCTGAAACTTCCTCATGATGGTGTTGACTACTGCTCACTACCCTTTATCTTTGTCATTTTGTGGCTGCAGGTAACTCTTTGTGTTGAATGGCTTGCTCTGCTTGAAAGCTCCCCTGCTCTGCTCACGTATCCTTTTGCTTTTATGGTGTGTGCCTTGATAAAGGCTTTTTCTTTGACTTGTGTGCATGGGGTTTCCTTGGTTTTACTCAGCCTTGGCAGGCTCTCTACTTTTTGTAGCTGGCTACATTTTTTATGTCTAATCTCATTCTTCTCCAATGCAACTTACTTTCAATTTCACCATGGTGGTCTAATTCATTTTAGAAAGTAAATCATTTTGTCTCATTGTAGATTTATCCAATGACTCCATTGCAGTGACTGGAATTAAAAGCAATGATAGGAACATTACTTTAAAGCTCCATTTTAATCATTTCCACACCATTGTGCAAATTGTGTCAAGAGGCCTGCCACGTGGCCGTAAAAACTAATGCAATCAAGTAACCAGGCCATAAAAATCGGCATGAGTGTTCAATCCTGCATGCTTTACCACACTACACATTTTTAGCCCATGAAAAATCTCCAGCCAAAAGATTTTAATTGCCGAACATCCATACTTCAATTAACCTGCAGGGAAACAATGTCAAAAAACATAAACTAGGCTCGGGTTCGGCATTATAAAATTGGGTTATTGATCACTTGGGATTCTGAAAACTAGGATATAAGTTCTTTGCCATGAAGAGAATATAATTCCATGTTTTGGGCTCATGACGAATCACAAGGCACATTTGGCGAATTTCCGAAAATAGGCACTTGAAAATTTTAACTGAGAAATGTGTCAAAAAGTGATTTTTGGCAAATGTACGGACATAAGAAAGTATGCAAATGGATTCATCATGACTTAAGAACTGACATACTTCAAGGATTTATAGGACGCAACACAATGGTACAATCCATTTAGGCTAGCCAATCACATGATCAAAGTTATAACATGCCGAACAGGGGTACAGATCAATCTGGAAACCTTAGCCGTAACAAAAACAATGCAAACTAGGTTTTTAATCATGTTAGCAAACTGATCAAATGGATTCGACATGATCTCAAAATTGGAAAATATGAAGTATCTTACCCCTAGAACACAATGCAAAAATAATTTCTTCATTTGGGTCAACTGGGTCAAAGATATGATTGGTCGAACAGGGCTTCTCAGAATTGTGAACAACTACACAAATGTACAAAACAGTAAGTGACCAACTTTGAAGGGTTCGAAACCTAGTCAAATAGATTCGAAATTACTTGAAAACTGAAACATAGGTTCTTTGTTATGGACACTAAACATCCCCAAAGTGACTAGTCATGACACAGTCCTGGGTAAAAGATATTTAGATGCAAACTGGGCCTCTGATCGCTATTTTTGACACTTGGTAGAATTGCAAATTTTGACACTAGCTCAAAATGGGACTTCACAGAATGATTTGGGATGGCAAAATAACATTGTGGATCATATGCATATGTCAAATGAAAGGTGTTAAGCCACTCAAACACCATCTAGGCCTCAAGCTACCAACTGACCACATGCATAAAAGGCACTTTAGGACATGATTTTCCAAAATTTTCAAAATGTGACTAAAAATGAAGCATGCAATTTTCAGTCCCAACAGTTCACAAGGTGTAGCATTTGTACCTTTCTTTACTTGTACTCTATTTAGAGTATAGACAACAGTATTAATAGCTTCTCTCTAGTACTTCTTTAATACACTCTTCGAAATCATTATTGTTCTTGCACAGTCTATTATTGATCTATTTCTCCTTTCAGCTATCCCATTTTGAGGAGGGGTCATTAATGTTGACATCTATCTTTTAATTCCTCTATCAATGAAAAATGTATTGAACTCATTTGAAATGAATTCACCACCTCTATTAGATCTCAAGCATTTTAGATTCTTCCCTATTTCTTTTACAACTCTGGCTAAATACCACTTGAATATCTTGAAAGCATTAGATTAATCTTTAAGAAACATACGTTAGTATGAACCAATTCCAAAATATCACTAGTAAAGCATATTTTTCTCTTTAAAAAGACTTGATTGATTTTCCCAATTGACATTGTTTACACATGGCATTGTCAAGCTTTTTTAGTTTAGGCAACCCTCTTACTTTCTTATTTTACTTATATTCACTAGATTGTCAAAGTTCACATGCCATAATCTCTTGTGCCATAACTAAACATCTTTTTGTGCAAACAAAAATGTCTCATTTGATAAATCTAAATATAATGAGTTATCTCTTGCCTAATCACTAGTTCCAATGAAATTACCATCAACATCATGTATCTTGGCCTTCCTATTGTGAAATTCAACTTTGTAACCTAATTTTTTCAATTGTGAAACACTCAAAAAATTATAGTTAAGTCCTTTAACTCAATAAATATTGTCACATTTTATCTTGTCAGTCAGTTGAATAATGCCTTTATCTTTTACAACGCACGGGATATCATTACCAAATTTAACACACCCACCTTTATATGGACCAATAACCTCAAATTTATCTTTATCACTAGTCATATGATTGGAGAATCTACTATCAATTATTAATCTATCACTCTTTTTTATATATGAGATTAACGTAGTTTTCTCATCTTCATCAGAATCTTCTTTCATAGAAACATAGACAACTTCATTTTTATTACACATAGATTAATTATTAGTTTCTTCTTCAACAATAGAAAAAGATTTCTTACCTTTTTCGTCCTTGCTTCTCTTGTAGTCTTTGTCATCTCTTCTTCCTTTGTACTTTATTTCCCTCCTTTCATCTGTATCCTCTCTCTTAGGACACCTAGTAGCAATCTAGCCAACCTTGTTGCATGAAAAAAGAAGAAGGAAATTTTACTTATAAATTACCTTTTCCTCTTCCACATATTTTTGCAATTATGGCTTCAAGTTCATCAATCTCATCATTAGAATTGTCACTATCACTTTTCAATTGTTTACCTTTTCTTTTGCTAAGGACTAATTGTGACTTGAATGCAGATTCAATAGTAGTAGGTGTGTAGTTATCAAAGTTAGACATCTCAAAAGTAGTATGTCTACCAATTACACCTTCTAAGGCCGAAGTGTTACCTAGTGCGTATCTTAGTTCTTGGATTGCAGAAACTCTAATCACATAAATAAGGAGTAGAGATCTCAATACCTTTCTTATTAATGTTTCTTCTTTTATTTCTCCATTTGCACAATAAATAGCATTAACAATGTGTTTGACTCTTGTGTAGTATTGTACTATGTTCTCACCTTCCATCATTCTCCTATCATCAAATTTTCATCCCAAGATTTCAGACTTGGCTCTTAAGACATTGTCATCATCTCCATATATGGTTTTCAATTTTTCCCACATTTTATCTGCACTATCAAAATCCTTTAAGTCATCAAAGTCAACATAGCTTAGGGCTAAGGCAATCTCCAAAATTGCTTGATTCTATTCGTGCTTCTACTTCAATTGATCAATTGTCAGATGAGTAGTGGTTACCTTTACAACTTATTGTCTACAAAGTTGATAGCAGAATCACTAATACTCGATATGTGCAACCTCATTAAGGATTGCCATGTGGTAAAGTTCTCATTTTTTAGCTTGGATACATCTCTCTTATGAGTCATGATCTTTAGCTTTAAGTACTTTCAAAATTTTCTTCATAATCACTACACTCTAATACCAACTATTAGAAATGTTTAGAATATATGAGGTGGGGGCAGGGTTGGGGGGGGTGAATCAGTTACTCAAGGTCATTAAGTACCACTTGAACAATTAAACACAAACACTCATTATTATGCTTATCCTATTGTTGCTCAGTCTCTATTGCAAAAATATTGTCTTAAACATAACATGCTTTCCTTAGTGAAAAAATCATCAAATGTAAAAATGTAAAGCATGCAACACAAATTTGATGCTAAGATTTTACCTGGAAACCCAATTTGGGAAAAACCACCAGCAACATGTCACCATTTTTCCACTCTTTCAAAGTGAGCCCTATTAAGAACCAACACTATTAAAGGTTTATAAAACACACTATTACATGTGACTTTGTTAAGGATTTAATCACCCTATTAGGAGTGGCCTTATCAGAGGACTTTGGTCATTCCATTTAGAATGTCACCCTATTAAAGGATTTACATAGATTGTTCAATCTTTAAATGACTATTAGGTCAACCTATGTTAAAAGGATTTTAGTACAAATTGTTTACAATGATTAGAAAGAAAATAGTAGGTTATTATATGTATGATTACA
Source organism: Cupressus sempervirens (assembly GCA_028749045.1). Classification (NCBI taxonomy): domain Eukaryota; kingdom Viridiplantae; phylum Streptophyta; class Pinopsida; order Cupressales; family Cupressaceae; genus Cupressus; species Cupressus sempervirens. Next base: position 271,643,667 of record CM053789.1, read on the forward strand.
ACTCACTTTGCAAATTTAGATCTCTATTTAGTTCAAGTGTTGACTCACTGATAAACTCTTCGTCATTATCTTTGTTCTCAATTCACTTGGAAACCCTTCAAGAAATCTATCCACTCTTCTCAACAACACTTAAACCTTCTACTTAGATTCACTTATCAACATCAACATCCTCTAAGTAAGGAATCTCCTTTAGCTTTGCATTCACTCACTTGTGTGTTTTTGATCCACCGTTGTCTATATGCCTCCCTTACATCTACTTGTACTCACACTCTTTCATTTTTTCAGCTTTCTCCCTCTTTAAATAGGCAATTATTGCTTTATCATTTTTAATCATCACTATAGATCTTAGGGGTTAAAATCAAGTTTGATGTGGTTTGTTGTATCTTTCTATCTTCTTGATTATCCTTAGAAACCTCTCTAAAATTATTATATCAGGTCTTTATCTATTCCTCTTCTTGAATTTAATGATCTGACTCATGAATATTATCTTCAACATGATTTACATCTACCAAGAAATCAACTAATTCAGCCAAATCTCATGATTTCCTCAAATTCACTCTCATATTGTTACTCAACAATCTCTAAATTTTTGCACTCAGTCATCACTAATTTACTTGGTCATTGTAAAGCTTTTGGCTTGGTATCAACTATCTTGCTTGATATCAACCATCTTGCTCATTTGATACTAATACTTAGTCAACACTAGATTTTCTCAACACTAATTGTAGCTCAATTAAGACTAGCATCACTTGGCATTCCTTATTCTTTTACTCTATTTCTCGGCTTGGCTTAGCTTTCTTGAAATAAACAATTGCTTTGCTTTATCAAAGTCCATCTAATCGAATGTCCATTGTAAATTCATTTTAATAACTCAACCTTTTCTTTAGATGTTATTGTTATGAGCAATTTCTTGAGTCCTCTTCATCAATCAAATAGATACAATATTTAGATTAGGTGGCAATATCGCTTATCAATAGGTTTGACATCCATGACAAAAAAACAATTGCGCCAATTGTAAGTTTCTAACAAGAGTTAGGAATTCCATAATGTATGATGATATTGTAGATTCTTGTAGTGGTATTGAGTTGTAAGTGATTATGGATTGTAATCAATGGATAATAATAATATTAGACTTGTTGTTGTTGGATGTAGCCTAGGGATTGGGTGAACCACATTAAATGTTTGTGTCTTATGTTCTCTTCTATAAGATTTATTATTTTTTGAGATTGGTTATATTTTCATGTAATTTTTCTTTCTATCCATGGTAGATCCTAATAACATATGTTAGTCACTTCTTATATCAAACTTACCAATGCCATCATCTCTCTTGATATAACATTTTCTTCCAAAATTTTTGAAAATATTTCACTAATAGTGTTTTTCAAAACTAAATTTCATAAGGTGTCTTATTTGTATGTTCTATGATTGGCGCTATGTTCATTGTATTGTCAAACTAACTACCAATGTTCTCCTTCAAGATTTGTGGCATGGCTTAACTACCTCTTATTTTCTATAAGTCTAGTGGTTGTTTTGAGCATTAATAGGTCAATCTTTTGGTGCAACATAAATTCTAGCTTATAACAAGTGGTATTAGAGCTTGATCATAGGTTTGAATCTCCTCAAGTAATGCTAAAGGGAGTTTCCAATGTTCCCCTTTGACATTCATGACATAGCTTAACCACCTATTGTGTTTTATAAGTCTAGTGGTTGTATCGAGCATTAACACGTTGATCTTTTAGTGCAACATCAACTCTAGCTTGTAACATGTATATACTACTATATTAATTTCTTCTCTCCAAAATATCTTTGATACATATTTCTCAAACATCATAGCTCTTTTTTTTTTTTTTCTGTTGTAGACCTATTTCTTCTCTTAGTAATTCCATTTTACTCAGGAGTCTTAGGATCTGATAGTTTACTCTTAATACCATTTACTTCACAAATGGTGTTAAACTCATTTGAGCTAAATTTTCCACCTATATCAAATCTTAAACATTTAATCTTCAATCCAAACTCATTCTTAACTCTACCCTTAAAGAACTTAAACTTTTGAAATTCTTCAAAATTTTCTCTAAGGAAAGCTACCCACACCATCCTAGTAATTCACCAACATTAATCATGAAGTATCTTTCACCATAGAATCCTCTTGTCTTAGTGGGACCATTCAAATTTTTATGAACAATCTCCAATATTGCTATTGTAGTGAATGTCTTGCTAGGAAAGGAACTCTTGTTCATCTTTGTCATTAATAATGAATGTCTTTCCTATGAACTATAACTGACATCCCTTATCAGTAAACTATCCAACACTCAATAGATTAAGTTTTAATACATCAACAAAGTAAACATCATGAATGTTAGTTTTCCCATCAAGAGTAATAGATCACATTCCCTTGATATGACAAGCCACATTATTACCAACTCTAGCAATTCCTCCATCATGGCTCTTGAACTAACAAATTTATGATCCAATCATTTTTCTTCTCAACTTGTAACACTAGGGATTTCTCTTTTCTAAATTCTTTTAAAGATTTTCTTATTTTATAGAAACAAATCCTAAATCATCATCACTTTCACTCCAAACTCTTTGATTAGAGTCATCATCTTCATTTGAATACAAACATTCTCTAGGAATTCTATACTTGAACTTATTTTTGTACTCTTTCACTCTTTTAGGACATTTAGAAGAATAATGACCAAATTCATCACAAGTCCAACATTTAAATATTTTCCTTCTATCTGGTTCTTTCCTCACAAGCAAGGTAACTCATTCTTTAATCCTTCTATCTTCCTCAGATTTGGATCTACTACTACTAGCATAATCTCCACTAGTGCTTTGCACATCATGACAAGGAAGGGCATACACTTAATGCACTAAAAGTAGTTTCTACTCTAGGAAAATCTCTAGACTATTTTAACCTTAATTCTACTACTTCCAAAAGAGTTTCTTTGTTAAATTTATTAGTACAAGGTATCACTTGCTCAGTCATCTACATTGTCTCCTTGAATGGTGGTGTCAAGGTTTTCAAGATCTTCCATATAATCTCATCTTCATCTTTAGTTCCATTATAGGAGTTGATTCCTGCAAAATTTAATAATATTCTAGCAATATAACTTCTTACATATTCATCTTCCATCATTTTAGCCTATTGAAAAAAATCCAATTTTGTGATCGAATTCTCTTTGCAAGCTTACCACCTTCAAAAGTAGATTCCAATTCTTTCCAAATTCCATGAGATGTTTCTATGGATTTTACCTAATTGTATTCATTTTTAGGTAGAGCTGACAAAAGTGTTTATCTAGCAAGAATGTTACACATGAATTGATCTCTTTTAGCTTCACTATATTCTTCAAGTTTTCTGTCTTCAACAATTTTCTTTCTATTCTTTGTCATCAACCAATATCTTGGACCCATGCACAACAAATGTGTCTTCATATTCTCTTTTCATTTGTTATAGTTAACTTCATCAAACTTAGGAATTTATTTTGTTGAAATGACATAACATTGATCTCCTTAAGTTGTCAAGATTTTTCTTCAAGGACTTGAAGATCTAATACCAATTGTTATAGAGTAAAGTCCATCAAGATAACTAAGAGGGGCAGGGGAGGGGGAGAGGGGTGAATTAGTTATCTCATCAATACAAATTTTATCAACCTTATTAGACCTTAAACATGTGATCAATAAAATTAGAAACTATAAGAAGATACACATACACATCCACAATAACACCAAATATGTTGACTATGGAACCCTTAATCAGAGGGAAAATCCCAGTGGGGATGGTACCCACAAAATAATGTACTAATATATAAGTTCCTCATAAGAGGATGGACTCTATTAGGAGCCAATGAGATACATTCAGTACATATCAATCCCTATTAGGAGACTTTGAATCAATGTTAGGAGATTCCAACCCTGTTAGGAGTTGTGCCAACCTTGTTAGGAGTTGTAGAAGATAGATGAACCCATTATCAAAACAGCTTCAAGGGAAAGACTACCAAACTCACTATCCAACTAGTCTTTTTATTATTCATTTTAGAATAATAGAATTACAATTTATCCCTAGCAACTCAAACTCTTTCTATTTCCTCTTACTATGCCAATACCATACCAAATACCTTTCAAATCTCAATACTAGATCTTTAACTTTACATCTCAATAATCCCTTTGATCACTTGATAGAATTATATTCATAAATTGACTTCAATATATACTTCATCACAAGGAAAATAACTTTAATTTAAACCATATCCTCAAATTAATTAATTGAGTTGGCCTTGAGGCTTTCCTAATTAATAATAATAGGACCTTATTAATATAACATAACTCATTGCATCTTTTCACAATTACAAAGTATTGTTGGCTCACTATCTTCACAAATTTTTACATGTGTGACCTTAGACCTCACACACTTGCTGAAATCATCATTAGGTTATCTATTGTCACTGTCTAACATTTCCCATCATGATTCTATCTCTATTAAGAGATATAATCCAAACATTGGAAAACACTTCTCGGATACTCTGTCTACACAGTACCTTTTGTAAATCACAAAATAACTTTCACATATTTTTTAATTCCTATATGTGCACTTATCCACATCATCCATACACACTATAGAACATATCATCAACTCTGATTGACCTCATCACCAATACTCTATTTGTACGACCTCATTCTTTGTCTGTTACTATTAGTGTCTTAATAGATATAATATGATGTTGACATCAATGAAAAATACAGCCATAAATGCAACATTTCAATCTTCCAAATGTTCCATAAATGCTTAGGATACTTCCCCAAAGGAATATCATCAATATTCATGCTAACAACAGCAAGTGATTGCTAATAATGTTTATGATATTTTATGGTATTGAAAATGTTTGAAGGGACTATAGGATAATTGAACTTAAGTGATTAACTCCCCCTCTTAGTTATCTAACATGAATACCTCTTTCCTTGATGGATGACTCCACTATATCCAATAAAGGAAAACACTAAATCTAGAGAAGGAATATACACACAATTTTTGGAATTCTTTAGAATAACTAGTGGGTATGAATCAGTTATCCAAGGTCCAAATATACAAATAAAACTTTTTCAGTACTTCAAATATTCATTTCCATAAAACCATATCATGTATACATCCATTAGAACATCCAATACCTTAACTTAGTAGGTCAATATCCTAGGTCAAAATAACTTTGCAGTAATGTAAGCATGAAATACCACAAACTCATTCACACAATTTTACACAAGGATTTTACATGGAAACCTAATTTGGAAAAAACCACTAGAAATATGCTACCAATTTTCACTCTTCTGAAGTGATGCCCTGTTGAAGGCTAACCATATTAAAGGTTACAAAGCACATTATTAAATGTGACCTAGTTAAATGATTTCAATCATCCTATTAGGAGTGAGCATTGTTAGAGTACTTTAGAACATTCTATTATAATGTCACCTAGTTCAAGGATTTACAAATGACTACTAGGTCAACCTTAATCCAAAGGATTTATCCAGACTGATATAGTTGTTAGAAAGTAATAGTAGGACTTGATCTAATAATAAAACATAACTCACTTGCAAATTATAGATCTTTGGTTCAATCCTCCATTTTGCTTAGCATTCATATTCTTCATCTCTGACAACTTGTTTAACCTTAAACATTCATCCTCTTAAGCCTTCTTTCATTGTATGCCAATTGTAGACTCTTCTACTTGGCCACCATATGAAGCAAAACCCTAGACTCCTTGTCTTGCTTAGTTTCTCACACATGAAAATATTTTCTTCTAGCCTTGTATCCTCTTATAAAGAGAATTTAGGTCTTTTTTTGCTTAACCACAATTGTCCATTTTAGGGTTAGATAACATTTAATGAATCTACCCACCTTTCCATTTTAGTCCCTTCTAAAAAATTCTTCTACAATCCTCTTTGAATTCACCTCAAAATTATTTATCTTGAATTTTGTGCCACCAACTAATCATACTTATCTTCCACACACTTCACACAAGTCAAGAAATCAAATTAGTCAACTCAAATTTTTCAAATCTTTGATTTAACTTGTTTCATTATCACTCAGCATCCACATTGTTCACTCAGCAATAATAGTCTTATGATGCTTAGCCAACACTAGGTTTCTCAACATCTACTAAGTCTTCCTCTCTTGGTCATCAATTTTATTTCCATAACACTCAACACATACTAAATTTAACTAATGCTCAACACCTATTGTATTTTTTGACACTCAACACTTACTAAATTATGCTCGGCCTAAACTAAGTTTTCTCAGCTTACACTATTTTCTTAGTCAGGATTGGTAGACACTTTTTATAAAAAATCTTCTTCTTGGCTTAGCCAAAGTAACCATTTACTTTAGCCTTAAGTAGATAAATAATACATCATATCATCCATAACTTATTTTTTTTTAGTGCTCCTTTTATACACCAAATAACTCAACCTTTCTCTAGGTATTCTTGTTAATCTTATCTTTTCAAATCCTCTTCATCAATCAAACAAATGATAGCATTAAAACTAAATGTAATTATCTTACCATGAAGTAGCAAGTTTGATATCATTGACAAAATAATTATTGTTTCATGATAGGTTCCATCCTTCAAATAATCTCTTATCAACAATCTCCCTATTTTGTGTTGATGGCAGGCCAATCCCAAAAACAAAACCAAAAAGAGACTTAATACATATGAAACTCTTCCCCTATCAATATTTTTCCTTCCTCTATATAGGGAAATGTAATATTTGTCAATCTCCTTCAATGTATTTTCTCCCTTTGGCTTCTATGTTATATATCCCTCTTTAGGTTATCTCTCCCTCTTTGACAACAATGAAAAAGACTTGTCATCTCAATGTGAAAATATAATCAATTTAGGTTCTCCCTCTATCACCTTATTTGTGAGAGTAAATCTTATATTTTAAATCTGACATTCAACTTAGTTGATGTAGGGTACTATTCTTTCTTCTTCAGTGCTTTGGATAGGGGTATCACCCTAATTTACCACTAAGATATTCATGTGCATCCTTAGGTAAAGCTTTTGTGAATATATTAGCTATTTGTTCCTTTATATTAATATATTCCATTCTCATTTCTTTGTCTTGGACCAACTCTCTCAAGTAATGATACTTCATTACAATGTTCTTTGACTTTGTATGCATCACAAGGTTCTTAGATATGTTTATAGCACTTGTATTGTTACAGTAAAGTATCATAGGTTCAGTAATTTCCTCCTTCATTTCTTTGAGTGATTTTTTGATCCATACCACATTTGTACAATTCTTTGCGACAACCACATATTCAGCTTTAGTAGTAAATTGTGATATACAATTTTGTTTCTTACTGGTACATGAGACTAATATTTTTTCTAAGAAAAATGCTTCACCACTTATACTTCTTTTGTCATCAATATTTCTAGCCCAATTAGTATCTGTATAGGCTCTTAATTCAAACTTATCATTCTTCTTGTAGTATAGACCATAGTCTTTTGTTCCTTTTAGGTATCTCATTATCCTTTTAATAGCCATCAAATTGTTCTCCTTAAGATTTGCAGAGAATCTTGAAACAATCTCAATAGCTAATGCAATGTTAGGTTTTCTATGAACTACATATTGTAATTTACCAATCATAGACATATAGAATGTTTGATTTACTTCAGCAGAATCATCTATTTTGGATAGTTTGTATCCTATCACCATAGGAGTACTAACTAGTTTTGAGTCCTCCATACTAAAGAATTTCAATATTTCCTTCACATACTTGGACTGAGTGGTGTAAATACCATGTTTCATCTAATATACTTGCAATCCAACAAAGAACTTTATCACTCCAAACATACACATTTCAAACTCTTTCTTTGTTTCATTTGAAAATGTCTTACACAATGCATTTTGTCCTCCAAATATGATATCATCAAAAAATATTTCAGCTAGTAAAATCCCTTCACCTCCTTCTATATTCTAGTATAGATTGTTGTTATCATATGTAGTGCCTCTCCCATTTGACTTTTGTAAGTTGTCCTGATGGATGCAACCTTGCTGATCTTTTGTTGTGATGGATCATGATTGTGACCCTGAGTGGTCTACACCATCGAGGTGTTTGGATTTATATTTTTGTATCAATTGCCTTATTTATGCTTTTGACTAATCTTTGAGATTATGATGTGATTTTTGGTTCACTGAGGTTTGTGCCAGTGGTTACTAGGATCAATTTGGTATCATGAGGTTGTTTCGTGATTGCCCTGAGATGTGTGCGTAGATTGCACTGTGTACTATTACCATGCTACACTGGACTGGGTTCCTGTAGCGATGGTTAGTCATGTTTATGACTGTGTCTGCTTATGTGTTTTAAATGCCTTTTAAATGCAGAGTAATCAATCATTATTAAATTCTTAAGTAATTAGAATGGATTGTTCATGTTGATTTATTTGGTTATGTGTTGTAGGCATTTACCTTGTTATATTTTTTATTAGAGAGATATTTGTTACTCATGTGATGTTTTACATTTGAGATGGCCTGAGGGTCGAATGTTACTCTTTGATTCCAGTATCATAGATAATAGACTACTATGCTATTCCGTTAATCATATTGCATGATGATGCCATTTTGAGATGACAGTGTGTTTTATGATGTTATCTGGCTATTTGGTATTTGGACATACCTCTGATTTTGTTATGTGATGGATTTAATGCTATGGTTATTTACTTCATTCCTACATTGCTATGCCTTTTGTGAATGTGAGTGATGTAAATAGATTATTTTAATATAATTAAATAAATGGTTAAATTAGGTGATTTAATACATTTATTGCTTCGGCTATGTTATTATATGCAATTGCACTTGATCATGTTGTTTAGTGTCCAGGATTTATATCCCTAGCAGTGGCACTTGGAGTTAGTGATTCAGCCGTTCATACTTTACCAATGCCGTCCTTGTATGGTCGATGTATCTTTAATTAAATGTTTAATTTAAACCTTTCGGTGATTATTAAATCCGAACTCATTTGCATTATGTGATTAGACCAGTAAGCGTGTCTGTGCATTTAGAGGTTCGCATTGTCACAAAAGTTGTTAAGGAGATTTATGTGTTTTTGGGTTTTCAGGCTTTTTAATTATTTTATTTTAATTTTTGGCAGCTTTACCATAGATGAATTCCTATTTATAGGAATAACTTGTTTTCGCTTGGGTCAATTCAAGGTTTAACTAGATTGGCTGGTTAAATGCCCTAATTGATTATTCACCCGAAAAGTGAATAAGTATCCAAAGAGGAATTTAATTCCTCACTTCTCACTTTCAAATTGGAAAGTTGAAGAGTAAAACCCAAAATCCTCTTCATGAGGATTTAATATTTTGTTCATTGTGGGAGTTATGGGCGTGGTATCATCGCGAGGTTGAGTTCATTGGATCCAGCTTAGGAAAACCTTGGATTGCCACGATTTTCAGCCACTTCTGCGATTGTTTTATTTTCTGGTTCAATTTTCTATTTTTCCCTTTTGGCTGTGAGGTAGGGCTTTCCTGTTTTATTGTTTTTGCTCCGTTTCAGCTTCTGTTTTTGGTAGCCGTTTGTTTGGAGGTTGAGAACTAGTGTTCCCCTCCGTTTCTGTATGCTAGTTCTACTTGGTTGGGCGGGTATGAACATTTCTCTATTTTTTGGGATGAGGGTTTGGAATTTTATGCCGTTATGCTAGCTGTTTTTGCATACGGTGTTCGATTCCATTTATTTTTGGATTTTTTGAGGTTTTGAACCTAAAGGCCAAATGGGTTTTAATTTTGAAGTTTTCCAAAATTTTGGAGTTTTTACCTTGTTTTTCATGCCACCTTGTTTTCTCGAGTTTTCTTAGCACAATGTGGGTCGTGGACCTTGATGATCCATTTAGATATCAGTCAAACCACTTTTGCACTTTTATGTTGCATTGGGATGCATGTTGCATCCATACTCTCAACATTGTGTTCGATTGAGTGATTTTACACCTGTTATGGTTTCTTTTGGACCTTTGCTTTTGTTTCGTGAATGCTAGGATTTGTGTAGAATCCATACTCTCGGATTGAGGCTGGTTGAGTAAGTTCATGACTTTTGGTCTTGTTACATCATTGGGATTCGTGTAGAATCCATACTCTCGGATTGAGGTCGGTTGAGTGATTTTATGATGTACAGTTTTATTGACTTTGGGATTCATGTAGAATCTGTCCTTCCCATGTTGCTTTTAGTTGGGTGTTTTCTTTGCATTGTGTTCTCATTCCTATCCTTGTGTTATGATCTTCGTGATGGTGGTGCGCCACACACGAGTACGTACGCGTACATTTGTTGGGTGACTTGCGAGGCTCGATCTTTCATGGATTTGCTGGAAGTTATGATCATTGGGGTTGGGATGGGAGTATGCATGCCCACGGGAACTTGTCGTAGGATGAGCATGGGTAGGGTAGGGTAGCATATGGAGGGGGCTTCTATCTCGTAGCCTGGTGACCTTAGTCCCATAGGGTTGGCAGAGGAAGTTTTAAATAAGTGATAATTAAAGAAAATGTGTGACTGATAATAAAACTTAAGATAATAAAATGTGTGTGTGGGGCCCTCCGTTGAGGTGTTAAAACACATGATTTGAGCTTGGGCTTGTCGATGCCAAGCGACTCTCCATGATGTCAACCCCTACTTAGTAGCCTTTTGAGTGTCTGACCAGGACCTTTACTCCTTGCATTGTATTAGGTTCTTGGTTCAGCCATCATACTATCTGGCGTGAGTCTTATCCTTGGTTGTTGTGCTTTTGTGTGTTTGTGGTTGGATCATTATCTCCATCAGCATGGTGGGTGTGGACCTATGGGTGCCACGTGGTTGGGAGGCATAGCTACCTTCGCCACTGCTAGGGATCGGTGTACAAAGATGATCTTTTGTCCTAGTGCGACCATTGCTGGATCTCTTCACTTGGTACTTCGGGTTCCGAAATATGCTTTCTTGTGATTTATGCTTTCATTGGAATGCTTGGATATCATTTTTAGATGATGCTAGTTTACTTGACGCATTCCCTTATCATGATGTTTAGCATATGATTAGATGATGTTATTTGATTTAGTAGTACATCTATTGCTTAATGTTGTTTAGCATGTGATAGGTGATGTTATCTACTGTAGGATTATCTTATGCGTTATCACTAGCATGTTAGATATCCTTGTGCTTATATTGTTGCATGTTTTTAGTAGTGATGTCCCTATTACGACAGTACCGACGATTTTGTCGGTGGCTTGGGATGTTACGCGTGGCAGATGGCTAGGATCCATGATGGTCTTATGATGCTATTGACGGTTGGGAGGAACCGCATACTTAGTTTGGTTGTTTTGTTCCTGAGATGTATTTATGTACATTGTGATGTTCCTTTTGTTCTTTGCAATGGTTACTTTCAGTGTGTTCTTTGTTGTTGTAGTTTAGATGGTTTGGTGTTCTTCATTCTGGGTTGTTCTTGCACTCGAGTGTTCATTCCTCGATTCGTGTAGATCTGGTACTCCTCATGTGGAGATTCTTTTGTTGGTTTTTCCCCATTTTTGAGTTTTGGAAGTGTTTACTTTCTATGGGCGACATTTGTTCAGCATTGTGCGACACTGATAAAGTATCGCACACCCATAGAAATAATGTCGCACGAGACTGAGAAGTGTCACACGCATTACTGAAGAAGTGTCGTACGACACTGGAAGAGTGTCACACGGCTTTATGAGAAATGTCGTGCAATTCTTTTCCAGTATCGCATGCCTTCTTGAGAAGTATCGCACGCAGTAAGGGAGAAGTGTCGCCCTCCCTTAGTAAAAAGTGTCGCACAATTTTTGTGAAAAACCTGCGCGTGCCATCAGCGGGCACTTTTCTTCATGATCTGATCTTTTTGAGATTGGTTTTGGATACCCTTTTGGGCATTCTTCGAGCCTATGTTGTTGCATTTTGATTCAGGAGGTTTCTTTTGAAATTCAATTTTTGATTTCTGTTGTTGTCCTTCAGGGTTTAAAATATATCATTTAAGTAATTCCTTATATACTTAAGATATATTTTGATATATGCGACAAATTGTTTGGGATAGGTTTCAGACCTCTCAAAGATAAGTTATGGATTCTAGGAAATTTCAGGGCTTCAGAAATCTAGACTTAGCCAATTTTCAGGGCTTCAGGATTTCAGGCTTAGCCAAATTTTGGGATTCTGCATTTCACCCTAGCTTGGTGTTTTGTTGATGAGTGGTCATTTCTTGTGCCCTCATCTTGTTGTGGTGGTTTTTGGCTTTTGTTTGGGTGTGTCAGTTGGGTAGTGGCGTTCAGAGATTCGTTGGTTGTCGGGATTGTGTTGAAGTCTTTCGTTGCAATCTTTGTGATCCTTGTATGATGTTGTCTTGTGCATTCATACTTGTTTAAAAAAAAAAAAATCTTGGCTTGATTTGAATCCTTGTTTCCAAGGATCTCCGGGCGGGGCATTACATCATAGGTTTTCTCAAAACCAATCTGTACAAGATAGTTGTGAAGCCTCTCATACCATGCTCTTAGAGCTTGCTTCAAACCATATAAATCTTTGTACAATCTACATACCATGTTCTTGTTGTTTGGATCAAAAAATCCTTTTGGTTGTTCAATGTAAACCTCATCTTCTAGTATATCATTTAGAAATTATGATTTCACATCCATTTGATAAACTTTAAATACTTTTTATGCAAAGTAAGGAAGAAGATTTCTTACTCCTTCCAATCTTATAGCTGGGGTAAATGTCTCTCCATAGTCAATTTAATCTTCTTATGCATACCCCTCGCAAACTAATCTTGCCTTATTCCTTGTGACTTCACCATTCTCATCCAATTTTTTTACGTACACCCACTTGATTACAATAACATTCTTATTCTCTAGTATGGGTACTAGATTCCATTTTTTTTCTTCTCAATCTAATCAATCTCTTCTTTCATGGCTTTACTCAGGTCTTCTTTCTCTAATGCATCCTTCACTCACTTAGGCTTATGCATACTTAAAAAAAAGTATCACTTCTTAGCCTATTCCTTGTCATTGATCTGGCTTCTTTGTCTCTAATAATTTTTCTAGTAGGGTGATTTCTTCTGACATACTTTGACAATCTTGGTCATGCTCTTCTTTCTACAATGGGTCTGTCAACTTTAGAGTCATTATGCACTTCTCTATCAAGTAACTTGGCTGGTATAGGAGCACCCTAAAAAAATGAAGTTTCTTAATACATTTCAAGGAATTATTCAAGGTCCTAAAACCTTTAGGATAGGTTAGGAATAGTGGTTGTACATTTGGACCCACTTGGAAGGCCTAGTTCCAAGTTTGGCACAAATATAAGCCCTTGGTCAACTATTATGAAAGGTGTATAATAGCCCAAAATCTTAGGATAGATTGTTATTTTCATCTATTAACATGTTTTGGTCCTTTCTGGATCACTTTGATAGGTTTGAAACAAGGTTTGGTTATTAGTTACAAAGTTGCATAATCATTTGCGTTGTTGCTAAAAAGTTGTCAAGCAACTTTTAAGCAACATTTTGTAAATATTATAAAATCATTTCCAAATGGCCAAATTAGTTTAAAAAATTGTTGTGACCATTTTAAATTCCTAAATATCCTTCATAGGTGGGTGGTAGGATCATTGAGATGTGATTTTTCTTTTCAATCAATAAAACACAATGTTTTCCTTGCAAAATTGATGTTCAAACATCATGTATGGATAGATTGATCTGAGAGGGTGACACATTTGGATTCTCTAGTGATTCACCTTTCTAATGCATTTTTTTGGAAGACTTGAATCAACTTACAATTTGAAATATTGGAATTTCCCTAACTGCTACTCTAGATTTTGTTGTAACCTAGGATAGTGCACCGTCCAAGAGAGGTACACTAACACCCCCCTCTCCACCATTATGTGAGGTGGTGACCAAGTTTCAAGGGGGAAAAAAGAAGACTTTTAAAAACAATTAAATCTCCTAAGCATGGTCTGCAAAAAACAATGGAGGGGACAGGGGGTGACATCATCCTATGTGATGACCAAAGACTTTGCAAAACAGTTTCAAATAAAACTTTTTTTTAAAATTCATTCCAAGAGCAATGCCCAAGGGGAGATGGTGACACATTTAAGTCATAAAGTTTATTAGGTAAGTTTAGGATATTTAGTTATGGTTTTTTTTTTTTTTTTAAATTGTTATTTTATTATTGTTTTTTCATTTTAAATATAATTTTTTTTTAAAAAGACAGAAGGATATTTAAGGAATCATTTTGATTCTCTGTTACCAAAGGCCATTTAATTAGTTTCTCCCATACAAATTCCAGAGCCTATTTGACTCTAGAATATAAATTTTTTTTGTCAAATTTTTTTCTAAGTGTGGATTTACAAAGTAATGTATTTTTTTTTTTCAAGCTATACTTTTTTTTCGGATGGATTTAAAACAAATATTTAATCATTGTGACACAATAATACAAGATTAATTGATTTCTCAAACAACTTGAATTGAACTAGCAACCATAACCATTTTTCTTTCCTTAACATAGTTTTTTCATATTTAACATATAAGGAACTTGAAAAATTTTCTTAATTAAACCATCATCCTATCATCTTATTTTTGATGTGCATCCATCTAACTGAAAATTATGATTAAATCACATGATAAACAAATATACTCAATCACCATTTTTATTGGCAAACCTAATTCAAAGGCTCAGCCGAGAAAGAACCAGGAAGAAAACCCGATGTTGTTGCCATTACAACAAAGTTTGAAATACAAATTACATAGGATTTCAATTTTGAATTACAACAATTTAATTGAATTTCCTTCATGACCCTCATCAAGGGTTCCATAAAACATTCTGCAACACATTTCTAAGAATCGTGGAGAGAACAAAACCTGATCAAGTGACAACAACCATAACCAAGAGACAAGAAAACATGCATATTCATACAAGGTTTACACAATAGGATTCATAATGAATCAAAACTAGGGAAAGGTGGATTCTTCTAATAGGAGAAGTTAGGTACACCACCAAAATAGATGCCCAATTGAGGCTATAAACCAAGAACTTTCGTTCTTCCATTTTAACATACCAAACTCATACAAGTTTTGTGCTGACAGGTAGGGGCCCATAACACCCTACCCTCTCTCCCTCTTCTCATCTTGATAAGAGACTCTACACTGGTTGGAGTCCAACTAAAAAGACCTTTCCCAAAATTGGTCACTTCTACCCTATCCAAGGGTGAGTAATACCAAAACACCCATGCAAGAAAATCTCAAAATTCAAACATAAAAATGAAAGGAAAACATTCAAGAACATGATTTTCAATCCTTCCCAACATACCCACATACATACAAGCATCCAAAAAACAACAAGGTAGCATAAGCATGAAGCAAGCATGAAAAATTGAACAAGGGAGATGAAGAACTCCTACCTTCACAAAGAGGTAATGGCAATTGAACAAATTTGAGTAGAGCTTTTCCCTTCCTTGCTTCAATCTTCCAAGACTCCTCTATAAATGTAGAGATTGGGTAACAACCTAAACTACTCCAAGAAGGGCTTCTAAATAAGCCTCAAACTCACCCACCAAAAGGAGCAATAACTTCTCCCACCCACCTAAAAATCTAGAAGTTCCTAACTCAACCCACACTATGGTTAATCACTAGGTGGAGGTGAGGTGATGCAACTTATGGTAGCCATAGTCAATTTTCGGACAAAGGTAAAAAGAGACTTTTTGAGTGATCTCAAAAGTCAATAAAAGGGGCTTAGGGGTTGGAAAAGACCCCCAACCCATACCCATACCCCTTGGGTATAAATATTTCATGTTTTAAAGCCTTAGGAATAGGTTTGGAACCAAAAAAAAGTTAGGAAATAATTTAGGACCATCTAACAACTCTAACAATGTAGATTAAGCACTAATCTAGATTAGGGATGACTAAACTTGATTAAGAACCAAATTAGCAAAAAGACATTAACTCAATCTGACTTAGGTCCAAAGGTTACATGACTAACCCTAATAGGCATGCTAAAGATCACAAATAATTCACGAGTATCAAGCGACACTAAAAGAACATAGTTATGAACATTAACATTTACTGATCATAGAAAGATACATACATACATCTCACAATAAATTTTTATTATGAACAACAAGGTTTCAATAGTTAGCATATAGGGATCAGTTCTATTCCTTTGTTGAGTTTCTCATCTAAAATATCTTGTACACTAATTGCACACATTAGTAATCTCATAAAATCACATGTACATATGTATTTATGTATCAGAAATTCACATAGATTAAAACATACATCAATAAATTAGTCAGGGTTTTCTCTCATTTCTTAACCATTAAAATCTCTTAAATTAAAGTATCAATTCTACATTTACTGATTTCATCAACATACATATACATAGAACATTAAATGACAAACATCAAATATCTGAAAGTAACATCACACAACATGAAATAATATAATATAATATCTTAGATTTCATCAAAAAGATAAGGGTACTAAGATTGCATCTATGCTGCATCCTCCCATGAAGCCATGACCTCATCATAACAATCCCACTGGACCCTAACTTGGTCTATCTCTCAACCTTGAAGTGCTAGGGTTTGTCAAGCAATAATACGGATAGGCTCTACTGCTAGCTGTCTGTCTGACTCCTCCTGTAAAGCATCCCAATCTATAATATGAGACTCATCATAAATGTATCCTAAGTACTAAAATGTGAAACACATCGTGGATGCATGATAGGCTAGGTGAAAAAGCTAAATGGTATGCAACAGGTCCTATCCTCTCTAGGATATCAAATGGCCCAAAAAACCAAGGTGCCAACTTAGAGCCCTTTCCAAATCAAATCAAACTCTTTTGCGGTCACACCCTCAAGAACACTCTATCACCAACCTGATACTCTTGATTTGTCCTCTTCGCATCAGCATACTTCTTCTGCCTTTCCTATGGCTCTCTTAGGTGGTGTCTAATTAGGGTCACCTACTGCTCCATCTACTTTACTAATTGGGGACCAATAGATACTTGATCCTCGATCCTATCCCAACTCAAGGGAATCCTACATGGTCCTTCGTACAAGGCCTCATAAGGTGGCATACCTATGGAGGAATGGTGCCCATTGTTATAGGAAAACTTGACAAGATGTAGGTATTCCTCCCATTTGACCTAATTTTCTATCACATACATTTGTAGCATATCCTCCAAAACCTTATTCACTCACTCAATCTGACCATCGGTTTGAGGATGGTACGTTGTACTAAAATTGAGCCTAGTGGCCAAAGCTGCCTGCAACTCTCTCGAGAATGAAGAAGTGAAGAAAGAGTCTCTATTGGAGATGATCTTATAGGTAACACCATGAAGTTTGACAATGTCCTATAGGAACACCTGAGCTATGTCTCATGCTATAAATGTAGTATACACAGGTGAGAAATAGGCAACTTTGGTCAATGTGTCAACTATCACCAAAATGGCATCATGGTGGCGAGATGGCATAGGAGGGAAAACAATGAAATCCATATATATAGTATCCCATTTCCACTCTGTAATATTATGTGGCTAAAGAAGCCCACCAGGATGATGGTGCTCCACCTTCACCCTCTAGCACTGAAGGCATCTCGCAACTATGCTAGCAATCTGCACTCTCATGCTTGGCCAATGATACAACTACCTCAAATCTGCATGCAACTTCTTAACATTGGGGTGCACTGCATAAGGTGCTTTGTGAGCCTCAAGTATAGTGACTCATGCAAACCCCCAATGGAAGGTACATACATACGTCCCCTATGATGCAAAATTCCATCAGACTCCAATGAATACTTTGAAAACTTCCCTTCCAAGGGTCTTTGAGAATGTACTAATTGATTCAGTTCTACATAAAGCTCATCGACTGGTAAGTGCTGTAAGATTTTCTCTCTCAATTCAGTGCAAGTAGTCATAGATGAAAGCTCATGGCACCTTCTACTTAAGGCATGTGCAACCACATTCTCCTTTTCCTTGATGTAATGAACATAAAAATTATACTCACACAGAAACTCCATCCACCTTCTTTGCCTAGCATTAAGGTTCAGCTATGGAAATATGTACTGCAAACTCTAGTGATTGGAATGAAGCTCAAATCTATGACCTAGAAGGAAGTGTCACCATCTCACCAAGGCATGAACCACTCCCGCAAGTTCTAGGTTATGAGTAGGATAATTGAGTTCATGATTCTTCAACTTCATAGACTCAAATTAAATAGGTTGTCAATCCTACATAAGGATTGCACCTATACCATCTAAAGATGCATCGGTGCACACCACAAAATCTACAACGAGATTTGGTACTAAAAAAATTGGTGCACTTGTGAGGGCTCTCTCGAGCTCTTGAAAAGCTCTACCACACTTCTTTGTCCAGTCATACTTCTTCCCCTTTTTTTGAAGAGATGTGATGGGGTGTGCCAATCTAGAAAATACTGAAATGAAACATTGATAATATCCTACTAGCCCCATAAAGCTCCTCACTTCAGTAACACTAGTG
Source organism: Cupressus sempervirens (assembly GCA_028749045.1). NCBI lineage: Eukaryota > Viridiplantae > Streptophyta > Pinopsida > Cupressales > Cupressaceae > Cupressus > Cupressus sempervirens. The sequence continues at coordinate 271,662,169 of CM053789.1, forward strand.
GGTGCTGGCCAATCCATGATGGCCCTAACCTTTGATGGGTCTACTGAGACTCAAACACTTGATATGACATGACCCAAATAATGTATCTTAGGTCTGAAGAATGCACACTTTGGCAAGCTACCAAACAATTAATTTTCTCTCAACTTCTGCAATACCTGCTTCAGTGCTCTTCATACTCTTTCTCATCATGAGAATAAAGTAGAATGACATCAAGAAAAACAGCTACAAACTTATCCAAAAAGGTATGGAATACTCCATTCATGAGGCTCATGAATACAACTGGAGCATTTGTGAGGCTAGAGGGTACCACGATGAACTCATAGTGGCCATACCTAGTACGAAAAGCTGTCTTGAGGATATCACTATCCACAATCCTCAATTGATGATAACCCAACTTTAGATCAATCTTTGAAAATACTCAAGCACCTTGCAACTGATCAAAGAGATCATTGATTCTGGGAAGAGGATATTGGTTCTTGATGGTCACTTTTTTCAATTGTTGATAATCAATACTCAACCTAAGTGATTTGTCCTTTTTCTTGACGAAGATCATTGGTGCACCCCAAGGTGACACACTAGGTCAAATATGACCCTTCTCTAAGAGTTCCTCCAACTGAGCCTTTAGGTCACTGAGCTCATGAGTAGTTATCCTGTATGGTGCTGTCAAAACTAGCTTAGCTCCAAGCACAAGTTCTATGTGAAAATCCACTCCTCGAGGTGGAGGCATACTAGGAAGCTCTGAAGGAAACACATCTACAAACTCTTGTAGGATTGGAAAATCATCGAGGGATGGCTCCCCCTCTAAATCTTCCTCTTTGTCACTAATGGTGATAGTGAACAACTGACAACCCTTTCACATGCACCGCCTAAGCTGCATAGCAGAAATCATATGAAGGGATACAAGTCTCTTGCCTCCAAAGATCTCCCTAGAGATACCATCATCATCCACACATTCCACCCTCTTCTATCAAAAATCCATCTTAGGTTGTGGGCATAAAGCCAATCCATGCCAAGAACAACATCATAAGAACCTAGAGGGGTAATGCGTAGATCAGTCCTAGTGGACATGTCTCCAATCTGCATCTAAAATCTCTGCACCATGGAACTAACTGACACTCTGGCCCCTGAGGCTAACTCTACTTCCCAACTAACATCCTGTCTAACTGCCACTAGCCTACAATGCTCCACCACATATGGAGATATAAAAGAGTCAGTAGCTCTAGAATCAAATAAAACTGCAATCATATGGCCCTGTATAATACTTGTACCTTCAATAACTATGGCCTGATGCTTAGCCTAGAAGTTATCAACCACTGTAAAAACTCTGTGAGATCTACCCATGTCACCAACTGTTAGCTCTGAAAAAGCTCTACTCTAACCACTAGATGCCTATCCCTGCAGATACTCCCTAGCTATATGACCAATGCCACCACAAGTGTAGCATGGTCCTCGAGTATAAGATCATGCACCCTGTGATCTAGATTGTTGTGGGCTTCCTAACCTACTAGATCCACTGTAACCACCCCTAGAAGACTACTAAGTCTTCACTGATTGTGACTATGGGGCCTATACTTTTAGATCTTGCTTGGGACCCTGTGACTGCCACTGCTTGGGCTTGGAGCCTTGATAACCCTGAGAAGATTTTTGTTTCTGCTACTATGGTTTCAGTTGCTAAGACTATTGGCCCTTAGAGGACCCTGCTGCATAGTTCTAATTCCCTTTCCAAGGGGGTTTCTGCTGGGAAGAGCTTCAGTTCTGAGATTGATCCCATGACTCCTGCCTACCTCGAGTATCCTTAGCCACTAGTGCTATCTCCACTACCTATCTGAAGGTGGTACGGAAGGCCATCTAAACTGGGCCTTGAAGTGAGAAATTCAAACCCATAATAAAGCGATGCACCTGTAGTTTCTCATGTTTCATGTATTCCACATAAGGAAGGAGCTCAAGAAACCTGCTCTTGTACTGAGCCACTGTAAGACCTCTCTATTAAAGAGAATGAAACTGCTCTATCTATTTTTGTCAAAAATTCTCTAACAAGTACCTCTCTTAGAATCTTTCTAGGAAAGACTCCCATGTGAGGGTGTCCATCCTCACTCCACCTATGATCTCCTCCTGATGCCACCAATTGGAGGCATCCCCTCTCAACTGATGAACTACTAGGCATGCCTTTAGATTACTCACATAGGGTCATAATCCAAAGAACTGATGTAGGCTCTACAACCATGCCTCTACTATTGTTCCCTCAGTGTAACCCATATACAATGGTTGCTCGAGTCAGATCAATTCCTTGATGTCATCTCCTATATGTCTTGGAGGTCTGTCAAGTGGGGGTCCTCTCTGGTGTATTGACTCTTCCTTGTTCTCACCCTGACCCTCAATCTATCTCAGTGGGGGACTCCTAGTCCTCTCTCTAATTCCAAGTCTACCTCCTCTGGGTCCCTCTGCTTCCACTACTAGAATCTACTGTACTAGCTGAACTACATGCACTACTCTTTGTTTGACTACATCAATCAAAGTTTGAAGTGTATCTATAATGTCCTAGTTCGAGTTTGGTGGTGGTGGAGGTGGAGGTGGTCGTGGTGGAGGTGGTCCATCCTCCTATCCTACTCTACCACCTCTAGCCCTACGAGTTATAGGAGGCATCTTCACAAATAAAAGTTTGAGTTAAGTTTAGGAAACACAATGGTTTAAGGTTCCTAGTATTGAACATTGGCTCTGATACCAAAATGTCATGCCCAAACTATGAGGCAAAAAAACACAAATCTTTTTTTTTTTTTTTTTTTTTAAATTAATAATCAGAATGCTCTAAGTTTGATACGTTTGTTATCACAGTTTAAGTAAGGTTCTCTAAATCTCATCTTAAGTTACATATCTTGTGAAGGAATACAACGTTAAAATTTGATGCTCTCGTTATTAGATTTATAGGGATCATTAAACACATTATTTCACTAACTTCTCAACGAGATAGGAAGATTATTTAAATAACAATTTCAAATGAGTTTGGTTTTAAAATTAATTGAAATATCTAATCAAGGACTAGTTAAAAGAATTAATACATCTACTCATACATATATATATGTATATATACTTTATTTAGCTTTTCGTAAATTTTAATTTTAATTAAAAACCCATAATGTTATTAAGAGTTAAACATTTATGAAGATATTAACAATATAAATTACACTTAAATTTTAGTAGGTGATAAGGAAATCAATTTAACATCTTTTGTTTGTCTAACAAATATTCACGTGATAAAACAAGATACTAGTTCACAATAAGTTTACTAAAACTTTAAAAGTATAAAATTTCTACTAAATATATTAAAATTTAAAATGAATAAGTTAAAACAAATAACAAAACATGTATTAAAACTTTTCAAATTAATTAAACCACTAAATTAATTTTAAAACTAAATTAACTACATCCAACATAGTTTAACCTTTAAATTCAAAACTAAATAATATTCAAAAATAAATTAACATTGATAATACAACTATCTAAATTTACATTAAAATTTTTAAACAAATAACCATTAAACAACATAAAGAAAGACTAACCTAAAACTTTAATACATTAAATTAACTTAAATTAACTAAAATGCTAAAATAAACAAAACTAACATATTAACTAAACCTAACATCATACTAACCTACTTACTAACACACACCCAAAAACTAACTTTCCTATACTAACATATACTTTCCCCCCCTACACTTACTCCCCTACTCCCAATGTCAAATCGACCCCCCCTTACCATGCACAATCCAAATTTGTGCTTCCCAAGCGCTGCACTTGGGATAGCGCATAGTCCAAGAGATGTACAGTTAGGTAATCATACATGTATAAATCCATAGATACATGTATGTATACATACATGCATGCATGCATGCATCCATACATACATATATCTAATATGTATGTATACATAGATACATGTATCTATGTATACATACATATTGCATACATAGATATATGTATGTATGGATGCATCTATCTATACATACATGTATCTAATTATATATACATGTATGCATACATATATATGTATTTATGGATGCATACATCCATACATACATGTATGTATGTATGTATGCATGCATGCATGCATGCATAAATGTATCTATGTCATACATAGATGCATACATGTATGTAAGCATCCATGCATGCATCTACATGCATCCATCCATAAATAAATGTATATATGTATACATACATATTGCATACATAGATATATGTATGGATGCATGCATGCATGCATCCATACATACATACATGCATGCATCTATGTATACATATGTGTATTTATGTATGCATGCATGCATGCATACATACATACATACATGTATCTATGTCATACATAGATGCATGCATGTATGTATGCATGGATACATACATACATACTTGTATACATGTATATATCTTCCATACATGCATATGCATATATGCATGCATACATGTATGAATCTATGCATACATACATGTATCTATATATGTATACATGTATGCATACATATATATGCATGTATGCATCCATGTATACATACATACAAACTTGTATCTATGTATGTATGCAAGCATGTATATATGTATGTATACATGTATGCACACATGCATCCATACGTGCATGTATTATGCATACATACATACATACATGTATCTATGTATGCATCCATGCATGCACCTATGTATTCATGCAGATGCATGCATGCATGCATGCATCTATGTATGTATGCATGCATACATAGATGCATGCATGCATGTAGACATCCATCCATGCATGTATGTATAAATGTATGGTTGGATGAATCCATACATACATGTATCTATGTATACATACATATTGCATACATAGATATATGTATGTATGTATGCATGCATACATACATACAAGAATGCATACATACATAGATACATACATGTATCTATGTATGTATGCATGGATTCATAGATGCATGCATGGATGGATGCATCCATACATACATCTATCTATGTATGTATACATGTATGTATGCATGCATCATTGCATGCATAGATATATGTATGGATGCATGCATCCATGCATGCATGTATCTACGTATGTATGCATGCATGTATCTATGTATGTATACATGTATGCATGCATCCATCCATACATACATGTATCTATGTATACATACCTATTGCATACATAGATATATGTATGTATGTATGCATGCATGCATAGATATATGTATGGGTGCATGCATGTATCTATGCATGTATACATCTATGCATGCATCCATCCGTACATACATGTATCTATGTATACATACCTATTGCATACATAGATATATGTATGTATGTATGCATGCATGCATAGATATATGTATGGGTGCATCCATATATCTATGTATGTATCCATACATGTATCTATGCATGTATGCATGGATACATAGATGCATGCATATATGTATGCATGTATGGATGGATGCATCCATCCATAAATGTATCTATGTATGTGTTGGTGTTTGAAAATGTTACCCATTTTCAATTACCCTAATGAGAACAAAACACATCTAGGGGCAGCTAACTCCCATTATCAACACATCCATTCAAACACTAGGCCAACTATAAGGCTATACTCCTTTTGCACTTCAGGCTCTGCAAAACCTAGGTGGGTGAACCTATAGATTCCTTATATGGTACCAATTATCAAAGCATACACTGAATCTAATACAAAGCAGATAGAAATCCTTATTTCTCCTAATAACTTATGAAATAACATATATCTGCAGTAGCTAGATGCAAAACAATGAAATTCATGAGATGAGTGAGGGCATTCTGTTTATAGCTCTTCAACATTAAAGGGAAATTCATTTGATTAAAGATGTTGATTCAACAAATCCTAAAAAATGCAGCAAAACCTAATGATCCTATCTCTGATCAGTGCCTAATCCATTGGGCAATTCCATGAATTAAAAACATACATCTGCGACATTGGGACATATTCTGTATACCCAGACATCAGATCTATCTAATCACCTTGTGATTTAGACATCAATGCTCATTCAGATCTCATTCTTACAAAATATCCTTCTCAAGTAACCAGCAACCTTGTTAAACATATCAAGCATTTACTTGGCCCTTTGGTCCAATAGCAAAATACATCAAACGTACAACCTGAAAGGGATGCAAATGGGTCTCAAATCTTTGTTCCAAAACCACATAAGATTTACAGATTGCTAAGATAGGAGACAAGACATAGAATGAAGCTAGTAGAACTATTGCTCATATGTATTCATTTTCTTTGAAAATATACATTCAGGTGCATGAAATCAAAACATTAAACAACCTAACATCTCAAAACTATCTGTATTATCTTTACAATTGCTATTCATAAAAGAGAAAATCCTGAAGAGTAAGGGTGGAATCATAGATATGGATCCAACAAAGTGGTCTCATAGAATGACTGCAAATTTTCAACCCAAAATGGTCTCACAGTAACAAAAAACTGGAACCCACTAAATGGAAGAAAGAAAGAATAATATAGAAGAGAAAGAATTTTTGGATCTGATTTTTACTTCACAAGTGTCCACTTGAAATTCAATCTTCTAGCAACTGAAAACTTCATCCTTCCTTCTCCATCTTGATCTGATTTGATTTCATCATTGCCTTGTAACTGATTTGCAAAATATCCCCTTCTGAATGATGAAATCCTTTATTTGCTAAATATCTAATTTGCATCAAAATGCTGATAAAACTTGCTTTAACTGACTTAGAGATGCCCCCAACTGAATTCTCCTTGTCTTTTACACATATTCAAGCTATTAACTTGCCAAAAAACACAACTGAACTTCCTGGTCTAAAAATGGTTGCAATTCAAGTGCCTAATAGAAAACCTCCTATAGCTTGAACTAGATACTACCTGTGCAAAAACTGACTTCGAAATCAGATAGTTTGTCTTCTCCTAATTTTGGCGGTATATTAGAGTCTATGTTTAGCTTATCGAAAACCCACTAAATCTTCGTTTGAAAATCACCCCTTTGGTTAAAAGTTTAGGCTTGCACTCAATTTGATTTTAAATTTCAAGAATTTAATATTCTTTAAAATCAAAACTTTACATTTAAGCCCTTCTTAAATTTAAAATCAAGTTGCACATAGCACATTTTTTATAAAAATAATAATAAAATATTATTATTTTCTTATTTTTTAATAGCCCTTGCGTTCTAATCCAGGTCAACTCATGTTTGACTGAGCCTTTCTGCCACATGGCAGCATCTGATTGGTTGACCCAGTGCCACGTGTCGAGAATGCGCTTCCCCGCATTACTTAAATCCTACAACTCCATATTGCGGGGATGAGCAGACTATCAGATCTTGCCATGTGGCAAAATCCTGTGCCCTGTGCTCATTATCGCCACATCACCACCCATGAGACTCGGCATGCCATGTGGTGCCCAAGCGCATCCTCGCATTTTTTAACCTCTACGCAACTCCGTTTTGCAGGCGTGCACTAACCCTTGGATCATGACACTTGGCACAATCTGGTGCTTCTGTCACCACATCAGCATGCATGTACCTTGGTTCAAAATTTTTCTTTCTACATGCTGACATCATCATGTAACTGGCCACATGGGTACAGGGCCCCACATCCAACTAGCGCTTCAAAAGCGCTTGTCTTGAATATATTATGTTATGTGCTTGAAATGGTATTTAAAAAACAAATTTCTAAGTTACCCACCCAATGTGGGATAAATACATTTCATAGTCTTCCCCTTTACTTTGGTTGCATTTTCCATTGCTGTGCAGGGTCTTCTTCTGTTCTAGCTACAGGATTCTATCTGACTATCTTTGACTATGTTTTACATTCACATCATGGGCATCTTTGACTGAGTGAGGAGCTTGTTATACAGCGTGGTTCCTTGTAGTCAGCCTCTACCTCTTTTATTTGCGTGAATGTCCATTTCATTGGCACGAGAGTCTTTTTAATATCTCTCATGCAACTGCTCTATTGGGCTGTGTGTTCTCTTATGAAGTTGTGGCTTACTCAATGCACTAGTGCTGGCTCCTCCTTGGCAACCCCCTCTTCAACTGGTTGTTCCTTTGTTCGTGGGCATCCCCTGCATAGAGCTCCCGACCTCCTTTGCAGACTGGAGGCTCCATTAAACTTTTTTTTTGCTTTTTCGTGACTTTGTTTTGACTGTGGCTGATGCTTCTCTTTTTTATAGCAGCAGATTCTCCTTTTTAATGCCATGGCTACTTGCTCTTATGAAATCCTCCACTATTCACAACTTTTAAACTGGCTGATTCATTCCTCTCACATTATTTGAAATGTCTTGGAATCAAAACCTTTGCACATTGTAACTGGCGAATTCCTCTTTTGATGCGTGAGCCTTCTGTATGGGCGTTGACCACTGTTTTGGATGTGGTGGCTAATATCTATGCATAGCGTAGGAGTTTTTTTCTTATTGCAGCATACTTCATTCTTTCTTTGTTTTGATGGATGCCCTCTCTGCAAAAAGTCAATTGATCATGCATTCTACTTTGACTAGGCATGGAGGATGGCCGAGCTCCCCTGCATTTGACTGCTGGCTTTCCTCTGCAAGCGGGTTCTTTGAACTTTGTAATCCTTGTTCTTTCAGCAATGTTTCTTCCTCCATTCATGCACTGATTTCATTGCTCAGGCACTATGTCTTAGCATAAGTGGATGCTCCTTTTAACATGCATGAGCTACTTGGTTCCTTTGCTCATGAATACATGAAGAGGTGTTGGGTTGTATATGAACTCCCCCTTTCTTTCAATGCCTAGAAAAATTCCTTGGGCATGAAATCATAAATTGAAGAACAATATCCATAAATTAGTTCTGAACTCTTATTTCTTTGCCATGACCATTGACCATCAGGTACCCTATCCTTCCTTTTGTAGTCTCAAAGTGCTTCTTACTTGAGCTCTTTAGATAGCTAGAAACAAATGGAGATATAGAGAAATATCTATAATTTTATTAGAAGTCGCACTTATTTTCTCTCTTGTTATGTTACTGGGAATTAAAAAGAGTGTTGCGGCTTGTCATACTGAACAAAGCAAATGTTATCTCTTATTATCCTTTAAACCCAAGCAAACTTTCGTGGACTTCCTCAATAATATCTACGTTGCTTTGAACATAATTCTCTATGGGCCTCTGATCAAGCACTTATTAGATTCATTACACCACCAGGCATCCCTCATTTCCTTAGAATTCATTATTAAGCAATTCACTCCTCACCTTAGATATGGCGTAAATTAGTCGAGCCCCAGAGTGGGTCCAGCTAAAAAAATCTTGTTCCTGAACAACTAAACCCTCAAGCTGGCCCATTGACCTATTGAACTGATTTGAATCACATTTGATCATTGATTGATCGTTAAAAAAAAATCATTTTATCACTGTTCTACAAATTGTCAATTTGGTGCCAGAAGGTCTGTTGACTTCCCTTAAAAACTGATCCAAATAGATAACTGTGCTTTGAAATCCGAGATACTGATTCTCTGCTCCACATTCTTACACCTTGTTGAATCTTGTCTCATAACGAATTTGGGGTCAAAAGATACTCTCTGTCAAAGTGGACCTCCCAGAACTGCCTGCAAAAAACATGTCAGAAAACAACAATTTGGCTCTAGAATTAGCTTGGAAAACTAGGCAAATGAGCACATGGGGAAATGAAAACTGGGACACTCATTATTTGTCATGAGGAAATTTTGGATATGCAATTTGGGCTCATGATGAATCACAAGGCACATTTTGCAAGCATCTGAAGTTGGCTACTCAGAATTACAGGACAAGAGACAACAGCAGAAAAGTGTTTTTTTGCGAATGAAAAGGCCCTGGAAAAGTGTGCAGACGGATTCGTCAAGGTTTATAAATTGACACACTTAGAGTATTTTTAGAGGAAAATACAGGGCTACAATCCATATGATCTCACCAATCACAAATCTAAATTTATAACGTCTCGAATAGGGGTCCTGATAAATCTTCAAATGCTGACACCAGTTAAAAGTCATAAATTGTGTTTGGAATCGCGTTTGAAAAATGATCAAACGGATTCATCAAGACTTGAAAATTTAAACATAGGAGTCTTTGATGTCTACCATGCAATGCGAAAGGAAATTTAGCATTTTAGTCAATTGGGTCAAAGTTATAGCACGTCAAACAGGGCTTCCCGAAATTAGGTGCAAAGTGCAAAAGCATGAAAAATAGTAACTGACCAACTTCGAGGGATTCAAAACCTTTTCAAATGGACTCAAAATGACTCAAAATATGAAACATAGGTTCTCAGGTATGGGTATTATATACTCTCAAAGTGGTGAATCACAAAACACTTCTGGGTGTGAGATATTCAAATGCAAACAAGGCCTCCTATCGCTGTTTGACACTTAGGTGAAAATGCAGATTTGACACTAACTCAAAACAAGACTTCACCAAATGACTCGGATTGATGATTTAACTTCACAGAACAGGTAGACGGGATGAATGGAAGGTGTTAGAAACATTGAACACCTTTTAGGCCTCATACTGACAATTGGGTACATACGCATCAAAAAGCGTTTATAGGACTCAAATTTCTCAATGGTGCTCAAAATTTTCCATGCAATTTTTAGTGCCAATAGTATGTATGCATGCATGTATATGTATGCATGCATCCATCCATACATACATGTATCTATGTATACATACATGTTGCATACATAGATATATGCAAGCATGCATGCATGCCTGCATGCATGTGTGTGTGTCATTACATACATACATACATACATGTATGTATGCATACATATATATATGCATCCATACATGCATACATACATATATGTATGCATGCATGCATGTGTGTGTGAATACATATATAAATACATACATACATGTATGTATGTATATATGTGTATGTCCATATGTGTATGTATGCATACATATATATACATACATACATACATATATGTATGTATGATGCATGAATACATACATCTATATATGCATGCATGCATACATACATATTGCATGCATCCATCCATACATACACATATCTATGTATACATGCATGCATTCATACGTATATGCATGTATACATAGATATATGTATGTATATCTATGTATATATGCATACATACATAGATACATGCATGTATGGATGCATGCATGCATGCATACATACATATTGCATGCATGCATCCATACATATGCATATCTATGTATACATGCATGCATTCATACGTATATGCATGTATGCATAGATATATGTATGTATATCTATGTATATATGCATACATACATAGATACATGGATGCATGCATGCATGCATGCATACATACGTATATAAATGTATATATAGATATATGTATGTATATGTTTGTATACATGCATACATACATACATAGATACATGTATGTATGTTTATCTATGTATGCATGCATGCATAGATATATCTATGCATGCATGCATGTATACATAGATATATATATTCTTGAACACATGCATATGTGTACATACATATATATGTATGCATACATCCATACATATATGTATGTATATCTATGTATATATGCATACATACATAGATACATGGATGCATGCATGCATGCATACGTATATAAATGTATACATAGATATATGTATATATATGTTTGTATACATGCATACATACATATATCTATGTATGCATACATACATACATAGATACATGTGTGTATGTTTATCTATGTATACATGCATGCATGCATAGATATATCTATGCATGCATGCGTGTATACATAGATATATATATTCTTGAACGCATGCATATGTGTACATACATATATATGTATGCATACATCCATACATACATGTATCATGCATACATATGCATGTATGCATACATATATATGTATGTATGCATATGCATGCATGCATGCATATGCATACATACATGCATATGGATACCTGATACATGTATGTATGGATGTATATATATATATATATATATATATATATATATCCATATCTATCCATATGCATATATCCATAGATACATATATATTTATGTATGCATCCATGCATCCATACATACATTTACCTATGTATGATGCATGCATGCATGCATAGACATAGGTAGATCTATGTATGGATGCATGCATGCATGCATAGACATTCATACATAGATATGTATGCATGCATGCATAGTATCCATACATACATCCATGCATATATCCATATCTATGCATATATCCATACATATCCATATCTGTCCATATGCATATGTTCATACATACATATATATCTATGCATGCATAGATATATCTATCCATGCATCATACATAGATACATGTATGTATGCATGCATGCATGCATGCATATATATATATATATATATATATATATATATATATATATATATATATATATATATATATATATATATATATATATATATGGATATATGTATAGATGCATGTACATGTATACATACATACATACATGTATCTATGTATTTATACATGTATGCATGCATCCATCCATACATACGTATAACTTGCATATATGTGTGCACGTATGGATGTGTAGATACATACATGCATGTATACATGTATGTATGTATGTATATATATGCAAGAATACATATATATGTATGTATGCATGCATGCATATGTATGTATGTACATATATAGGCATGCATGCATATATACATATATCTATTGCATAGAACTCTTGATCATAAACATAATACTTCTTCTTTGTATCATTCAATTTTTCACTAAAATATGCAATAGACTTACCTTCTTGGCTTAATACAGCCTCAATAGCGCTTCCACTAGCATCACAATCCACCTGGAACACCTTTCCAAAATTTTGAAGTGCCAACACAGGTTGTTCTATCACCTTCTTCTTTAGCCTTTCAAAACTTCTCGTAGCTGCTGTAGTCCATTTGAACTCTTTTCTATCCCCTCATATTGTGTTAGTTTGGGGTACACATATGCCACTAAAATTCTTAATAAACTTCTTGTAAAAACAAACTAGACCATGAAATGATCTTACCTCAGTAGCAGACCTTAGAGTAGGTCATTCCAATATGGTTTTTACCTTCTCTAGATCCATTTTGAGACCTTCAAGTGATATAATAAACCCCAAATAGAATAACTCCCTTTTTACAAAGATACACTTCTTCAAATAAATTAACAATTTTTCTTCCCTTAAACTTTCAAGGACACTACGAATATGTAATAAAGGTTCTTCCAAAGTCTTGTTGAAAATTAAAATATCATCCAAATAGACAATATCAAATTTTCGCAAGAACTTCTTAAGTACCTCATTAATAAGCTGCATGAAGGTTCTTGGGGCATTTGTCAATCCAAAGGGCATGACTAACCACTCAAAAAGATCCTCCTTGGTCTTGAAGGTCATTTTCCACTCATCTCCTTCTCGTATCCATATCTGATGATAGCCACTCTTGAGATCTATTTTTGTGAAGTATTGAGCTCCACTCAAGCAGTCCATAAGATCATCCATTCTTGGCAAAGGAAACTAGTACTTGATGGTTATCCTATTTATAGCTCGAGAGTCTGTACACGTCCTCCACTCTCCATCCTTCTTTGCTACTAGTACTATAAGTACTGCACATGGACTTAGGCTCTCCCAAATCAAGCCCTTCCTCAATAGCTCCTAAACCTATCTATTTAGCTCCTCTATTTCAGTAAGCGTCATCCTATGAGCAACCTTGTTAGGAAAACTAGCTCCTAGAATTAGATCTATCTGATGATTGATTTTCCTTACTAGTGGGAATCCTTCTGGAACATTAGCAGAGATAATATCTCCAAACTATCCTAGTAAATCTGAAACTTCAAGTGGTATCTCATAACTACCTTCTTTATCTTTCCTAGGAATCAAAGCATAGCACATACACTGATGTTTCACTCCATCTAAAAAGTTTCTTCCATCAACAAGACAAATCCTAGCACTGCTACATACCTTTTCACATTCCTTTTTCATGGGCTTCAGTTTGTGGAAAACTCAATCCTTTGTTAGAGAGTATGTGTTTGCATGACCATCATGTACTGCATGCCTATCAAACTGCCATGGTCTACCCAACAATAGATGGAAAACATCCATTGGTATAACATCAGAGAGAATTTCATCATGGTAACTCCCAATTTTGAATTTCACTAGACATTTTTTACTTACTAGGACCTTATGATCATCTTTCACCCAAGCAATCCGATAGGGCTAGGGGTGTTTCTCCCTCTTGAGCTACACTTAGAGACCATCTCCTCTGACACCAAGTTGTTTGTGTTACCACCATCAATGATCACATCACAAAATTTTTCCTCAGATTTGCACCTGGTACGAAATAAACTCCTCCTTTGTCTTGGTTCAATTTCACCACTTAGTGAGACCCTTTCATTCACTAAAGTCTCTCCTCTTTCTACATCCTTTGAATGTGATGACTGTGCATCCTCATTCACATTAGCAACCCTAGCTTGACCCTCAGCTCTCCTATATGCCCTTCCTTGTCATTGAGGGCATTCAAAGGCATGATGATCTTCTTCATTGCAATGGAAATAGGTACCATGGAAGCCTCCTCTTCCTTGTTCACATCCTCTACCTCTTCCTCTCTGATTTTCAAAGTTTTGATCACGGGAGCGGTTGAAACCCTCATTCCTCTGGTTTCTACTAGTACCCACATCTTCATTTTTCTTTTGGATTTCATTTTGGCCTCCAAATGACCTACCACTTCCCCTTCCTCCTTGACCATGCCCTCTTTTTCTCCCTTTAAACCTTTTATTCAGCTTCTCTTTGACTCGTATGGAAAATTGGTATGCCTCTTCAACGCTGGTAATTCTTACTAGACTTAATTCCTCCTGGATGCTAGGTCGCAACCCACTGATATAACGAGCAACCTTCTCCTTATTTTCTTCTGCATGCCCTACTCTAATCAAGAGTCACTAAAACTCCTCTATATATTCTTGGACTGATCTTCCTACTTGCTTTAGCCCATGCATCTTCTTAAAAAAATCAAGCTCATAGTCCACAAGAATGAACTACTTCTTCAATTTGTCCACCATGTGATCCCACCTTGTGATCTTCTCATTTCCTCTTCTATTTCTTTCCAATTGAACCTCTTGCCACTAGATTTTGGCATGGCCTTTCAGTTTTGCCTTTGCAAACTTAACCCTATTTGGGTCCCTAATATCCTCATACTGAAAGTATTCTTCCAGTTCATTGATCCGGTCGATCAACTCATTTGATTTCAGATTTCTTGAAAATACACCCTCATCAATTGTAGCTCTTTTCCCAAACCTAGTAATGGCCCTAAAAAGCCTTTCCTCTACCTGATTCAAAACTTCCCTATCAAATTCCCCTTCTGGTCTAATTTCTTCTTCTTCATTGTCATCCTCACTATCATCACCTATGGCAACATTTGTTCCTCTATAGAGCTCCTCCTAAATGCTTGTACCTACCTTTGGAGGGCTCTAACCTCCTCGGGATTAATAGCTCTGGCCCTTCAACCATTCTCTCTTCATGGAGGCATCTTCTTAACTCAAACTCACAACCACACAATCCTAGTGCAAACTACCTCACAGTCGGTGCTCTGTCTACACACTCAGGAAACCCAGCTCTGATACCATTTGATGGTGACACCACCCAAGCACAGAATGGACATAATAGGAAAGGAAAATTTTATTAACTTTATAAATAAGCTAATACTTTTAGTACTAAGATAATAGACTTCAAAACATGCCCTATGGGCTTACAATAGCATAAATCTGGAGATAATTTCTCCTTTCATTACCTCCTCTCAAACTCCACTCCAAACTACCTTTTACAATGCCAAAAATGTCCTTAAGTAGACCCTGAAGGGTTAAGGACTAGAAATACATTCTAGAAAGTGCTACTAGGTATCCACCAACCAAGTAGAAGGCTCTAGAAGCCATGATAGAAGTTGGCGCAAATCTAGAAGAATTAAAAAATGGTAACCAAACTTTCGGGAGGCATAACTTTTGAACCATAGATCCGATTGACAAACCATTTACATTTCCAGAAAGCTCTCGAAGCGCTTTATATCCTTATAGATAGGCTTTGATCATCCCCATTTTTTGGCCCCTTTTGAGGTCATTTAAGGCCCATAACCTAACTTTGAAGCATTCTTAGGAGGTCTCCAAAAATTGAAAAATTGCAATAACTTTCAAACCGTGGGGCCTTTTGACCTGATTCTTTTTCTGGAATGCTCTAAATTACAATTACATTCATCCAACCAATTTACACCTTTTAGTTCACCAAAATTATGGCTCAATTACATACTCCTATTTTTTTCAACATTTACACATATCCCAAGGTGTTCAAATTCTATATCCTATAACACTAATAGTGAAACTATGAGAGTTAGAACTTTTATTTGACCCAAATGGGTAGCCAAAAATGAAAACACATGAAACAAAAACTAAGTCTAAGTACATTTTTTGGGTAACATAGGATTGCCCTTATACTTTTGAATGCTCTTTTACATATATACATATATGCATGCATGCATATATATATCTACACATGCATGCATCCACAGATACATGTATCTATGAATGCATATGCATACATACATATGCATGCATGCATGCATACCCATACATTCATATATACATAGATACATGTATGTATACATAGATACATGTATGTATGGATGGATGCATGCATGCATAGATATATGTATGGATGCATTCATGCATGCATGCATCCATCCATATATACATGTATCTATGTATGTATACATGCATGCATGCATCCATCCATACATACATCTATCTATGCATAAATACATATTGCATATATAGAAATATGTATGTATCGATGCATACATGCATACATAGATATATGTATGGATATATGTATGGATGCATGCATGTATGTATACATACATGTATCTATGTATGGATACATGTATGCATACATCTATATGGATGCGTACATGTATACATACATAGATACATGTATGTATACATAGATACATGCATGCATGCATGTATGTATACATACATGCATGTACCTCTGTATGTATAAATGTATGCATCCATATATATGGATCAATACATGTATACATACATAGATACATGTATGTATACATAGATAAATGCATGCATGCATAGATATATGTATGGATATATCTATGGATGCATGCATGCATGTATGTATGTATGTATACATGTATGCATACATATATATGGATGCATACATGTATGTATACATAGATACATGGATGCATCCATGTATGGATGTATACATACATGTATATATGTATGTATACATGTCTGCATACATATAGATACATGGATGCATGCATGTATGGATGTATACATACATGTATCTATGTATGTATACATGTATGCATCCATATATATGTATGCATACATGTATGTATACATATATATGGATGCATACATGTATACATACATAGATACATATATGTATACGTAGATACATGCATGCACGCATAGATATAGGTATGGATATATGTATGGATGCATGCATGCATCCATCCATACATACATATGTAGATACATGTATGTATACATCCATACATGGATGCATCCATGTATGGATGTATACATACATGTATCTACATATGTATGTATGGATGCATGCATGTATACATGTATGTATGGATGGATGCATGCATGCATCCATACATATATCCATACCTATATCTATGCGTGCATGCATGTATCTACGTATACATATATGTTTCTATGTATGTATACATGTATGCATCCATATATGCATCCATACATCTATGTATACATACATGTATCTATGTATGTATGTGTGGATGCATGCATGTATACATGTATGTATCGATGATTGCATGCATACATCCATACATACATGTATCTATGTATATATGCATGAATGCATGCATCCATCCATACATACATGTATCTATGTATCCATATATATTGCATACATAGATATATGTATGAATGCATGTAGCTATGTATACATCCATTTATCCATGTATGTATGCATGTATACATATATATGGATGCATGTATCTATGTATACATCCATGTATCCATGTATGTATGCATGTATACATATATGTATGTATGCATGTATACGTATATGTATATACATATATATGTATATGTATATGTATGTATGCATGCATGTATGTATGCATTCATACATCCATAAATACATGTATCTATGTATCGATATATGTATGTCCACATGTATACATGTATGTATGTATGTATATATATGCATGCATACATATGTATGCATGGATGGATGCATACATACATACATACATGTGTACATGTATGTATGTATGTATATTTTGGCATGCATACATATATATGTATGCATGCATGCATACATAGATATATGTATCCATCCATAAATACAAAAATATGCATGCATCCATACATACATACATGTATCTATGTATACATGCATGTATCTATGTATGTATACATGTATGCGTGCATCCATCCATATATACATATATCTTGCATGTATGTGTGCACGTATGGATGCATATGTACATACATGCATGTATACATGTATGTATGTATGTATATATATGCATGAATACATATATATGTATGTATACATGCATGCAAATACATACATACATGAATATATCTATGGATATGGATATATATGTATACATAGATATATGTATGTATGGATGCATGCATGTATACATACATGTATCTATGTATACATACATACATACATAAATAAATGTATACATGTATGTATGTACGTATGTATACAATGTATACATAGATATATGTATGTATACATGCATGCAA
Source organism: Cupressus sempervirens (assembly GCA_028749045.1). Lineage (NCBI taxonomy): Eukaryota > Viridiplantae > Streptophyta > Pinopsida > Cupressales > Cupressaceae > Cupressus > Cupressus sempervirens. The sequence continues at coordinate 271,680,933 of CM053789.1, forward strand.
GCATTCATATATGTGTGGTTATATGTATAGATGCATGCATGCATCCATCCATCCATACATACATGTATCTATGTATATATGCATGCATGCATGCATACATAAATATATGTATACATCCATATATACATACATATGCATGCATCCATCCATACATACATATATCCTGAATGTATGTATGCATGTATGGATGCATACATACATATACATACATATATATATGTATGCATGCATGGATATTTCTATGTATGTATGCATGCGTGCATAGATATATCTATGTATGTATGCAACGTATGGATATATCTATGTATGGATATATGTATAGATGCATGCATGCATGCATGCATGCATACATAGATATATGTATCCATCCATAAATACATACATCTGCATGCATCCATCTATACATACATGTATCTATATAAACATACATGTATCTATGTATGTATACATGTATGCATGCATCCATCTATACATACATATATCTTGCATGTATGTATGCATGTACATAGATATATGTATACATCTATACATACATACATATGCATGCATCCATCCATACATACATGTATCTATGTATGTATGCAATGTATGGATATATTTATGTATTGATATATGTATAGATGTATGCATGCATGCATCTATCCATACATACATGTATCTATGTATATATGCATGCATGCATAGATATATGTATCCATCCATACATACATACATATGCATGCATCAATCGATACATACATGTATCTATGTATGTATACATGCATCCATCCATGCATACATATATCTTGCATGTATGTATGCACGTATGGATGGATACATACATACATACATGTATACATGTATGAATGTATGTATATATATGCATGCATGCATGGATGCATATGTATATATGTACATATATATATATCTATGTATACATGCATGCATACATAGATATATCTATGTATGTATGCTATGCATACGTAGATATATGTATGGATGTATGCATGCATGCATACATAGATATATGGATGGATGCATGTATGCATGCATGCATATGTATGTATGTACATATATATATGCATGCATGCATGCATATGGATGTATATATATATGCATGCATACATGGATATATGTATGGATGCATGTATGGATGCATATGTATGTATGTACATACATATATATATATATATATATATATATATATATATATATACATGCATGCATGCATAGATATATCTATGTATGTATGCATGCATAGATATATCTACGTATGTATGCTATGTATACATAGATATATTTATATATCTTGTATGTATGCATATGCATATATGCATGCATGCATGCATATATATATATAGATGCATGGATGCATAGATATATCTATGTATGTATGCATGGATACATAGATGCATGCATGTATGGATGTATGCAATGTATGTATGTATGCATGCATGCATGCATACATCCATACATACATGTATCTATGTATGCATGCATATGCATCCATACATACATGTATCTATGTATGTATGCATGTATACATAGATGCATGCATGTATGTATCTATACATGTATACATCTATATATCTTGTATGTATGCATATGCATGTATGGATGCATACATACATGCATGCATGGATGCATATATCCATGCATGCATCTATGTATACATGCATACATACATGTATACATGTATGTATGTATGTATGTATATATATGCATGCATACATATGTATGCATGTATGCAAACATACATATATTATGGATGCTATTTATACATAGATATATGCACGGATGGATATATGTATCGATGCATGCATGCATGCATGCATGTATGTATACATGTATGCATACATATATATGGATGCATACATGTATACATACATGCATATTCCTAGGATATTCTACCAAAATAAAAGATAAATAAATAGTTAAATTTTAACACTAACAAAGTTGTGGAAAGTGCAAATGTGAAAGTTGACAAGTTTATAGAAAGAAGTGACATTTCATGTAATGAAGAACCCAAAGATTATAGTACATTCATCTATGTGGATGATGATTCTCCTAGCTATTAGAATTATAAGTAGGAAAGGTGAACTTCTGAGAGGGGGGGGAGGGTGTGAATTAGAAGTAAAAACATGAACCCATAAAACTTTTCACCACTCATCCATCTCATACATTCAATAGATAAATTGAAATAACATGTAAATCAGATAGGTCTAAATTATATAAATATATAAGAAATCACACATTTGACACCTTATATGATTACCTAGAAACCCTCTAAAGAGAAAGTCAAACTAGGGTGGGGATGAGAGCCACAATTCTTCACTACTGCAGTAATAAAGTGTAGCCAATTAAGGTTACAATGCATTGACCATGCATCATGATCTGCCTTGTGAAGGCATGCCCTATTAAAGGCTTACAAGGATTGTTAAGTCCCACCTTGTTAGAGGATTTCAACACCCTATTAAAAGTGTTCCTGGCTAAAGGACTTCATAACATCCACTTAGAATGTCACCCTATTAAAGGATTTACAATAGTCTGTGAGGACTACTCCACCTAGGAGATTTAACTAAAATCAATTATTAGGATGTTTCAACATAGATCTTTTCATTACCTCTGGTAGCCCAATTAAAGATCAAATATGTATAGTATCCTTCTTGATCCTTCTTGATCTGATTTAACAATTGTTGTATTCCTCTATTTTTTGTTCTCCTCCAACTGATTCTACAATTCACTCTCTATAACTTCTAAGTCTCCATGAAATGCTCTATTTTTTGCATGCAAACTTCTCTATTTTTCTCCAATTCCTTACATGCTCATATAAAGTTTAGGGTTTTGTCCTCCTTAAGAAGGCTGGAAGACTTAGGGTTAAGTATGAATCTATGACTAAGATTCATCCTTTTTGCCACTTAATCCTTCCTATTTTCTTATTGGCTGCATGTAATTGCATAGGAAGTCCACATACAAATTCATCCTTATCTTCAAAGGATTGTATTCTATCCTTTGGTCAGCTGAATAATGGTTTACATAGTTATTTGTGAAATCACAAACAAATATGTTGAATCTGTGTTGCTCGACACTTGAAGATACCGATGCTTGGCACATACTATAATTCTACTTTTCACTCAACACTTGAAATACTATGCATCTACTATTTACTTGGAACTTGAATCACTCAACATGGTCTATCTGCTCAACACTTGAGTGACTCGGCACATGAGTGAATCGAAACTCATTTCAACTTGACATGTATTATAGTGCCTCTCCCATTTGAATTTTTTAATTCATCTTGATGGATACAACCTTGTTGATCTCTCTTTGAGATGGGATCATGATTGGGACCATGAATGGTCTACACCATTGAGATGATTGGAGTTATGTTTTTGTATTAGTTGCTTTGTTTATGCTTAGACTAATTTTTGATATTATGATGTGATTTATGATTCATTGAGGTTTGTGCTAGTGGTTACCAAGATTGATGTGGTATCATGAGGTTGTTCCATGATTACATTGAGATGTGTCCAGAGATTGTACTATGTACTTTTACCATGCTACACTGGACTAGGTTCTTGTATCAGTGGTCAGTCATGTTTATGACTTTGGTTTCTTATGTATTTTATCTATCTTTTTATGTTGTGTTAGCAACCATTATTAAATTCTTAAATAATTAGAAATGGATTGTCCATGTTGGATTCTTTGGTTTTGTGTTGAGGATATTTACCTGGTTATGTTTTTTATCTGAGAGATATTTGTTACTTATGTTATGTTTTACTTTTGAGATGACTTGAGGGTTGGATGTTATACCTTGATTTTAGTATCATAGATATTAGACTACTATGTCATTCAATTGATCATATTGAGATGACAGTGTGTTTTATGATGATATATAGTTATCTAGTATTTGGACATATCCCTGGTTATGTTATGTGATGGATTTAATGCTATGGTTATTTACTTCATTCCTACATCGTTATGCTTTATGTGAATGTGAGTGATATAAATTGAGTACTTTGATATAATTAAATAAATAGTTAAATTAGGTGATTTAATGATTTTATTTCTTTGGCTATGTTATTATATGTAATTGTAATTGATTATGTTGTTTAGTGTGCAGGATTTATATCCCTGGTAGTGGCACAAGGAGTTAGTGATTCAGCTATTCATATTTTACCAATGTCATCCCTGTATGATCGACGTATACTTATTTTAATTGTTAAATTAATCCTTTTAGTGATTATTAAATCCAAACTCAGTAGCATTGTCTAATTAGACCAATGAGCATGTTTGTGTATTTAGAGGTTCGCTTTGTTGTGAAAGTGTTAAGTGATTTTTTGTGTTTTTTGGTTTTTGGGCTTTAAATCTTCTCGAATTTAATTTTTGGCAGCTTTGCCTTAGGACAATTCTTATTATGAGGAATAACCTATTTTTGTTTGAGTCAATTTGGGATTTAAATAAATTGGCTGGTTAATTGCCCTAATCAATCATTCACTTGAAAAGTGAACACGTATTGAAAAAGGAATTTAATTCCTCACTTCTCACTTTCAAATTAAAAAGTTCAAGAGTAAAACCCAAAATCCTCTTCATGAGAATTTACTTTTTTTCATTGTCGGAGCTATGGGTGTGAGATTGTCACAAGGTTGAGCTCATTCGATCTAGCTTGGGGAGACCTTGGATTGCTAAAATTTCCAACCACTTCTGCGAGCTTTTTATTTTCTAGTTGAGATTCTTGTTTTGCCCCTTTTGGCTGTGAGGTAGGGCTCTCCCATTTTATTATTTTTGCTCTATTTAAGCTTTTGTTTTTGGTAGCCATTCGTTAGGACACTAAGAACTAGTGTTCGCCTTTGTTTTTGTATGCTAGTTCTACATGGTTGGGTGGGTACAAACATTTCTCTATTCTTTGAGATGAGGGTTTGCGGTTTTGCGCTGTTATGCTGGCCATTTTTGCATACGATGTCTTAATTATTTTTGGATTTTTGGGGTTTTTGTTCCTGAAGGCCAACTGGGTTTTAATTTTAAAATTTTTCCAAATTTTGGGATTTTAACCTCGTTTTGTGTACCATCCTATTTTCTTGGGTTTTCTTGGCATGTGTTGGGTCGTGGACCTAGATTATCCATTTGGATATTAGTCATACCATCATTGCACCTTTTTTTTTGCATTGGGATATGTGTCACATCTGTACTTTTGACTTTGTGTTTGGTTAAGTGATTTTGTACTTGGTGTTATGGTTTCTTTTGGACCCTTGTTATTGTTTTGTGGACACTATGATTCATGTAGAATCCATACTCTCAGATTGAGGCCAGTTGAGTGAGTTCATAATTTTTGGTCTTGTTGCATCATTGGGATTCCTATAGAATCCATACTCCCAAATTGAGGCCGATCGAGTGATTTCATGATGCATGGTTTTATTGTCTTTGAGATTTATGTAGAATCCATCCTCTTGAATTGTTTTTAGTTGAGTGATCTTTTGTATTATTTTCTCATCGAATCCTTTTGTTATGATTTTCATGATGCTGGTGTGCCACACACGAGTAGTGCACATACATTTTTTAGGTGACTTGTGAGGCCTAATCTTCTATGGTACTTCTAGAAGTTATGATCATTGGGGTTGGGTTGGGAATATGCATGCCCACAGGAACTTGTCATAGGATGAGAATGGGTAGGGTAGGGTAGCATATGGAGGGGGCTTTTGTTGTGCATTCTAGTGTCCATTTCCCATTTGATTGAATAAGTTTTTAATTAAGTGATAACTAAATAAAATATTGGGTCGTAATAAAACTAAAGATAATAAAATAATTGTGTCGAGCGATTCCATTGAGGGATGTTGAATCTACACAATCTGAGCTTAAACTTTTTGATGCCAAGTGACTCTCCAAGATGTCAAACCCTACTTAGTAGCCTTTTGAGTGTCTAACTAGGACCTATACTCCTTGCATTGTCTTAATTTATTGTTTATAGCCATCATACTATCTGGTGTGAGTGTTAGCCATGGATGTTGTTCTTGTGTGTTTGTGGTTGGATCATTATCTCCTTTAGCACAGTGGAAGTAGACCTATGGGTACCATGTGGTTGGGAGGCATAGCTACCCATACCACTACTAGGGACTGATGTACAGAGATGGTCTTTTGTCCTAGTGTGACCATTGCTGGATGTTTTCACTTGGTACTTTGGGTTCCAGAGTATGCTTTCTTTTGATTTATACTTTCATTGGAATGCTTGTATATCATGTTTAGATGATGTTAGTTTATTTGATGTATTGCCATATTATGATGTTTAGCATATGACTAGATGATGTGAATTACTTTATTGCATTATCTATTGCTTATTGGTTTAGCATGTTAGATTTCCTATTCGTATGATGTTAGCATGTGATAGGTGATGTTATCTACTTTGTAGGATTATCTTATGCTTTATTACTAACATGTTAGATTTCCCTATGCTTTTATTGTAGCATGTTTTAGTAGTGATGTCCCTATTATGATAGTACCAATGATCTAGTTAGTGGCTTGAGATGTTATGCGTGAGGGATGGCTAGGATCCATGATGATCTTATGATGCTATTGATAGTTAGGAGGAATTGCATACTTAGTTTTTTTGTATTGCTCATTGTGATGTTAATTCTATTTAATTTTGATATTGCTTTTAGTTTGCTGTGATGTTCCTTATATTCTTTTCCTTCATTGTATGATGAGATGGTTAGATTCTAGTTGTTTTTCTTTCAGTGCTTGTCGAGTGTTTTTTCTTTGAAATATGGATCTAGTACTCGCCAATGTGGAGGAATGTTGTTACCTTGTTTCCTTAGCTTTTCGTTATGTTTCATGTTTGTGTGTCGATTTAAGATCTCAAGCAAGACTACACTTTCTTGCGCGAGGATACGTCTTTGTGCAACTCATTACTTACTCATGTGAAACCCTACGCTAGTCCTGAGGTGTTTTGGTGGTACAACCAACACTTCCTCACATGAAAATGCACTTTCTCACATGGAAATGGATTTCTTCACATGCCACAATGTACTTCTTCATGCGAAACCTTGATAGAGGTAAGTTCTCGTATGAGAAACAAGAGGTGTCTGCTTCAATTTTTAGAGCTTCTAATACCCATGGGGTTAACCTAATTTACCTTGGTTGTGAAGTTTGGAGATTCCTTGTTCTGTTGTCAGTTTCTAGTGTTTTAGTTCTTGTAGTGTTGTGCTTGTTCGGTAGTGGCATCAGGAGGTCCATTAGTTGTTAGGATGGTGGTTAAGTCTTCCATTCTAATCTTAGTGATCCCTACATGACGTTGACATGTACATTCATACTTGTTAAAAAAAAATTATTGGCTTGTATTTCATCCTTGTTCCAAGGATCTCCGGGCGGGGCATCACTTCTCGTATCAGAGCCCATGTTCAAACATTGGGATCTTAGCATATATGTTGCCCATATAGTTGATGATGCATTGTGTAAGTGCAAGTGTCTTGGTAAAGAGCTCATGATCCTTGTTGCTTTAGTATCTACTTGTGATGGACTTACTTGTCCAAGAGATGTTACTAGATCAATGTGAAGAGAAGGAAGTGAGTCTTCCTGGTTCTGTTGTTGGGCTAGCATTGGTTTTCAGTATTTTTCTCTCTTGGAGTAGTCATCAAATTTTCTCTATTGCTCTCTTTGTGATAGTTGTCACATTCAAATTATTGTTGAACTAATATCCTTTTTGATTTACTATTGGAATTGACAATTCCCAATTTGGAAATTTTTTTGGGTTCATGATGACTATTCTGAATGTGTTTCTAACTGATGCGCAGTTGTGTATTGTAACTCTACCATGTTCGTCTCGAACCTCTGGTAGTATGTACAAGGGATAATATCATAGAGAATATACTAGTGTGGTTTTCATAGATGTAAAATTTCTTATGTAATTGGATGGTTTAAATTATGAGTAAAAGTAATGTTATTATTGAAAGAAATTTAAAAGATATGTACTTTTTTTAGGGTAAGTTACTCTTGAACCCTTGCTTTGAAAACCTTTAAGTTCTTTGTGTATTAGTGCTCATGTTATGTTTAAATAATTAAATTATGAAAGATAATTAATGATTCTTTTAGTGTGAGAACTACCTTTCATTCCATGCCTTATGTTGTGTTTGGCATGTGTGTTCTTGAGTGGTTTTGGACTTTTTGCCTGTCATTTGTTTTGGTAACTGAGACTGTTGATTTTGCCTATGATGTTTTATCTGGAGTGGTGATTAAACTTCCTAGGTCTTAGAACTCTCTAAGATTCATCATGTTGTAGGCCTTGTTGATATCTTTCTAACACTTTTCAAATGGAGCCAATCAGAGTCTAAATGTGAAAGTTATGGCCTCCAAAGTGTAGGTAGTTTTGTGTTGTTTTGAAATTTCATGCGAGAATCTAGTGGTCATCCACTTTCTCACCTAGTTCATTGCACTTTCTCACTTGGTTTGATGAGAAACTTCACATGAGATTGTGCTAATGCAAAATTTTTCATGGGGAACATCAAGCAATTCTTTTGCACTTCTGAAGGTGTAGATCACTATTTCAAGTACTCTTTACTGAGTAGAAGCCAATTCAATCGTGACATGTTACATTTATGGCTATTGGAGAAGTTTAACCCTTCATGATTATTCTTAGGGAGGTGTTAACAAATCTTGATAATTTACTAGGTACTTGTTTGAATTTGTGCTTGGGGTTGTGTGTTTCCTATAGCACCATCCCACCCTTGTGAGGTGAAGTGCGGTTTGTGAGCATTCCTTGCTCAAGGTTGATGTTGCCTTGTCATTTGGGAGTGACTTAGTTCTTTGATGAGTCTAGATTCTTCTTTTTGGACTTTGACTTTGGTACATCTCCACATTCTTTTCTCTCTTGAGAAAGTAGGCTAGTGTGGTTATGCCACTAGCTCAGTTAGAGTTTTCAAATGAGTATGTTGATGGTTGGTGGGATTGTGAGTTCCCTAATGCACCTTGGGTTGATTTAGTGAAAAGGTTGAGAGAGACTCCCTCTCAATCCTAATACTCTGCAGTTTCTTCTTCCCTAAGCTTGTTTCTTCAAGAGGATTTTCTCAGTCAAGTTTTCTCTTAAACCATTGACTTGATGCTAGAGATTGAGTTTAGCGATAGGTTGGGTGTGGTATTCCCAACATGGTGCTAAAGGGACATGGTATCGTTGGAAACATGTTACCATATTATGAATTGGTATGCAAATATTACATGATTTTGTCCACTGATGAAAGTCTTTGCAACCTTGTGGAAAGGTGATATCTTGTCTGGTTGGGTTGTGTAACCCTAGTTCCCGGTGATAGTTGAGCTTTTCTACTTTGGAGAGGCATTGTGCTCCTACACTTGGTGGTTAGTGGTAGTGAGTAGTCTTTTGGGGTTATCCACTTTGTTCAAAGGATGAGTTTACATGGTTTCAAGAATGCTCATGTGTGACATGATTTTTTTCTTGGGAATTTTGGGATGGTTATTTTCTCATGATTCCAACTCTCGTTGGAAGTGTGTAGTGTTTTTGACCTTGTTTTATGGTTATGTGTTAGGAACATGTTTAGTTGAGCACCTTTGGACAAGGTAGAGTGACTTTTTCCTTCCCTTATATTGTTGACTTTATGGCTAGATGGATTTTTTCCTAGCATTTAGGAAGTTCCTTATTGGAGGACCTTATGTCAATGTGAAACCCATTCTCTTATGGATGACATGTTTGGGGTTGATGTGATGCTTTGAGAATGTTGGAGTGATTTGGGTTTGACTCTTGGAGAGCTTCTTGAGTCATTCCTATTGCTCAGTTTTGATTTTTCTCTTGGTGTGTTTTGGTTTCTATTCTTGGATTGCAGGCTTCCAGGAGTAAGCCTAGTCTTTGGGGGGGATGATGTAGTGTCTTTCCCATTTGACTTTTGTAAGTCATCCTAATGGATGAAACCTTGTTGATCTCTCCTTGATATGGGATTGTGATTGGTACCATGAGTGGTCTACACCATTGAGGTGATTGGAGTCATGTTTCTATATCAATTGCTTTGTTTATGCTTTGACTGATTTTTGAGATTATGATGATTTAATGTTCACTGAGGTTTGTGCTAGTGGTTACTAGGATCAATGTGGTATCATGAGGTTGTTATGTGATTACCTTGAGATGTGTGCAAAGATTGCACTGTTTACTTTTACCATGCTAAACTAGACTGGGTTCCTATAGCAGTGGTTAGTCATGTTTATGACTATGGTTGCTAATGTATTTTATGTCCCTTTTTATGTTGTGTTAGCAACCATTATTTAATGGTTAAATAATCATAAATGGATTGTACATGTTGGATTATTTGGTTTTATGTTGAGGATATTTACCTTGTTATGTTTTGGATCCAAGAGATATTTGCTACTTATGTTATGTTTTAGTTTTGAGATGACCTAAGGGTTAGATGTTATACCTTGATTTCAGTATCATAGATATTAGAGTACTATGTTGTTCAGTTGACCATATTGCATGATGATTCCATTTTGAGATGACAGTGTGTTTTATGATGATATATGGTTATCCGATATTTGGACATATCCCTGATTATGCTATGTGATGGATTTAATGCTATGGTTATTTACTTCATTCCTACATTGTTATCCTTTATGCAAATGTGAGTGATGTAAATAGAGCATTTTGATATAATTAAATAAATAGTTAAATTAGGTGATTTAAAGCATTTATTTCTTTGGCTATATTATTATATGCAATTGCACTTGATCATGTTGTTTAGCATGCAGGATTTATATCCCCGGTAGTGGCACATGGAGTTAGTGATTCAGCTATTCATATTTTACCAATGTCATCCCTGTATGGTTGACATATCCTTATTTTAATTGTTTAGTTCATCCTTTTGGTGATTATTAAATCTAATATCATTTGAATTATGTGATTAGACCTGTGAGCATGTACGTGTATTTAGAGGTCACTCTGTTATGAAAGTGTTAAGTGATTTTCTGTGTTTTTAGGTTTTCAAGCTTTAAATCTTCTCGAAATTAATTTCTAGTAGATTTTCCTTAAATGAATTCTCATTACAAGGAATAAACTATTTTTGTTTGGGTCAATTCAGGGATTAAATAAATTGGCTGGTTAATTGCCCTAATCGATTATTCACTCAAAAAGTGAATAAGTATTGAAAAAGAAATTTAATTCCTCACTTCTCACCTTCAAATTAAAAAGTTGGAAAGTAAAACCCAAAATCATCTTCATGAGGATTTACTATTTTGTTCATTGTGGGAGCTGCGAGCATGGGATCATCACGAGGTTGAGCTTGTTGGATCTAGTTTGGGGAGGCCTAGGATTACCACAATTTTTAGCCACTTCTACGAGCTTTTTATTTTCTAGTTTAGATTAGCATTTTGCCTCTTTTGGCTATGAGGTAGGACTTTGCCATTTTTTATTTTTTGCTCCCTTTCAGCATTTTTTTTTGGTAGTTGTTTGTTAGGAGGCTGAGAACTAGTGTTTCCCTCCATTTTTGTACACTAGTTCTACCTAGTTGGGCAGGTATGAACATTTCTTTATTTTTTAGGATGAGGGTTTTGGTTTTTGCACCATTATGCTGGCCATTTTTGCATACGATGTCCGAACTTAATTATTTTTGAATTTTTGGGTTTTTTTTACCAAAAAGCCAAATGGGTTTTAATTTCAAAATTTTTCCAAAATTTGGGGTTTTTACCTCGTTTTGCATGCCACTCTATTTTCTTATTGTTTTGTGGACACTAGGATTCATGTAGAATCCATACTCTTGGATTGAGTCTAGTTTATTGAGTTCATGATGTTTGATCTTGTTGCATCATTGGAATTCGTGTAGAATCCATACTCTCAAATTGAGGCTGGTCGAGTGATTTAATGATGTATGGTTTTATGTCTTTGAGATTTGTGTAGAATTCATCCTTCCAAGTTGTTTTTGATTGAGTGATCTTTTGTATTGTGTTCTCATCTAGTCCTTGTGTTATGATCTTCATAATGGTGGTGCACCATACATGAGTACGTGCGTGTACATTTGTCAGGTGACTTGTGAGGCCTAATCTTCCATGGTACTTTCAAAAGTTATGATCATTGGGGTTGGGTTGGGAATATGCATGGTCACAAGCACCTTTCATAGGTGGAGCATGGGTAGGGTAGGGTAGCATATGGAGGGGGCTTTTGTCATGCATTTTGGTGTCCATTTCCAATTTGATTGAAGAATTTTTTGATTAAGTTATAACTAAAGAAAATATTGGGTGGTAATAAAACTAAAGATAATAAAATGCTTGTGCCAAGCCATTCTGTTGAGGGATGTTGAATCCACATGATCTGAGTTTGGGGTTTTTGATGCCAAGTGACTCTCCATGATTTCAGTCCCTACTTAGTAGCCTTTTGAGTGTCTAACTAGGACCTATACTCCTTGCATTGTCTTAGGTTCTTGGTTACAACTATCATACTATCTGGTCTGAGTGTTAGCCATGGATGTTGTTCTTGTGTGCTTGTAGTTGGATCATTATCTCCATCAGCATGGTGGGAATGGACCTATGGGTTCCATGTGGTTGGAAGGCATAGCTACCCATACCACTGCTAGGGACTAGTGTATAAAGATAGTCTTTCTTCTAAGTGCGATATTGCTTTTAGTTAGTTGTGATGTTCCTTTTGTTCTTTTCGTTCATTGTATGATTAGATGGTTAGATTCTAATTGTTTGTCTTTCAGTGCTTGTTAAGTGTTTTCTCCTTGAAATATGTATCCAGTACTCCCTAGTTTGAAGGAATGATCTTACCTTATTTACTTAACTTTTTTTTGTGTTTTGTGCTTGTGTGTTGATTTAAGATCTCATGCGAGATTGCACTTTCTCATGCGAGGATGGAAGTCTTCACGTGGTGTGTTGGGTTTCTTGACATAGCTTGGTACTTTCTTTCACCAAACCCTATGCAAATCCTAAAGTGTTTTTTTGGTACAGCCAAAACTTCCTCATGCAAAAATGCACTTTCTTGCATGAAAATGTGTTTCTTCATGTGCCACGATGCACTTCTTTGCAAGAAACCCTAGTAGAGGGCAAGAAACAAGACATATCTCCTTCAATTTTTTGAGTTTCTAATACCCATGGGGTTGACCCAATTTACATGTGTTGGGTAGTTTGGAGATTTCATTTTCTATTGTTAGTTTCTAGTGTTTTTGTTCTTGTAGTGTTGTGTCAGTTCGGTAGTAGTGTCAGGAGGTCCGCTAGTTGCTAGGATGGAGGTTAAGTCTTTTATTGCAATCATAGTGATACCTATATGATGTTGACATGTGCATTCATACTTGTAAAAAATGATAATCTTGGCTTGTATTTCATCCTTGTTCCAAGGATGTCCAGGAAAGGCATCACATGTATTACTAGTTCGGCATGAACTAAGTAAATGACTTAAGTGTGTTGACACTCAATTGTCAAAACCAATCAAAGATCAACATTCTCCCCCTTTGACACAAGTGTCAAAAACACTTGACAGTACATAACTATCTAATATTCTTGAGTATAATATATTCACGAGTATCAAAAACACTTGACTGCACATAACTATCTAATATTCTTGAGTATAATATATTCACAACTCTTCTTATATACAAAACTTGAAAATTTCAAAATTTTGTAATAGACTATATACCTCAAAATTTTGTAACTCCCTCTGAGTTAATGTGCCTAATCTAAATCAAAAATATGTTCTCCATTATGAGTAGATCTGTCCCTTGTTGATACTCTTTCTCTTCAATGTATTTTCATCTAATGCTCTATCATCTGATATATGCTTTGCTCTGTATCTATCTCTGTATCTGTTTTCTTCAAATTATATATCATTGGGGTCAAAAACTAATTTAGCTTCCTCCTTCATTTCTCTCTTCTTTCTTCTTCTTATTTTCTCCCCATTTGGTTTAGTTTCCCCCCTTTTTCATCGCCCCCTTTTCATTCACTTGTATCTCCCCCCTTCTCTTTTGTTTTATCTCCCCCTTTTCTTTTTTATCTCACCCTTTTCAACACTTATGTCAAAGGGTCTATACACTTATGGTGTATTTGTCAAAAAAGGATTTGTGGACCTCTATAATTATTTTTAGAACAATATCCCAATTGTCACATGCAAAATGTATTGACTTTATTTTGATTGCTAGCTTTGTTGCAAGGTGAAATAGTCCATCTAATATAGAAAGATTAAGATGTTTCTTCAACAAAGTTTTTGCATATCCTAGTTCTTTATGGGGTATCTCCATATGAGGGGTAAGGAAGACTTCGATATTAATCAACTTGGCTCTTATATTAGCCTCTTTTGCTATTAACATAGCTACTTGACTTTGTGATTGAAGTAATGAGTTAAAATACTTCTCAATCTGAGTTGGATTCTAAGGTAGTTGCATACCTAATACTTTTAAAATTATCTCCAGACTCAAAATTTTATGGCTTGTTTCTTGAGTGAAGAGTGTGGGATCACACAGTTTGGTGTACAATGAGAAAATGTTATCAAGTATCTTATTTACTTTCTCATTTTTTGTAGCCAATTACACTTGCATCAATGCTATGTAACTAGATATCTTTTCATTCACTTCTTCTTGAAATTTCCTTTCAGACCATTCCAAAATTTTTGCATTAGTGTCCTGATCTTCATTGTTCACCAGCTCCATAAAGCAAGTGTTTTCAAGATGAATGCATCTAAGAAGATGTCTTTGATTTCTTTTAATGCTTGTCTCTTTCTATACTCCTTTGTCAGTATTTCTTGATTTTTCTTCTTAACTAAGGCTTGTTGCATTATCCCTATCTATTCTAATGTTATGGTTGCATAATCATACTTAGGTATCACTATTTCTTGATCTAGAGTTACATCTCCATAGTGAACTAAGCAAATTTGAAGGAACTTGAGCCCAGTATTGAGATCTACAATAGTACAACTTCAGTATTTGCCTCTTGAAGCACTTTTTTAGGAGTTCCAGATGTTGGTAATCTTACCAATGCTTGGGCAGCCTTTTATTCCTTCTCCTTTGGTATGTCCTTACTTTCTTCAAATATTCTATGATCAATTATTGTTGGTGTAAATAATTATTTACTATTTACACTTACTTAAGTTTACCTAGGTTAATGTATTACTTTAATATTTATTTATTAGTTAGCTAGGAGTATGTGCACTCTTGTGAGTTATCATCTTGACAACACAAGAGTTCACACCTCTTTTATGCACATGGTGTCTACAACATCTCCACTTGAGATACACCTTGTCATTCTTATCCTCTCATCTAGAATGATGGATAAGATGTGTTCTTAGTTGTCATGTTTATCTTGTCTCCTAGCTCTTTCTGGAGACATTCTAGGTGCTTCTTGAGAGGCCTTTATATACAAGTACTCCTAGTGTGTTTGTACATACAATATAGAGGAATGAATGAGGACATACTCTGATATATTGACCATACTCCTTTTTGGCTTACAGTTGTGCTTGTGTTCAAGTTCTTTGATCTTGGGTGAATTTTCCCTATGAGAAATTCTTACATAGTATTAGAGCTATGCCAAATTCTTACATGGTATCAGCGCTTGGAGAATCTCTCTTCACATAGTCATTTGAGACCATTGTTGCTTCAACACCTCAACCTGAATTTGGAATACTACAGAAATTGGAAGTATCTAGAGATAGAATGGACATTGCCATTGCATCCAAAATGTTAATTTGGTGAAGATTGGCTATAAATTCGGCTACCCTAGGCCAAAGTCAATTGTGAGTAAAATTTATTTTGCAAATTAGGACCTAGAGGCTCCGATTTACAATTTAGGTATGGTCATTTTGCAGATCTAATTAATTATTTTTTAGATCTGTAATTTATTTTTCTCTGCATTTTTTTTTGAATTTTTTTTAAAAAAATTTTTAAGGTTAGGCGGCCTTGTAGACAAATTTTTTGTGCAAAACCAGCTAGTCATGTCCTAGCCCTACACACATGTGGAATATTCCTCCTATTTCATAGAATATTCCCTTCAAACAACAAACTAAACCAAATCTAGATTGGACTACAAATTTTGGCCATTCCACATTCCATAATCAAACTGGCCAAATCCACACATAGCTCTAGTGAGTTGACTAAGCTACAAAGTTTGGGAAGCTCTTTCCACATCTAGTAGCTTGTTATTTTACTACTATGGGAATGGGTTTTTAAACCCTTTGCATTCCTAAATCCCCATCAATGTGGGATAAAAATTTTACCCTGTTGGTTTTTATTAAGTAGGGCCTACTTACTCCGTTTCCAACAACAAGTAACAAATCTTCGCAACATTTTTTCCATTCTGACAGCAACTGTTTCAAGTTTCAGCCCCCATGAATGGATTTCCCTCCTAGCAACATTTTGCTTATGTGGCACATCTATTGTAATCTAGTGTAATGAACACTGCATTTTTTAGTCATTTGTTTCATATTTCTAGTGTAGTTGTTAAGGCTCTGGCCCCTACCAAGTTGAAGACTACCATCAAATTTTCCCAACCATTCTCCTTTCTCAACCCTCAAAAATACACTTTTGGCATTGGTTTTCAAAAACCTAGCAACCACATGAGGATTTTGGGCACTACTGACTATTTTCCACATGGCATTTCCTAGCCTCACCATGGAGTAATCTAGATTGCTACTTGTGACCTACAAAATGTAGCTCACTTGCCATATAAATAGACCCACCCACATTAGGTTTGACACTTGTCTACCATGGTGGACTGACAATTCAACCAATTGTACCACTAGCTAGACATACTTGTAGACTACCACAAGGACAGTCAATAAGGAGCCATGTCACACTTTTCTATACTGTTCCATATAGGTGATGTCATCCAGCCATACGACCGTACACTATGTCATCCTAGGGGACATTTTTTGCTGATGTCAGCCAGACATGAAGTTAAATTTGATGACCATTTTACCATCAAAACTAGGCATTTTATAACCACTATGAAGGCCATTTGACCATCAAATTTAAGCACACAATTTTCCTTCCAGATCCCTCTCCAAATTATTTTTTGATTTGGCAGTCTAACTTTGAGAGCCCATAACTCATACATCCAGATTCCAAATTAGGTGCAATTTTTTTTTTGAATTTGGGTAGAATTTCCTAATAATTTTAGTGGTGGTGTTCTTTTCTAGTTTTGGTGAAAGGATTTGTTAGAAATTATATTTTTTGGTGACTGTACCTATTCAATCCTACTTATTGCAACTTCAAATGCTCCATACGGGCTCATCTGGAAACAAAAATAGGTTCCATTTTTTTTGAAAGTGCATTATTTTTCATCTACTTTCTAGATTTGTAGTTATATTCTAGGGTTGTTTGGACAAAAATCTCAGTTTTAGAACTAGGTCTTTTTCTGCATTGTATTACTTTGATTACTTTTTAGAATTTTTGTACATCTGAGCTACAGTTCTTAGTGATAGATTTGGAGCTCAAAAAGTAGTTGTAAAAAAAGAAAAATTACAAATCCACTTTGTTCATTTTGACAACCGGCCTATTGTACATGCACTACATATAAAGTGCCGAAAGAATCTTTTTTTTTTTGGTGGGTGGGGGGGGGGGGGGGGTGTCTTTTGATTGAGTGAAAAGGGGGGGGGTGTATTATCTATTGTATCTCTCTCTTGTGCTCTTTTACTTTTCTGCATCATGGGTTCACCTAAATGTCCTCTTCTAACTTTACACAATTCTTCTACATGGAAAGATATTGTATGGAGTAGATTAATGGAAAAAGTTCTAAATCTTTATGTTGATGGTACAATTGTAAAACCAACAAATGCTAAAGAACTCATTGATTGGAAAATTATAGATAATCAAGCATTAGGAATTAACAAGAGACGTGTAGATAGAGATCTCTTCTTCAACATTGCTAGTTTCATGGAATCCAAACCTACATGGGAAAAACTTGAATCATTGTATGGTAAGGTGGATGACAAAAAAGGGATTTTAGATTGAGGATGATCTACTTCTCTTGGATCTAAAGAACTTTGACACAATTCATGATTACAAAAACAAATCCAATGAGTATAGGACACTACTTAAAGATTGTGGAAATCCCATGAAGGATGATAGGTTGATTCATCACATCCTAAAGAGGCTACCTTCAAAGTATGCTTCATTTGTTTCAAGTTATAATACTTAAAGGTTGACCATGGGAAGTGCTTTCTAGAAGCCTACATTTGATGCATTTGCAAAGATGTTGATTGTTGAAAAATCTCACTTGATAGATTTGGGACTTCTTATGACATCAAAGACCAAAGCATTGGTCACTAGTGATGAGCACCAATCAAGTCAAGGAGGGAAAAGTTTTAACTATAGCAAGAAGAAGTAGTGGAAGTAGAAATCACAATATGAGACATAGCAATCCTCCTCATAGAAAGACAATTATTCTTCCAATAAGAAGGGAAGTAATGAAAAGAAGGACAAACCTTTTTGTACATATTGCAAAAAGCCAAACCATGATGAGCATCATTGCAAGACTAAAAGAATCAATGAGTTGGAAAACCTACTCAAGAAGAACAAAATTCAAGTGCCAAGTACTTTCAAGGATTCAACTCCAACCACTTCAAAGGGAAAAGGGAAAGCACTTATGGAAAACACAAGTTCTTCATTAGAATGGATACTTGACTTAGGTGCCTCCTATCATATGGGTTCTTCAAAGGGAGGCTTTTCTTCATTGAAGTAGTCACAAGTACCACACATCTTCATGGGAAATGATACAAAAATGGAAGTTGAAGGGAAAGGACATGTGGAAATGGAAAATGGGGAATTTAGGGATGTTCTCTATGTTCCAAACCTTAGCTCCAATCTCCTCTTAGTTTACCAAATCACTCACCTTGGAGATGGTCATAAAGTTGAGTTCCTTCCAGATTTAGTGATTGTGCAAAGTCTTACAGATGATTCATTGGTTGTAGTGGAGAAAGTCAATCATGGAAAAAGGCTTTGTTCCTGTTGGATACAATTAAGTAATTTTGTATTGTCTTTCATGTTACACAAATGCCATATCAGTTATCAGATAGAGTCTACCGAGTTTTGTCGGTCAGGAAAATAGTTTACAGAGTCTACTGAGCTCAGTCGCTCAGTAAAGCCTTTTGCAGTATATACCGAGCGTTCCTGTATGTCACACGGTGAGTTAGTGTTAACTGAGTTCACATGGTAAGCTAAGGAAAGTTTAGTTCTTACCGAGATCACTCGGGTATCAAAGGATTTTGTAGCGGACGGTTAGTGTTAAGCGAGTTCACACGGTAAGCTAAGGAAAGCTTAGTTTTCACTGAGCTCACTCGGTAGTCGAAGACATCTTTTACCGAGTCTAGTCAATTTTCGAAGGAAGTGGTAGGTTTACCAAATTCCCTAGTAATTTTAGTTTTTACCGAGTTCTGCCAGTTAACACAGGAAGCATTTTTTTTTGTTGTGTATTGACCGGGCAGCGTCGGCCAGTGAAGAATTTTGTTTTGTTTGTTAGTTCAAGCCGACTTTGGAATATGTTTTGTCAAGTTGGTTGGGCCGACCTGGTATTATGTATAGTATATAAAGAAGTGCTCAAGATGCGGAAAAATGTGGAATAGAGAGTGTATATGGATAGTGCAAGGAAGTGCAAGGAAGAGACTTATGTGTGCCTAAGCAGAGTTGAGCAGAGGGAAATCTTGGAGCTGCAAAGATATATCTAATCAATAAGGATCTTGTGGAGCTAAACTGAGATCTGTATTCAGCAAGATAAGTTGCATGTATTTTCAGATCATTCATTGTTGCTTTCTAACCATTGTAACAGTGATTCCAAAATCTCCTAACAAAGTTGGTTTAACAGCCATTCCATAAATCCTTTAACAGGGTGGCAATTCAGTTGAATTTTTCTAAAGACCTCTTACAAGGCCACTCCTAACAGGGTGGTTAAATCCTCTAATAGGGTCACACCTAACAGTGTGTTTTGTAACCTTTAACAGGGTTGGCTCCTAACAGGGCTCACTTCAGAAGAGTGAAAATTGGTGACTAGTTGCTGGTGGTTTTTCCCATATTGGGTTTCCACGTAAATCTGGTGTCTACTGTGTTCATGATTACTTTCTTTTGCATTGTTGCTTATTTCAGTAAATGCGTTAAAAAAAATAAACTAAACATCTATCAAGTTTTAAGCAGTAATTTATGTGTTTACTGAGTAGCAGCAGCAACTAAGTTTAAGGCATCTTTGGTACTATTGAATTTGTTTTTGTGGTAACTGATTCACCCCCCCCGTCTCAGTTACCCTATCTTCATTTTCCAATAGTTCCTTCTCCCACTTTGTTCCTAAGTATCCCTCACATGACTTTTTAACTCAATCTAATTCACAAATCAAAATATGGCATGAACAGTTTGGTCATCTTGCCTTCTGCTATCTTTAGAAGCTTTTCTCAAAACACATGGTTAGAGGTCTACCTAACATAAACTTTTCTAAGGGTGAGTGTTCTTCATTTTTAGTGTATATGCATCTTGAGGAGAAGTATGATAAAAGGAAGTCTTCTAGAGCACCAATTGTTCTCCAGTTGGTTCACATGGTATTAGTAAGACCTTTTGTAGTGACTTCAGTTAGCGAAGGCTACTACATCCTTGCTTTTTTTGATGACTTTTCATGGTTCACATGGGTCTATTTCCTTCATCAAAAGAATGAAGTGGTTGATAAGGTTCAAGCCTTTAAGATTCATGTTTAACGCAAATCTAGGAAAGCCATCAAGGTTCTACAAATGGACAATGGAAGCAGATATGTGGACAGAAGACTTAAGGACTTTTCCAAACCTGAGGGAATTGATCTTCAAAATCCACTAGCATTCAGTCCACACAAGACAAATATTGCAGCCATGAGGATTAGAATTCTTAAGTCCATGGAAAGTTGGATGATTAAAGGGAAGTCTCTTGATTCAACACTTGAAGTTGAAGCCATTAGCAGTGCCACTCACATACTTAGTAGGTCTCTACATAATGCCCTAGATGGGAAGATCCCTTTTGAGGCATGGTGTGGTAGAAAAGTAGTTCTGAGTCACTTCAGAGTCTTTAGTTGTCTAGCATGGGCAAACCTATCTTCTATGGGATGCAAGACACCAACACCTAGGCTAGATGGTGTTAAGGCTTATAGATTTATGGATCTTGAGACTCTGAGATTTTTGTGGAGAAGGATGTTCACTTTGAGGAAAGTTCACCCAACTTATCATCTAAATCTCTCCACACTTCATACACTGTTGAAACAAATTGTGACACCAATGATAGTGCTTCAACACATTCAGATATGTGGGGTTCTATCAATAGTTATAGAAAAAGGTCATGGCATCAATATAGTCCACATGCTTATATTACCATAGTGAAAGGTCTAGTATTGTAGGGTATATGTTGTCTTCCAGCTCCAGCTTTAGTTGATGACTTCTTGGTAGACATTGTAGGTATCTTCGTGGAGTCACACACCATAGATTTGGGAGACAACCTTGATGATTTGCATCTTCTCTTTGATCATGATGATCCTTCTACAATTATTGTGAGGGCTCACTTTGAGCCTCATGTCCATTCTCTACATGATCCATATTTATAGGCTAATGTGATTGTGGATAATTATGTACAACAATTTTCGATGGTCTGTTTGATAGTTGAGGAGATAGATGGTTACTTGAAATAGGTTCTGCATCACTCTTTGCTAGATCTACACTTCTTCTCAATAGGTTTGGAAGGAGCCATCATTAATATCGACATAGGGAAACTTGAATAGGTTTCAGAGACACATTACATCATTGAGATTCTTTCTATACAAAGGGGAAGTGTCTCACCAGTACCTCTAGTATTGTTTCTTCCAAAAGGGAGGAACATCGTTGAACGATCATGGATTAGCTTCTACATTGGAACATTTCTCACTGATCAACAAACTACCTTTATGGGCAAGACTACCTTTTCTCCTTCCTCTTCTCCTTTACAGGGGAGGGGACTTTTTCCTCTTAAGGGGTTTTGTCCTTCTCCCACTTCTCTATTGTATATACTGGATGTATGTTGTAGGGGGGTGGGGGGGTGTGAGTCTTCATTACTCCATCCATCCATGCATCTTGTTTCTTCATCTCTCTTTTTGGTGGAGGGTTTTTCCCATGAGATTTTCCCTCTTTCTTCACTTTATGAGGGGCTTTATTTTTATTATGTACATCGGTACCTAATATGTCCTAGTAGCTAGGACCCATTTTGGATTTCATCCTAGTTTTCATGAGCTTAAGTGAATTCCCCTACGTTTCACTTAAAGGGGGGTTTTGGTGTAAATAATTATTCACCATGTACACTTACTTAAGTTTACTTAGGTTAATGCATTACTTTAATATTTATTTATTAGTCACCTAGGAGTGTGTGCACTCTTGTGAGTTTTCATCTTGACAACACATGAGTTAGCACACTAATTAAGCACATGGTGTCTACAACATCTACACTTGAGATACACCTTGTCATTCTTATCCTCTCATCTAGAATGATGGATAAGATGTGTGCTTAGTTGTCATGTTTCTCTTGTCTCCTAGCTCTTTCTGGAGACATTCTAGGTGCTTCTTGAGAGGCCTTTATATACAAGCACTCCTAGTCTGTTTGTACATACAATATAGAGCAATGAATGAGGACATACTTTGATATATTGATCATACTCTTCTTTGGTCTATAGTTGTGCTTGTGTTCAAGTTCTTCGATCTTGGGTGAATTTTTCCTAAGACAAATTTTTACAATTATAATGATTTGAGTTTCACCTTGGGTTTCTGTAATGTCCCCTTTTGGGACATTAGGGTTTATAACCTTATTGTGTATATATTTTCTCCTTTTGCTCCCATATTATGAATGATTCCTTTTTATTTCACTTTATATTTCTCCTTATCATATCCCCCTCAATATTATATTTCTCAATGTATATATATTTTTCATTTCTAGGAGTCACGTCTTTTTATAATATTAATTATATTATATTAGTAATAATAATATAATTATATATTTATATTAATTATATACTTATATTAATAAGCTTGATTAATTAATATCATAAGATATAATATAAAATATATTATATTAATAATAATTATATTGTAACATATATTATTTTAATAAGATATCAACTAAATAAATTATATTACTATATTATAATACTTTATATTAATAGTATTTCTATATTAAATCATATCTTAATAATTAAAATATAATTATTTATTTATAATTATATTAGCTTATTATTTAATTAATTTCATAATTCCATATTGCTATTATAATGTGAGGATATTATTATATAATATTACATATAAAATATTAGTACTTTAATATTTTTATTAATATAACTTTATATATAATACTTATTATTTATTTAATTTATATATTAGAGTGGGGACATCACAATTTTTGCTGTAGGTACAGATGTGTCTTTCTGTCCTATTTGCTCTATTACAGTTTCCTTTTCCTCTTGTCTTACAGCCTGTTGCTATTTAACCAAATCAAATTTCACATTTGTATCAACCTTTGTCGATATGTCTACTAATGTTTGTATTAAAGGTTGAGCACTAGTAGCTAAAGGGATGGCAGAAGGTGATTCTTTTATATTCACCTTATCCCTTGTAATGTCAGCTACTACCTTTTGAAGTTCATCAACACTAACCAATACTATATTTTCACACAATCTGGCTTGTAGTGTGGATTGGTCAAGAATCTTCTTGAGATCTTCTGGAGTTAAAGGATTGATGTTTTGAGCTGAATTATTAGGAAAATCCTTAACATTTATAGTTTCTACAGGTATGCTTGTGTCATGTGGAGGTCTCATGCTAGGCATTTATGTGTCTTGCACACTTCATTCTTCTTGCTGCTCTTCGACTGTAGCCATATTATATTTTTCTTTTTATGTCTCCTCTATAGTAGTATCCTTTTCTATATCTTCTTCTTCCTTATCATTGTTTTCATCATCATTATTTCTTCCCTCAAATGAATCTTCTTCTCCTTCTTTAACAGTTGTCAACCCATAGATCAATTTCCACATTTGAGTGGATTTCTTGACAACATCTTCAAAATTGTTCTGAAGGATGCTAAATGCCCTGTATTTTGGTACAAAACATCCACCATATTGCTTATTTTCTTTGACAATTTGTCCTTTTGTCAAATCTGGCATCACTTGGGCTAGTGTGGATTCTCTAATTTGTTTCTCTAGGTTTAAACAATAATGCCACTTATTTTCAACAGTTGTTTATAGATCGTTAGGAATTGTATTATCCAATTCAAGTGGAGTGTTCTTGAATTTTGACATCATTGCATATTTTAATTCCTCAATCAAATTTTTTTCTTCTCTACCAACTTTCTTAAAATCAATATTTTGCAAATTTGTCAAATTTGCATTGTTTCTAACATTTTCATAGAGATTCTCAAGATTATATTTTTGTGGATGACTTACCACTCTAAACTGGCTTGTATCTTCAAATTTTGTTATTTCATCATCAGTCTCTTGCTATGTAATGCATTTTCTCCTTTGCATCTTCAACTCTAACCCTTCTTCTTTTGTAGCCCTGGCCTTTTCTTTGGCTTGCTCTTTGGCATTTTGTGTAGTGGCCCTTGTATTTTTCCTAGTTGTTGGTGTTGTAAGATTTTCTTGGCTTGGCTTAACAATTCTTTTAGCCTTTGTCTTTACTACAGGTTGTGCTTTGGCCTTTTTCTTCTTTGGTTCTACTTGTTCTGGTGCTTCCTCTACTTCCTCAGCACCTTCTTCTTCAATATCCTCACCCATGCCTTGGGTCAAAGAAAGAGGTTCTTGGGGTTTTTCTTTCTCTTCCTCTTCTTCTTCTTCATCATCTTCTTCTTCCTCTTCTACACTCTCAACAAATTCAGCCTTGAGCTTCTTTATCAACTTATCTTTCTTCTTTAGTGTAGAAGTAGTCTTCAATTCAATTTCAAATTTTGATTTCATAACATCATAATAACCAAATATCTTGGCACCTTTATCAATCTCCTCTACTAGGAGTGTAGTGATGGTAGCTAAGGCTTCATCAACATTTATCTCATATCCTAGAGGTCTTAACCATATTACCCTAGGTACTACTACTTGTATGTATGTGTAAACAATATCTATAAGAAAACATATGTCATTGTAGTATTGTTCAACTAAGGAGATAGGTATCCTCAACCTCTATTTCATAGACTTCTCAAAGTCTTCAAAATATCTTGTCATAACTGTTTCAAAGTTCTCACCCATCTGCTCAATATATTCATTGATCTGTACAACTAATAATCTATTGGTCTTCTAGCCTATTTTGCCAAAGGATGGGAATTCATTCTGTACATAGAAAAATATGCATACGAGTATTGATCCAATTTCACATTGTGCACTTTTTATCTTTCTAATGGAACCTAGGTTCTCATTTATCTATTGCAATTAAGGTTTTACAAGATCATAAGTATGATCTTTCTTGACAATTTTATAGCCAACATCAACTGCAATGCATGGTACATTATTTAGCTTGCTTGACTAATAAAATTTGTGAGAAATAAACCTAACAAAAAACTCAAGTAGATGATCAATGATGGTATCAATTCGCATTCCTCTCTTGTTCCATTCAACACATGTGTTCTTCTCAATTACTTCTTTTGAGTCACTTCATAGGGTCTTTGGTTGATCTCGGGTTGGAAAACCAGTCACCCTATGAACAATTCTTTTTGAAATATTGATTGGTACTCCTTCCAACCATAGACATCCATGATGTATCCTACTTAACACTATCTTGATCCATTCCATCTTGAACACCGTGGAAAAATCTAGGGCATGGGTCAAACCCTTTCTCTCTACTATCTTAAATTCATCCTTTAAAATGTCATTTTCACACAACTTATCATAATCTTGCCTTATTTCCATATCACCTATGCCTCCTACTTTTTAGTTACAACATTTTCTTACATCTTGGACCATTATAACCTTAGGTGGAATCATGGATAATGTACCTGATGAGTCATTTTGTTAGGCTATGTCTAGGATGGCTTTCAAATTCAGTTGTTTGACCTCATTGCTGACTAATTGGACATTAAAAACTTCTTTCTCATTCACATTCTTTGAACTAGAAGCCATTCTATCAAACTAGGGTTTTACAAATTTTAAACTGCGTAACTCAGCTTATGGAGAATACCTCAAAAATTTGATGAACTAGTGCTTGATTATTGCTAGGATCTTTGAAATACACTTCAAACTAGATTTTGAATCACCTCTTTTCTCTACTTGCTCTTGCTTGAATTTTTTATAACAAAAAAAAGGTGAAAATTAACCTTATACCCTTCAAAACTTTGCATTTAATGCTTGGTGCTTGTACAACTATAAACTCGACATCAACAAAATTTTTGTTCCACTCATTATCTATAGAGACTTTTCTCACTTGACAATTACTATAGGCTTAGCTCTAACTATCTTAGACTAGTAGCTTGGTACTCAATAGTATTTCACTCAGTATATAGAGAAGACTTTTAATGCTTGACAAAAACATGAGAACTTGAAGATTTAACAATGAATTTTCCACAAATTCTTGCATCTTAATTCATGCTAATGTAATCTTTTTAGTGATAATTTCTTTTGGAACTAATGTATAATGCAAGACTTTAAGTATCAGTCCCACATACCTCTTGTTTTCTTAGTTTGATGAAGTGTGACCACTTGATCCATTGGATGAAGTGGTCCCTTCATTTGATGTACTGCCACCATCTTTCTTCTTCCATGTCTTGTTCATCTCATTTTTGATATGTTCAACTTCTGCCTTGCCTTTACCTTTATCAAATTCAAAACTTTGTGCCTTGGACCTAGCTAAACAATACTTACTTATGTGATCAGTCTTGTGATAGCTGAAACATATAGTTTGACTCAACCATCTTTTGTAGTTACCATTGAAGTGAGTCCTAATGTAGTTTTTATGTACATGTCCATATTTTTGGCAATAGTGATAGCTATATCTTGTATTGTAATCCCAATCATAAGAGTTTACATGGCTTCTTACCTTTGTTGGCTTGCTTGATGTTTAGGTGGACTTGGATGTGCATTCAAAGGCTCTACACCCATTCTTTTGACAATTGTAGCAGTGTCCTTTAAATTTTGGTGCATGCATGGTTCTAGTTCTACATTCATGTCCCTGACGACCTTGTTTGTTTCACTTATGACAATGAGTCATATTCTTAGGCTTAGCATTCTAATTTGTATTCTTGCTCATGCACACATTAGCAGTATGTTCTTTCTTACCACAATGATGACAAGTAGGTTTGGAGTTCTTACCTTTGTTGTTCCTTTTCTCAATAGCCCTGAATGATTCTCCTTCTTTAGTGCTTTTGTAGCCTAATATTTATGTATCTATACTAGATCTAGGGGATTTTATTAGTTTCTCAAAGTACTTGATGGCTTCATTTGGCTTGTTGAACCTTTCAATAAATTGTTTTTCTCTTTTTAGGTCATTCTGCAGTTGTTCATTCTGTAACTTCAATGTAGTTATCTCAATGTCCTTGACATTCAACTCATGATGAGCATTCATCATTTGGATTAAGGTATCCAGTTGCATGTTTGAGATCCTAGATAGTTCTGTTGACTTTTCTTCCAATGTATTTGCCAAAATTATTTTGTCTTCTTCAATCATGGCCTTATCTTCTATAGCTTTCTTCTTTTGTTCAATCACTTCATATAGCAATATAGCTTGTGATTCTTGCTCAAACTTGAGATTTATGATTTCTTTAGCTTGTGCTCTATTCTTTTCCATTATATCTACAATTGCTACATCAAATTCACTAGAGTTACCATCTGTAAATAGCTTTGTGGTGTTGATATCTTTGTATTGTGTGTTATTTTCTACTATAGCAATCTCTTTCCTTCTCTTTAAGGAACTCTTCAAAGCATCTCTGGCTTTATTTAGTTGAAGTAGTATGAGATGTATCTATATCTCTTGGTTCTCAATGGTCTTTCTGAACTTTTAGACTTCCATTTCAAGATCTTTTCTTTAAGCTGCAAAGCTTCTTCTTCTGAGAACTTAGCTCTAGTACTAATTATTGGGATTACAAGTAGGAAAGATAAATTTCTAAGAGGGGGGGTGTTGGGGGGTGGGGGTGGGTTGCGGGGGGTGAATTAGAAGTCAAAACATGAACCCATAAAACTTTTCACCACTTATCCATCTCATGCATTCAATAGATAAATTGAAATAACATGTAAACCACATACATCTAAATCATGTAAACATATAATCAATCACACATTTGACAACTAATATGATTACCAAGAAAACCTCCAAAAAAAGGTAAAATTGGGGTGGGGATGATAACCACAATTCTTCACTATATAAGCAATAAAGTGTAGATAATTAAGGTTACACTAGATTGACCATGAATCATGATCTACCCTATGAAAGACATGCCCTATTAAAGGCTTACAAGGACTATTAAGTCCCACCTTGTTAGAGGATTTCAACACCTTGTTAGAAGTGTTCCTGGCTAAAGGACTTCAGAATATCCACTTCGAATGTCATCCTATTAAAGGATTTATAATAGTCTGTAATGACTACTTTGTTTAGGAGATTTAACTAAAATCACCCATTAGGATGTTTCAACATGGATCTTGTGATTAGCTTTGGTAGCTTGATTAAAGATAAAATCCATATAGTGTCCTTCTTGATCCTTCCTAATCTGATGTAACAATTGTTGTATTCCTTTGTTCTTTGGTCTCCTCCAATTGATTTTGCAATTCACTCTCTATAACTTTTAAGTCTCCATGAAATGCTCTATTTTTCACATACAAACTTCTTTATATTTCTCCTTCAATTCCTTACATGCTCATATAAAGTTTAGGGTTTCATCCTCCTTAAGAAGACTAGAAGACTTAGGGTCAAGTATGAATCTATGACTGAGATTCATCCTTTTTGCTACTTAATCCTTCCTATTTTCTGATTGGTTGTATGTAATTGCATAGGGAATCTATATACAGATTCATCCTTATCTTCAAAGGATCATATTCTATCCTTTGGTTAGATGAAAAATGGTTTACATAGTTATTTGTGCAATCACAAACAAATATGTTGAATTTTTGTTTCTTGACACTTGAAGTTACTGATGCTCAGCATATACTATAATTCTATTTCTGACTCAACACTTAAACTACTTGGCATCTGCTATTTACTTAGCACCTAAACAAAAAAGATCAAATGAGCTTGAGATTATTTTTCTAGATGAACTTGTAGAAGAACTGAGAAGGGAACTACTTGTGCTAGAAAAATATGTGAGAAGACATCACAAACCTAGACAAATCATTAGTGATGTTAAATCAATAGTTATGACAAGGAAAAGACTCAAAGATGGCACATTCTTACTTTGTGAATTTGAGTGGGAAAGATAGTAAAAGATGCTTTAAACAATGAATAAGGAAATTGACCAGATTGAGAAGAACAATACTCAAAATTTAGTGCCAAGATCAAGATCTAAAGACAAAAATGTTATTGGGAAACACTAGGGTTTTAGGAAAAAAAAATGAAAATTGAGAGGCAACAAGAAACAAGGCAAGACTGGTATGCAAGTGTTATGCTCAAGAAGAAAGAGTTGATTATGGAGAAACTTTTTGCTGCAGGAGCATCCAGCAGTATAAGAGCAATCCTATGTCACCCAAAAAAATATACTTAGAATTAGTTTCTATTTCATGTGTTTTCATTTTTGGATACTCATTTGGGTCAAATAAAGGTTCAAACTCTCACAGTTCCACTATCAGTGTTCTAGGATAGAGTATTTGAACACCTTGGGATATGTGTAAATGTTGAAAAAATAGGAGTATGTAATTAGTCCATCATTTTGGTAAAATAGAAGGTGTAAATTTCCCAAATGAAAGTAATTGTAATTTAGAGCATTCTAGAAAAAGAATCAGGTAAAAAGGCCCCACAGTTTGAAAGTTATTGCAATTTTTTCAAGTTTTGGAGACCTCCTAAGAATGCTTCAAAGTTAGGGTAGGGGCATTAAATGACCTCAAAAAGGGACAAAAAATGGATGACAAGCTAAGCTTGTCCATAAAGCTATAGAGCACTTTGAGAGCTTTACAGAAATGTAAACAGTTCGTTAATCGGTGCTACGGTTCAAAAGTTATGCCTCCCGGAAGTTTGATTACCATTTTTTGATTCTTCTAGATTTACGACGACTTCTAACACAGCTTTTGGAGCCTTCTATTTGGTTAGTGGATGCCTACTAGCACTTTCTAGAATGTATTCCTAGTCCTTAACCTTATCGGGTCTATTTAAGGACATTTCTAGCATTGTAAAAGGCAGTTCAGAGTGGAGTTTGAGAGGAGGTACTAAAAGGAGAAATTATCTCCAAATTTATGCTATTGTAAGCCCTTAGGGCTTGTTTTGAAGTATATTTTTCTCTATACTAAATGTACTAGTTTATTTTCATAGTTAATAAAATTTCCCTTTTCTATTGTATCCATTCTGTACTTGTGGGTTGTGTCCCCATCAAGTGGTATCAAAGCATACCTTTGTTAGTGGTAGCAAAGCGTACCTCCATCAATTGGTATCAGAGCTAGTTTTCTTGATTGTGTAGATAGTGCACCGACTATGAGGCAGTTTGCACTAGGACTGTGTGGTTGTGGGTTCAAGTTAGAAGATGCCTCCATGAAGAGAGCATGGTGGAAGGGCTAGAGCTATTAATCCTAAGGAGGTTAGAGCCCTCCAAACGTAGGT
Organism: Cupressus sempervirens; assembly: GCA_028749045.1. NCBI lineage: Eukaryota > Viridiplantae > Streptophyta > Pinopsida > Cupressales > Cupressaceae > Cupressus > Cupressus sempervirens. Next base: position 271,711,534 of record CM053789.1, read on the forward strand.
ACAAGCATTGCAAGAGGAGCTCCATAGAGGAACAAATGTTGTCACAGGTGATGATAGTGAGGATGACAATGAAGAAGAAGAAATTGGATCAGAAAGGGAATTTGATAGGGAAGTTTTGAATCAGGTAGAGGAAAGGTGTTTTAGGGCCATTACTAATTTTGGGAAAAGACCTACAATTGAAATGGGTGTATTTTTAAGAAATCTGAAATCAGATGAGTTGATCGATTAGATCAATGAAATGGAACAATACTTTGAGTATGAAGATATCAAGGACCCAGATAGGGTTAAGTTTGCAAAAGCCAAATTGAAAGGCCATGCTAAAATCTGGTGCCAAGAAGTTCAATTGGAAATAAATAGAAGAGGAAAGGAGAAGATCACAAGATGGGATCGCATGGTGGACAAATTGAAGAAACAGTTCATTCCTGTGGACTACGAGCTTGATTTTTTTAAGAAGATGCATGGGTTAAAGCAAGTAGGAAGATCAGTCCAATAATATACAGAGGATTTTTATCGACTCTTGATTAGAGTAGGGCATGCAAAAGAAAATAAGGAGAAGGTTGCTCATTATATCAGTGGGTTACGACCCAACATCCAGGAGGAATTAAGTCTGGTAAGAATGACCAGCGTTGAAGAGGCATACTATTTTGCCCTATGAGTTGAAGAGAAGTTGAATAAAAGGTTTGAAGGAAGGAAAAGATGGCATGGTCAAGGAGGAAGGGGTAGTGGTAGGTCATCTGGAGGACAAAATGAAACCCAAAAGAAAAATGAAGATGTGGGTACCAATAGGAACCAGAGGATGAGGGTTTCAATCACTCCCATGATCAAGACATTGGAAATTAGAGAGGAAGAGGTAGAGGACATGGACAAGGAAGAGGAGGTTGTTGTGGTACCTATTTCCATTGTAATGAAGAAGGTCATCATGCATTTGAATGCCCTCAACAAAAAGGAAGGACAGATAGGAGAGCTGAGGGACAAGCTAGGGTTGCTCATGTGGATGAGGATGCATAATCATCACATTTAGAGGATGAAAAAAGAGGAGAGACCTTGGTAAATTAAAGGGTCCTACTAAGTGGTGAGATTGAACTAGGACAAAGGAGGAGTTTTTTCCATACCAGATGCAAGTGTGAGGATAAATGGTGTGACATGATCATTCATGGTGGTAGCACTGATAACTTGGTATTAGAAGAGATGGTCTCTAAGTTGAAGCTCAAGAGGGAGAGACATCCCCAGGCCAATCGGATTGCTTGGGTGAAAGATGATCATAAGGTTCTAGTAAGTGAACAATGTTTAGCGAAATTTAAAATTTAGAATTACCATGATGAAGTTCTCTGTGATGTTATTCCAATGGATGTTTGCCATCTATTGTTGGGTAGACCATGTTATTTTGATAGGCATGCAGTACATGATGGTCATGCAAACACATACTCTCTAACAAAGGATGGAGTTCGCCACAAATTGAAGCCCATGAAAAAGGAAGGCGAAAAGGTATGTAGCAGTGCTAGGATTTGTCTTGTTGATGGAAGGAAGGTTTTAGATGGCATGAAACATCAGCGTATGTGCTATGCTTTGATTCCTAGGAAAGATAAAGAAGGTAGTAGTGAAATGCCACTTGAAGTTTCAGATTTAATAGGTGAGTTTGGAGATATTATCTCTAATAATGTTCCAGAAGGACTACCACCAGTAAGGCAAATCAGTCATTAGATAGATTTAATCCCAGGAGCTAGTTTGCCTAATAAGGCTGCTCACAGGATGACTCCTACTAAAACTAAGGAGCTAAATAGATAGGCTCAGGAGCTAATGAGGAAGGGCTTGATTCGAGAGAGCCTGAGTCCATGTACAGTACTTGTAGTACTAGCACCAAAGAAGGATGGAGAGTGGAGAATGTGTATAGACTCTCGAGTTATAAATAGGATAACCATCAAGTATCAGTTTCCTTTGCCAAGAATGGATGATCTTATAGACTACTTGAGTGGAGCTCAGTACTTCACAAAGATAGATCTCAAGAGTGCCTATCATCAAATATAGATATGAGAAGGAGATGAGTGGAGGATAGCCTTCAAGACCAAGGAGGGTCTTTATGAGGGGTTAGTCATGCCCTTTGGATTGACGAATGCCCCAAGCACCTTCATGTGGCTTATGAATGAGGTACTTAAGAAGTTCTTGGGAAAATTTGTTATTGTCTATTTGGATGATCTCTTAATTTTCAGCAAAACTTTGAAGAACATTTATTGCATATTCATAGTGTTCGTGAGAGGTTGAGGGAAGAGAAACTGTTAATTAATCTGAAGAAGTGTATCTTGGCAAAAAAAGAATTAGTCTACTTGGGTTTGTTATATCACCTGAAGGTCTTAAAATGGATTCAGAGAAGTTAAAAGCCATATTGGAATGGCCTACTCCAAGGTCTGCTACTGCATATATACATAGATATGTCTATGCATGCATGCATATCTATGCATATGCAATGTATACATAGATATATGTATGCATGGATGCATGTACATACACACACACACACACACACACAGATATATATATATATATATATATATATGTATGTATGTATGTATATATGTATGTATGTATGTATGTATGTATGTATACATTGTAGTGCCTCTCCCATTTTACTTCTATAAGTCATCTTGATGGATGCAACCTTGTTGATCTTTTATTGTGATGGATCATGACTATGACACTGAGTGGTCTACACCATCAAGGTGTTTGGATTTATGTTTCTATTTCAGTTGCTTTGTTTATGCTTTTTCTGATCTATGAGATTATGATGTGATTTAAAGTTCACAAAGGTTTGTGCCAGTGGTTTCCAAGATCGATGTCATATCATGAGGTTGTTTTGTGATTATCTTGAGATGTGTGCAGAGATTGGACTGTGTTCTTTTTACCACACTACACTATACTAGGTTCCTGTAGTAGTGGTTAGTCATGTTTATGACTATGTTTGCTTTTGCATTTTAAGTGTCTTTTTGTTGATTCTATAAACAATCATTATTAAATGCTTAAGTAATTAAAATGGGTTTTTCTTATTGGATTATTTGGTTATGTCTTGTAGACATTTACCTTCTTATATTTCTTATTAGAGAGATATTTGTTACTCATGTGATGCTTTACATTTGAGATGACCCGAGGGTCAGATATTATACCTTGATTTTAGTATAATAGATATTAGACTACTATGTTGTTTAGTTAATCATATTGCATGATGATGCCATTTTGAGATGACAGTGTGTTTTATGATGATATCGGGTTATCTGGTATTTGGACATACCTCTGATTATATTATGTGATGGATTTAATGCTATGGTTATTATCTTCATTCTTGCATTGTTATGCTTTATGCGAATGTAAGTGATGTAAATAGATTATTTTAATATAATTAAATAAATTGTTAAATTAGGTGATTTAATGCATTTATTTCTTTGGCTATGTTATTATATGCAATTGCACTTGATCGTGTTGTTTAGTGTGTAGGATTTATATCCCTAACAGTGGCACATGGACTTAGTGATTCAACCTTTCTTATTTTACCAATACCACTCTTATATGGTTGACATATCCTTTATTAAATATTTAAATTAAACCTTTTAGTGATTATTAAGTCTAAACTCATTTGCATTATGTGATTAGACTAGTGAGTGTGTCTTTGCATTAGAGTTTCGCATTGTCATGAAAGTTATTAAAGTGATTTCTATGTTTTTGGGTTTTCGGGCTTTTTAATTGATTTATTTTAATTTCTTGCAGCTTTTCCATAGATGAATTCCTATTTATAGGAATAGCTTGTTTTCATTTGGGTCGATCCAGTGTTTAACAAGGTTGGCTAGTTATTTGTCCTAATTGATTATTCAATCGAAAAGTGAATAAATATCCAAAGAAGAATTTAATTCCTCACTTCTCACTTTTGAATTAGAGAGTTGGAGAGTAAAACCCAAAATCCTCTTCATGAGGATTTACTGTTTTGTTCATTGTGGGAGCTATGAGCATGGGATCGTCATGAGGTTGGCCTCATTTGATCCAGCTTGGGAAAACTTTGGATTGCTACAATTTTTAGCTACTTATGTGAGCTATTTATTTTATGGTTCAGATTCCCATTTTGCCCTTTTGGCTGTGAGGTAGGGCTTTCTTGTTTTATTGTTTCTGCTCCATTTCTACTTCTATTTTTGGTAGCCATTTGTGTGGAGGCCGAAAACTAGTGTTCCCCTCCATTTCTTTATGTTAGTTCTACCTGGTTGGGCAGGTATGAATATTTTCCTATTTTTTAGGATGAGGGTTTCGAATTTTATACCATTATGCTGGCTATTTTTGCATACAGTATCTGATTCCATTTATTTTTGCACTTTTGGGATTTTTGTGCCCAAAGGCCAAATGGGTTTTAATTTTGCAATTTTTCCAAAATTTGAGGTTTTTACCTCATTTTGCATGCCACCTTGTTTTCTCAGTTTTTCTTGGCACAATGTGGGTCATGGACCTTGATGATCCATTTGGATATCAGTCAGACCACTTTTTCTCTTTTATGTTGCCTTGGGATGTGTGTTGCATCCATACTCCTAAAATTGTGTTCGATTGAGTGATTTTATACCTATTATGGTTTCTTTTGGACCTTTTCTTTGTTTCATGGACATTGGGATTCATGTAGAATCCATACTTTCAGATTGAGGCCGGTGGAGTGAGTTCATGACCCTTGGTTGATGGGGACACCACCCAACCATAAAATGGACACAACAGGAAAGGGAAATTTTATTAACTTTGTAAATAAGCTAATACATCTAGTATAGAGAAAATAGACTTCAAAACATGCCCTATGAGTTTACAATAGCATAAATCTGGAGATAATTTCTATTTTCAGTACCTCCTATAAAACTCCACTCCAAATTGTCTTTTACAATGCCAGAAATGTCCTTAAATAGACCTTAGAGGGTTAAGGACTAGGAATACATTCTAGAAAGTGCTAGTAGGCATCCATTGACCAATTAGAAGGCTCCAAAAGCCACATTAGAAGTTGGTCCAAATCTAGAAGAATCCAAAAATGGTAACTAAACTTTCGAGAGACATAACTTTTGAACCGTAGCTTCGATTGACGAACCATTTACATTTTTGGAAATCTCTCAAGGCGCTCTATAGCCATATGGACCAGCTTCACTTGTATCCCATTTTGTGGCCCTTTTTGAGGTCATTTAATGCCCCTAACCTAACTTTGAAGAATTCTTAAGAGGTCTCCAAAAATGAAAAAAACTGCAATAACTTTCAAATCGTGGGGCCTTTTGACCTGATTCTTTTTCTGGAATGCTCTAAATTGCAATTACATTCATTTGGCCAATTTACACCTCCAAGTTCACCAAAATGATGGCTCAATTACATACTCCTATTTTTTTGGCATTTACATGTATCCCAAGGTGTTCAAATACTCTATCCTAGAACATTGATAGTGGAACTGTGAGAGTTGGAACCTTTATTTGACCCAAATGGGTATCCAAAAATGAAAACACATGAAACAGAAACTAAGTCTAAGTAAATTTTTTTTTGGGCAACACAGGATTGCCTTTATACCTTTGGATTCTCCTGCATTAGACACCTAGGGTAGATATAAAAGTGACCCTATCACTTTATGAATGGTAGAGGAAATCTCAAATGTGAAATCTCAGCTACTAAAATCTAAGTTGAGTCCTCTATCGACCATCCTTTCCACTTGACCAAATGCTCTTCATACTGCCTATTTTTGGTACTCCTACCCACACGATGATCTAGAATGTCTTCTATCTCCTGCTTCGTAGAAGTAGGAATTGGACATGGCTCTAACATCAATTCCTCATCTGCACCATCATCATGATACTCTGTTAAGTCTACAATGTTGAAAATAGGAAAAATGTTAATACCATCTGAAAACTCCACCTCATATGCATTTATTGAGTCATGTTTCTTCAGAATTTTGTAGGGATCAAATTTCTTCATTTTTAGCTTGTTGTAAGTTCCGGCTGGAAATCTTTCTTTTCATAAGTGTTCCATGACTAGATCCCCTACTTGGAATTCCTTATGTCTTCTCTTTTGATCAGCCCTAGCTTTATACTCTTGATTCATCTTGGTAATTTGTGCTTGAACTTCCTCATGTAGATGCTTGATATGTTTAGCAAATTCTTCAGCTTTGGTATTTGTCCTCTCCCCTTGCTCTATCTTCTTCAATTTTGGCGTAGTCCTTGGGCTACTTCCATATACAATTTGGAATGGTGATCTACCAGTACTCCTATTTACAGAGTTATTTTAAGAAAACTCAGTTTGTGGTAGAATCAAATCCCACCCCTTGCGCTTATCCCCAACTAAACATCTCAACAAATTGGCCAGACTTCTATTTACAACTTTTTTTTTCTCGTAAGTCTATGGTTGATGTGTGGAACTGAATTTTAAGTCTATTCTCAACTTTTTCCACAATGTTCTCCAGAAATACCCTACAAATTTAGTATCTCTGTCAAAAACTATACTTCTTGGAAGACCATGTAGTCTTACCACCTCTCTAAAAAACAAGTCTGCAATATGGACAACATCATGAGTTTTGTGGCATGGAATGAAATGTGCCATTTTGGAGAACCTATCAACCAACACAAATATTGAGTCATTACCCCTTTGTGTCCTCGGCAATCCAAGAACAAAATTCATACTTATGTCCTCCCATGGCTTTGATGGAATAGGCAATGGCTAATATAGTCCAGTATTGTGGCTAAATCCCTTGGCAACTTGACAAACCTAGCAACTCTATATAAACTTGTTCACATTTTGTGAAATTTGAGCCCAAAAATAATGTTCTCTGAGAATGGCAATGGTCTTATCTCAACCAAAATATCTTGCCATCCCTCCATTGTGTTTCTCTTTAATCAAATTTTCCCTCATGCAACTCCTTGGAATGCACAATTGGCTACCCTTAAATAACATACCATCCTAAATTAGATAGTCTAACCACTTAGTTCTATCTATAGAAACAAGCTCTTTACAAGCTTTCCATGGTTCAGCAAAATCAGGATCATCAGGGTACAAATTCTTGAGTTCATCAAACCCAACTACTTCAACCTACATTACTATAAGCAACAACTGTCTCCTACTTAGTGCATCTGCAACCCTGTTAGATTTTCCACTTCTATGTTTCAACACAAATGTATAGCTCTGCAAGAACTCTACCCACTTCATATGCCTCTGATTCAATTTACCTTGGCTATTTAGGTACTATAATGCCTAATGATTAGTATACAAAACAAATTCCTTCGGAAATAAATAATGCCTCCATTTCTTTAAGGCCTGAACTATTGCATAGAACTCTTGATCATAAATAGAATACTTCTTCTTTGTATCATTCTATGTTTCACTAAAATATGCAATAGGCTTTCCTTCTTGGCTTAATACAGCCCCAATAGTGCTGTCACTTGCATCACAATCCACCTAGAACACCTTTCTAAAATCTGGAAGTGCCAACACAGGTTGTTTTGTCAACTTCTTCTTTAGCATGTCAAAACTTCTCGTAGCTACTGTAGTCCATTTGAACTTTTTTCTATCCCCTCTTATTGTGTCAGTTAGGGGTGCACATATGCCACTAAAATTATTAATAAACTTTCTGTAAAAACTAACTAGACCATGAAATGATCTTACCTCAGTAGCAGACCTTAGAGTAGGCCATTCCAAGACGGATTTTACCTTCTCTGGATCCATTTTGAGACCTTTAGGTGATATAACAAACCCCAAATAGACTAACTCCCTTTTTGCAAAGATACACTTCTTCAAATTAATTAACAGTTTCTCTTCCCTTAACCTTTCAAGGAAACTATGAATATGCAATAAATGTTCTTCCAAAGTCTTTCTGAAAATTAAAATATCATCCAAATAGACAATAAAAAATTTTCCCAAGAACTTCTTAAGTACCTCATTCATAAGCCGCATGAAGGTTCTTGGGGCGTTCGTCAATCCAAAGGGCATGACTAACCACTCATAAAGACCCTCATTGGTCTTGAAAGTTGTTTGCCACTCATCTCCTTCTCATATCTATATTCGATGATAGCCACTCTTGAGATCTATTTTTGTGAAGTACTGAACTCCACTCAAGCAATCCATAAGATCATCCATTCTTGGCAAAGGAAACTGGTACTTGATTGTTATCCTATTTATAGCTTGAGAGTCTATACACATCCTCCATGCCCCCTCCTTCTTTGGTACCAGTACTGCAAGTACTAGACATGGACTAAGGGTATCCCAAATCAAGCCCTTCCTCAATAGCTCTTGGACCTGTCTATTTAGCTCCTCTATTTCAATAAGAGTCATCCTGTGAGAAGCCTTGTTAGGAAAATTGCTCTTGCAATTAGATCTATTTGATGACTAATTTGCCTTACTGGTGGCAATCCTTCTAGAACATTATCAGATATAATATCTCCAAACTCTCCTAGTAAATCTAAAACTTCAAGTGGTATTTCACTACTACCTTCTTTATGTTTCCTAGGAATCAAAGCATAGCACATACGTTGATATTTCACTCCATCTAAAAACTTTCTTCCATCAACAAGACAAATCCTAGCACTATTACATACCTTTTCACCTTCCTTTTTCATGGGCTTCAGTTTGTGGCAAACTCCATCCTTTTTTAGAGAGTATGTGTTTGCATGACCATCATGTACTGCATGCCTATCAAACTGCCATGGTCTAACCAACAATAGATGGCAAACAACATCACAGAGTACTTCATCATGGTAACTCCCAATTTTGAATTTCACTAGACATTGTTCACTTACCAGGACCTTATGATCATCTTTCACCCAAGAAATCTGATAGGGTTGGGGGTGTTTCTCCCTCTTGAGCTTCAGCTTAGAGACCATCTCCTCTGACACCAAGTTGTTAGTGCTACCACCATCAATGATCTCATCACAACATTTTTCCTCACATTTGCACTAGGTATGGAATAAACTCCTCCTTTTTCGTGGTTCAATCTCACCACTTAGTAGGACCCTTTCATTTACTAAAGTCTCTCCTCTTTTTGCATCCTTTGAATGTGATGACTATGCATCCTTATCCACATGAGCAACCCTAGCTTGACCCTCAGCTCTCTTATCTGTCATTCCTTGTCATTGAGGGCATTCAAAGGCATGATGACCTTCTTCATTGCAATGAAAATAGGTACCACGGAAGCCTCCTCTTCCTTGTCCACATCCTCTAACTCTTCCTCTCTGATTTTGAAAGTCTTGATCATAAGAGCAGTTGAAACCCTCATTCCTCTAGTTCCTGCTAGTACCCACATCTTCATTTTTCTTTTGGGTTTCACTTTGGCCTCCAGATGAACTACCGCTTCCGCTTCCTCCTTGACCACACCCTCTTTCTCTCCCTTCAAACCTTTTATTTAGCTTCTCTTTGAATCATAGGGCAAACTAGTATGCCTCTTCAATGTTGGTCATTCTTACCAGACTTAATTCCTCCTAGATGCTACGTCGCAACCCACTGATATAACGAGCAACTTTCTCCTTATTTGCTTTTGCATGCTCTGCTCTAATCAAAAGTTGATAAAACTCCTCTGTATATTCTTGGACTAATCTTCCTACTTTCTTTAGCCCATGCATCTTCTTAAACAAATCAAGCTCGTAGTCCATAGGAATGAACTGCTTCTTCAATTTGTCCACCATGCGATCCCACCTTGTGATCTTCTCCTTTCTTCTTCTGTTTCTTTCAGATTGAACCTCTTTCCACCAGATTTTGGCATGTCCTTTCAGTTTGGCCTTTGCAAACTTAACCCTATCTAGGTCCTTGATATCCTCATACTCAAATTATTCTTCTAGTTTATTGATCCAATCAATCAAATCATCTGGTATGAGATTTCCTGAAACTACACCCACATCAATTGTAGGTCTTTTCCCAAACTTGGTATTGGCCCTAAAAAGCCTTTCCTCTACCTGATTTAGAACTTCCCCATCAAATTCCCCTTCTGGTCCAATTTTTTCTTCTTCAATGTCATCCTCACTGTTGTCACCTGTGGCAACATTTTTTCCTCTATGGAGATCCTCCTACAATGCTTGTACCTGCCTTTGGAGGGCTCTAACCTCCTTAGGATTAATAGCTCTGGCCCATCCACCACGCTCTCTTCATGGAGGCATCTTCTTAACTCAAACCCACAACCACACAGCCTTGGTGCAAACTACCTCACATTCAGCACTCTATCTACACACTGAGGAAAATCAGCTTTGATGCCACTTGATGGGGACACCACCCAAGCATAGAATGGACACAACAGGAAAGGGAAATTTTATTAACTTTGTAAATAAGCTAATACATCTAGTACAGAGAAAATAGACTTCAAAACATGCCCTATGGGCTTCTAATAGCATAAATCTGGAGATAATTTCTCCTTTCAGTACCTCCTCTCAAACTCCACTTCGAACTACCTTTTACAATGCTAGAAATGTCCTTAAATAGACCTCAAAGAGTTAAGGACTAGGAATACATTCTAGAATGTGCTAACAGGCATCCACCGACCAAGTAGAATACTCTAGAAGCCATGTTAGAACTTGGTACAAATCTAGAAGAATCCAAAAATGGTAATTGAACTTTCGGGAGGCATAACTTTTGAACCGTAGCTCTTATTGATGAACTGTTTACATTTCTAGAAAGCTCTCAAAGCGCTCTATAGCCCTATGGACAGCTGCACTCATCTCCCATTTTTTGGCCCTTTTTGAGATCATTTAATGCCCCTAACCTGACTTTGAAGCATTATTAAGAGGTCTCCAAAAATCAAAAAAATGCGATAACTTTCAAACCGTGGGGCCTTTTGACCTGATTCTTTTTCTGAAATGCTCTAAATTACAATTACATTAATTTGGCTAATTTACACCTCCTAGTTGACAAAAATGATGGCTCAATTACATACTCCTATTTTTTTGGCATTTACACATATCCCAAGGTGTCCAAATACTATATCCTAGAACACTAATAGTGGAACTATGAGAGTTGGAACCTTTATTTGACCCAAATGGATATCCAAAAATGAAAACACATGAAATAGAAACTAAGTCTAAGTACAATTTTTTTTGGGAGACACAAGATTTCCCTTATACCTTTGGATGCTCCTACATCATTGGTCTTGTTGGATCATTAGGATTCATGTAAAATGAATACTCTCACATTGAGGCCGGTTGAGTGATTTTATGATGTATGGTTTTATTGGCTTTGGGATTTGTGCAAAATCCATCCTCTGGGGTTGCTTTCAGTTAGGTGTTTGTTTTACATTATTTTCTCATCTTGTCCATGGGTTATGATCTTCTTGATTGTGGTGCACCACACACGAGTAGATGTGTGTACATTTGTTGGAGGACTTGCGAGTCTCGACCTTTCATTTCTTTTCTGGATGTTTTGATCATTGTGGTTGGGATGGGAGTATGCATGCCCATTGGTACTTGTTATAGGATGAGCATGGGTAGGGTAGGGTAGCATATGGAGGGGGCTTCTATCTCATAGCTTGGTGATCATTCTACCTCGAGGGTTAGTGGAGGATATGAAGTTTTAAATAAGTGATAATTAAAGAAAATGTGTGACTAGTAATAAAATTTAAGATAATAAAATGTTGTGCCGAGCCATTCCATTGAGGGATGCTGAATTTGCACAATCCAAGCTTGGGTTTTTTGATGCCAAGAGACTCTCCATGATGTCAGCCCCTACTTAGTAGCTTTTTGAGTGTCTGACCAAGACCTGTACTCCTTGCATTGTCTTAGGTTCTTGGTTGTAGCCATCATACTGTCTGGCATGAGTGTTAGCCATGGATGTTCTTTTATGTGTTTGTGGTTAGATCATTATCTCCATTAGCACGATGGGTGTGGACCTACAAGTGCCACATGGTTGGGAGGCATAGCTACCTTCACCACTGCTAGGGACCAGTGTACAGAGATGATCTTTTGTCCTAGTGCGACTGTTGCTAGATGTCTTCACTTAGTACTTCAGGTTCCAGAGTATGCTTTCTTGTGATTTATGCTTTCATTGGAATGCTTGGATATAATGTTTAGATGATGTTAGTTTATTTGACACATTCCCATGTTATGATGTTTAGCATATGATTAGATGATGTTATTTGATTTAGTAGTATATTTGTTGCTTACTATTGTTTAGCATGTGATAGGTGATGTTATCTACTGTAGGATTATCTTATGCATTTTCACTAGCATGTTAGATTTCTTTATGCTGATATTGTGCATGTTTTAGTATTGACGTCCCTATTATGACAGTACTGACAATTTGGTTAGTAGCTTGGGATGTTACACATGGGGGATGGCTAGGACCCATGATGGTCTTATGATGCTATTGACGATTGGGAGGAACCACGTACTTAGCTTGTTTCTTCAGTTCATTGCGATGTTTATTTTAGTATGTTCTTCGTTGTTGTAGTTTAGATGGATAGATGTTCTTCGTTCTATGGTTTTCTTTCACTCGAGTGTTCATGCCTCAAGATGTGGATCCAGTTCTCCCTAGTGTGGAAGCTCTTTGGTCTATTTTTCCCCTTTCTAAGTTTTGAAAGTTTCTTTGTTTTCTATGGGTGATTTTTGTTCAGCAATGTATGACATTTAAAAAGTATCGCACACCCATACAAACTATATTGTACGACACTATAAAGTATCACATGCCTTTTAGAGAAGAGTCGCGTGACACTTTTTCAATATCCCACACCTCTTAAAGAGGTTTCATATGACACTGTTGAAGTGTCACACGTCTTAAAGAAAAGTATCGCCCAGTCCCTAAAAGTGTCACACTCCTTGAAAAATGTTATGCGACACTTTTCTATGCTACATTATAGTATCACACAGTTTTTGTAAAAACGTGCATGGCCCAATAGTGAGCATTTTTCTTCGTGATATGAACTTTCTGAGAGTTGTTTTGGGTACCCTTTTGGGTATTCCTTGACCCTATGTTGTTGCATTTTGAATTTTGTTGGCTTCTCTTGAATCCAGTTTTCGTGTTTGTGTTTTAGTCTCTTGCGGTTTAAAATATATCATTTAATTATAAATTGACATATATTTAATTCCTTATACTTAAGATATATTTTAATATATGCAAAAAATCTTTTAAGATAGGTTTCAGACCTCTCAAAGACAAGTTAAGGATTCTAAGAAATTTCAGGGCTTCAAAAATCCAGACTTAGCCAATTTTAAGTGCATGAGGATTTCAGGCTTAGCAGAATTTTAAGATTCTACATTTTACCCTAGCTTAGTATTTTGTTGATGAGTGATCATTCCTTGAGCCTTCATTTGATCTAGTAGTGGCGTTCGGAGATTTGTTGGTTGTCGAAATTGTGGCGAAGTCTTCTATTGTGATCTTTGTGATCTCTGTTTGATGTTATCATGTGCATTTATACTTGTTAAAAAAAATATATATCTTGACTTGATTTGAATCCTTGTTTCGAAAGATCTCCAAGCAGAACATTACATACATAGATATATGTATGTATGCATTCAATTTATACATAGATATATGTATGGATGGATGCATGCATGCATACATACATATATATGTCTGTATCTATATACATACATACATGCATACACATGCATGTATGTATGCATCCATACATATATATATATTCATGCATATATATACATATGTATGCATGTATACATAGATGCCTATATGGATGCATACATCCATACATACATGTATCTATGTATGAATGCATGCACGAATACATACATCCATATGTATGTATACATAGATACATGTATGTATGGATGGATTCATGCATGCATGCATCCATACATATATCCATATATCTATGTAGGCATTCATGCATGCATTCATCCATACATACATATATCGATCCATGCATGTATACATAGATATATATGTGTATGTATGCATGCATGCATATCTATGTATGTATGCAATGTATACATAGATATATGTATGTATGGATGCATACATGCATACATACATATATATGTATACATGCATATATACATACATACATACATACATGTATGTATGCATGTATAAATAGATGCATGCATGGATGTATGCATGCATGTATGTATGCATCCATACATATATATGGATGCATGCATATATATACATGCATGCATACATACATACATGTATACATGTATGTATATGTGTATACATAAATGCATGCATCGATGTATGCATCCATGCATGCATACATGAAAATGCATATATACAAGATATATACATGTATGCATGCATATGGATGCATGCATGCATGTATGCAAGCATACATGCATATGCATACATACAAGATTATACATGCATGAATGTATGTATGCATCCATGCATACATACATGCATGCATGGATATACACATGTATGTATGGATGGATGTATGCATGCATGTATGCATAGATGCATGCATGGATGGATGTATGCAAGATATATACATGTATACATGTATGTATGTATGTATCCATCCATGCATACATAGACACATTTATGTATGGATGGATGTATGCATAGATGCATTCATGGATGGATGCATTCATGCATGCATGTATACATCCAAGATATATACATGTATGCATATGGATGCATGCAAGATATATACATGTATACATGTATGTATGTATGTATCCATCCATGCATACATGCATGCATGCATGGATAGACACACGTATGTATGGATGGATGTATCCATCCATGTATACATAGATGCATAGATGATGTATGCATCCATGCATGTATAGATGCATGCATGTATGGATGCATGCATACATGCATATGCATACATACAAGATATATACATGTATACATACATAGATACATGTATGTATACATAGATAGATGTCTGTATGCATGCACGCATATATTCATACATATATCTATGTATGCATGCATGCATATCTACGTATGTATGCAATGTATACATAGATATATGTATGTATGGATGCGTGCATGCATCTATATACATACATGCATGTATACATGTATGTATGCATTCATAGATGCATGCATCCATGCATGCATGCATGTATGTATGCATGCATACATGTATATGCATCCATACATACATATATCTATGTATACATTGCATACATACATTAGATATATCTATGCGTGCATGCATGTATACATAGATATATGTATGCATGCATGCATATCTATGTATTTATGCAATGTATACATAGATATATGTATGTATGGATGCATGCATGCATACATATATATATATGTATGCATGCATCTATATACATGCATGCATGTATACATGATGTATGCATATATATGTATGTATGCAATATGTATGCATGGATGTATGCATCCATGCATGCATAGATTCATATATGTATGTATGCACCTATAGATGCATGTATGGATGTATACATGCATGCATCCATGAATGCATGTATGTATGCATCCATAGATGCATGCATGTATGAATGCATGCATTCATGCATATGGATACATACAAGATATATACATCTAGACATGTATGTATGTATGTATGTATACATCCATTCATACATAGATGCATGCATCATACATATATACATGTATGT
Source organism: Cupressus sempervirens (assembly GCA_028749045.1). NCBI lineage: Eukaryota > Viridiplantae > Streptophyta > Pinopsida > Cupressales > Cupressaceae > Cupressus > Cupressus sempervirens. The sequence continues at coordinate 271,727,043 of CM053789.1, forward strand.
ATGACATAGATACATGTATGTATGTATGTATGCATGCATGCATGCATGGATGTATGCATCCGTGCATGCATAGATTCATGCATGTATGTATGCATGCATACATGCATATGCATACATACAAGATATATACATTTATACATGTATGTATGTATGCATGCTTCTATTCCTACATGCATGCATCTATGCATGCATGCACGCATAGATTCATGCATGCATGTATGCATCCATAGATGCATGCATGTATGGATGCATGCATACATGCATATGCATACATACAAGATATATACATGAATGTATGTATTTATGCATCCATGCATACATGCATGCATCTATGCATGCATGGATGCATCCATACATGAATGCATCTATGTATGACATAGATCCATGTATGTATGCATGCATTCATATGGATGTATACATTCATAGACACATGAATGCATGCATGCATCCATACATTATCTATGTATGCAAAATGTATTTATACATAGATACATGTATGTATGATGTATGCATGCATGCATATATATATCTATGCATGCATGCATGTATGTATGGATGTATCTATGCATACATCCATACATACATGTATCTATATATACATTGCATGCATGCATAGATATATCTAAGCATGCATGCATGCTTAGATATACATGTATCTATGTATGTATGCATGTATACATAGATGCATGCATGGATGCATCCATGCATAGATCCATCTTGCATACATGCATCCATGGATAGATATATCTATGCATGCATGCTTGCAATGTATACATAGGTACATGTATGTATGGATGCATGCATCGATGCATGTATCTATGTATGGATGCATGCATAGATACATATATATATCTATGTATGTAATATGTATGCATGCATATATATATATATATATATATAAACATACATAGATACATGTATGTATACATAGATACATCCATGCATGCATAGATACATACATACATATACATATATATATATGGATGCATACATACATAGATACATGTATGTATACATAGATACATGCATGCATGCATGTAGGTATGTATGCATAGATACATACATATATTGATGCTGGAGCATCTAGAGGTATAAGGGAAATTCTGTTTCACCCAAAAAAAATATGTACTTAGACTTAGTTTCTATTTTATGTGTTTTCATTTCTGGATACGCATTTGGGTCAAATAAAGGTTCCAACTCTCACAGTTTCACTATCAGTGTTCTAGGATAGAGTATTTGAACACATTGGGACATGTGTAAATGCTGAAAAAATAGGTGTATGTAATTGAGCCATCATTTTCGTGAACTAGGAAGTGTAAATTGGTTTGATGAATTTAATTGTAATTTAGAGAATTCTAGAAAAAGAATCAAATCAAAAGGCCCCATGGTTTGAAAGTTATCGCAATTTTTTGGATTTTGGAGACCTCCTAAGAATGCTTCAAAGTCAGAATAGGGGCATTAAATGAACTTGAAAAGGGACAAAAAATGGGGGATGAGTGAAGCTGGTCCATAGGGCTATAGAGCACTTTGAGAGCTTTCTAGAAATGTAAATGGTTCATCAATCAGAGCTATGGTTCAAAAGTTATGCCTCCCGAAAGATCGGTTACCATTTCTGGATTCTTCTAGATTTGTGTTGACTTCTAACATAGCTTCTAGAGCATTCTATTTGGTTGGTGGATGCCAACTAGCACTTTCTAGAATGTATTCCTAGCCTTTAACCCTTTGAGGTCTATTTATGGACATTTCTGGCATTGTAAAAGATAGTTCAGAGTGGAGTTTGAGAGGAGGTACTACAAGGAGAAATTATCTCCAAATTTATGCTATTATAAGCCCATAGGGCATGTTTTGAAGTCTATTTTCTCTGTATTGAATGTACTAGATAATTTTCATAGTTAACACAATTTCCATTTTACTTTTGTGTCCATTATGTGCTTGGGTTGTGTCCCCATCAAGTGGTATCAAAGCTGGTTTTCCTAAGTGTATAGATAGAGCACCGACTGTGAGGCAGTTTGCACTAGGACTATGTGGTTGTGGGTTTGATTTAAGAAGATGCCTCCATGAAGAGAATGTGGTGGAAGGGCCAGAGTTGTTAATCCTAAGGAGGTTAGAGCCCTCCAAAGGTAGGTACAAGCATTGCAACAGGAGCTTCGTAGAGGAACAAATGTTGCCGTAGGTGACGATAATGAGGATGACAATGAAGAAGAAAAAATTGGACCAAAAGAGGAATTTGTTGGGGAAGTTCTAAATCAGGTAGAGGAAAGGTTTTTTAGGGCCATTACTAAGTTTGGTAAAAGACCTACAATTGAAGTGGGTGTATTTTCGAGAAATCTGAAACCAGATGAGTTGATCGATTGGATCAATGAACTGGAAGAATACTTTGAGTATGAGGATATCAGGGACCTAGATAGGGTTAATTTTGCAAAGGCAAAACTAAAAGGCCATGCCAAATTTTTTTGGCAAGAGGTCCAATTGGAAAGAAACAAAAGAGGAAAGGAGAAGATCACAAGGTGGGATCACATGGTGGACAAATTTAAAAAGCAGTTCATTCCTATGGACCATGAGCTTGATTTCTTCATGGGTTAAAGCAAGCAGGAAGATCAGTCCAAGAATTTACATAGGAGTTTTACTAACTCTTGATTAGAGCAAGGCATTTAGAAGAAAATAATGAGAATGTTGCTCATTATATCAGTGGGTTGCGACCTAGCATCCATGAGGAATTAAGTCTAGTAAGAATGACCAGCGTTGAAGAGGCATACCATTTTGCCCTACGAGTCAAAGAGAAGCTAAATAAAAAGTTTGAAGAGAGAAAAAGAGGGCATGGTTAAGGAGGAAGGGGAAGTGGTAGGTCATCTGGAGGCCAAAATGAAACCCAAAAGAAAAATGAATATGCGGGTACTAGTAGGAACTAGAGGAATGAGGGTTTCAACCACTCCCGTGATCAAGACTTTGGAAATCAGAGAAGAAGAGGTAGAGGATGTGGACAAGGAAGAGGAGGCTTCCATGGTACCTATTTCCATTGTAATGAAGAAGTTCATCATGCCTTTGAATGCCCTTAATGACAAGGAAGGATAGATAGGAGAGATTAGGGCCAAGCTAGGGTTGCTCATGTGGATGAGGATGCACAATCATCACATTCAGAGGATGCAGAAAGAGGAGAGACCTTGGTGAATGAAAGGGTCCTACTAAGTGGTGAGATTGAACTAGGACAAAGGAGGAGTTTGTTCCATACCAGATGCAATTGTGAGGATAAATTTTGTGACATGATCATTTATGGTGGTAGCACTGATAACTTGGTATCAGAAGAGATGGTCCCTAAGATGAAGCTCAAGAGGGAGAGACATCCCCAACCCTATCAGATTGCTTGGGTGAAAGATGATCATAAGGTCCTGGTAAGTGAACAATGTTCAGTGAAATTCAAAATTGGGGGTTACCATGATGAAGTTCTCTATGATGTTATTCCAATGGATGTTTGCCTTCTATTTTTTGGTAGACCATGGCAATTTGATACGCATGCAGTACATGATGGTCATCCAAACACATACTCTCTAACAAAGGATAGAGATTGCCACAAATTGTAGCCCATGAAAAAGGAAGGTGAAAAGTTATGTAGCAGTGCTAGGATTTGTCTTGTTAATGGAAGAAAGTTTTTAGATGGCATGAAATATCAGTGTATGTGCTATGCTTTGATTCCTTGGAAAGATAAAGAAGGTAGTAGTGAAATACCACTTGAAGTTTTAGATTTACTAGGTGAGTTTTGAGATATTGTCTCTAATAATGTTCTAGATGGATTGCCACCAATAAGGCAAATCAGTCATCAGATAGATTTAATCCCACGAGCTAGTTTGCCTAACAAGGTTGTTCATAGGATGACTCCTACAGAAATCGAGGAGCTAAACAGACAGGTCCAGGAGCTGTTGAGGAAGGGCTTGATTTAGGAGAGCCTGAGTCCATGTGTAGTACTTGTAATACTAGCACCAAATAAGGATGGAGAGTGGAGGATGTGTACAGAATCTCGAGCTATAAATAGGATAACCATCAAGTATCAGTTTCCTTTGCCAAGAATGGATGATCTTATGGACTGCTTGAGTGGAGCTCAGTACTTCACAAAGATAGATCTCAAGAGTGGTTATCACCAGATACGGATTCGAGAAGGAGATGAGTGGAAAATAGCCTTCAAGACCAAGGAGGGTCTTTATGAGTGGTCAGTCATTCCTTTGGATTGACGAATGCCCCGAGCACCTTCATGCAGCTTATGAATGAGATACTTAAGAAGTTCCTTGGAAAATTTATTATTGTCTATTTAAATGATATTTTAATTTTCAGCAAGACTTTGGAAGAATATTTATTGCATATTCTTAGTGTCCTTGGAAGGTTAAGGGAAGAGAAACTATTAATTAATTTGAAGAAGTGTATCTTTGCAAAAAGGGAGTTAGTCTATTTGGGGTTTTTTATATCACCTAAAGGTCTTAAAATGGATCCAAAGAAGGTAAAAGCCATCTTGGAATTGGCTACTCCAAGGTCTCCTACTAAGGTAAGATCATTTCATGGTCTAGTTAGTTTTTACAGGAAGTTTATTAAGAATTTCAATGGCAAATGTGTATCACTAACTAACACAATAGGAGTGGATAGAAAAGAGTTCAAATGGACTACAACAGCTGCGAGAAGTTTTTGATTGCTGAAGAAGAAGGTGATAGAACAGCCTATTTTGGTACTCCTAAATTTTAGAAAGGTGTTCCAGGTGGATTGTGATGCTAGTGGCAGTGCTATTGGGGCTGTTTTAAGCCAAGAAGATAAGCCTATTGCATATTTTAGTGAAAAATTGAATGATGCAAAGAAGAAGTATTTTGTTTATGATCAAGAGTTCTATGCAATAGTTCAAGCCTTAAAGAAATGGAGGCATACTATTGTGTTGAAGCATAGAAGTGGAAAATTTGACAGGATTGTAGATGCACTAAGCAGGAGACAGTTGTTGCTTACAGTAATACAGGTTGAAGTAGTTGGGTTTGATGAACTGAAGAATCTGTACCCTGATGATCCTAATTTTGCTAAAGCATGGAAAGCTTGTAAAGAGCTTGTTGTTGTAGAAAAAACTAAGTGGTTAGACTATCTGATTTAGGAAGGTATGCTATTCAAGGGCAGTCAATTATGCATTCCAAGGAGTTCCATGAGGGAAAATCTGATTAAGGAGAAACACAGTGGAGGGATGGCAGGACATTTTGGTCTAGATAAAACCATTGCCATTCTTAAAGAACATTATTTTTGGCCTCAGATTTCACAAGATGTGAAAAATTTTGTACAGAGTTGCCAGGTTTGTCAAGTTGCCAAGGGATTTAGTCACAATACTGGACTATATCAGCCATTGCCTATTCCATCAAAGCCATCGGATGACATAAGTATGGATTTTGTTCTTGGATTTCCAAGAACACAAAGGGGTAATGACTCAGTATTTGTGGTGATTGATCGGTTCTCAAAAATCACACATTTCATTCCATGACACAAAACTTATGATGTTGTCCATATTGCAAACTTGTTTTTCAAAGAGCTGGTGAGACTACATGATGCAGGAGCATCCAGAGGTATAAGGGCAATCCTGTGTCACCCAAAAAAATGTACTTAGACTTAGTTTCTGTTTCATGTCTTTACATTTTTGGATACCCATTTGGCTCAAATAAAGGTTCCAACTCTCATAGTTCAACTATCAGTGCATTTGAAAATCTCGAAAAAAATAGGAGCATGCAATTTGGCCATCATTTTGGTGACCTAGAAGGTGTGACTTGGCCAAATGAATGTAATTGAGATTTAGAGCATTCCAGAAAAGGAATCAGGTCAAAAGGCCCCACGGTTTGAAAGTTATTGAAATTTTTGTGGTTTTGGAGACCTCCTAAGAATGCTTCAAAGTCAGGTTATGAGGCATTAAATGACCTCAAAAAGGGTCAAAAAATGGGGGACAAGAAAAGCTGGTCCATAGGGCTATAGAGCGCTTTGAGAGCTTTCCAAAAATGTAAACGGTTCTTCAATCAGAGCTACGGTTCAAAAGTTATGCCTCCCGGAAGTTCGGCTACCGTTTCTGGATTCTTCTAGATTTGCACCGACTTATAACGCAGCTTTTGGAACCTTCTATTTTGTCAGTGGATGTCTACTAGCACTTTCTAGAATGTACTCCTAGTCCTTAACCCTCCGGGGTTTATTTAAGGAGATTTTGGCATTGTAAAAGGCAGTTCGGATTGGAGCTTGAGAGGAGGTGCTAAAAGGAGAAATATTCTCCAGATTTATGCTATTGTCAGCTCGTAGGGCATGTTTTGAAGTTTATTTTCTCTGCACTGTTTGTACTAGCTTATTTTCTCAGTTAATAAAATTTCCCCTTTCTATTGTGTCTATTCTGTTGTTGGGTTGTGTCCCCATCAAGTGGTATCAGAGCGGGTTTTCCTGAGTGTGTAGACAGAGCGCCGACTATGAGGCAGTTTGCACCAGGACTGTGTGGTTGTGGGTTCGAGTTAGAAGATGCCTCCATGAAGAGAGTGTGGTGGAAGGGCTAGAGCTATTGATCCTGAGGAGGTTAGATCCCTCCAGAGACAGGTACAAGCATTGCAAGAGGAGCTTCGTAGAGGAACAAATATTGCCGTAGATGACAATAGTGAAGATGACAATGAAGAGGAAGTAATGGAAGTTGATGGGGAAGTTCTGAATCTTGTAGAGGAAAGGCTTTTTAGTGCCATTTCTAGGTTTGGGAAAAGACCTACAATTGAAGTGGGTATATTTTCGGGAAATTTGAAACCAGATGAGTTGATCGATTGGATCAATGAACTAGAAGAATACTTTGAGTATGAGGATATAAGGGACCCAGATAGGGTTAAGTTTGCAAAGGCCAAACTAAAAGGCCATGCCAAAATCTGGTGGCAAGAGGCTCAACTAGAAAGACTTAGAAGAGGAAAGGAGAAGATCACAAGATGGGATTGCTTGGTGGACAAATTGAAGAAGCAGTTCATTCCTGTGGACTACGAGCTTGATCTGTTTAAGAAGATGCATGGGTTAAAGCAAGAAGGAAGATCAGTCCAAGAATATACAGAGGAGTTTTACCGACTCCTAATTAGAGCAGGGCATGTAGAAGCAAATAAGGAGAAGGTTTCTCATTATATCAGTGGGTTACGACCTAGCATCTAGGAGGAATTAAGTCTGGTAAGAATGACCAGCGTTGAAGAAGCATACCAGTTTGCCCTACGAGTTGAAGAGAAGCTGAGTAAAAGGTTTGAAGGAAGACAAAGAGGGTACGGTCAAGGAGGAAGGGGAAGTGGTAGATCATCTGGAGGCCACAATGAAACTCAAAAGAAAAATGAAGATGAGGGTACTAGCAGGAACCAGAGGAATGAGGGTTTCAACTGCTCCCGTGATCAAAAATTTGGAAATCAAAGAGGAAGAGGTAGAGGACATGGACAAGGAAGAGGAGGCTTTGATGGTACCTGTTTCCATTGCAATGAAGAAGGTCATCATGCCTTTGAATGCCCTCAACAACAAGGAAGGACAGATAGGAGAGATAAGGGCCAAGCTAGGGTTGCTCATGTGGATGAGGATGCGCAATCATCACATTCAGAGGATGCAGAAAAAGGAGAGACCTTGGTAAATGAAAGAGTCCTACTAAGTGGTGAGAATGAACTAGGACAACGAAGGAGTTTGTTTTGTACCAGATGCAAGTGTGAGGATAAATGTTGTGATGTGATCATTGATGGTGGTAGCACTGATAACTTGGTATCAGAAGAGATGGTCTCTAAGCTGAAGCTCAAGAGGGAGAAACATCCCCAGCCCTATCAGATTTCTTGGGTAAAAGATGATCATAAGGTCCTGGTAAGTGAAAAATGTTTAGTAAAATTCAAAATTGGGAGTTACCATGATGAAGTTCTCTGTGATGTTATTTTGATGGATGTTTGCCATCTATTGTTGGGTAGACCATGGCAGTTTGATAGACATGCAATACATGATGGACATGCAAACACATACTCTTTAACAAAGGATGGAGTTCGCCACAAGTTGAAGCCCATGAAAAAGGAAGGTGAAAAGGTATGTAGCAGTGCTAGGATTTGTCTTGTTGATGGAAGGAAGTTTTTAGATGGTATAAAACATCAGCGCATGTGCTATGCTTTGATTCCTAGGAAAGATAAAGAAGGTAGTAGTGAAATACCATTTGAAGTTTCAGATTTACTAGGAGAATTTGGAGATATTATCTCTAATAATGTTCCAGATGGATTGCCACTAGTAAGGCAAATCAGTCATCAAATAGATCTAATTCTAGGAGCTAGTTTGCCTAACAAGGCTGCTCACAGGATGACTCCTACTGAAACAGAGGAGCTAAATAGACAGGTTCAGGAGCTATTGAGGAAGGGTTTGATTCGAGAGAGCCTGAGTCCATGTGTAGTACCTGTAGTACTTGCACCAAAGAAGGATGGAGAGTGGAGAATGTGTACAAATTCTCGTGCTATAAATAGGATAACCATCAAGTACCAATTTCCTTTACCAAGGATGGATGATCTTATGGAGTGCTTGAGTGGAGCTCAGTACTTCACAAAGATAGATCTGAAGAGTGGCTATCATCAGATATGGATTCGAGAAGGAGATGAGTGGAAAACAGCCTTCAAGACCAAGGAGGGTCTTTATGAGTGGTTAGTCATGCCCTTTGGATTGACGAACGCCCCAAGCACCTTCATGCGGCTCATGAAGGAGGTACTTAAGAAGTTCTTGGGAAAATTTGTTATTGTCTATTTGGATGATATTTTAATTTTCAGAAAGACTTTGGAATAACATTTACTGCATATTCGTAGTGTCCTTGAAAGGCTAAGGGAAGAGAAACTATTAATTAATCTAAAAAAGTGTGTCTTTGCAAAAAGGGAGTTAGTCTATTTGGAATTTGTTATATCACCTGAAGGTCTCAAAATGGATACAGAGAAGGTAAAAGGCATCTTGGAATGGCCTACTCCAAGGTCTGCTACTGAGGTAAGATCATTTCATGTTCTGGTTAGTTTTTACAGGAAGTTTATTAAGAATTTCAGTGGCATATGTGCACCTCTAACTGATACAATAAGAGGGGATAGAAAAGAGTTCAAATGGACTGCAGCAGCTACGAGAAGTTTTGAATTAATGAAGAAGAAGGTGACTGAACAGCCTATGTTGGCACTTCCAGATTTTAGAAATGTATTCCAGGTGGATTGTGATGCTAGTGGTAGCACTATTGGGGCTATATTAAGCCAAGAAGGTAAGCCTATTGCATATTTTAGTGAAAAATTGAATGATGCAAAGAAGAAGTATTCTGTTTATGATCAAGAGTTCTATGGAATAGTTTAGGCCTTAAAGAAATGGAGGCATTATTTATTGCCAAAGGAATTTGTTTTGTATACTAATCATCAGGCATTACAGTACCTAAATAGCCAAGGTAAATTGAATCAGAGGCATATGAAGTGGGTAGAATTCTTGCAGAGTTATACATTTGTGTTGAAGCATAGAAGTGGAAAATCTAACAGGGTTGCAAATGCATTAAGTAGGAGATAGTTGTTGCTTACAACAATGCAGGTTGAAGTAGTTGGGTTTGATGAACTCAAGAATTTGTACCCTGAGGATCCTGATTTTGTTGAAGCATGGAAAGCTTGTAAAGAACCTGTTGCTATAGATACAACCAAGTGGTTAGACTATTTGATTCAGGATGGCATGTTGTTCAAAGGTAGTCAATTGTGCATTCCAAGGAGTTCCATGAGGGAAAATTTGATTAAGGAAAAACACAGTGGAGGGATGGTAGGACATTTTGGTCGGGATAAGACCATTGCCATTCTTAGAGAACATTATTTTTGGCCTCAAATTACACAGGATGTGAAGAAGTTTGTACAGAGTTGTTAGGTTTGTCAAGTTGCCAAGGGGTTTAGTCACAATACTGGCCTATATCAGCCATTGCCTGTTCCATCAAGGCCATGGGAGGACATAAGTATGGATTTTGTTCTTGGATTGCCAAGGACACAAAAGGGTAATGACTCAGTATTCGTCGTGGTTGATAGGTTCTCCAAAATGGCACATTTCATTCCATGCCACAAAACTCATGATGCTGTCCATATTGCAGACTTGTTTTTCAAAGAGGTGGTAAGACTACATGGTCTTCCAAGGAGTATAGTTTCTGACCAAGATACTAAATTTGTGGGATATTTCTGGAGGACATTGTGGAAGAAGTTGAGAACAGACTTGAAATTTAGTTCCACGCATCACCCACAGACTGATGGCCAAACAGAAGTGGTAAATAGAAGCTTGGGCAATTTGCTAAGATGTTTAGTTGGAGATAAGCCCAAGGGATGGGATTTGATTCTACCACAGGCAGAGTTTTCTTATAATAACTCTGTAAATAGGAGTACTGGAAAATCACCATTTCAAATTTTATATGGAAATAGCCCAAGGACTACACCAGAATTGAGGAAGATAGAACAAGGGGAGAGAACAAGTGCTGAAGCTGAGGAATTTGCTGAACACATCAAGCATCTACATGAGGAGGTTCAAGCACACATTATCAAGATGAATCAAGAGTACAAAGCTAGGGCTGATGCAAGGAGAAGACATAAGGAATTCCAAGTAGGGGATCTAGTCATGGTGCACTTACGAAAAGAAATATTTCCAGTTGTTACTTACAACAAGCTGAAAATGAAGAAATTTGGCCCCTGCAAAATTTTGAAGAAACATAACTCAGGAAATGCATATGAGGTGGAGCTGCCAGATGGTATTCACATTTCTCCCATTTTTAACATTGCAGATTTAACAGAGTATCATGATGATGGTGCAAATGAAGAGCTGGTTTTAGAGCCATGCCCAATTCCTGCTTCTAAGAAGGAGGAGATAGAAGACATTCTAGATCATCATGTGGGTAGGAGTACCAGAAATAGGCAGTATGAAGAGTATTTGGTCAAATGAAAAGGATGACCGATCGAGGACTCAACTTGGATTTCAGCAGCTGAGGTTTCCCATTTGGGATTTCCTCTACCATCCATAAAGTGACAGGGTCACTTTTCAATCTACCCTGGGTGTCTGATGCAAGAGCATCCAGAGGTATAAGGGCAATCCTGTGTCACCCAAAAAAATGTACTTAGACTTAGTTTTTGTTTCATGTCTTTACATTTATGGATACCCATTTGGCTCAAATAAAGGTTCCAACTCTCATAGTTCAACTATCAGTGCATTTGAAAATCCTGAAAAAAATAGGAGCATGCAATTTGGCCATCATTTTGGTGACCTAGAAGGTGTGACTTGGCTAAATGAATGTAATTGAGATTTAGAGCATTCCAAAAAAGGAATCAGGTCAAAAGGCCCCACGATTTGAAAGTTATTGTAGTTTTTTGGGTTTTGCAGACCTCCTAAGAATGCTTCAAAGTCAGGTTTGGGGCATTAAATGACCTCAAAAGTTATGCCCCCCGGAAGTTCGGCTACCATTTTTGGATTCTTCTAGATTCGTACCGACTTCTAACGCGGCTTCTGGAACCTTCTATTTTGTCGGTGGATGTCTACTAGCACTTTCTAGAATGTACTCCTAGTCCTTAACCCTCCGGGGTCTATTTAAGGAGATTTTGGCATTGTAAAAGGTAGTTCAGATTGGAGCTTGAGAGGAGGTGCTAAAAGGAGAAATATTCTCTAGATTTATGCTATTGTCAGCCGGTAGGGCATGTTTTGAAGTTTATTTTCTCTGCACTATTTGTACTAGCTTATTTTCTCAGTTAATAAAATTTCCCCTTTCTATTGTGTCTATTCTGTTGTTGGGTTGTGTCCCCATCACTACATGGTCTCCCAAGGAGTATAGTTTCTGACAGAGATACTAAACTTGTGGGGTATTTCTGGAGAACATTGTGGAAGAAGTTGAGAACAGATTTGAAATTCAGTTCCACACATCACCCATAGACTGATGGCCAAACATAAGTGGTAAACAAAAGTCTGAGCAATTTGCTGAGATGTTTAGTTGGGGATAAGCCCAAGGGATGGGATTTGACTCTACCACAAGAAAAGTTTGCTTACAATAACTCTATGAATTAGAGTACTAAAAAATCACCATTCCAAAATGTATATCGAAGTAGCCCAAGGATTGCACCATAATTGAGGAAGATAGAACAATGGGAGAGGACAAGTGATAAAGCTGAGGAATTTGTTGAACATATCAAGCATCTACATGAGGAGGTTCAAGTACACATTACCAAGATGAATCAAGAGCATAAAACTAGGGCTGATCAAAGGAGAAGACATAAGGAATTTCAAGTAGGGGATCTAGTCATGGTACACTTACAAAAAGAAAGATTTCCCGCTGGTACTTACAACAAGGTAAAAATGAAAAAATTTGCTCCCTGGAAAATTCTAAAGAAACATGACTCAGGAAATGCATATGAGGTGGAGCTGCCAGATGGTATTCACATTTCTCCTATTTGAAACATTGTAGACTTAACAGAGTATCATGATGATGATGCAGATGAGGAGCTGGTGTTACAGCCATGTCCAATTCCTACTTCCAAGAAGGAGGAGATAGAAGACATTCTAGATCATCGTGTGGGTAGGAGTACCAAAAACAGGCAGTATGAAGAGTATTTGGTGAAGTGGAAAGGATGGCCAATAGAGGACTCAACTTGGATTTCAGCAGCTGAGGTTTCCCATTTAGAATTTCCTCTACCATTCTTAAAGAGACAGGGTCACTTTTCAATCCACCCTGGGTGTCTAATGCAGGAGCATCCAGAGGTATAAGGGCAATCCTATGTCACCCAAAAAAAAATGTACTTAGACTTAGTTTCTATTTCACGTGTTTTCATTTTTGGATACCCATTTGGGTCAAATAAAGGTTCCAACTCTCACAATTCCACTATCAATTTTCTAGGATAGAGTATTTGAACACCTTGGGATACGTGTAAATGCCAAAAAAATAGGAGTATGTAATTGAGACATCATTTTGGTGAACTAGGAGGTGTAATTTGGCTAGATGAATATAATTTTAATTTAGAGGATTCCAGAAAAAGAATTAGGTCAAAAGGCCCCATGGTTTGAAAGTTACTGCAGTTTTTTGAGTTTTGGAGACCTCCTAAGAATGCTTCAAAGTTAGGATAGGGGCATTAAATGACCTCAAAAAGGGCCAAAAAATGGAGGATGAGAAAAGCTTGTCCATAGGGCTATAGAGCGCTTCGAGAACTTTCTAGAAACATAAACGGTTCGTCAATTGGAGCTACGGTTCAAAAGTTATGCCTCCTGGAAGATCGATTACCATTTTTGGATTCTTCTATATTTGTGTCAACTTCTAACGTAGCTCCTAGAGCCTTCTATTTGATCAGTGGATGCCAACTAGCACTTTCTAGAATGTATTCCTAGTCCTTAACCCTTCAGGGTCTATTTGTTGACATTTCTAGCATTGTAAAAGACAGTTCGGAGTGGAGTTTGAGAGGGGGTACTACAAGGAGAAATTATCTCCAAATTTATGCTATTGTAAGACCATAAGACATGTTTTGAAGTCTATTTTCTCTGTACTAAATGTACTAGCTTATTTTTGCAGTTAATACAATTTTCCTTTTCCTGTTGTGTCCATTCTGTGCTTGGGTTGTGTCCCCATCATATATCTATGTATGCAATATATATATATATATATATATATATATATATATGGATGCATCCATGCATGCATGCATACATGTATAGATACATAGATACATGCATGCATACATATATAGCTACATATATGTATGGATGCATCCATCCATATATATATATATATATATATATGGATGGATTTATACATGTATGTATGAATGGATGCATGCATACATGTATACATACATAGATACATGCATGCATACATACATAGATATATATATATATATATATATATATATGCATGCATGCATGCATGCATGGATAGATATATATAGGTGTGCATGCATGCATAAATACATCCATATATCTATATATGCAATATGTATATATACATAGAAACATGTATGTATGCACATATATATATATATATATATATGTATATATATATATATGTATGTATGTATGTATGTATGTATGTATGTATGTATGTATGTATGTATGTATGTATGCATCGATTCATACATACATGTATCCATGTATATGCATGCATCCATACATAAATGCATCTATCTATGTATGTATGCATGTACATACATCCATCCATACATAAATGTATCCATGTATATGCATGCATGCATACATACATGCATCCATCCATACATACATGTATCTATGTGTATGCATGCATCCATCCATACATACATGTATCTATGTATATACATGTATCTTCTATGCATGCATCCATCCATCCATGCATACATTTATGTATATGCATGAATCCATCCATACATACTTCTATGTATATACATATATCTTGTATGTATGCATATGCATGTATGAATGCATGCATACATACATACATACATACATGTATACATGTATGTATGGATGTATATATATGCATGCATTCATATATATGTATGTATACATACATACATGTATACATGTATGTATGTATGAATATATATGCATGCATACATACATACATGTATCTATGTATGACGTATGCATCCATACATATGTTGCATCGATGCATAGATATATGTATGCATGCATGCATGCATACATATATACACATATTGCATCCATGCATAGATATATGAATGTATTTATGCATGTATATGTATATCCATATGTATGCATCCATCCATACATGCATGCAATCCATATGCATGCATCCATCCATGCATACTGATGGGGACACAATTTAAGCACAAAATGGACACAACAGGAAAGAAAAAATTGTATTAACTGTGTAAATATGCTATTACATTTAGTACAGAGAAAATAGACTTCAAAACATGCTCTAAGGGCTTACAACAGTGTTAATTTGGAGATAATTTGTCCTTTTAGTACCTCCTCTAAAACTTCAATACTAACTGCCTTTTACAATGCCAAAAATGTTCTTAAATAGACCCCAAAGGAGTAAAAGATTAGGATTACATTATAGAAAGTGCTAGTTGGCATCCATCAACTAAATAGAAGGCTCCAGAAGCTGCGTTAGAAGTGGACACAAATCTAGAAGAATCCAAAAATGGTAACCAAACTTTCGGGAAGCATAACTTTTGAACCGTAGCTTCGATTGATGAACCATTTACATTTTTGGAAAGATCTTGAAGAGCTCTATAGCCCTATGGACCAGCGTCACTTGTCCTCTATTTTTCAGCCCTTTTGAGGTCATGTAATGCCCCTAGCCTGACTTCAAAGCATTCTTAGGATGTCTCCAAAAATTTAAAAATTGTGATAACTATCAAACCGTGGGGCCTTTTGACCTGATTCTTTTTCTGGAATTCTCTAAATGACAATGAAAATCATCTGGCCAATTTAAACCTTCTAATTCACCAAAATGGTGGCTGAATTACATACTCCTATTTTTTTGGCATTTACACGTATCCCAAAGTGTTTGAATACTCTATCCTAGAACACTTATAGTGGAACTATGAGAGTTGGACCCTTTATTTGACCCAAATGGGTATCCAAAAATGAAAACACATGAAATAGAAACTAAGTCTAAGTACTTTTTTTTTTGTGGTTGACACAAGATTGCCCTTATACCTCTGGATGCTCTTGCATCAGACACCCAGGGTAGATTGAAAAGTGACCCTGTCACTTTATGAATGGTAGAGGAAATCCCAAATGGGAAACCTCACCTGCTGAAATCCAAGTTGAGTCCTCTATCGGCTGTCCTTTCCACTTGACCAAATACTCTTCATACTACCTATTTCTAGTACTCCTACCCACATGATGATCTAGAATGTCTTCTATCTCCTTCTTCTTAGAAGTAAGAATTGGACATGGCTCTAACATCAGCTCCTCATCTGCACCATCATCATGATACTCTATTAAATTTGCAATGTTGGAAATAGGAGAAATGTGAATACCATCTGGAAACTGCACCTCATATGCATTTCCTAAGTCATGTTTTTTTAGAATTTTGCAGGGGCAAAATTTCTTCATTTTCAGCTTGTTGTAAGTACAAGCAGGAAATCTTTCTTTTCTAAAGTGTACCATGACGAGATCCCCTACTTGGAATTTCTTATGTCTTCTCTTTTGATAAGCCCTAGCTTTATATTCTTGATTCATCCTGACAATGTGTGCCTAGACCTTCTCATGTAGATGCTTGATATGTTCAGCAAATTTTTTAGCTTCAACACTTGTCCTCTCCCCTTGTTCTATCTTCCTCAATTCTGGTGTAGTCGTTGAGCTACTTCCATATACAATTTGGAATGGTGATTTTCTAGTACTCCTATTTATAGAGTTATTGTAAGCAAACTCGACTTGTGGTAGAATCAAATCCCATCCCTTGGGGTTCTCCCCAACTAAACATCTCAGCAAATTCCCCAGACTTCTATTTACCACTTCTGTTTAGCTGTCAATCTATGGGTGATGTGTGGAACTAAATTTCAAGTCTATTCTCAATTTTTTCCACAATGTTCTCCAGAAATACCCTAGAAATTTAGTATCTCTGTTAGAAACTATACTCCTTGGAAGACCATGTATTGTTACCACCTCTCTGAAAAACAAGTCTGCAATATGGACAACATCATGAGTTTTGTGGCATTGAATGAAATGTGCCATTTTGGAGAACCTATCAACCACCACAAATACTGAGTCATTAACCCTTTGCGTCCTTGGCAATCCAAGAACAAAACCCATAATTATGTCCTCCCATGGCTTTGATGGAACATGCAAAGGATGATATAGTCTAGAATTGTGACTAAATCCCTTGGAAACTTGACAAATCTGACAAGTCTGTACAAACTTCTTCACATCCTATGACATTTGAGGTCAAAAATAATGTTCTTTGAGAATGGCAATGGTCTAATCTTGACCAAAATGTCTTGCCATCCCTCTACTATGTTTCTCCTTAATCAGATTTTCCCTCATGGAACTCCTTGGAATGCATAACTGACTACCCTTCAATAACATACCTTCCTGAATTAGATAGTCTAACCACTTATTTCTGTCTATAACAATAGGCTCTTTACAAGCTTTCCATGCTTCAACAAAATCAAGATCCTCAGGGTAAAAATTCTTGAGTTCATCAAACCCAACTGCTTCAACCTACATTACTATGTGAAACATCTATCTCCTACTTAGTGCATCTACAACCCTATTAGATTTTCCACTTCTATGCTTCAACAAAAATGTATAGATCTACAAGAACTCTAACCACTTCATATGCCTCTGATTCAATTTACCTTGGCTATTTAGGTACTGTAATGCATGATGATCAGTATACAAAAATAATTACTTTGGCAATAAATAATGCCTCCATTTCTTTAAGGCCTGAACTATTGCATAGAACTCTTGATCATAAATAGAATACTTCTTTTTTGCATCATTCAATTTTTCACTAAAATATGCAATAGGCTTACCTTCTTTGTTTTATACAGCCCCAATAGCGCCACCACTAGCATCAAAATCCACTTGGAACACCTTTCTCAAATTTGGAAGTGCCAACATAGGTTGTTCTCTTACCTTCTTCTTCGACAATTCAAAACTTCTCACAACTGTCGCAGTCCATTTGAACTCTTTTCTATCCCCTCTTATTGTGGCAGTCAGGGGTGCACATATGCCACTGAAATTCTTAATGAACTTTCTATTAAAACTAACCAGACCATGGAACGATCTTACCTCAGTAGTAGACCTTGGAGTAGGCCATTCCAAGATGGCTTTTACCTTCTCTGGATCCATTTTGAGACCTTTAGGTGATATAACAAACCCCAAGTAGACTAACTCCCTTTTTGCAAAGATACACTTCTTCAAATTAATCAACAGTTCTCTTCCCTTAACCTTTCAAGGACACTACAAATATGTAATAAATGTTCTTCCAAAGTCTTCCTAAAAATTAAAATATCATCCAAATAGAAAATTACAAATTTTCCCAAAAAAATTTTAAGTACCTCATTCATAAGTTGCATGAAGGTACTTGAGGTGTTCATCAATCCAAAGAGCATGACTAACCACTCATAAAGACCCTCCTTGATCTTGAAGGCTATTTTCCACTCATCTCCTTCTCAAATCCATACCTAGTGATAGCCACTTTTGAGATCTATCTTTGTGAAGTACTGAGCTCCACTTAAATAATCCATAAGATCATCCATTCTTGGCAAAGGAAACCGATACTTGATGGTTATCCTGTTTATAGCTCAAGAATCTCTACACATTCTCCACTCTCCATCCTTCTTTGGTGCTAGTACTGTAGGTACTACACATGGACTCAAGTTCTCCTGAATCAAACTCTTTCTCAATAGCCCCTAAACCTATCTATTTAGCTCCTTAGTTTCAGTAGGAGTCATCTTGTGAGTAGCCTTGTTAGGCAAACTAGCTCCTGGGATTAAATCTAACTGATGACTGATTTGCCTTATCGATGGCAATCCTTCTGAAACATTATCAAAGATGATATCTCCAAAATCACCTACTAAATCTAAAACTTCAAGTGATATTTCACTACTACCTTCTTTATATTTCCTAGGAATCAAAGCATAGCACATATGAAATTGCACATACGCTGATGTTTCATGCCATCTAAAAACTTCCTTCTATCAACAAGACAAATCCTAGCACTACTACATACCTGTTCGCCTTCCTTTTTCATGGGCTTTAGTTTCTGGAAAACTCCATCCTTTGTTAGAGAGTATGTGTTTGCATGACCATCATGTACTGCATGCTTATCAAACTGCCACGGTCTACCCAACAATAGATGGAAAACATCCATTGGAATAACATCACAGAGAACTTCATCATGGTAACTCCCAATTTTTGATTTCACTAAACGTTGTTCACTTACTAGGACCTTATGATCATCTTTCACCCAAGAAATTCGATAGGACTAGGGTGTTTCTCCCTCTTGAGCTTTAACTTAGAGACCATCTCTTCTAATACCAAATTATCAGTGCTACCACCATCAATGATCACATCAAAACATCTATCCTCACACTTGCATTTGGTACGAAACAAAATTCTCCTTTGTCCTAGTTCAATCTCACCACTTCGCAGGACCGTTTCATTCACTAGAGTCTCTCCTCTTTCTGCATCCACTAAATGTGATGATTGTGCATCTTTATCCACATGAGCAATCCTAGGTTGACCCTCAACTCTCCTATCTATCCTTCCTTGTCATTGAGGGCATTCAAAGGCACGATGACTTTTTTCATTGCAATGGAAATAGGTACCACAAAATTCTCCTCTTCCTTTTCCATGTCCTCTACCTCTTCCTCTCTAATTTCCAAAGTCTTGATCATGGGAGCAGTTGAAACCCTCATTCCTCTGGTTCCTCCTAGTACCCACATCTTCATTTTTCTTTTGGGTTTAATTTCAGCCTCCAGACAACCTACCACTACCCCTTCGTCCTTGATCGTGCTCTCTTTGTCTCCCTTCAAACCTCTTATTTAGCTTCTTTTCAACTTGTAGGGAAAACTGGTATGCCTCTTCAACGTTGGTCATTCTTACCAGACTTAATTCCTCCTGGATGCTAGGTTGCAACCCACTGATATAATCAGCAACCTTCACCTTATTTTCTTTTGCATGCCCTAGTCTAATTAGAAGTTGGTAAAACTCCTCTGTATATTCTTGGACTAATTTTTCTGCTTGCTTTAACCCATGCATCTTTTTAAACAAATCAAGGTCATAATCAATTGGAATGAATTGCTTCTTCAATTTGTCCTCCATATGATCCCACCTTGTGATCTTCTCCTTTCCTCTTCTATTTCTTTTCAATTGAACCTCTTGCCACCAGATTTTTGCATGGCCTTTCAGTTTGGCCTTTGAAAACTTAACCCTGTCTAGATCCCTAATATCCTCATACTCAAAGTACTCTTTCAATTCATTGATCCAGTCGATCAAATGATCTAGTTTTAGATTTTTTGAAAATACACCCACATCAATTGTAGGTCTTTTACCAAACTTAGTAATGGCCCTGAAAAGCCTTTCCTCTGCTTGATTCAAAACTTCCCTATCAAATTCCTCCATTGGTCTAATTTCTTCTTCTTCATTGTCATCCTCACTTTCGTCTCCTATGGCAACATTTGTTCCTCTACGAAGCTCCTCCTACAATGCTTGTACCTGCCTTTGGAGGGCTCTAACCTCCTCAGGACTAATAGCTCGGACCCTTCCACCATTCTCTCTTTGTGGAGGCATCTTCTTAACTCAATTCCACAACCACATAGTCCTGGTGCAAACTACCTCATAGTCGGTGCTCTGTCTACACACTCAAGAAAACTGGCTCTGATACCACTTGATGGGGACACAACTCAAGCATAGAATGGACACAACAGGAAAGGGAAAATTGTATTAACTATGTAAATATGCTATTACACTTATTATAGAGATAATAGACTTCAAAAAATTCCCTAAGGGCTTACAAAAGTAATAATCTGGAGATAATTTCTCTTTTTAGTACCTCCTCTCAAACTCCACTCCGAATTGCATTTTACAGTGCCAAAAATGTTCTTAAATAGACCCCGGAGGGTTAAGGATTATGAGTACATTCTAGAAAGTGCTAGTTGGCATCTACTGAACAAATAGAAGGCTCTAGAAGATACGTTAGAAGTCGATGCAAATCTAGAAGAATCCAGAAATGGTAACGAAACTTCTGGGAGGCATAACTTTTGAACTGTAGCTCCAATTACATTTTCGAAAAGCTCTCAAAGTGCTCTATAGCCCTGTGGACTAGCTTTGCTCATCCCCCATTTTTTGGCCCTTTTTGAGGTCATGTAATGCCCCTATCCTGACTTCAAAGCTTTCTTAGGATGTCTCCAAAAATTGAAAAAACTATGATAACTTTCAAACCGTGGGGCCTTTTGACCTGATTCTTTTTTTAGAATGCTCTAATTACAAGGACAATCATCTGGCCAATTTACACCTTCTAGTTCACCAAAATGATGAATCAATTACATACTCCTATTTTTTTGGACACATATCCCAAAGTGTTTGAATACTCTATCCTAGAATATTGATAGTGGAACTGTGAGAGTTGAAACCTTTATTTGACCCAAATGGGTATCTAGAAATGAAAATACATGAAACAGAAACTAAGTCTAAGTACTTTTTTTTTTTGGTTGACACAGGATTTCCCTTATACCTCTGTATGCTCCTGCATCATATACATGCATTTATTTATGCATGCATGCATACATACATACATTGCAGACATATCTATGCATTTATACATTCATGCATGCATACATACATGCATTTATGTATGATGTATGCATACATACATACATCACATCCATGCATAGATATATCTATGAATTCATGCATGCATACATACATACATTGCATACATATCTATGCCAACATGCATGTATGTATAGATACATGTATGTATGGATGTATGCATGCATGCATATATCCATCCATGCATGTATCTATGTATGTATACATGTATACATAAATGCATGCATGTAAATATTTATTTATATGTATGTATGCATGCATCCATCCATACATACATGTATCCATCCATCCATATATGTATCTATGTATATGCATGCATGCATGCATGCATCCATTCATACATGCATGTATCCATGTATATGCATCCATCCATACATACATGTATTCATGTATATGCATGCATGCTTACATACATGGATCTATCTATGTATGTATGCATGTACATGCATCCATCCATACATATATGTATCCATGTATATGCATGCATGCATATATACATGTATCTATCTATGTATGTATCCATGTATATGCATTGTAGATACATGTATATATGCATGCATGTGTATATGGGTAATGTTAGTATGCTAATAGAAACCAAATTTAAATAAAGCTTCTACAAATTAAATAAAATTCACAAACTTCAAGATAGGCTAAGATGAACCCTCAATTGAGAATATGAGCCATTAATGGACTCTCTCAATGAGAAGCTCTCTTGTTGAGTGGCTTTGTCTAAATAGATAGGATGCATGCTCAAGCTTATGCTTCAAAAAGGGCTTCAAATGGAGTTGGAATTTGGGTGTGAGTGTATGGTTTTGATGTAAAATGGCATTATGACTTTACTTCATGGATTTTGTTATTTTGCAAAGGGGAAGGATCCAATTTATAGGAAAGAGGCTTGAGGGATTGAAGGCTAAGATGCAAGGATGGGAAAAAGCTCATGGAGGGCTCAGATTACATGAGAGGAGAGCACATGGATTGTGCTTCTTTACAGCCAATTAGGGAGTGACACATGTCATAGGGTGAGAGGATGGAGGAAAGGGGAAGGATGAGTCAACAAAGGAGGCTCAAGGGATAAAATCTTCATAAAGACCCTCATAATGGCTTGTAAGAGCAATAAAAGGGCTATGGAAGAGTCATTTATGGCCTAGTGGGCTTCATAAAGGTTTATGGTTGGGATATTTTGAGGGAGATGAGAGGAATTTTGACTTGAGCTTGATTAGGAAGGTTTTAAGCTTGCTTAGGCTTGTGCAAATGATTAGAGGATGGATTAGGATGGTTTAGGATTAGCTTAGGGATAGGCAAGTGGATGGCATTTAATGAGGGTGGGTGAAAGAGGAGATATTTGTTAACTTTGGCTTGGGTTAGTAAGTCTTAATCCATGTTTAGAGAATGTGACAAGGTTAGGAGGGGATTAGGATTAGGTTTAAAGACATCTTCTAGAAGAGTCTAGACTTTGGATGAGGATAAATTAGATTTTTAGGAAATAAATAAAGTTTTATTTATTTCAAGGGTTTGGGTTTTTATTAAAAATTTTTTTTTAATAAATATGAGGATTAATATTTAATCTTAATTAAATATTTTGAGTTGGGATTAGGGGTAGGAAATGATGAGATTAGCCTTTAATCAAAATTAAAGAAGGATTAGAAGATTTTGGAAGAGGTTAGTGGTCTTAAGGAAATTGGCCAAGTTTTGGGCAAAAAACAAATTTTTTTAGTTATTTTGGGTTTTTTGGTCAATTTATTAATTAAATAATTAATAAATAAGAAAATAATGTTTAAATAAGATTTAAACATTTTTGGGAGGGATTCCTTAATTAAATATTTTTAATTAAGATAAAAGGATTTAATGGCATAAAAATAAATAAATTAATTAAATAATTAATTAATTAATAAATGATGATGTCATCAAAAATTTTTCAAAAAATAAAAATACTTTATTTCCTAAAAGTTTTTAGGTGTCTACAGCATGCATACATACATGTATCCATATATGCATGTATCTATGTATGTACACATGTATACATAGATACATGCATGTTGTTATGCATGTATATGTATGTATGCATGCATCCATCCATACATACATGTATCCATCCATACATACTTGTATCTATGTATATGCATGCATGTATGCATGCATCCATGCATGCATACATACATGGATCTATCTATGTACATATGCATGTACATGCATCCATCCATACATACATCTATCTATGTATAAGCATGTATGTATGCATCAATCCATCCATACATACATGTATCCATCCATACATACATGTATCTATGTATAAGTATGTATGTATGCATGTATATGTATGTATGCATGTATATGTATGTATGCATGCATCCATCCATACATAAATGTATGTATGTATATGCATGCATGCATCCATTCATAAATACATGTATCTATGGATGTATACATACATGCATCTATCTACGTATGTATGCATGTCCATGCATCCATGTATATGCATACATACAAGATACATCGATATACATAGATACATGTATGTATGGATGAATGCATGCATATACATAGATACATGAATGTATGTATGGATGGATGCATGTATATGCATCCATCCATACATACATGTATCTATGGATATGGATGCATGCATACGTACATGTATCTATCTATGTATGTATGCATGTACATGCATCCATCCATACATACATACATGTATCTATGTATATGCATGCATCCATCCATACATACATGTATCTATGTATATGCATGTATCTTGTATGTATGCATATGCATGCATATGTATGTATGTAGATATATATCTATGTATACATGCATACATGCATAGATATATCTATGTATGCATGCATGCATGCATGCATACATCCATACATACATGTATCTATGTATGTATGCGTGTATACGTAGATGCATGCATGCATACATACATCCATGTATCTATGTATGTATGCATGTATACATAGATACATGCATGCATACATACATACATACGTGTATGTATGTATGTATATATAATGCATGCATGCACACATACATATATTAAATGCATGAATGCATACATAGATATATATGTATGCATGCATACATGTATGTATGTATGTATATGTATGCATGCAAACATATATATGTATGTATGCATGCATGGATACATAAATATAAATATCTAAGTATGCATGCATGCATAGATATATCTATGTATGTATGCAATGGATACATAGATATATGTATGCATGCATGCATTCCTATGTATGTATGCATGCATGCATATATATATATATGTATGTATATATCTATGGATTCATGCATGCATCCATCCATCCATACATACATATATCTTGCATGTATGTATGCACATATGGATGCATTGATACATACATACATGTATCTATGTATACATACGTATATTTATGTCTATGTATGTATACATGTAAGCATGCATCCATGTATACATACATCTATCTTACATGTATATATGCACCTATGCATGCATCCATCCATACATACATGTATCTATGTATACATACATATATCCATCTATGTATGTATGCAATGCATGTATGTATGTATCGATCCATGCATACATAGATGCATGCATGTATCTGTCCACATATGGATGCATACATACATACATACATGTATGCATGTATGTCTGCATATATATGCATGTATACATATATATGTATATTCCATGCATGCATATGTATGTATGTACACACACACACACACACACACACACACACACACACATATATATATATAAATATATATATATATATATATATGATTGCATGCATAGATATATCTATGTACATGCATGCATATGTATGTATATGCATGCATCGATACATACATACATATATCTTGCATGTATGTGTGCACGTATGGATGCATACATACATACATACATGTATACATGTATGCATGCATCCATTCATAAATACATATATCTAGCATGAATGTATGCACGTATGGATGCATACATGTATGTATGCATGCATGTATCTATGTACATCCATGCATATGTATCTATGTACATATATATATATATCTATGTATACATGCATGCATGCATGCATACATCCATACATACATTTATCTATGTATGCATGCATGTATGTATAGATGTATGCGTGCATGTATACATAGATATATGCATGTATACATAGATGCATGCAATTACATAGATTCATACAATTACAATAATCTTACCAATTTACACCACCTAGTTCTCAAAAATGATGGCTCAATTACATACTGCTATTGTTTAAATATTTTCGCATATCCTACGGTGCTCAAATACTCTAACCTAGAACACTAATAGTGGATTTGTGAGAGTTAGAACCTTTATATGAGAAAAATGGGTATCTAGAAATGAAAACAAATGAAACAATAACTAAGTCTAAGTACTTTTTTTTGGGTGACATAGGATTGCCCTTATACCTTTCGATGCTCTTGCATACATACATGTATCTATCTATGTATGTATGCATGTACATGCATCCTTCCATACATACATACAGGTATCTATGTATGTGCAAGTATCCATATATACATGTATCCATGTATATGCATGCATGCATACCTACATGTATCTATCTATGTATGTATGCATGTACATGCATCCATCCATACACACATGTATCCATGTCTATGCACACATGCATTCATACATGTATCCATCCATTCATACATGTATCCATGTATATCCATGGATGCATACATAAATGTATCTATCTATGTATGTCTCCATGTATATGCATGCATCCATCCATACATACATGTATCTATGTATATGCATGCATGCATGCATACATACATGTATCTATGTATATACATGCATCCATGCTTACATAAATGTATCTTGTATGTATGTTTATACATGTATGCAGGCATCCATACATACATATATATGTATGTATACATGCATGCATATGTATGTATGTACATATATATATCTATATATACATGCATGCATGCATAGATATATCTATGTATGTATGTACGGATGGATGCATTCATACATGTATACATACAGGATACATACATGCATGCATACATAGATACATAGATGTATTTATGTATGCATGTATACATAAATACATGTATACATCCATAGATACATGTATGTATACATAGATGCATGCATGCATGCATATATCTATGTACACATGCATGCATGCTTGCATATGCAAAATGCATGTATACATAGATACATGTATGTATGGATGGATGGATGTATACATGTATACATACATAGATACATGCATGCATGCATGCATACATATATCTATGTATCCAATATGTATATACATACATACATGTATGTATGCAAGTATACAGAGATGCATGCATGGATGTATACATCCATACATATATATGTATGCATGCATATATATACATACATCCATACATGTATGCATGTATTTGTGCATGTATAGATAGATGCTTGCATCGATGTATGCATCCATGCATGCATGTATGTATGAATGCACACATACAAGATATATACATGTATACATGTATGTATGTATGTATGTATGTATCCATGGATGTATACATAGATGCATGCATGGATCTATGCATCAATGCATGCATAGATGGATGCATCGATACATATATATGTATGCATGCATATATATATATACATGCATGCATAGATATATGTATGTATACATAGATACATGTATGCATGCATGCATATATCCATACATATATCTATGTATGCATTCATGCATACATTCATCCATACATACATGCATGCATGCCTCCATACATACATATATTTCTGTATACATTGCATACATAAATAGATATATCTATGCATGCATGCATGTATACGTAGATATATGTATGTATGCATGCATGCATGCATATCTATGTATGTATGCAATGTATACATAGATATATGTATGTATGGATGCATGCATGCATACATACATATATATGAATGCATCTATATACATACATACATGTATACATGTATGTATGCATATATACATAGATGGATGCATGGATGTAGCTTCCATGCATAGATGCATGCATGTATGTATGCATGCATACATGCATATGCATAAATACAAGATATATACATGTATACATGTATGTATGCATGAATGCATCCATGCATGCATCTATATACATAGATATATGTATGTATGGATGCATGCATGCATACATACATATAAATGTATGCATCTATATACATACATACGTGTAAACATGTATGTATGCATATATACATAGATGCATGCATGGATGTAGCATTCATGCATAGATGCATGCATGTATGTATGCATGCATACATGCAAGATATATACATGTATACATGTTTGTAGGTATGCATGCATCCATGCATACAAACTTGCATGCACCCATGCATGCATAGGTGCATACATACATGCTTGCATCTATGTATGCATGTATATATAGATGCATGCATATGCATGGATGCATACATACATATATGCATCCATGCATGCATGGATAGATGCATGCATGTATGGATGCATACATGCATGTGCATATATACAAGATCTATACTTGTATACATTTATGTATGGATGCATCCATGCATGCATAGATGCATGCATCTATGCATGGATGGATAGATACATGAATGTATGGATGGATGCATGCATACATGCAAGATATATACATTAATACATGTATGTATGTATGCATGCATGCATGCATCCATACATGCATGCATCCATCCATGCATGTATGCATAGATGTATGCATGGATGCAATGCATACATACATGCATGCATCGATGTATGCATCCATACATGCATCTATGCATGCATGCATACATACATCCATGCATGGATGCATGGATGCATAGATGCATGCATGCATATGCATATATAAAAGATATATACATGTATACATGAATGTATGTATGTATGCATGCATGCATTGATAGATACATGTATGCATGGATAAATAAATGGATCCATGCATGTATTAATGCATACATAGATGCATTTATATATGTATGCAGACATGCATACACACATCTATATATATATAGCCAGCATGCATACATATATCCATACATATATCTATGTATGCATGCATGCATGCATCCATCCATACATACATGTATCTATATATGCATGTATGTGATGCAGAGCCACACCTTGAAAAATTCAGGAGGAATCAGTCACTCGACTGAGTTGCTTCAAGGGGCATGACATCAGTCAGCCGGGATCAAACTTGAACCAAACTCAAGATTGGATTAATCAGAATATATAAATCTCCATAGTTTATCTTCACCCAAACACCAAGATCTTTAACCTAGAATGTCCTCAAAGAAAATATATTTTCACTTTGACAAGAGAGACCAAGATTGAATTGCTGCCAAACTCCATAGTCGATTATCTATATCCTTTCTAAGGCAAAAATTGAAACTTTCTCTATTACCCAAATTTGAATGCCTCTCTTACATAGCCAACCGACTTATTTAAAACTGACTCTCCTTTTCTAATAAAAGGATGAGAAACATTTTTTTTGTCTTCTATCCAAGAAAAGGATAAGAAACTGAAACTGCCTACTACCTATTATTGGAATCTGACAATCATGCAGTAGGCCACATTTTAAATATCCACATTTTTTTTCTTCTTCTATCCAAGAAAAGGATAAGAATCCGAAACTACCTACTACCTATTATTGGAATCTAACAATCATTATCTACGAATTAAATCTATTCTAATTAAAAAAACCTATACCTAGTCCTAGGTGGCTATATCCGGAGAGCTCATCAAACTGCTACTCTAGGTATGCCACCACATGTAGGAAATTTTTTGAAAATATTAAATTTAAATATTAAAAACATAAAACATTTCTTATTTTATTTCCCACTCTGCTACTGCAGCATACTTCCCTATAGAAAGAATCTCAAGTCCACTTGAGATGAGATCGTGTACTGATGAACCATGTTTCCTAATTTGTTGCTCATCCATCCAAATAGCCTTTGTCACTAGTTTGTTCTTCCATTTGACTAGATACTGAGTCTATTGTCGTCTGTGAGTTTTCTTTATTTTTGTATCTATGATTTTCTCCAACTGAGGTGGTGCTGGTTTAGGTAGTGTTGCAAATCTTCTGTTACTGAATCTTCATGTACGGCTTGTGTTTCAGAACCTCTATATTGTGTGAGATCACAAACATTGAATATGGGTGAAATACCGATGTCTGTAGGTAACTGAATTTTGTAAGCATTATGTCCATATTTTTCCAGAATTTGACAAGGGCCAACTTTCTTAGGTAGTAACTTTGTATTCTTCCTTTGAGGTAACCTCTCTTTCTTTAGATACACCCATACTAAATCACCAACTTTGAATTGTACTTCTCTTCTTTATTGTTCAGCAACTTCTTTGTACTTTTGATTTGAATTCTGTAGCTGCAACTTGACTTGATGTTGGACCTCTTTAATAGCTTCAGCAAATTCTTCAGCATGTGAACTACTTGGAAAAGTATTTGGAAGTTCCCTCAGCTCAAGAATTCCTCTTGGATGTGTACCATACACAATCTAAAATGGAGATTTCCCTGTAATTCTATTCACTGTATCATTGTATGAGAATTCAGCTTGAGCAAGTATGGAATCCCACTTTTCTCCATGTTGTTTTGTAAGGCATCTTAATAGATTTCCCAAAGATCTGTTGACAACTTTTGTTTGACCATCGGTCTGTGGATGATATGTAGATGAAAATGATAAATTTGTGCCTAGTTTCTTCCAAAGAGTCCTCCAAAAATGACCCACAAATCTGCCATCTCTTTCTGAAACAATATTTAGTGGTAGTCCATGAATTCGCACTATCTCCTTGAAAAATAAATCTGCAATGTATGAGGCATCTTTGGTGGATTTACATGGTAAGAAATGTGACATTTTACTGAATCTATCCCCAACAACAAAAATTCTATCATACCCCTTCTGAGTTCTTGGTAATCCCATAACAAAATCGATACTAATACTTTCCCATGGTCGTGAAGGAATAGGTAAGGGTTGATACAATCCTGCATTGGTACTTTTACCTTTACCTTTCTGACAAATGGTGCATTCTTCCACAAACTTCTGCACATCCTTTTGTAACTTTGGCCAAAAATAGTGTCTACGAACCAGCTCTAAAGTCTTATCCAGTCCAAAATGACTAGATAATGCCCCAATATGTTTCTCCTGTATGATATTATCTCTCATTGAACACTTTGGGATGCAAAGTTGTCCTCCTTTGAACAATAATCCTTCTTGAACCAGAAAATTAGAATATTCCCTATTGTACCTTTCATCCAGATTAATACATGCTTGATAAATGTCTTTGAAATCAGCATCATCAACATACATACCTTTCAAATTTGAAATGCCTGTAGTTTCCAACTGAATTTGTGATGTAGTCAAAGTTCTTCTTCTTAATGCATCAACAACCTTATTTGTTACTCCCTTCTTGTGCTTGATAGAAAATGTGAATGCTTGCAATGTCTCCACCCATTTCATGTGCCTATGATTCAATTTCTCTTGACTGTTTATGAAACTAAGTTCCTGGTTATCTGTGTACACAATGAATTCCCTGGGTAGAAAATAGTGTCTCCATTTCTTCAGGGATTGAACAAGTGCATACATTTCTAAATCGTATGATGAATATCTCTGTTTGGCTTCATTGAGCTTCTCACTGAAAAAGGCTACTGGTCTGTCCTCTTGACTAAGAACACCTCCTATGGCTATGTTTCTTGCATCACATTCTATTTGAAAGACTTTATTAAAATTAGAAAATGCCAGGACTGGTTGTCGGGCCACTTTTTGCTTAAGAAGTTCAAAGGCTTTATTGGCTTCTTCTGTCCAAACAAATTTACACTTTTGGCCTCCTTTTATGGTGTTCAAAATAGGTGCACAAATCAAGCTGAAATTTCTGATAAACTTTCTGTAGAAAGTGGCTAAACCATGAAAACTTCTAACTGCTACAATAGTTCTGGGAGTTGGCCAAGAAAGAATTGCACTTACCTTATCTTGATCCATCTTGAGTGTTCCCTTTGAGATCACAAAGCCAAGGTATGTCAGTTCCTCTCGCATAAAACTACACTTCTCAATATTGATCATTAGCTTTCCCTCTTGTAACCTTCTCAACACCAAATCTATGTGTTTCAGATGCTCCTCTTTTGTTTCACTGAAAACCAAAATGTCATCTAGATATACTATCACAAACTTTCCTGTAAAATCCTTCAAAACTTCATTCATAAGCCTCATAAACGTACTAGGAGCATTAGACAATCCAAATGGAATTACCTTCCATTCATACAATCCCTCATTTGTCTTAAATGCTATTTTCCATTCATCTCCTGGCCTAATTCTTATCTGATGATACCCATTTTTCAAATCAATCTTTGAAAAATATCTTGCTTTCCCTAAACAATCTAGTAAATCTTCTATTCTAGGCATTGGAAATTTGTACCTTATAGTGATCTTGTTTAGTGCTCTTGAATCTATGCATAATCTTCATGTTCCTTCTTTCTTTGGTGCTAGGACTATACGTACGACACATGGGCTTAGACTTTTACCGATCAAACCAGCCTCTAGCAACTCTCCAATTTGTCTTGTCATTTCTTCATTTTGTTGTGGTGTTAGTTTATATGCCGCCTTGTTGGGTAATGTTGATCCTAGTATGAGATAAATGCAATGACTGATTTCTCGCACTGGTGGGAGACTTTTTGGTATTCCATCAGCTATAATTTCTTTGTACTTGTCCAGAATTGGTTCCACTTCGTCAAGTACCTTTTCCTTGTTCTTTTCTATCACTTCCACCTTCAAGTTTGAAGACTCCATCTCTGAATTTTCTTCCTCAGTCTAATTTTCAGCATCATTCTACAATTTTTCCTTGAGTACAAGAATCAGTGCAAAGAGTGGGCTCTTCTTTTCTTTCACTTCTTTCAAGAATTCTTTCTTACCCATCACCGTAACTTTGGCTTCTGCGGCTTTTGCTTCTTCTTGACTTGGCTCAACTAAAGGTATCAGTTCAATGACCTTTCCATTCTTTATAATGGTATATGTATTCTTCACTCCATCATGATGTGCCTTGAGATCATATTGCCAGGGTCTGCCAAAAAGTAAATGGCACACATCCATGTCAACAATATCAAACAATAATCTATCCTTATAGGCTCCAATCTGAAATTCCACCCAAGGTTTCTCTTCTACTATAGTATGCTGCCCTTTATTTAACCAAGATATTCTGTAAGGATACGGGTATTTTATTCTTGGTAGCTTCAACTTTTCCACCATTTCAAGAGACACAAAATTTTTTGTAGAACCAGAGTCTACTAGTACCTTGCAAACTTTTCCTCCAGATTTACAGGTAGTTCTGAAAATGGACTTCCTTTGTGGTGGTTCTTCTATAATAGGCCTTTTCAACAGTGTTCTTCTCATCATAAGTGCTTCCCCTTTTTCTGGATAACCATGGTTGTCTGAATCTTCTTGTAAATTCACTTCTTGTGCCAGATGTATTCTTCTTTTGCCATGAGTACTAGAGCTTGCTTTTTCTGGACATTTGTGTGCCATATGACCTTCCTGATTATAGTTGTAACATCTTATTGGTCCATTCGTCCTTCCTGGTGATCTTCCTTTGAAATTTGGCCTTCTACCTCTAAAACTTCCTCTGAAATTATCAAACTTATTAACTTCATTATGCATCTTCGTTTGTGGCTGAAAATTTGGTCTCCTTCCTACAAATGTACCTCTTGCTCTAAATGGTTGTCTTCCTCTATCTCTGTTATTATTTTCTTGTCTCCTTTTGATTTTTTCTTCCACCATCAAAGCCAGCTGATAGCATTTAGCTACCATGTTAGGACTTAGCAACTGCAACTCTTCTTGTATGTTCATCCTCAAACCATTTAGGTATCTTGCTACCTTGATACTCTCAGGTTCTGCAAATTTTGACCTTAGACTTAACTTCTGAAACTCTTATGTATAAGTATAGACATCCATATCCCTTTGTCTGAGATTATGCCTCTTCTAATGCAACTGTACCTCATAGTCTTCAGGGAGATACATCTCTCTTATCATTGACACCATCTTCTTCCATGAACAGATCTTCCTCTTATCTTCCTTTACCCTTTCTTCTTGCAGAGAAATATTGAGAGAAATAGTCTGAGAAGAAGTCTAGGAGACTAGATAAGAAGAAAATAACCTAGCTAAGGAATGATGGGACAAGAAGAAGCAGCTTTATTGTATCATTTTAGAAGGTATCAGCAGAGAAAGGATTCTAAACAGAAGGAGATAGAGTAAAAGAAGAAAAGAGAGAAAGAAGAAAGGAGAAAAAAAAGAGAAGAGCTAAGCAAGATAGAAGAGGAGATAAACAATTTGAGAAGGAGACTTGAGAAGAATGACGCTAAGTTGAAAGAGAATAAAGCTAAGTTGAAAGAAGTGCAGTAAGAACACAAAGTGCAGCAAGTATCTCTTGACGAGAGCAGTAACAAGACAAGCCCTATTGGATTTGAATGCAAATAATATATGGTTGGAATAGTAACATGTCCTTTGAAAATAGAGAAGAGTACAATGCTAGAAGGTACTACTATGAAAATGATTTTGGAGGCTGAGGATAAGAAGGAAGAAGTGATTCAAAGCACACATGTACAGGATAAAGAGTTAGATCAAGAAGAGGAAAACAATCCATTAGAAGGGCATAGACAGCAGGTGAATGTTGGTGTAGAGACTAAGAGTGAACAACAAGAGGTTGTTTTTGAACCTTATGAGGAAAAGGTTCTTGCAGATGAAGAAGAGTTGGTGACAGGTGTGGTTGCAGACAATATTTGCCTAGATGATGGAGATGTTGACACAAATGATCAGAAAGGAAAAGATGTAGTGCAAAGATCAGATGCTAAAGAGAAGACTATTGATGACAAGAATGAAGTATTTGTTGATCATTATGATGCTCTAGAGATATACAAATGAGAAGCAGATGTTGGTACGATAATTTGGTATTTTTATGTAGGTGATACGAGGCTGTTAAATATATTTGTTCCAAGATTTGACACAGGTACCATGGAAGGTATTCATTCTATAGTTTGGAATCAGAATGTTTTGGCAAGCGGCATCAATTCCATCATTCTTATGGTGACATTATTGCTTACATACAATTGAAAACTCTGGAAAAAGATTGCAGCAATTCAATGGGACTTGAATTTTTTTTTCTCCGGGAGTATGATGCAGGCGCATCTCATTACTAAATCATTTCAAAGGTCCAAGATTCTCCATATATTTTAAATGGTCAATTTTAATAATTTAGGATTATGTCGTAGTGGATAGAATTAGGTGTTTTATTAAATAAATGTTATAGTTTTTAGTCAGATATGTTAGAGAGTTAGAGGAAAGGGTTAATGATGTTAGTGTCAGTTTTAGAAAGGATAAAATTAATAATAGAAATGTCATGTGGTCAATAATTAAAAGAATCTCATCAGAAAGTTGGTGGCAATTTTAAGAGTGTTCATAATGATGAAAAAATGGCTATGGAATAAAAGAAACTATTTCATATTCCTTCTATTTGGAGGAAAGTCAGTTTTCTTTAAAAAGCCAATCCTATTCTTAGCAGTTACAAGAATATCCATGATTGTTGCATGGTATTGATGGTAAAGCATCTTTCAGATTCCTATTCTTAGATGGAAAAGAAAACGTTTTTATAACTACTAGACAGCAAGGCCAGTCAGACTTTGGTTATTAAAAAGCCAATCTTTTATGTAAAAAATGATTCGAACTTGGGGAAGAATGTGAAGTTTTATGTCTCTTTTGGTCTCCTGTATTTTTTTTCAAGATTATGGTTCTACTGTTATGCTTCATATATTTCTCATGGCAATCAGTTTAGGAAATAACAATTGCAGAAAAATGTACTTTGATGCGGGGTCAATATCTCCGGTTTGAACCGTTGGATTTCTCTCAAATTTTTATATGTTGTTTGAAATCTAGTTATACCAAATATCAACGGTTAGATTGAGTAAATCTCTTTTGGTTCAAAAGTTATTCATGTCTGAGTGCGGGTCTATCCAAAGGGAGCAAGAAGATATTTTGAAGGATTTTATTTTCAAAGTTTTGTTTATTGAATCTGATTTTAGTGTGTGATCCTAAAGGTTGAAGATGCCCCTTGAAGCAACTCAGTTGAGTGACTGATTCATCCTGAGTTTTCCAAGGTGTGGCTCTGCATCAGTATGGATGTATGCAATGCATGGATAAATAAATGCATGCATGCATGTATGTATGCATAAATAGATGCATGTATATATTTATGCATACATCAATATATACATCTATACACATATATTTTTCATGTATGCATGCATCTATACATGCATCCACGTGTGGCTGCATACATACATGCATGCATCTATGCATTTATGCATCAATAGATGCATGCATGTATGTATGCATGCATCCATACATACATACCTGTATCTATGTATACATATATGGATGTATACAGTGTATGTATGTACATAGATATATTTATGTGATGCATAGATGCATGCATGTATATACATACATGCATGTATGTATAGATGCATGCATGTATGTATGCATCCATGCATGCATAGATGCATGCATGTATATACACAGATGCATGCATGTATGAATGCATGTATACATACATAGATGTATCTATGTCATACATAGATGCATGCATGGATACATATATGCATCTATGTATGCATCTATGTATGTATGCATACATACATACATACATACATCTATACATCTATATATCTTGTATGTATGCATATGCATGTATGCATACATATATGTGGATGCATACATGGATGCATGCATTTATGCTTGTATGCATCAATAGATGCATGCATGTATGTATGCATCAATGCGTACATGTATCTATGTATGTATACATAGATGCATGCATGTATGTATGCATGTATACATAGATCCATGTATGTATGCATACATACATACATCTATACATGTATATATCTTGTATGTATGCATATGCATGCATGCATGCATGTATGGATTGCATACATGCATGGATGCATCCATGCATGCATAGATGCATATAGGTATCTATGTCCATATGCATAAATGTATCCATGTATGTATGCATGCATGTATCCATGCATGCATCTATGTATACATGCATAGATACATGTATGCATGCATGTAGTGCCTCTCTCGTTTGACTTCTGTAAGTCATCCTGATGGATGCATCCTTGCTATTTTTTTTTTGTGATGGGATGATGATTGTGACCCTGAGTGGTCTACACCATTGAGGTGTTTGGATTTATGTTTCTTTATCAGTTGCTTTGATTATGCTTTTGATTAATTTTTGAGATTATGATGTGATTTATGGTTCACTAAGGTTTGTGCCAGTGGTTACTAGGATCGATGTGGTATCATGAGGTTGTTCCATGATTACCTTGAGATGTGTGCAGAGATTGCACTATGTTCTATTACAATGCTACACTGGACTAGGTTCCTGTAGCAGTGGCTAGTCATGTTTATGACTATGTTTTCTTATGTGTTTTAACTTCCTTTTTAATGCAGAGTAATCAATCATTATTAAATGCGTAAGTAACTAAATGGATTGTTCATGTGGGATTATTTGGTTATGTGCTAGAGACATTTACCTTGTTATATTTCTGATTAGACAGATATTTGTCACTCATGTATGTTACATTTGAGATAACATGAGGGTCAGATAGTATACCTAGGTTTTCAGTATCATAGATGTTATACTACTATGCTGTTCAGTTAATCATATTGCATGATGATATCTGGTATTTGGACATACCTCTAATTATGTTATGTGATGGATTTAATGCTATGGTTATTTACTTCATTCCTTCTTTGTTATGCTTTATGCAAATGTGAGTGATGTAAATAGATTATTTTAATATAATTAAATAAATGGTTAAAATTAGGTGATTTAATGCATTTATTGCTTCAGTTATGTTATTATATGCAATTGCACTTGATCGTGTTGTTTAGTGTGCAGGATTTATATCCCTGGTAGTGGCACATGGAGTTAGTGATTCAGCCTTTCATATTTTACCAATGCCGTCCTTATATGGTCGACTTATCCTTTATTAAAATATTTAAATTAAACCTTTCAATGATTATTAAATCTGAACTCATTTGCATTAACTAATTAGACCAGTAAGCATGTCTATGCATTTAGAGGCTCGCATTGTCGCAAAAGTTATTAAGGAGATTTTTGTGTTTTTGGATTTTTGGGCTTTTTAATTGATTTGTTTTAATTTCTATGAGCTTTTCCATAGATGAATTTCTATTTATAGGAATAGCTTGTTTTCATTTGGGTCGATTCGAGGTTTAACTAGGTTGGCTAGTTATTTGCTCTAATCGATTATTCACTCAAAAGTGAATAAGTATCCAAAGAGGAATTTAATTCTTCAGTTCTCACTTTCAAATTGAAAAGTTGGAGAGTAAAATCCAAAATCCTCTTCATGAGGATTTACTGTTTTGTTCATTGTGGGAGCTATGGGCATGGGATCATCGCGAGGTTAGCCTCATTGGATCCAGCTCGGGAAAACCTTGGATTCTCATAATTTTTAGCTATTTCTGTGAGCTATTTATTTTATGGTTCGGATTCCCATTTTTCCCTTTTGGCTGTGAGGTAGGACTTTTCTGTTTTATTGTTTCTACTCCTATTTTTGGTAGCCATTTGTGTGGAGGCTGAAAACTAGTGTTCCCCTCCATTTCTTTATGTTAGTTCTACCTGGTTGGGCAGGTATGAACATTTCCCTATTTTTCAGGGTGAGGGTTTGGGATTTTACGCCATTACGGTAGCTATTTCTGCATATGGTTTTTGATTCCATTTATTTTTGGACTTTTGGGATTTTTGTGCCCAAAGGCCAAATGGGTTTTAATTTTGCAATTTTTCCAAAATTTGAGGTTTTTACCTCGTTTTGCATGCCACCTTGTTTTCTCAAGTTTTCTTGGCACAATGTGGGTCATGGACCTTGATGATCCATTTGGATATCAGTCAGACCACTTTTTCACTTTTATGTTCCCTTAGGATGCGTGTTGCATCCATACTCCTGACATTGTGTTTGATTGAGTGATTTTATACCTATTATGGTTTATTTTGGACCTTTTCTTTGTTTCATGGACATTGGGATTCATGTAGAATCCATACTTTCAGATTGAGGCCGGTGGAGTGAGTTCATGACCCTTGGTTGATGGGGACACCACCCAAGCACATAATGGACACAACAAGAAAGGGAAATTTTATTAACTTTGTAAATAAGCTAATACATCTAGTATAGAGAAAATAGACTTCAAAACATGCCCTATGAGCTGACAATAGCATAAATCTGGAGATAATTTCTCTTTTCAGTACCTCCTCTCAAACTCCACTCCGAATTGTATTTTACAATGCCAAAAATGTCTTTAAATAGACCTCAGAGGGTTAAGGACTAGGAATACATTCTACAAAGTGCTAGCAGGCATCCACCGACCAAGGAGAAGGCTCCAGAAGCTGCGTTAGAAGTTGGGCCAAATCTAGAAGAAACCAAAAATGGTAACTGAACTTTCGGAAGGCATAACTTTTGAACCGTAGCTTCGATTGATGACCTGTTTACATTTTCAAAAATCTCTCGAAGCGCTCTATAGCCCTATGGACCAGCTTTGCTCATATCCCATCTTTTGGCCCTTTTTGAGGTCATTTAATTCCCCTAACCTAACTTTGAAGCATTCTTAAGAGGTCTCCAAAAACCAAAAAACTATGATAACTTTCAAACCGTAGGGCCTTTTGACCTGATTCTTTTTTTGGAATGCTCTAAATTACAATGAAAATCATCTGGCCAATTTACACCTTGTAATTCACCAAAATGATGGCTCAATTACATACTCCTATTTTTTTAGCATTTACACGTATCCCAAAGTGTTTGAATACTCTATCCTAGAACACTGATAGTGGAAGTATGAGAGTTGGAACCTTTATTTGATCCAAATAGGTATCCAAAAATGAAAACACATGAAACAAAAACTAAGTTTAAGTACTTTTTTTTGTGTGGTTGACACAGGATTGCCCTTATACCTTTGGATGCTCCTGCCTAAGACACCCAGGGTAGATTGAAAAATGACCCTGTCATTTTATGAATGATAGAGGGAAACCCAAATGGAAAACTTTAGCTGCTTAAATCCAAGTTGAGTCCTCTATCAGTCATCCTTTCCACTTGACCAAATACTCTTCATACTACCTATTTGTAGTACTCCTATGCACATGATGATCTAGAATGTCTTCAATCTCTTTCTTCTTAGAAGCAGGAATTGGACATGGCTCTAACATCATCTCCTCATCTACGCCATCATCATGATACTCTGTGAAGTCTGCAACGTTGAGAATAAGAGAAATGTGAATACCATCTGGCAACTCCACCTCATATGCATTTCCTGAGTCATATTTTTTCAAAATTTTGCAGTGGCCAAATTTCTTCATTTTTAGCTTGTTGTAAGTACCAACAGGAAATCTTTCTTTTCTTAAGTGTACCATGACTAGATCCCCTACTTGGAATTTCTTATGTCTTCTCTTTTTATTAGCCCTAGCTTTATATTCTTGATTCATCCTGACAATGTGTGCTTGGACCTCCTCATGTAGATGTTTGACATGTTTTACAAATTCTTCAGCTTTAGCACTTGTCCTCTCCCCTTGTTCTATCTTCATCAATTCTAGTGCAGTCCTTGGGCTACTTCCATATACAATTTGGTATGGTGATTTTCCAGTACTCCTATTTACAGAGTTATTGTAAGCAAACTTGACTTGTGGAAGAATCAAATCCCATCCCTTGGGCTTCTCCCCAACTAAACATCTCAACAAATTGCCCAGACTTCTGTTTACCACTTCTGTTTGGTTGTCAATCTATGGGTGATGTGTGGAACTGAATTTCAAGTCTATTCTCAAATTTTTCCACAATGGTCTCTAGAAATACCCCACAAATTTAGTATCTCTATCAGAAACTATACTCCTTGGAAGACCATGTAGTCTTACCACCTCTCTGAAAAACAAGTCTGCAATATGGACAACATCATGAGTTTTGTGGCATGGAATGAAATGTGCCATTTTGGAGAACCTATCAACCACCACAAATACTGAGTCATTACCCCTTTTTTTTCTTTGCAATCCAAGAACAAAATCCATAATTATGTCCTCCCATGGCTTTGATGGAACAGGCAATTGATGATATAGTCCAGTATTGTGACTAAATCCCTTGGCAACTTGACAAATCTAACAAGTCTGTACAAACTTCTTAACATCCTATGACATTTGAGGCCAAAAATAATGTTCTTTGAGAATGAAAATAGTCTTATCTTGACCAAAATGTCCTACCGTCCCTCCACTATGTTTCTCCTTAATCAGATTTTCCCACATGGAGCTCCTTGGAATGCATAACTGATTGCCCTTAAACAACATACCATCTCAAATAAAATAGTCTAACCACTTAGTTCTGTCTACAACAATAGGCTCTTTACAAGCTTTCCATGCTTCAACAAAATCAAGATCCTCAGGGTATAGATTCTTGAGTTCATCAAACACAACTACTTCAACCTGAATTACTATAAGAAACATCTGTCTCCTATGTAGTGCATCTACAACCCTATTAGATTTTTCACTTCTATGCTTCAACACAAATGTATAGCTCTACAAGAACTCTACCCACTTCATATGCCTCTGATTCAATTTACCTTGGCTATTTAGGTACTATAATGCATGATGATTAGTATCCAAAACAAATTCCTTTGGCAATAAATAATGCCTCCATTTCTTGAAGGCCTAAACTATTGCATAGAACTCTTGATCATAAATAGAATACTTATTTTTTGCATCATTCAATTTTTCACTAAAATATGCACTAGGCTTACCTTCTTGGTTTAATATAGCCCCAATAGCGCTACCACTAGCATCAAAATCCACTTGGAATACCTTTCTCGAATTTGGAAGTGCCAACACAAGTTGTTCTCTTACCTTCTTCTTCAGCAATTCAAAACTTCTCACAGCTGCCACAGTCCATTTGAACTCTTTTCTATCCCCTCTTATTGGGTCAGTTAGGGCTGCACATATGCCACTGAAATTCTTAATGAGCTTTCTGTAAAATCTAACTAGACCATGGAAGGATCTTACCTCATTAGTAGACCTTGGAGTAGGCCACTCCAAGATGGCTTTTACTTTCTCTGGACCCATTTTGAGACCTTTAGGTGATATAACAACCCCCAAGTAGACTAACTCCCTTTTTGCAAAGATACACTTCTTCAAATTAATCAACAGTTTTTCTTCCCATAACCTTTCAAGGACACTATGAATATGAAATAAATGTTCTTCCAAAGTCTTCCTAAAAATTAAAATATCATCCAAATAGACAATTACAAATTTTCCCAAAAAAAATTTAAGTACCTCATTCATAAGCCGCATGAAGGTACTCAAGGTGTTCATCAATCCAAAGGGCATGACTAACCACTCATAAAGACCCTCCTTGATCTTGAAGGCTATTTTCCACTCATCTCCTTCTCAAATCTATATCTGGTGATAGCCACTTTCGAGATCTATCTTTTTGAAGTACTAAAATCCACTTGAACAATCCATAAGATCATCCATTCTTGGCAAAGGAAACTGATACTTGATGGTTATCATGTTTATAGATCGAGAATCTGTATAGATTCTCCACTCTCCATCCTTCTTTGGTGCTAGTACTGCAAGTACTACACATGGACTCAGGCTCTTCCAAATAAAACCATTTCTCAATAGCCCCTAAACCTATCTATTTAGCTCCTTAGTTTCAGTAGGAGTCATCTTGTGAGCAGCCTTGTTAGGCAAACTAGCTCCTGGGATTAAATCTATCTGATCATTGATTTGCCTTATCAGTGGCAATCCTTCTGGCACATTACTAGAGATGATATCTCCAAAATCACATAGTAAATTTGAAACTTCAAGTGATATTTCACTACTACCTTCTTTATATTTCCTCGGAATCAAAGCATAGCACATACAACATTGCACATACGTTGATGTTTCATGCCATCTAAAAACTTCCTTCTATCAACAAGACAAATCCTAGCACTACTACATACCTTTTTGCCTTCCTTTTTCATGGGCATTATTTTCTGGCAAACTCCATCCTTTGTTAGAGAGTATGTGTTTGCATGACCATCGTG
Source organism: Cupressus sempervirens (assembly GCA_028749045.1). NCBI lineage: Eukaryota > Viridiplantae > Streptophyta > Pinopsida > Cupressales > Cupressaceae > Cupressus > Cupressus sempervirens. The sequence continues at coordinate 271,769,440 of CM053789.1, forward strand.
TACTGCATATCTATCAAACTGCCACGGTCTACCTAACAATAGATGGCAATCATCCATTGGAATAACATCATAGAGAACTTCATCATGGTAACTCCCAATTTTGAATTTCACTAAACATTGTTCACTTATTAGGACCTTATGATCATCTTTCACCCAAGAAATCTGATAAGGCTAGAGGTGTTTCTCCCTCTTGAGCTTTAGCTTAGAGACCATCTCTTCTGATATCAAATTATCAGTGCTACCACCATCAATGATCACATCACAAAATTTATCCTCACACTTGCATCTCATATGGAACAAACTCCTCCTTTTTCCTAGTTCAATCTCACCACTTAGTAGGACCCTTTCATTCACTAGAGTCTCTCCTCTTTCTGCATCCTCTCAATGTGATGATTGTGCGTCCTTATCCACATGAGCAATCCTAGCTTGACCCTCATCTCTCCTATCTATCCTGCCTTGTCATTGACGGCATTCAAAGGCACGATGAACTTGTTCATTGCAATGGAAATAGGTACCACAGAAGTCTCATCTTCCTTGTCCATGTCCTCTACCTCTTCCTCTCTAATTTCCAATGTCTTGATCATGGGAGCAGTTGAAACCCTCGGTCCTTTGGTTCCTACTAGTACCCACATCTTCATTTTTCTTTTGGGTTTAATTTCAGCCTCCAGACGACCTACCACTACCCCTTCCTTCTTGACCGTGCCATCTTTGTCTCCCTTCAAACCTTTTATTTAGCTTCTCTTCAACTCGTAGGGCAAACTAGTATGCCTCTTCAATGCTAGTCATTCTTACCAGACTTAATTTCTCATCGATGCTAGGTCACAACCCACTGATATAACGAGCAACCTTCACCTTATTTGCTTTTGCATGCCCTGGTCTAATCAGAAGTCAGTTTAAAACTCCTCTATATATTCTTGGACTAATTTTTCTGCTTGCTTTAACCCATGCATCTTTTTAAACAAATCAAGCTCATAATCAATTGAATGAATTGCTTCTTCAATTTGTCCTCCATACGATCCCACCTTGTGATCTTCTCCTTTCCTCTTCTATTTCTTTTCAATTGAACCTCTTGCCACTAGATTTTTGCATGGCCTTTCAGTTTGGCCTTTGCAAACATAACCCTATCTGGATCACTAATATCCTCATACTCAAATTACTCTTCCAGTTCATTGATCCAGTCGATCAACTCATTTGGTTTTAGATTTCCTGAAAATACACCCACATCAATTGTAGGTCTTTTCCCAAACTTAGTAATGGCCCTGAAAAGCCTTTCCTCTGCCTGATTCAAAACTTCCCTATCAAATTCCCCCATTGGTGCAATTTCTTCTTCTTCATTGTCATCCTCACTTTCATCGCCTACGACAACATTTGTTCCTCTATTGAGCTCCTCCTGCAATGCTTGTACTTGCCTTTGGAGGGCTCTAACCTTCTTAAGATTAATAGCTCTGACCCTTCCACCATGCTCTCTTTGTGGAGGCATCTTCTTAACTCAATTCCACAACCACATAGTCCTGGTGCAAACTGCCTCACAGTCGATGCTCTATCTACAAACTCAGGAAAACCAGCTCTGATACCACTTGATGGGGACACAACTCAAGCATAGAATGGACACAACAACAAAGGAAAAATTTTATTAACTATGTAAATATGCTATTACATTTAGTACAAAGATAATAGACTTCAAAATATGCCCTAAGGGCTTACAAAAGTAATAATCTGGAGATAATTTTTCCTTTTAGTACCTCCTCTCAAACTCCACTCTGAACTGCCTTTTACAATGCCATAAATGTTCTTAAATAGACCCCGAAGGGTTAAGGATTAGGAGTATATTCTAGAAAGTGCTAGTTGGCATCTACTGACTAAATGGAAGTCTCTAGAAGTTGCGTTAGAAGTCAATGCAAATCTAGAAGAATCCAAAAATGGTAACCGAACTTTCGAGAGGCATAACTTTTGAACCGTAGCTCCAATTGACAAACCGTTTACATTTCTGAAAAGCTCTTGAAGTGCTCTATAGCCTTGTTGACTTGATTCTTTTTATGAAATGCTCTAAATTACAAGGACAATCATCTAGCCAATTGGCACCTTATAGTTCACCAATATGATGGCTCAATTACATACTCTTATTTTTTTGGCATTTACACGTATCCCAAAGTGTTTGAATACTCTATCCTAGAACACTGATAGTGGAACTGTGAGAGTTGAAACCTTTATTTGACTCAAATGGGTATCAAAAAATAAAAACGCATGAAACAAAAACTAAGTCTAAGTACACTTTTTTTTTGGTTGACACAAGATTGCCCTTATACATCTGGATGCTCCTGCATCGCATACATGCATTTATTTATGCATGCATGTATACATACATTGCATACATATCTATGAATTTATGCATGCATGCATGCATACATACATGCATTTATGTATGATGTATGCATACATACATAGATCACATCATTGCATAGATATATCTATGCATGCATACATGCATTTATGTATGCATGAATACATACATACATACATTGCATACATATCTATGCATGCATGCATTTATGCACAGATACATGTATGTATGGATGTATGCATGCATGCATACATCCATCCATGCATGTATCTATGTATCTATACATGTATATATAAATGCATGCATGTAAATATGTATTTATATGTATGTATGCATGCATCCATCCATACATACATGTATCCATCCATCCATATATGTATCTATGTATATGCATGCATGCATGTATCCATGTATATGCATCCATCCATACATACATGGATTCATGTATATGCATGCATGCATCCATACATATATGTATCCATGTATATGCATGCATGCATATATACATGTATCTATCTATGTATGTATCCATGTATATGCATGCATGCATGCATACATGTATCCATATATGCATGTATCTATGTATGTACGCATGTATACAAAGATGCATGCATGTATGTATGCATGTATATGTATGTATGCATGCATCCATCCATACGTACATGTATCCATCCATACATACTTGTATCTATGTATATGCATGCATGGATGCATGCATCCATACATGGATCTATCTATGTATGTATGCATGTACATGCATCCATCCATACATACATGTATCTATGTATGCATGTACATGCATCCATCCATACATATATGTATCCATGTATATGCATGCATGCATATATACATGTATCTATCTATGTATGTATCCATTTATATGTATGCATGCATGCATACATGTATCCATATATGCATGTATCTATGTATGTACACATGTATACAAAGATGCATGCATATATGTATGCATGTATATGTATGTATGCATGCATCCATCCATACGTACATGTATCCATCCATACATACTTGTATCTATCTATATCCATGCATGTATGCATGCATGCATGCATGCATCCATACATGGATCTATCTATGTATGTATGCATGTACATGCATCCATGTATATGCATGCATGCATAGATACTTGTATCCATATATATGCATGTACATGTATGTATGCATGCATGCATACATGCATATGCATACATGTATATGCATACATAAAAGATACATGCATATGCATACATACAAGATACATGCATATACATAGATACATGTATCTATGGATATGGATGCATGCATACATACATGTATCTATCTATGTATATATGCATGTACATGCATCCATCCATACATATATACATGTATCTATGTATATGCATTCATCCATCCATACATACATGTATCTATGCATATGCATGTATCTTGTATGTATGCATATGCATGTGTGCATGCATGCATACATCCATACATACATGTACCTATGTATGTATGCATGCATACGTAGATGCATGCATGCATACATACATCCATGTATCTATGTATGTATGCATGTATACATAGATACATGCATACATACATACATACATACATGTATGCATGTATGTATATATAATGCATGAATGCATACATACATATATCTAATGCATGCATGCATACATACATATATATGTATGGATGCATACATTTTTTTATGTATATATATGTATGCATGCATGGATACATAAATATAAATATCTATGTATGCATACATGCATAGATATATCTATGTATGCATACATGCATAGATATATCTATGTATGTATGCAATGTATACATAGATATATGAATGCATGCATGCATACATAGATATATGTATGTATATATCTATGGATGCATGCATGCATGCATCCATCCATACATACATATATCTTGCATGTATGTATGCACGTATGGATGCATAGATACATACTACATGTATATGTATGTATGTATGCATGCATGCATTCATCGATACATACATGTATCTATGTCTATGTATGTATACATGTAAGCATGCATCCATGCATGCATACATCTATCTTACATGTATGTATGCACCTATGCATGCATCCATCCATACATACATGTATCTATGTATACATACATATATCCATCTATGTATGCATGCATGCATGCATACATCCATACATACATGCATGCATGTATGCATGCATGCATGCATACATCCATACATAGATGCATGCATGTATGTGTACACATATGGATGCATACATACATACATAGATGTATACATCTATATCTGCATATATATGCATGCATACATATATATGTATATTCCATGCATGCATATGTATGTATGTACATATATATATTTATGTATACATGATTGCATGCATAGATATATCTATGTACATGCATGCATATGTATGTATATGCATGCATCCATCCATACATACATATATCTTGCATGTATGTATGCACATATGGATGCATACATGTATAGATGTATGTATGCATGCAGAGATATATGTATGGATATATGTATGAATGCATGCATGTATCCATCCATCCATACATACATGTATCTATGTATAAATACACATATCTATGTATGTGTACATGTATGCATGCATCCATCCATACATACATATATCTGGCATGAATGTATGCACGTATGGATGCATACATACATGAATACATGTATGTATGCATGCATGTATCTATGTACATGCATGCATATGTATGTATGTACATATATATCTATGTATACATGCATACATGCATGCATACATCCATACATACATGTATCTATGTATGTATGCATGTATGTATAGATGTATGTGTGCATGTATAAATAGATGTATGCATGTATACATAGATGCATGCAATTAAATAGATTCATACAATTACAGTCATCTGACCAATTTACACCTCCTAGTTCACCAAAATGATGGCTCAATTACATACTGCTATTGTTTAAATATTTTTGTGTATCCTACGGTGCTCAAATACTCTAACCTAGCACACTAATAGTGGATCTGTGAGAGTTAGAACCTTTATTTGGAAAAAATGGGTATCCAAAAATTAAAACAAATGAAACAAACACTAACTCTGAGTACTTTTTTTTGGGTGACACAGGATTGCCCTTATACCTTTGGATGCTCCTGCATACATACATGTATCTATCTATGTATGTATGCATGTACATGCATCCTTCCATACATACATACATGTATCTATGTATGTGCAAGCATCCATATAAACATGTATTCATGTATATGCATGCATGCATACATACATGTATCTATCTATGTATGTATGCATGTACATGCATCCATACATGTATACATGTATATACATGCATCCATCCATACATACATGTATCCATATATATCCATGCATGCATACATACATGTATCTATCTATGTATGTCTCTATGTATATGCATGCATGCATGCAAACATACATGTATCTATGTATATACATGCATCCATACTTACATAAATCTATCTTGTATGTATGTATATACATGTATCTTGTATGTATGTATATACATGTATGCATGCATCCATACATACATATATATGTATGTATACATGCATGCATATGTATGTATGTACATATATATATCTATACATACATGCATGCATGCATAGATATATCTATGTATGTATGTATGGATGGATGCATTCATACATGTATACATATAGGATACTTCCATACATGCATTCATAGATACATGGATGTACGTATGTATGCATGTATACATACATCCATGTATACATTCATAGATACATGTATGTATACATAGATGCATGCATGCATGCATATATCTATGTACACATGCATGCATGCTTGCATATGCAAAATGTATGTATACATAGATACATGTATGTATGGATGGATGGATGCATACATGTATACATACATAGACCTCTTAAGAATGCTTCAAAGTCAAGATAGGGGCATTAAATGACCTTAAAAAGGGCCAAAAAATGGGGGGTGAGTGAAGCTGGTCCATTGGGCTATAGAGCACTTTGAGAGCTTTTTAAAAATGAAAATGGTTTGTCAATCAGAGCTATGATTAAAAAGTTATGCCTCCCGAAAGATTAGTTACCATTTCTGGATTCTTCTAGATTTGTGTTGACTTCTAACATAGCTTCTAGAGCATTCTATTTGGTCGGTGGATGCTAACTAGAAGTTTCTAGAATGTATTCCTAGTCTTTAACCCTTCGGGGTCTATTTATGGACATTTCTGGCATTGCAAAAGACATTTCGGAGTGGAGTTTGAGAGGAGGTACTACAAGGAGAAATTATCTCCAAATTTATGCTATTGTAAGCCCATAGGGCATGTTTTGAAGTCTATTTTCTCTCTACTAAATGTACTAGATAATTTTCACAGTTAATACAATTTCTCGTTTTCTCTTGTCTCTATTATGTGCTTGGGTTGTGTCCCCATCAAGTGGTATTAGAGTTGGTTTTGTGGGTTTGAGTTAAGAAGATGGCTCCATGAAGAGAGTGTGGTGGAAGGGCCAAAGCTATTAATCTTGAGGAGGTTAGAGCCTTCCAAAGGTAGGTACAAGCATTGCAAGAGGAGCTCTATAGAGGAACAAATGTTGTCATAGGTGATGACAGTGAGGATGACAATGAAGAAGAAGAAATTGGACCAGAAGGGGGATTTGACTAGAAAGTTCTGAATTAGGTAGAGGAAAGGCTTTTTAGGGCCATTACTAAGTTTGGCAAAAGACCTACAATTGTGGTGGGTGTATTTTCAAGAAATCTGAAACTAGATGAGTTCATCGATTGGATCAATGAACTGGAAGAATACTTTGAGTATGAGGATATCAGGGACTTAGATAGGGTTAATTTTGCAAAGGCCAAACTAAAAGGCCATGCTGAAATTTGGTGGCAAGAGGTCCAATTGGAAATAAATAGAAGAGAAAAGGAGAAGATCACAAGGTGAAAAAATTGAAAAAGAATTTCATTCCTATGGAATACGAGCTTGATTTGTTTAAGAAGATGCATGGGTTAAAGCAAGCAGGAAGTTAAGTCCAAGCATATACAAAGGAGTTTTACTAACTCTTGATTAGAGCAAGGCATGTAGAAGAAAATAAGGAGAAGGTTGCTCATTATATCAATAGGTTGCGATCTAGCATCCAAGAGGAATTAAGTCTTGTAAGAATGACCAGCATTGAAGAGGCATACTAGTTTTCCCTATGAGTCGAAGAGAATCTAAATAAAAGGTTTGAAGAGAGACAAAGAAGGCATGGTCAAGGAGGAAGGGGAAGCGGTAGGTCATTTGGAGGTCAAAATGAAACCCAAAAGAAAAATGAAGATGTGGGTACTAGCAAGAACTAGAGGAATGAGGGTTTCAACCACTCCTATGATCAAGACTTTGGAAATCATAGAGGAAGAAGTAGAGGATGTGGAAAAGGAAGAGGGGGCTTCCATGGTACCTATTTCCATTGTAATAAATAAGGTCATCGTGGCTTTGAATGCCCTCAATGACAAGGAAGGATAGATAGGAGAGCTTAGGGCCAAGCTAGGGTTGCTCATGTGGATGAGGATGCACAATCATCACATTCAGAGGATGCAAAAAGAGGAGAGACGTTGGTGACTGAAAGGGTCCTTCTAAGTGGTGAGATTGAACTAGGACAAAGGAGGAGTTTGTTCCATACGAGATGCAAGTGTGAGGATAAATGTTGTGACATGATCATTAATGGTGGTAGCACTGATAACTTGGTATCAGAAGAGATGGTCTCTAAGCTAAAGCTCAAGAGGGAGAGACATCCCTAGCCCCATTGAATTGCTTGGGTGAAAGATGATCATAAGGTCCTAGTAAGTGAACAATGTTTAGTGAAATTCAAAATTGGGGGTTACCATGATGAAGTTCTTTATGATGTTATTCCAATGGATGTTTACCATCTATTGTTGGGTAGACTATGGAAGTTTGATAGACATGTAGTACATGATGGTCATGCAAACACATACTCTCTAACAAAGGATGGAGTTTTCCACAAACTAAAGCCCATAAAGAAGGAAGGTGAAAAGGTATGTAGCAGTGCTAGGATTTGTGTTGTTAATGGAAGAAAGTTTTTAGATGGCATGAAACATCAGCATATGTGCTATGCTTTGATTCCTACGAAAGATAAATAAGGTAGTAGTGAAATACCACTTGAAGTTTCAAATTTACTAGGTGAGTTATGAGATATTGTCTCTGATAATGTTCCAGATGGATTGCCACTAGTGAGGCAAATTAGTCATCAGATAGATTTAATCCTAAGAGCTAGTTTGCCTAACAAGGCTACTCATAGGATGACTCCTACAAAAATTGAGGAGCTAAACAAATAGGTCCAGGAGCTGTTGAGGAAGGGCTTGATTCAGGAGAGCCTAATTCCATGTGCAGTACTTGCAGTACTAGCACCAAAGAAGGATGGAGAGTGGAGGATGTGTATAGACTCTCAAGCTATAAATAGGATAACCATCAAGTATCAGTTTCTTTTTCCAAGAATGGATGATCTTATGGACTACTTGAGTGGAGTTCAATACTTCAAAAAGATAGATATGAAGAGTGGTTATCACCAAATACAGATTCAAGAAGGAGATGAGTGGAAAACAACCTTCAAGACTAAGGAGTGTCTTTATGAGTGGTTAGTCAAGCCTTTTGGATTGACGAACGCCCCGAGCACCTTCATGTGGCTTATGAATGAGGTTATCAAGAAATTCCTTGAAAAATTTGTTATTGTCTATTTGGATGATATTTTAATTTTTAGCAAGGCTTTGGAAGAACATTTATTGCATATTCTTAGTGTCCTTGAAAGGTTAAGGGAAGAGAAACTATTAATTAATTTGAAGAAATGTATCTTTGCAAAAAGGGAGTTAGTCTATTTGGGGTTTGTTATATCACCTAAAGGTCTTAAAATGGATCCAAAGACGCTAAAAGCCATCTTGGAATTGCCTACTCCAAGGTCTCCTACTGAGGTAAGATCATTTCATGGTCTGGTTAGTTTTTACAGGAAATTTATTAAGAATTTTAGTGGAAAATGTGTACCCCTAACTGACACAATAAAACGGGATAGAAAAGAGTTCAAATGGACTATAGAAACTGCGAGAAGTTTTGAATTTCTAAAGAAGAAGGTGATAGAACAACCTATTTTGGCACTCCTAGATTTTAGAAAGGTGTTCCAGGTGGATTGTGATGCTAGTGGCAACACTATTGGGGCTGTATTAAGCCAAAAAGATAAGCCTATTGCATATTTTAGTGAAAAATTGAATGATGCAAAGAAGAAGTATTTTGTTTATGATCAAGAGTTCTATGCAATAGTTTAGGCCTTAAAGAAATGGAGGCATTATTTATTTCCAAAGGAATTTGTTTTGTATACTGATCACCAAGCATTACAGTACCTAAATAGCCAAGGTAAATTGAATCAAAGGCATATGAAGTGGGTAGAGTTCTTGCAGAGCTATACATTTGTGTTGAAGCATAGAAGTGGAAAATCTGATAGGGTTGCAGATGCACTAAGCAGGAGATAGTTGTTGCTTACAGTAATCCAGGTTGAAGTAGTTGGGTTTGATGAACTCAAGAATCTGTACCCTGATGATCCTAATTTTGCTAAAGCATGGAAAAATTGTAAAGAGCCTATTGCTATAGACAGAACTAAGTGGTTAGACTATCTGATTCAGGATGGTATGCTATTCAAGGGTAGTCAATTATGCATTCCAAGGACTTACATGAGGGAAAATTTGATTAAGGAGAAACACAGTGGAGGGATGGCAGGACATTTTGGTTGAGATAAAACCATTGCCATTCTTAAATAACATTAATTTTTGCCTCAGATTTCACAGGATGTGAAAAAGTCTGTATAGAGTTTCCAAGTTTATCAAGTTGCCAAGGGATTTAGTCACAATACTGGACTATATCAGCCATTGCCTGTTCCATCAAAGCCATTGGAGGACATAAGTATGGCTTTTGTTCTTGGATTACCAAGAACACAAAGGGGTAATGACTCAGTATTTGTGGTGGTTGATTGGTTCTCCAAAACAACACATTTCATTCCATGCCACAAAACTCATGATGTTGTCCATATTGCAGACTTGTTTTTCAGATAGGTTGTGAGACTACATGGTCTCTAAAGAAGTATAGTTTTTGATAGAGATACTAAATTTGTGGGGTATTTTTGGAGAATATTGTGAAAAAAATTGAGAATAGATTTAAAATTCAGTTCCACACATCACCCATAGACTGACGGCCAAACAGAAGTGGTAAACAATAGTCTAGGCAATTTGCTGAGATTTTTAGTTGGGGATATGCCCAAGGGATGGGATTTGACTCTACCACAAGAAAAGTTTTCTTACAATAACTCTATAAATTGGAGTACTAGAAAATCACCATTCCAAATTGTATATGGAAGTAGCCCAAGGACTGCACTGGAATTGAGGAAGATAGAACAAGGGGAGCGGACAAGTGCTAAAGTTGAGGAATTTTTTGAACATATCAAGTGTCTACATGAGGAGGTTCAAGCACACATTACCAAGATGAATCAAGAGTATAAAACTAGGGCTGATCAAAGGAGAAGACATAAGGAATTTCAAGTAGGGGATCTAGTCATGGTACACTTATGAAAAGAAAGATTTCCAGCTGGTACTTACAACAAACTAAAAATGAAGAAATTTGGTCCTTGCAAAATTGTGAAGAAACATGACTCAAAAAATGCATATGAGGTGGAGCTACCAGATGGTATTCACATTTCTCCTATTTTTAACATTGTAGACTTAACAGAGTATCATGATGATGGTGCAGATGAGGAGCTGGTGTTAGAGACATGTCCAATTCTTACTTTCAAGAAGGAGGAGATAGAAGACATTCTAGATCATCATGTGGGTAGGAGTACCAAAAATAGGTAGTATGAAGAGTATTTGGTCAAGTGGAAAGGATGGTCGATAGAGGACTCAACTTGGATTTCAGCAGCTAAGGTTTCCCATTTGGGGTTTCCTCTACCATTCAAAAAGTGATAGGGTCACTTTTCAATCTACCTTGAGTGTCTAATGCAGGAGCATCTAGAGGTATAAGGGCAATCCTGTGTCATCCAAAAAAAAAAAGTACTTAGACTTAGTTTCTATTTGATGTGTTTTCATTTTTGGATACCCATTTGGGTCAAATAAAGGTTCCAACTCTCACAGTTCCACTATCAATTTTCTAGGATAGAGCATTTGAACACCTTGGGATACGTATAAATGCCAAAAAAATAGGAGTATGTAATTGAGCCATAATTTTGGTGAACTAGGAGGTGTAAATTGGCTAGATGAATATAATTGTAATTTAGAGGATTCCAGAAAAAGAATCAGGTCAAAAGGCCCCACGGTTTGAAAGTTATCACAGTTTTTTGAGTTTTGGAGACCTCCTAAGAATGCTTTAAAGTCAGGATAGGGGCATTAAATGACTTCAAAAAGAGAAAAAAAATTAGAGACAAGTGAAGCTGGTCCATAGGGCTATAGAGCGCTTTCAGAGCTTTTCAAAAATGTAAACTGTTTGTCAATTGAAGCTACGATTCAAAAGTTATGCCTCTCGGAAGATCGGTTACCATTTTCGGATTCTTCTAGATTTGTGTCAACTTCTAATGTAGCTTCTAGAGCCTTCTATTTGATTAGTGGATGCCAACTAGCACTTTTTAGAATGTATTCCTAGTCATTAACCCTCCGAGGTCTATTTATGGACATTTCTAGCATTGTAAAAGACAGTTCGGAGTGGAGTTTGAGAGGAGGTACTACAAGGAGAAATTATCTCTGAATTTATGCTATTAAAAGCCCATAGGGCATGTTTTGAAGTCTATTTTCTCTATTCTAAATGTACTAGCTTATTTTTACAGTTAATACAATTTTCTTTTTCTTGTTGTGTCCATTCTATGGTTGGGTTGTGTCCCCATCATATATCTATGTATGCAATATATATATATATATATATGGATGCATCCATGCATGCATGCATACATGTATACATACATAGATACATGCATGCATACATACACAGCTACATATATCTATTGATGGATTTATACATGTATGTATGGATAGATGCATGCATACATATATACATACATAGATACATGCATGCATACATACACAGATACATGTATGTATGAATGCATATATATATATATATATATATATATATATATATATATATATATATATATATATATATATATATATATATGCATGCATGCATATACATACATCCATAGATATATCTATGCATGCATGTATAGATATATATATCTATGCATGCATCCATGGATACATACATATATATGTATGCATACATACATAGATACATGTATGTATACATAGATATATGCATGCATGCATATATCCATACATATATCTATATATGCATGCATGCATGCATACATACATATATCTATATATTCATGCATCCATTCATACATACATGTATCTATGTATATGCATGCATCCATACATACATGCATCTATCTATGTATGTATGCATGTACATGCGTCCATCCATACATACATGTATCCATGTATATGCATGCATGCATACATACATCTATCTATGTATATGCAAGTATCCATCCATACATACATCTATGTATATAGATATATGTTGTATGCATGCATATGCATGTATGAGTGCATGCATATGCATGTATGAATGCATGCATACATACATACATACATATATACATATATATATATATATATATATATATATATATATATATATATATATATATATATATATCTATGTATGCATGCATGCATGCATACATACATACATGTATACATGTATGTATGGATGTATATATATGCATGCATTCGTATATATGTATGTATACATACATACATGTATACATGTATGTATGTATGTATATATATGCATGCATACATACATACATCTATCTATGTATGACGTATGCATCCATACATAAATGTATCTATGTATGATGTATGCATCCATGCATAGATATATCTATGCATGCATGCATGCATACATACATACATTGCATCCATGCATAGATATATGAATGTATGTATGCATGTATATGCATGTATACATGCATCCATCCATACATGCATTCAATCCATATGCATGCATGCATCCATACATGCATGCAATCCATATGCATGCATCCATCCATACATACATGTATCTATGTATATGCATGCATACATTCATACATACATGTATCTATGTATGATGTATGCATACATACATACATTGCATCCATGCATAGATATATCTATACATGCATTCATGCATACATGCATTTATGTATCATGTATGCATACATACATACATTGCATCCATGCATAGATATATCTATGCATGCATGTTTTTATGTATGCATGCATGCATAAATATTTATATTGCATACATATACATAGATACATGTATGTGTGGATGTATCTATGTATGATGTATGCATCCATGCATAGATATATCTATGCATGCATGCATACATACATCTATGTATGATGTATGCCTACATACATACATTGCATCCATGCATAGATATATGCATGTATGTATGCATGCATCCATCCATTCATGCATGCAATCCATATGCATGCATTCATCCATGCATACTGATGGGGACACAACTTAAGCAAAGAATAGACACAACATGAAAGAAAAAATTGTACTAACTATGTAAATATGCTATTACCTTCAATACAGAGGAAATAGAATTCAAAACATGCTCTAAGGGCTTACAACAGTAACAATTTGGAGATAATTTGTCCTTTTAGTACCTCCTCTATAACTTCACTCCAAACTGCCTTTTACAATGGCAAAAATGTTCTTAAATAGACCCCAGAGGAGTAAAGGATTAGGAATACATTCTAGAAAGTGCTAGTTGGCATCCACTAACTAAATAGAAGGCTCCAGAAGCTATGTTAGAAGTGGACACAAATCTAGAAGAATCCAAAAATGGTAACCAAACCTTTGGGTGGCATAACTTTTGAACCGTAGCTCCGATTGATGAACCATTTACATTTTTGGAAAGCTCTTGAAGTGCTCTATAGCCCTATGGACCAGATTTGCTTGTCCTCCATTTTTCAGCAATTTTTGAGGTCATGTAATGCCCCTAATCTGACTTCAAAGAATTCTTATGATGTCTCCAAAAATTGAAAAACTCTGATAACTTTCAAACCATGGGGCCTTTTGACCTGATTCTTTTTCTAGAATGCTCTAAATTAAAACGACAATCATCTAGCCAATTTACACATTCTAATTCACCAAAATGATGGCTCAATTACATACTCCTATTTTTTCAATGTTTACATGTATCCCAAAGTGTTTGAATACTCTATCCTAGAACACTGATAGTGGAACCGTGAGAGATGGAACCTTTATTTGACCCAAATGGGTATCCAAAAATGAAAACACATGAAATAGAAACTAATACTAAGTACTTTTTTTTTTTGGTTGACACAAGATTGCCCTTATACCTCTAGATGCTCCTGCATCAGACATATAGGGTGGATTGAAAAGTGACCCTTTCACTTTGTGAATGGTAGAGGAAATCTCAAATGGGAAACCTTGGCTGCTGAAATCCAAGTTGAGTCCTCTATCGGCCATGCTTTTCACTTCACCAAATACTCTTCATACTACCTATTTCTAGTACTCATACCCACATGATGATCTAGAATGTCTTCTATCTCCTTCTTCTTAGAAGCAGGAATTGGACATGGCTCTAACATCAGCTCCTCATCTGCACCATCATCATGATACTCTATTAAGTCTACAATGTTGAAAATAGGAGAAATGTGAGTACCATCTGAAAACTCCACCTCGTATGCATTTCTTGAGTCATGTTTTTTCAGAATTTTGCAGCTGCCAAATTTTTTCATTTTCATCTTGTTGTAAGTACTAGCAGGAAATCTTTCTTTTCTAAAGTGTACCATGACTAGATCCCCTACTTGGAATTTCTTATGTCTTCTCTTTTGATCAGCCCTAGCTTTATATTCTTGATTCATCCTGACAATGTGTGCCTGGACCTCCTCATGTAGATGCTTGATATGTTCAGCAAATTCTTCAGCTTCAGCACTTGTCCTCTCCCCTTGTTCTATCTTCCTCAATTCTGGTGCAGTCCTTGGGCTACTTCCATATACAATTTGGAATGGTAATTTTCGAGTACTCCTATTTACAGAGTTATTGTAAGTAAACTCAACTTGTGGTAGAATCAAATCCCATCCCTTGGGCTTCTCCCCAACTAAACATCTCAGTAAATTGCCCAAACTTCTATTTACCACTTCTGTTTGGTTGTCAATCTATGGGTGATGTGTGGAACTAAATTTCAAGTCTGTTCTCCACTTTTTCCACAATGTTCTCCAGAAATACCCCACAAATTTAGTATCTCTGTTAGAAACTATACTCCTTGGAAGACCATGTAGTCTTACCAGCTCTTTGAAAAACAAGTCCACAATATGGATAGCATTATGAGTTTTGTGGTATGGAATAAAATGTTCCATTTTGGAGAACCTATCAACCACCACAAATACTGAGTCATTAGCCCTTTGTGTCCTTGGCAATCCAAGAACAAAATCCATAATTATGTCCTCCCATGGCTTTGATGGAACAGGCAATGGATGATATAGTCTAGTATTGTGACTAAATCCCTTGGCAACTTGACAAATCTGACAAGTCTCTACAAAAATTCTTCATATCCTATGACATTTGAGGCCAAAAATAATGTTCTTTGAGAATGGAAATTTTTTTATCTCGACCAAAATGTCCTGCCATCCCTCCACTGTTGATGGGGACACAACCCAACAACAGAATAGACACAATAGAAAGGGAAAATTTTATTAACTGAGAAAATAAGCTAGTACAAACAGTGCAGAGAAAATAAACTTCAAAACATGCCCTATGGGCTGACAATAGCATAAATCTGGAGAATATTTCTCCTTTTAGCACCTCCTCTCAAGCTCCAATCCGAACTGCCTTTTACAATGCCAAAATCTCCTTAAATAGACCCCGAAGGGTTAAGGACTAGGAGTACATTCTAGAAAGTGCTAGTAGACATCCACCGAAAAAATAGAAGGTTCCAGAAGCCGCGTTAGAAGTCGGTGCAAATCTAGAAGAATCCAGAAATGGTAGCCAAACTTTTGGGAGGCATAACTTTTGAACCGTAGCTCTGATTGACGAACCGTTTACATTTTTGAAAAGCTCTCGAAGCGCTCTATAGCCCTATGGTAAAGCTTTGCTTGTCCCCCATTTTTTGACCCTTTTTGAGGTCATTTAATGCCCCAAACCTAACTTTGAAGCATTCTTAGGAGGTCTCCAAAACCCAAAAAATTGCAATAACTTTCAAACCGTGGGGCCTTTTGACCTGATTCCTTTTCTGGAATGCTCTAAATCTCAATTACATTCATCTGGCCAAGTCACAGCTTCTAGGTCACCAAAATGATGGCCAAATTGCATGCTCCTAATTTTTTCAGGATTTTCAAATGCACTGATAGTTGAACTATGACAGTTGGAACCTTTATTTGGGCCAAATGGGTATCCAAAAATGTAAAGACATGAAACATAAACTAAGTCTAAGTACATTTTTTTGGGTGACACAGGATTGCCCTTATACCTTTGGATGCTCCTGCATCAGACACCCAGGGTAGATTGAAAAGTGACCCTGTAACTTTATGGATGGCAGAGGAAATTCCAAATAGGAAACCTCAGCTGCTGAAATCCAAGTTGAGTCCTTGATCGGTCGTCCTTTCCATTTGACCAAATACTCTTCATACTGCCTGTTTCTGGTACTCCTACCCACACGATGATTTAGAATGTCTTCTATCTCCTCCTTCTTAGAAGCAGGAATTGGACATGGCTCTAAAACCAGCTCTTCATTTGCACCATCATCATGATACTCTGTTAAATCTGCAATGTTGAAAATGGGAGAAATGTGAATACCATCTGGCAGCTCCACCTCATATGCATTTCCTGAGTTTTGTTTCTTCAAAATTTTGCAGGGGCCAAATTTCTTCATTTTCAGCTTGTTGTAAGTACCAAATGGAAATCTTTCTTTTTGTAAGTGCACCATGACTAGATCCCCTACTTGGAATTCCTTATGTCTTCTCCTTGCATCAGCCCTAGCTTTATACTCTTGATTCATCTTGATAATGTGTGCTTGAACCTCCTCATGTAGACGCTTGATGTGTTCAGCAAATTCCTCAGCTTCAGCACTTGTTCTCTCCCCTTGTTCTATCTTCCTCAATTCTGGTGCAGTCCTTGGGCTATTTCCATATACAATTTGAAATGGTGATTTTCCAGTACTCCTATTTACAGAGTTATTATAAGCAAACTCTGCCTGTGGTAGAATCAAATCCCATCCCTTGGGCTTATCTCCAACTAAACATCTCAGTAAATTGCCTAGAGTTCTATTTACCACTTCTGTTTGGCCATCAGTCTGTGGGTGATGCGTGGAACTGAATTTCAAGTCTGTTCTCAACTTCTTCCACAATGTCCTCCAGAAATACCCCACAAATTTAGTATCTCGATCAGAAACTATACTCCTTGGAAGACCATGTAGTCTTACCACCTTTTTGAAAAACAAGTCTGCAATATGGACAGCATCATGAGTTTTGTGGCATAGAATGAAATGTGCCATTTTGGAGAACCTATCAACCACCACGAATACTAAGTCATTACCCCTTTGTGTCCTTGGCAATCCAAGAACAAAATCTATACTTATGTCCTCCCATGGCCTTGATGGAACAGGCAATGGCTGATATAGGCCAGTATTGTGACTAAACCCCTTGGCAACTTGACAAACCTGGCAACTCTGTACAAACTTCTTCACATCCTATGTAATTTGAGGCCAAAAATAATGTTCTCTAAGAATGGCAATGGTCTTATCCCGACCAAAATGTCCTGCCATCCCTCCACTGTGTTTCTCCTTAATCAGATTTTCCCTCATGGAACTCCTTGGAATGCACAATTGACTACCTTTGAACAGCATGCCATCCTGAATCAAATAGTCTAACCACTTGGTTCTATCTACAGCAACAAGTTCTTTACAAGCTTTCCATGCTTCAACAAAATCAGGATCTTCGGGGTACAAATTCTTGAGTTCATCAAACCCAACTACTTCAACCTACATTGTTGTAAGCAACAACTGTCTCCTACTTAATACATCTGCAACCCTGTTAGATTTTCCACTTCTATGCTTCAACACAAATGTATAACTCTGCAAGAATTCTACCCACTTCATATGCCTTTGATTCAATTTACCTTGGCTATTTAGTTACTGTAATTCCTGATGATCAGTATACAAAACAAATTCCTTTGGCAATAAATAATGCCTTCATTTCTTTAAGGCCTAAACTATTGCATAGAACTCTTGATTATAAACAGAATACTTCTTCTTTGCATCATTCAATTTTTGACTAAAATATGCAATAGGCTTACCTTCTTGGCTTAATACAGCCCCAATAGTGCTACCACTAGCATCACAATCCACCTGGAATACATCAATCCAAAGGGCATGACTAACCAATCATAAAGACCCTCCTTGGTCTTGAAGGTTTTTTTCCACTCATCTCCTTCTCGAATCTGTATCTAATGATAGACACTCTTCAGATCTATCTTTGTGAAGTACTGAGCTCCACTCAAGAAGTCCATAAGATCATCCATCCTTGGTAAAGGAAATTGGTAATTGATGGTTATCCTATTTATAGTTTGAGAATCTGTACACATGCTCCACTCTCCATCCTTCTTTGGTGCAAGTACCGCAGGTACTACACATGGACTCAGGCTCTCTCGAATCAAACCCTTCCTCAATAGCTCCTGAACCTGTCTATTTAGCTCCTCTGTTTCAGTAGGAGTCATCCTGTAAGCAGCCTTGTTAGGAAAACTAGCTCCTGGAATTAGATCTATTTGATGACTGATTTGCCTTACTGGTGGCAATCCATCTGGAACATTATCAGAGATAATATCTCCAAATTCTCCTAGTAAATCTAAAACTTCAAATGGTATTTCACTACTACCTTTTTTATCTTTCCTAGGAATCAAAGCATAGCACATGCGTTGATGTTTCATGCCATCTAAAAACTTCCTTCCATCAGCAAGACAAATCCTAGCACTGCTACATACCTTTTCACCTTCCTTTTTCATGGGCTTCAATTTGTGGCGAACTCCATCCTCTTTTAAAGAGTATGTGTTTGCATGTCCATCATGTATTGCATGTCTATCAAACTGCCATGGTCTACCCAACAATAGATGGCAAACATCCATTGAAATAACATCACAGAGAACTTCATCATGGTAACTCCCAATTTTGAATTTTACTAAACATTGTTCACTTACCAGGACCTTATGATCATCTTTTACCCAAGAAATCCGATAGGGCTGGGGATGTTTCTCCCTCTTGAGCTTCATATTAGAGACCATCTCTTCTGATACCAAGTTATCAGTTCTACCACCATCAATGATCACATCACAACATTTATCCTCACACTTGCATCTAGTACGAAACAAACTCCTTCGTTGTCCTGGTTCATTCTCACCACTTAGTAGGACTCTTTCATTTACCAAGGTCTCTCCTCTTTCTGCATCCTCTGAATGTGATGATTGTGCATCCTCATCCACATGAGCAACCCTAGCTTGGCCCTTAGCTCTCCTATCTATCCTTCCTTGTCATTGAGGGCATTCAAAGGCACGATGACCTTCTTCATTGCAATGGAAACAGGTACCATGAAAGCCTGCTCTTCCTTGTCCACATCCTCTACCTCTTCCTCTTTGATTTCCAAAGTCTTGATCATGGGAGCGGTTGAAACCCTCATTCCTCTGGTTCCTGCTAGTACCCTCATCTTCATTTTTCTTTTGAGTTTCATTGCGGCCTCCAGATGATCTACCGCTTCCCCTTCCTCCTTGACCGTGCCCTCTTTGTCTTCCTTCAAACCTTTTACTCAGCTTCTCTTCAACTCGTAGGGCAAACTGGTATGCTTCTTCAATGCTAGTCATTCTTACCAGACTTAATTCCACTTGGATGCTAGGTCGTAAACCACTAGTATAATGAGCAACCTTCTCCTTATTTGCTTCTGCATGCCCCACTCTAATCAAGAGTCAGTAAAACTTCTCTGTATATTCTTGGACTGATCTTCTTGCTTGCTTTAACCCATGCATCTTCTTAAATAGATCAAGCTCGTAGTCCACAAGAATGAACTGCTTCTTCAATTTGTCCACCATGCAATCCCATCTTGTGATCTTCTCCTTTCCTCTTCTAAGTCTTTCCAGTTGAACCTCTTGCCACCAGATTTTGGCATGGCCTTTTAGTTTGGCCTTTGCAAACTTAACCCTATCTGGGTCCCTTATATCCTCATACTCAAAGTATTCTTCCAGTTCATTGATCCAATCGATCAACTCATCTGGTTTCAAATTTCCCAAAAATATACCCACTTCAATTGTAGGACTTTTCCCAAACCTAGTAATGGCCCTAAAAAGCCTTTCCCCTACATGATTCAGAACTTCCCCATCAACTTCCATTACTTCCTCTTCATTGTCATCCTCACTATTGTCATCTACGGCAATATTTGCTCCTCTACGAAGCTCCTCTTGCAATGCTTGTACCTATCTCTGGAGGGCTCTAACCTCCTTAGGATCAATAGCTCTGGCCCTTCCACCACACTCTCTTTGCAGAGGCATCTTCTAACTCGAACCCACAACCACACAGTCCTGGTGCAAACTGCCTCACAGTCGGCGCTCCGTCTACACACTCAGGAAAACCCGCTCTGATACCACTTGATGGGGACACAACCCAGCAACAAAATAGACAGAATAGAAAGGGGAAATTTTATTAACTGAGAAAATAAGCTAGTACAAATAGTGTAGAGAAAATAAACTTCAAAACATGCCCTACGGGCTGACAATAGCATAAATCTGGAGAATATTTCTCCTTTTAGCACCTCCTCTCAAGCTCCAATCTGAACTGCCTTTTACAATGCCAAAATCTCCTTAAATAGACCCTGGAGGGTTAAGGACTAGGAGTACATTCTAGAAAGTGCTAGTAGACATCCACCGACAAAATAGAAGGTTCCAGAAGCCACGTTAGAAGTCGGTGCAAATCTAAAAGAATCCAGAAATGGTAGACGAACTTCCGGGAGGCATAACTTTTGAACCATAGCTTCAATTGACGAACCATTTACATTTTTGGAAAGCTCTCGAAGTGCTCTATAGCCCTATGGACAATCTTTGCTCATCCCCCATTTTTTGACCCTTTTCGAGGTCATTTAATGCCCCAAACCTGACTTTGAAGCATTCTTAGGAGGTCTCCAAAACCCAAAAAATTGTAATAACTTTCAAACCGTGGGGCCTTTTGACCTGATTCCTTTTCTGGAATGCTCTAAATCTCAATTACATTCATCTGGCCAAGTCACACCTTCTAGGTCACCAAAATGATGGCCAAATTGCATGCTCCTATTTTTTTGGGATTTTCAAATGCACTGATAGTTGAACTATGAGAGTTGGAACCTTTATTTGAGCCAAATGGGTATCCAAAAATGTAAAGACATGAAACATAAACTAAGTCTAAGTACATTTTTTTGGGTGACACAAGATTGCCCTTATACCTCTGGATGCTCCTGCATCAACTGTGTTTATCCTTAATTATATTTTCCCTCATGGAACTCCTTGGAATGCATAATTAATTGTCCTTGAATAACATACCATCCTAAATCAGATAGTCTAACCACTTAGTTCTGTCTACAGCAATAGGCTCTTTACAAGCTTTCCATGCTTCAGTAAAATTAAGATCCTCAGGGTATAGATTCTTGAGTTCATCAAACCCAACTACTTCAACCTGCATTACCATAAGAAACATCTGTCTCCTACTTATTGCATCTACAACCCTATTAGATTTTCCACTTCTATGCTTCAACACAAATGTATAGCTCTACAAGAACTCTACCCACTTCATATGCCTCTGATTCAATTTATCTTGGCTATTTAGGTACTGTAATGCATGATGATTAGTATACAAAACAAATTCCTTTGGCAATAAATAATGCCTCCATTTCTTTAAGGCCTAAACTATTGCATAGAACTCTTGATCATAAATAGAATACTTCTTTTTTGCATCATTCAATTTTTCACTAAAATATGCAATAGGCTTAGCTTCTTGGTTTTATACAACCCCAATAGTGCTACCAATAGCATCAAAATCCACTTGGAAAACCTTTCTCAAATTTGGAAGTGCCAACAAAAGTTGTTCTCTTACCTTCTTCTTCAACAATTCAAAACTTCTCGCAGCTGTTGTAGTCCATTTGAACTCTTTTCTATCCCCTCTTATTGTGTCAGTCAAGGGTGCACATATGCCACTGAAATTCTTAATGAACTTTCTGTAAAACTAACCTGACCATGGAATGGTCTTACCTCAGTAGCAAACCTTGGAGTAGGCCATTCCAAGATGGCTTTTACCTTCTTTGGATCCATTTTGAGACCTTTAGGTGAGATAACAAACCCTTAGTAGACTAACTCCCTTTTTGCAAAGATACACTCCTTCAGATTAATCAACAGTTTCTCTTCTCTTAACCTTTCAAGGACACTACGAATATGCAATAAATGTTCTTCCAAAGTCTTCCTAAAGATTAAAATATCATCCAAATAGACAATTACAAATTTTCCCAAAAACCTTTTAAGTACCTCATTCATAATCCGCATGAAGGTACTTGAGGTGTTCGTCAATCCAAAGGGCATGACTAACCACTTATAAAGACCCTCCTTGATCTTGAAGGCTATTTTCCACTCATCTCCATCTCAAATCCATATCTAGTGATAGCCACTTTTGAGATCTATCTTTGTGAAGTACTGAGCTCCACTTAAACAATCCATAAGATCATCAATTCTTGGCAAAGGGAACCGATACTTGATGGTTATCCTATTTATAGCTTGAGAATCTATACACATTCTCCACTCTCCATCCTTCTTTGGTGCTAGTACTACAGGTACTAAACATGGACTTAGGCTCTCCCAAATCAAACCCTTTCTCAATAGCCCCTAAACCTATCTATTTAGTTCCTCAGTTTCAGTAGGAGTCATCTTGTGAGCAGCCTTGTTAGGCAAACTAGCTCCTGGGATTAAATCTATATGATGATTGATTTACCTTATCAGTGGCAATCCTTGTAGGGAAAACTAGTATGCCTCTTCAATGTTGGTCATTATTACCAAACTTAATTCCTCCTAGATGCTAGGTCGCAACCCACTGATATAATGAGCAACCTTCTCCTTATTTTCTTTTGCATGCCCTGCTCTAATCAGAAGTCCATAAAACTCCTCTATATATTCTTGGACTAATTTTTCTACTTGCTTTAACCCATGCATCTTTTTAAACAAATCAAGCTCATAATCAATAGGAATGAATTGCTTCTTCAATTTGTCCACCATACGATCCCACCTTGTGATCTTCTCCTTTCCTCTTCTATTTCTTTTCAATTGAACCTCTTGACACCAAATTTTTTCATGGCCTTTTAGTTTGTCCTTTGCAAACTTAACCCTATTTGGATCCCTGATATCCTCATACTCAAAGTACTCTTTCAGTTCATTGATCTAGTCGATCAACTCATCTAGTTTCAGATTTTTTGAAAATACACCCACATCAATTGTAGGTCTTTTCCCAAACTTATTAATGGCCCTGAAAATCCTTTCCTCTGCCTGATTCAAAGCTTCCCTATCAAATTCCCCCATTGGTCCCATTTCTTCTTGTTCATTATCATCCTCACTTTCGTTGCCTACGGCAACATTTGTTCCTCTACGAAGTACCTCCTGCAATGCTTGTACTAGCCTTTGGAGGGCTCTAACCTCCTCAAGATTAATAGCTATGACCCTTCCACCATGATCTCTTCATGGAGGCATCTTGTTAACTCAAACCCACAACCACATAGTCTTGGTGCAAACTGCCTCACAGTCGGTGCTCTTTCTACACACACAGGAAAACCAGCTCTGATACCACTTGATGGGGACACAACCGAAGCATAGAATGGACACAAAAGGAAAGGGAAAATTGTATTAACTTTGTAAATATGCTATTACATTTAGTAAAGAGATAATAGACTTCAAAACATGCCCTAAGGTCTTACAAAAGTAATAATCTGGAGATAATTTCTCCTTTTAGTACCTCCTCTCAAAATCCACTCCGAACTGCCTTTTACAATGCCAGAAATGTTCTTAAATAGACCATAGAGGGTTAAGGATTAGGAGTACACTCTAGAAAGTGATAGTTGGCATCTACTGACCAAATAGAAGGTTCTAGAAGCTATGTTAGAAGTCGACGCAAATCTAGAAGAATCCAGAAATGGTAACCAAACTTTTGGGAGGCATAACTTTTGAACCGTAGCTCCGATTGATGAACTGTTTACATTTTCAAAAAGCTCTCAGAGTGATCTATATCCCTATGGACTAGCTTTGCTCATCCCCCATTTTTTGTCCCTTTTTGAGGTCATGTAATGCCCCTATCATGACTTCAAAGCATTCTTAGGATGTCTCCAAAAATTGAAAAACTGTGATAAATTTCAAACCGTGGGGCCTTTTGACCTGATTCTTTTTCTGGAATTCTCTAAATTACAAGGACAATCATCTGGCCAATTTACACCTTCTAGTTCACCAAAATGATGGCTCAATTAAATACTCCTATTTTTTTGGCATTTACACGTATAACAAAGTGTTCAAATACTCTATCCTAGAACATTGATAGTGAAACTATGAGAGTTGAAACCTTTATTTGACCCAAATGGGTATACAAAAATGAAAACACATGAAATAGAAACTAAGTCTAAGTACATTTTTTTTCGGTTGACACAGGATTGCCCTTATACCTCTGGATGCTAATAGATCACATACACGCATTTATTTCTGCATGCATGCATACATACATACAATGCATACATATCTATGCATTTATGTATGATGTATGCATACATACATACATCGCATCCATGCATAGATATATCTATGCATGCATGGATGCATGCATACATACATTGCATACATATCTATGCATGCATGCATGTATGCACAGATACATGTATGTATGGATATATGCATGCATGCATACATCTATCCATGCATGTATCTATGTATGTATACATGTATACATAAATGCATGCATGTAAATATGTATTTATATGTATGTATGCATGCATCCATCCATACATACATGTAACCATCCATCCATATATGTATCTATGTATATGCATGCATGCGTGCATGCATCCATTCATACATGCATGTATACAAGTATATGCATCTATCCATACATACATGTATTCATGTATATGGATGCATGCATACATACATGGATCTATCTATGTATGTATGCATGTACATGCATCCATCCATACATATATGTATCCATGTATATGCATGCATACATATATACATGTATCTATCTATATATGTATCCATGTATATGCATGCATGCATACATATATGTATCCATATATGCATGTATCTATGTATGTACGCATGTATACATACATGCATGCATGTATGTATGCATGTATATGTATGTATGCATGCATCCATCCATATATACATGTATCCATCCATACATACATGTATCTATGTATATGCATGCATGTATGCATTCAACCATGCATGCATACATACATGGATCTATCTATGTATGTATGCATGTACATGCATCCATCCATACATACATGGATCTATGTATAACCATGTATGTATGCATGTATACATGTATGCATGCATGTATATGTATGTATGCATGCATCCATCCATACATATATGTATCTATGTATATGCATGCATCCATGCATGCATACATACATGCATCAATCTATGTATGTATGCATGTACATGCATCCATCCATACATACATGTATCTATGTATATGCATGCATGTATGCATGCATCCATTCATACATACATATATCCATATGCATGCATCCATCCATACATACATGTATCTATGTATATGCATGCATCCATTGATAAATACATGTATCTATGGATGTATACATACATGTATCTATCTATGTATGTATGCATGTACATGCATCCATGTATATGCATGCATGCATACATACCTATATCCATGTATATGCATGTACATGTATGTATGGATGCATGCATACATACAAGATACATGCATATACATAGATACATGAATGTATGTATGGATGGATGCATGTATATGCATCCATCCATACATACATGTATCTATGGATATGGATGCATGCATACATACATGTATCTATCTATGTATGTATGCATGTACATGCATCCATCCATACATACATGTATCTATATATATGCATGCATGCATATATACATACGTGTATCTATCTCTGTATGTATGCATGTACATGCATCCATCCATACATACATACATGTATCTATTTATATGCATGCATCCATCCATACATATGTGTATCTATGTATATGCATGTATCTTGTATGTATGCATATGCATGTATGCATGCGTGCATATGTATGTATGTACATATATATCTATGTATACATGCATACATGCATAGATATATCTATGTATGTAAGCAATGTATGTATGTATGCATGCATGCATACATCCATACATAGATGTATCTATGTATGTATGCATGTATCCATAGATGCATGAATGAATACATACATACATGTATCTATGTATGTATGCATGTATACATAGATACATGCATGCATACATACATACATATATGTATTTATGTATGTATATATAATGCATGCATGCATACATAGATATATATGTATGTATGTATGTATATGTATGCATGCATACATATATATGTATGTATGCATGCATGATACATAAATATAAATATCTATGTATGCATGCATGCATAGATATATCTATGTATGTATGCAATGTATACATAGATATATGTATGTATGCATGCATTCCTATGTATATATGCATGCATACATCCATCCATACATACATATATATTGCATGTATGTATGTACGTATGGATCCATAGATACATACATACATGTTTATCTGTATGTATGCATGCATTCATGCATAAATCGATACATACATGTATCTATGTATACATACATATATCTATGTCTATGTATGTATACATGTAAGCATTCATCCATGCATACATACATCTATCTTACATGTATGTATGCACCTATGCATGCATCCATCCATACATACATGTATCTATGTATACATACATATACCCATCTATGTATGTATGCATGCATTCATACATCCATACATAGATGCATGTATGAATGTATCGATCCATGCATACATAGATGCTTGCATAGATATATCTATGTCCATGCATGCATATGTATGTATATGCATGCATCCATCCATACATACATATATCTTGCATGTATGTATGCACATATGGATGCATACATACATACACACATGTATACATGTATGTATGCATGCATAGATATATGTATGGATATATATATGGATGCATGCATTTATCCATCCATCCATACATACATGTATCTATGTATAAATACATGTATGAATGCATCCATCCATACATACATATATCTGGCATGAATGTATGCATATATGGATGCATACATACATGAATACATGTATGTATGCATGCATGTATCTATGTACATGCATGCATATGTATGTATGTACATATATATATATATATATATATATATATATGTATACATGCATGCATGCATGCATACATCCATACATTCATGTATCTATATATGTATGCATGTATGTATAGATGTATGCGTGCATGTATACATAGATGCATGTAGTTACATAGATTCATACAATTACAATCATCTGACCAATTTACACCTCCTAGTTCACCAAAATCATGGCTCAATTACATATTGCTATTGTTTAAATATTTTTGCATATCTTATGGTGCTCAAATACTCTAACCTAGAACATCAATAGTGGATCTCTGAGAGTTAGAACCTTTATTTGAAAAAAATGGATATCCAGAAATGAAAACAAATGAAACCAAAACTAAGTCTAAGTACTTTTTTTTGGGTGACACAGGATTTCCCTTATACCTTTCGATGCTCCTGAATACATACATGTATCTATCTATGTATGTATGCATGTACATGCATCCTTTCATACATACATCCATGTATCTATGTATGCATGCATGCTTGCATATGCAATATGTATGTATACATAGATACAGGTAAGTATGGATGGATGGATGGATACATTTATAAATACATAGATACATGCATGCATATATCTATGTATGCAATATGTATATACATACATACATGTATGTATGCAAGTATTTAGAGATCTATGCATGTATGTATGTATCCATAAATATATATGTATGCATGCATATATATACATACATCCATACATGTATGCATGTATGTGTGCATATATGCATCCATGCATGTATCTAAGATATATACATGTATACATGTATGTATATATGTATGTATGTATCCATGGATGTATACATAGATGCATGCATGTATGGAAGCATCAATACATATATATGTATGCATGCATATATATACATACATACATTCATAGATATATGTATGTATACATAGATACATGTATGTATGGATGCATGCATGCATGCATATATCCATACATATATCTATGTATGCATTCTTGCATACATGCATCCATACATACATGAATGCATGCCTCCATACATACATATATTTCTGTATACATTTCATACATACATAGATATATTTATGCATGCATGCATGTATACGTAGATATATATATGTATGTATGTATGCATGCATATCATGCATGCATATCTATGTATGTATGCAATGTATACATAGATATATGTATGTATGGATGCATGCATGCATGCATACATATATATGTATGCATCTATATACATACATACCTGTATACATGTAGGTATGAATATATACATAGATGCATGCATGGATGAAGCATACATGCATAAATGCATGCAGGTATGTATGCATGCATACATGCATATGCATACATACAAGATATATACATGTATACATGTATGCATGTATGCATGCCTCCATGCATTCATCTATATACATAGATATATGTATGTATGGATGCATGCATGCATACATACATATATATGTATGCATCTATATACATACATACATATATACATGTATGTATGCATATATACAGAGACGCATGCATGAATGTAGCATCCATGCATAGATGCATGCATGTATGTATGCATGCATACATGAATATGTATACATACAAGATATATACATGTATACATGTATGTATGTAGTCATGCATCCATGCATGCGTAGATGCATACATACATGCATGCATCTATGTATGCAAGCATGCATACATGTATGTATGGATGTATACATAGATGCATGCATGGATGTATGCATCCATGCATACATACATGCATGCATATGCATGGATGCATACATACATATATGCATCCATGCATGCACGTATGGATGCATACATGCATGTGCATATATACAAGATCTATACATGTATACATTTATGTATGGATGCATCCATGCATGCATAGATGCATGCATCTATGCATGGATGGATAGATACATGAATGTATGGATGGATGCATGCATGCATACATACATACATACATGTAAACATTTATATATCTTGTATGCATCCATCCATGCATGCATGCAATGCATACATACGTGCATGCATCCATGTAGGCATGTATGCAATGCATACATACATGCATGCATCCATGCATGGACGGATGTATGCATCCATGCATGCATCTATGCATGAATGTATCCATGTATGCATGCATGCATACATACATCCATGCATGGATGCATGGATGCATAGATGCATGCATGCATACATGCATATGCATATATGAAAGATATATACATGTATACATGTATGTATGTATGTATGCATCCATGCATACATGCATTCATCTATACATGCATGGATAGATACATGTATGTGTGGATGGATGCATGCATATGCATCCATCCATACATACATGTATCTATGTATTCATGTATGGATGTATGCAATGTATGAATGTATGTATGCATGCATGCATACATCCATACATACATGTATCTATGTATGTATGCATGGATAAATAAATGCATCCATGCATGTATGTATGCATACATAGATGCATTTATATATGTATGCATACATGCATACATACATCTATACATATATATATTTTAGATGCATGCATACATATATCCATACATATATCTATTTATGCATGCATGCATGCATCCATCCATACATACATGTATCTATATATTAATGTATGTATGTATGCAATGCATGGATAAATAAATGCATGCATGCATCCATACATAGATACATGTATCTATGTATATATGTATGGATGTATGCAGTGTATATATGTATGTATCCATCCATCCATACATACATAGATATATCTATGTCATACATAGATGCATGCATGTATGTATGCATCCATGCATGCATAGATGCATGCATGTATATACACATATGCATGCATGTACGTATGCATGTATACATACATAGATGCATTCATGTATGTATGCATGGATACATATATGCATATATGTATGCATCTATGTATGTATCCATACATACATAAATACATCTATACATTTATATATCTTGTGTGTATGCATATGCATGTATGCATGCATCTGTTGATGCATTCATGGATGCATGCATCTATGCTTGTATGCATCAATAGATGCATGCATGTATGTATGCATCCATGTATGTATGTATGTATACATAGATGCATGCAGGTATGTATGCATGTATACATAGATCCATGTATGTATGCATCTATGTATGTATGTATGCATACATACATACATCTATACATGTATATATCTTGTATGTATGCATATGCATGCATGCATGCATACATACATGCACGGATGCATCCATTCATGCATAGATGCATATAGGTATCTATGTGCGTATGCATAAATGTATCCATGTATGTATGCATGCATCTATGTATACATGCATAGATACATGTATGCATGCATGTAGTGCCTCTCCTGTTTGACTTCTATAAGTCATCCTGATGGATGCAACCTTGCTGATTTTTTGTTGTGATGGGATCATGATTGTGACCCTGAGTGGTTTACACCATTGAGGTTTTTGGATTTATGTTTCTTTATCAGTTGCTTTGATTATGCTTTTGACTGATTTTTGAGATAATGATGTGATTTATGGTTCACTGAGGTTTGTGACAGTGGTTACCAGGATCGATGTGGTATCATGAGGTTGTTCCGTGATTACCTTGAGATGTGTATAGAGATTGCACTATGTTCTATTACCATGCTACACTGGACTAGGTTCCTGTAGCAGTAGTTAGTCATGTTTATGACTATGTTTTGGTGCAGGAGCACGTCTACGACAAGAAGACAACCTACAATATGACTAAAATGCAAGGCACAAAGAAAATATCAAAAAGTTTTCAGTTTAAAATCTGAAATTTGAAATGTTTGTGTGTGAGTTTAGAGTTTTATGTTTTGAAATAAATGTTCTTTTTTTCTTGGTGGAAATGTTTAGGTGGCATTCTTATAAGCCTACCCAACATTATCCACTTAGGACTTAGTATGAGTTTATTTTAGATTATTTTGGGTGTGTTAAAGGTTTCTAATTTTTGAAAATGTTTATGGGAAAAATCAAAAGGAAGAAAATGATGAATATTCCTAAAGCACCATGTGTAGGCATTCAAAATGTAACTGCCACAAGAAAGCTATGATGGATTTTTGGGAGTTACATTAGAAGGTGAATATTCTCAAAGCATGATGTGTAGGCATTCAAAATGTAACCACCACAAGAAAGCTATGATGGATTTTTGGGAGTTACATTAGAAGGTTTTTGAAAAAGAGAAAGAGTGCATATTGTAAAAGAGATTTTTGAAGAGAGATTTTTTTTGGGAGAAAGTGAATAGAATGAAGTTCTTAAGTTTTCCTGTAATTTTTTGAAGTTTCTAGTGTTGTAAAAATGTGATTGTTTAGTATTCTACATACATTTTTCTATTTGTATTTAGATCAACATCTTGGAAGAAATTTGAAAATCAAATCTTAATAGTTTAATATTTTCTTATTGTTCATTTCCTATCAGCCGGATCTCTCTGTTGTTTTGAGAGTTGTCTTTGCATGGGGGTTTTCTAAAGATCCTCCAATGGTCTTTGTCAGCCATTGGAGGATTCTCTGTAATTTCATGCATTTATTTATTTCTGTATTGTTGTCTCATATCTAGTTATAGAAAAACCCAGTTGTAATGCAGATTTGAATGGGCAACATCTTCATGTGTTGACCCTCATTTCATTAAATTTCTATGCATTTGCTGAAATTTGCATTCATGCATGTGAAGCCTTAAGTCGTGCATTTGATTTTCTAAAGGGTTCTAAATCCCTCTACATCATTTTTGGTATCAGAGCCCAGAAAAAGATCTGGGTAGGGAATGGTGATTTGGTATTTGATTTTGAAGTTATATGGGGTTCCATGGAGGAAAGAATCAAATCACATATTTGTTTATGAATGCTGAAGGAGAAGGGATCCAAAGGATTTAAATGCGTAAGTAACTGAATGGATTGTTCATGTGGGATTATTTGGTTATGTACTAGAGACATTTACCTCGTTATATTTCTGATTAGACAGATATTTGTTACTCATGTATGTTACATTTGAGATGACCTGAGGGTCAGATAGTATACCTAGTTTTTCAGTATCATATATGTTATACTACTATGCTATTCAGTTAATCATATTGCATGATGATGCCATTTTGAGATGACAGTGTGTTTTATGATGATATTTGGTATTTGGACATGCCTCTAATTATGTTATGTGATGGATTTAATGCTATGATTATTTACTTCATTCCTACATTGTTATGCTTTATGCGAATGTGAGTGATGTAAATAAATTATTTTAATATAATTAAATAAATGTTTAAAATTAGGTGATTTAATGAATTTATTGCTTTGGTTATGTTGTTATATGCAATTGCACTTGATCATGTTGTTTAGTGTGCAAGATTTATATCCCTGGTAGTGGCACATGGAGTTAGTGATTCAGCCTTTCATATTTTACCAATGTCATCCTTATATGGTTGACGTATCCTTTATTAAAATATTTAAATTAAATCTTTCGGTGATTATTAAATTTGAACTCATTTGCATTAACTAATTAGACCAGTAAGCGTGTCTGTGCATTTAGAGGTTCGCATTGTCGTGAAAATTATTAAGGAGATTTTTGTGTTTTTGAATTTTTGGGCTTTTTAATTGATTTGTTTTAATTTTTGGTAGCTTTTCGATAGATGAATTCCTATTTATAGGAATAGCCTATTTTTTTTTGGGTTGATTTAGGGTTTAACTAGGTTGGCTGGTTATTTGCCATAATTTATTATTCACTCAAAAATTGAATAAGTATCCAAAGACGAATTTAATTCCTCACTTCTCACTTTCAAATTGGAAAGTTGGAGAGTAAAACCCAAAATCCTCTTCATGAGGATCTATTGTTTTGTTCATTGTGGGAGCTACGGGCATGGGATCGTTGCGAGGTTGGGCTCGTTGGATCCAGCTTGGGAAAACCTTGGATTGCCACAATTTTTAGCTACTTCTGCGAGATATTTATTTTATGGTTCAGATTTCCATTTTTCCCTTTTTGCTGTGAGGTAGGGCTTTCCTGTTTTATTATTTCTGCTCTGTTTCTGCTTCTGTTTTTGGTAGCCATTTGTTTGGAGGCTGAGAACTAGTGTTCCCCTCTATTTTTGTATGCTAGTTCTACTGGGTTGGGCGGGTATGAACATTTTCCTAATTTTTGGGATGAGGGTTTCAGATTTTACGCCATTATGCTAGCCGTTTTTGCATACGGTGTCAGATTCTATTTATTTTTGGATTTTTAGGGTTTTTGAACCCAAAGGTCAAATGGGTTTTAATTTTGAAATTTTTCTAAAATTTGGAGTTTTTACCTTGTTTCACGTGCTGCCCTATTTTCTTAGGTTTTCTTGGCACAATATGGGTCATGGACTTGGATGATCCATTTGGATATCAGTTAGACCACTTTTACACCTTTTGTTGCATTGGGATGTGTGTCACACTTGTACTCCTAACTTTGTGTTCGGTTGAGTGATTTGTTACTTGTTATGTTTTCTTTTGGACCTTTGCTTTTGTTTCGTGAACGCTAGGATTTGTGTAGAATCCATACTCTCTGATTGAGACTGGTTGAGTGAGTTCATGATGTTTGGTCTTGTTACATCATTGGGATTCATGTAAAATCCATACTCTCGGATTGAGGCCAATTGAGTGATTTAATGATGTATGGTTTTATTGGCTTTTTGATTCATGTAGAATCCATCCTTCCTTTGTTGCTTTTGGTTGGGTGTTTTCTTGGCATTGTGTTCTCATTTCTGTCCTTAAGTTATGATCTTTGTGATGGTGGTATGCCATACACCAATATGTGCACGTACATTTGTTGAGTGACTTGCGAGGCTTGATCTTCTGTGGATTTATCGAAAGTTATGATCATTGGGGTTGGGATGGGAGTATGCATGCCCATGGGCACTTGTCATAGGTTGAGCATGGGTAGGGTAGGGTAGCATATGGAGGGGGTTTCTATCTCGCAACCTGACAATCATGACGCCATGGGTATGGTTGAGAGGAGCTTGAATAAGTGATAATTAAAGAAAATGTGTGACTGGTAATAAAACTTAAGATAATAAAAATTTGTGTGATGGTTCCAGGGGAGTACCTCAAGAGGGAAGTACCTTGCAAGTGTTTCCACACGTGATTTGAGCTTGGACTTTTTGTTGCCAAGTTACTCTCCATGATGTCAGCCCCTACTTAGTAGCCTTTTGAGTGTTTGACTAGGACCTTTACTCCTTGCATTCACTTAGGTTCTTGGTTGTAGCCATCATATTGTCTGGTGTTAGTGTTAGCCTTGGATGTTGTGCTTTATGTGTGTTTGTGGTTGGATCATTATCTCCATTAGCATGGCAAATGTGGACCTACAGGTGCCACATGGTTGGGTGGCATAGCTACCTTCACCACTACTAAGGACCAGTGTATAGAGATGGTCTTTTTTCCTAGTGTGACTACTGCTGGATATTTTCACATGGTACTTTGGGTTATAGAGTATGCTTTCTTATGATTTATGCTTTCATTGGGATGCTTGTATATCATGTTTAGATGATGTTATTTTATTTGACACATTCCCTTATTATGATGTTTAACATATGATTAGATGCTGTGAATTGTTGTATTAGCATATTTGTTGCTTATTGTTGTTTAGCATGTGATAGGTGATGTTATGTACTATAGAATTATCTTATGCTTTACTACTAGCATGTTAGATTTCCTTATGCTTATATTGTTGCATGTTTTTAGTAGTAACGTCCCTATTATGATAGTACTGACGATTTGGTCGGTGGCTTGGGATGTTACGCACGAGGGATGGCTAGGACCCACGATGGTCTTATGATGCTATTGACGGTTGGGAGGAACCGCGCACTTAGTTTGGTTGTTCAGTTCATTGTGATGTTTATTTTAGTGTGTTCTTTGCTACTTTAGTTTAGATGGATAGGTGTTCTTCTTTATGTGTTGTTCTTGCACTCGAGTGTTCATTCCTCGAGCCTTTGTGGATTTAGTACTCCCTAGTGTCTAGATTCTTTGCTCTTTTTTTGGTCTTTTCTGCTTTTGGGAGTGTTTTTGTGTTTCTATGGGTGACATTTTTTCAGCATTGTGTGATATAAAAACGTATCGCATGCCCATGAAAACTATGTCATACGACACTATAAATTATCGCACGCCTTCTTGAGAAATGTTATATGACACTGGATAAGTGTCGCATGCCTTCTTGAGAAATGTCATACGATGCTAAAAATTGTCACATGCCTTCTTGAGAAATGTCGTACAATACTGGAAGAGTGTTGCACGCCTTAAGGAGAAGTGTCGCCCTCCCTTAGTAAAAAGTGTTGCACAATTTTTGTAAAAAACCTACACGTACTGTTAGTGGGAACTTTTCTTCATGATCTGAACTTTCTGAGAGTTGTTTTGGCTATGCTTTTGGGTGTTCTTCGACCCTATGTTGTTGCATTTTGAATTCTGTTGGTTTCTCTTGAATCCATTTTTTGTATTTCTATTTTAGTCTCTTGGGGGTTTAAAATATATCGTTTAAGTATAAGAAAATTTCTTATACTTAAGATATATTTTAATATATGTGACAAATATTTTGAGATAGGTTTCAGACCTCTCAGAGATAAGTTATGGATTCTAGGAAATTTCAAGGCTTAAGAAATCCAGACTTAGCCAATTTTTCAGGGTTCAAGATTTCAAGCTTAGTCAAATTTCAGGATTCTACATTTACCCTAACTTGGTGTTTTGTTGATGAGTGGTTATTTCTTGAGCCCTCATCATGTGTGTTTTCGTTGTTAGCTTTGTTTCTATGTGTCAGTGGTGCAGGAGCATCCAGAGGTATAAGGGCAATCCTGTGTCACCCAAAAAAAGTACTTAGACTTAGTTTCTATTTCATGTGTTTTCATTTCTAGATACCTATTTGGGTCAAATAAAGGTTCCAACTCTCACAGTTCCACTATCAGTGTTCTATTATAGAGTATTTGAACACCTTGAGATACGTGTAAATGCCAAAAAAATAGGTGTATGTAATTGGGCCATCATTTTTGTAAACTAGAAGGTGTAAATTGGCTAGATGAATGTAATTGTAATTTAGAGCATTCCACAAAAAGAATCAAGTCAAAAGGCCCCATGGTTTGAAAGTTATTGCAATTTTTTGAGTTTTGGAGACCTCTTAAGAATGCTTCAAAGTCAGGTTAGGGGAATTAAATGACCTCAAAAAGGGCCAAAAAATGGGTGATGAGCAAAGCTAGTCCATAGGGCTATAGACCACTTTGAGAGCTTTTCAAAAATGTAAACGATTTGTCAATCGAAGCTACGATTCAAAAGTTATGCCTCCCGAAAGTTTGGTTACCATTTCTGAATTCTTCTAGATTTGCGTTGACTTCTAACACAGCTTCTGGAGCCTTCTATTTGGTTGGTGGATGCCTACTAGCACTTTCTAGAATTTATTCCTAGTCCTTAACCCTCCAGGGTCTATTTAAGGACATTTTTAGCATTATAAAAGGCAGTTTGGAGTGGAGCTTGAGAGGAGGTACTGAAAGGAGAAATTATCTCTAGATTTATGTTATTGTAAGTCCATAGGGCATCTTATGTAGTCTATTTTCTCTGTACTAGATTTATTATCTTATTTACAAAGTTAATAAAATTTCCCTTTCCTATTGTGTCCATTCTGTGCATGGGTCATGTCTCCATCAGTCAGTTTGGTAGTGGCATTTGGAGATTTGTTGGTTGTTGGGATTGTGGTGAAGTCATCCATTGTGATCGTTGTGATCCCTATATGATGTTGTCATGTGCATTCATACTTGTAAAAAAAAAAAAATTTTGGCTTGTATTTCATCCTTGTTTCCAAGGATCTCCAGCCGGGGCATTACATTTGGTATCAAAGCCATGTTCAAACATTGGGATCTCTATGTTTATTTTGCCCATGTAGTTGTTGCTGTGTTGGTTGAGTGCAAGTGTCTTGGTGAGAACTCATGATCTTTGTTGCTTTAGTATCTACTCATGATGGACTTGCTTGTCCAGTAGATGCAACTAGAGCAGTGTGTGGAGAAGGAAGTGAGTCTTTCTAGTTTGGTTAGCGGATCGATGTGCCTTGTTTGGTTGGTTTCTTGTGTGAACCTCTTTGGATGGAACCACTGATTGGTGTCCATGTGTTGGTGTGCCTCTTTTTGTTTCTCCTTGTGAAGTAGGTGCATTGTTTCCCTATTTTCTCTTGATTGTAAGTTGATGAATGAATCTTATTTGTGATTCTATGTTTTATCTTTAGGGTGATAAAATGGTTCCTTTCATTAAAAATGAGTTTTTATTGTGAATCATTACAAGTAGTAGTTTTACATTATATCCTTGGGTAAATAACTTAAGTCCCCAATCTGATTGCTTCTTAAGCTTATGCAAAACTATATTAATTTTATGGATATTTAAATGTTGCATTGCATGGGAATTATTGTTGTCCGCATATGCATGAGGTTACTAATGGTATACTGCTTGATGTGCATGAGTGTGTTCTCTAACGATGCTAGGATGATGTATTCCTTAGCATTGTGTGGTGATTTATCCCTCTTGTGTGACTGTACTCAGTCATCACCTGTAATGTGATTTGTTTGATGCCTTATTTTATTTGACTAGAGGTACTTTCCTCATGTTGTTGAGCTAGCATTGGTTTCCAGTATTTTCATCTCTTGGAGTAGTCATCAAATTTTATCTATCGCTCTCTTTGTGACAGTTGTCACATTTGACTTATTGTTGAAATGAGATCTTTTTGGTACTTACTGTTGGAATTGATATTTTCCCCATTTGGGCTTCTTGATTATGTTTCATGATGACTATTTTGGATGTGTTTTACTACTACCTAGTTGTGTGTTGTGACTCTATCATGTTCATCTCGAACCTCTGGTAGTATGTTCAAGGGATAATATCATGGAGAACATGCTAGTGTGTCTTTGTTATATTTAAAGTTGTTATTGTAACTAAATGGTTTAAATGGTGATTGAACTTAATGTTATTTTTCATAGAAATTGAAATATATGTACTTGTTTTATGGTAAGTGACTCTTAGACCCTTGCTTGAAAATCTTTTAGTTCATTATGCATTAGTGCTTATGTTATGTTTAATTAATTAAATTATGAAAGAGGAATAATGATGATTTTAATGTGTGTACTACCTTTCACTCCATGTCTTATGTTGTTCTGGACATGTGTACTCTTGTGTGGATTTGGACGTTTTGTCCATCACTTGTCTTGGTGGCCAAGGCTATTGTTTTGCCTTTGTGGTTTTGTCTTGAGTGGTGTCTTAGATCATAGGTTTTAGGTCTCTCTTAGCTTCTTCATGTTGTAGCCCTTGTTGATATCTTTTCGACGCTATTTGAATGGATTCAATCTGAGTCCAGACGTGAAAGCTATGGCTTCTGGAGTTGCTGATCGATGTTCTGAGTACCTTTTCGAGTAGAGGCCAATTCAATCATGACATATCATATTTATGGCCATTGGAGAAGTTTAACTCTTCATGTTATTCATAATGGAAGAGTTATCTTGTCTTCATAATCTATTGGGTACTTGTTGGAGGTCGTGCTTGGATTTTTGTGTTTCCTTTTGCACAGAACCACCCTTGTGAGGTGTAGTGTGGTTTGTGAGAATTCCTTGCTCTTGGATGATGTTGCCTTTTCATTTGGGAGTGACTCAGTTCCTTGATGAGTCTAGATTCTCCTTCTTTGATGTTGTCCTTGGCATATCTTTGTAATCTTTCTCTCTTGAGAGAGTAGGCTAGTGTGGTTATGCCACTAGATCATTAGTGTTCTCTTGTGAGTATGTTGATGGTTGGGGAAATTGTGAGTTCCCTAATGCACCTTGGGCTGATTTAGTGTAGAGGTTGAGAGAGACTCCCTCTTAGTCCTAATACTCTATAGTATCCTTCTCCCTAAGCTTATATCTTCATGTGGATTGTCTCAGTTATGTTTTCTCATTAACTGTTGACTTGAGGCTAGAGATTGAGTTTAGCAGTAGATTGGGTGTAGTTTTCCTAGCATGGTGCTAGAGGGACATGGTATCGTTGGACACATGTTACCATCTCGTCAGTTGGTATGCAAATATTTCATGATTGTGTCCACTGACGAAAGTCTGCGCAACCTTGTGGAAAGGTGATATCTTATCTAGTTAGGTTATGTTACCCTAGTTTCTAGTGGTAGTTGAGCTTTTGTGCATTGGTGAGGTGTTGTACTCCTACGCTTGGTGGTGAGTAGTCTTTTGGAGTGTGTCCTTTTGTTGGTAAACTTTCATCCTCTTTTTTCTAAGGGTGAGTTTACGTGAATTCCAGAATGATCATGTGTGACATGATAGTATTCTTGGGAATTTTGGGATGGTTATTTCCCATGCTTCAAACTTTTTTTGGAAGTGAGTTGTGTTTTGACCTTGTTTTGTGGTCTTGTGGTTGGTGCATGTCATAGTTGGGCACATGTTGATGAGGTAGAGAGGGTTTTTCCTTATCTTCTATTGTTGACTCTATGGCTAGATGGGTTCTTCCTAGCGCATAGAAGGTTCCTTGTTGGAGGACCTAGTGTCTGTGTGACACCCATTCTCTTGTGGTTAACCTATTTGGGGGTTAATGTGATGGTTTGAGAATGTTGGAGTGATTTGGGTTTGACTTGTAGAGAGTTTTTGAGTCATTCCTATTGCTCGCTTTTGATTTTGGTTCTTGTGTGTTTTGGGTTCTATTCTTGGATTGCAGGCTTCTAGGAGTAAGCCTAGTCTTTGGGGGGGATGATGTAGTGCCTCTTCCATTTGATTTTTGTAAGTCATCCTGATGGATGCAACCTTAATGATCTTTTGTTGTGATGGGATCATGATCGTGACCCTGAGTGGTCTACACCATTGAGGTGTTTGGATTTATGTTTATGTATCAGTTGCTTTGTTTATGCTTTTGACTGATCTATGAGATTATGATGTGATTTTTGGTTCACTAAAGTTTGTGCCAATGGTTACCAAGATCGAAGTGGTATAATGAGGTGGTTTCATGATTACCCTGAGATGTGTGCAGAGATTGCACTATGTACTATTAGCATGCTACACTGGACTAGGTTCTTGTAGCAGTGGTTAGTCATGTTTATGACTGTGTTGCTTATGTGTTTTTAGTGTCTTATTGTTGATTTTGTAATCAATCATTATTAAATGCTTAAGTAATTAAATGGATTGTTCATGTGAGATTATTTGGTTATGTGCTGCAGACATTTACCTTGTTATATTTTTGATTAGAGAGATATTTGTTACTCATGTTATGTTCACATTTGAGAGGACCTGAGGGTTAGATGTTCACTTTGATTTTAGTATCATAGATTTTAAACTACTATGTTGTTCAGTTAATCATATCGCATGATGATGCCATTTTGAGATGACAGTGTGTTTTATGATGATATCTAGTTATCTAATATTTGGACATACCTCTGATTATGTTATGTGATGGATTTAATGCTATGGTTATTTACTTCATTCTTGTGTTGTTATGCTTTATGTGAATGTGAGTGATGTAAATAGATTATTTTAATATAACTAATTAAATGGTTATATTAGATGATTTAAGGCATTTATTGCTTCGGCTATGTTATTATATGCAATTGCACTTGATTGTGTTTTTTAGTGTGCAGGATTTATATCCCTGGCAATGGCACATGGAGTTAGTGATTCAACCTTTCATATTTTACCAATGTCGTACTTATACGGTAGATGTATCTTTAATTAAATGTTTAATTTAAACCTTTTGGTGATAATTAAATTTGAACTCATTGCATTATGTGATTAGACCAGTAAGCGTGTATGTGCATTTAGAGGTTCAGATTGTCGTGAAAGTTGTTAAGGTGATTTCTGTGTTTTTGGGCTTTCAAAATTTTTAATTGATTTATTTTAATTTCTAGCAGCTTTGCCATAGACAAATTCCTATTTATAGGAATAGCCTATTTTTGTTTGGGTGGATTCGGAGTTTAACTAGGTTGGCTGGTTATTTGCCCTAATCAATTATTCACTTGAAAAGTGAATAAATATCTAAAGAGGAATTTAATTCCTCACTTCTCACTTTCAAATTGGAAAGTTGGAGAGTAAAATCCAAAATCCTCTCCATGAAGATTTACTGTTTTGTTCGTTGTGCGAGCTATGGGCATGGGATCGTCGCGAGGTTGGGCTCGTTGGATCCAGCTCAGGGAAACCCTGGATTGTCACAATTTTCAGCTACTTCTGCGAGATATTTATTTTATGGTTAAAATTCCCATTTTGCCCTTTCGACTATGAGGTAGGGCTTTCCTATTTTATTGTTTCTACTCTATTTCTGCTTCTATTTTTGGTAGCCATTTGTTTGGAGGCTGAGAACTAGTGTTCCCCTTCATATCTCTATGTTAGTTCTACCCGATTGGGCGGGTATGAACATTTCCCTATTTTTCGGGATGAGGGTTTGGGATTTTGCACCATTATGCTAGCCATTTTTGCATACTGTGTCCAATTCCATTTATTTTTGAATTTTTGGGATTTTTTAACCCAAAGGCCAAATGGGTTTTAATTTTAGAGTTTTTCCAAAATTTGGGGTTTTTACCTCATTTTGCATGCCGCCCTTTTTTCTCGAGTTTTCTTGCCACAATGTGGGTCATGGACTTGAATGATCCATTTGGATATTAGTCAGACCACTATTGAACTTTTTGTTGCATTGGGATGCATGTTGCACTCGTACTCCCGACTTTGTGTTCGATTGAGTGATTTTTTACCTATTATGGTTTTTTTTGGGCCTTTACTTTTGTTTCGTGAATGTTAGGATTTGTGTAGAATCCATATTCTTGAATTGAGGCCGATTGAGTGAGTTCATGATGTTTGGTCTTGTTACATCATTGGGATTCATGTAGAATCCATACTCTTAGATTGAGGTCGGTTGAGTGATTTCATGATGTATGATTTTATTGGCTTTGGGATTCGTGTAAAATATGTCCTTCCTGTGTTGCTTTCAATTGGGTGTTTTTTTTGCATTGTGTTCTCATTCCTATTCTTGTGTTATGATCTTTGTGATGGTGGTGCACCACACACGAGTACGTGCATGTACATTTGTTGGCTGACTTGCGAGGCTCGATCTTTCATGGTTTTGCCAAAAGTTATGATCATTGGGGTTGGGATGGGAGTATGCATGCCCACAAGCACTTGTCGTAGGATGAGGATGGGTAGGGTAGGGTAGCATATGGAGGGGCCTTCTATCTCGTAGCCTGACAATCATGGCATCATGGGTTGGTAGAGGAAGCTTTATATAAGTGATAATTAAATAAAATCTGTGAATGATAATAAAACTTAAGATAATAAAAAGGTTTTGGGTGCTACAGCCTTTCCGTTGAGGGATGTTGAATTTGCACAAGTCCTAGCTTGGGCTTTTTGATGCCAAGTGACTCTCCATGATGTTAGTCCCTACTTAGTAGTCTTTTGAGTGTCTGACTAGGACCTGTACTCCTTGCATTGTCTTAGGTTCTTGGTTGCAGCCATCATACTGTCTAGCGTGAGTGTTAGCATTGGATTTTTTGTGTGTGTTTGTGGTTGGATCATTATCTCCATTAGCATGACAGGTGTGAACCTATGGGTGCCACGTGGTTAGGAGGCATAGCTACCTTCACCACTGCTAGGGATCGGTGTACAGAGATGATCTTTTGTCCTAGTGCGACCGTTGTTGGATGTCTTCACTTGGTACTTCAAGTTTTAGATTATGCTTTCTTGTGATTTATGCTTTCATTGGGATGCTTGTATATCATGTTTAGATGATGTTATTTTATTTGATGCATTCCCTTATTATGATGTTTAGCATATGATTAGATGATGTGATTTTTTCTAGTAGTATATCTATTGC
Organism: Cupressus sempervirens; assembly: GCA_028749045.1. Classification (NCBI taxonomy): domain Eukaryota; kingdom Viridiplantae; phylum Streptophyta; class Pinopsida; order Cupressales; family Cupressaceae; genus Cupressus; species Cupressus sempervirens. The sequence goes on from CM053789.1 coordinate 271,813,190, forward strand.
TTACTACTATTTAGCATGTGATAGGTGATGTTATCTATTGTAGGATTATCTTATGCATTATCACTAGCATGTTAGATTTTCTTATGCTATTATTGTGCATGTTTTAGTAGTGACATCCCTATTATGACAATACTGACGATTTGGTCGGTGGCTTGGGATGTTAGGCGCAGGGGATGGCTAGGACCCATGATGGTCTTATGATGCTATTGACGAATGGGAGGATCCGCATAATTAGTTTGGTTATTTTGTTCCTGAGATTTATTTCTATTCATTGTGATATTTTTTTTTTCTCTTTGATGTTTATTTTAGTACGTTCTTTGCTGTTATGGTTTAGATGGATAGATGTTCTCCTTTCTGTGTTGTTCTTGCACTTGAGTGTTCATTCCTCGAACCTTTGTGGATTTGGTCCTCCCTAGTGTGGAGGTTCTTTGCTCTATTTTTGGTCCCTTTTTGCTTTTGGGAGTGTTTTCGTGTTCCTATGGGTGACATTTGTTCAGCATGGTGCGACACTTTAAAAAGTATCGCACGCCCATGCAAACTATATCATACAACACTGTAAAGTATTGCACGACTTCTTGAGAAATATCATACAACACTAGAAGAGTGTCACACATTGTCTTGAGAAATGTCGTACGATCCTAAAAAGTGTCATATGCCTTAAGGAGAAGTGTCACCCTCTCTTAGTAAAAAGTGTCGCACAATTTTTGTGAAAAACCTACGTGTGCCATCAGCGGGCACTTTTCTTTGTGATCTGATCTTTTTGTGAGTTGTTTTGGATACCCTTTTGGGTGTTCTTCGAGCCTATGTTGTTGCATCTTGTATTCTAGTGGTTTTCATTCTATGCAGTTATTCATGTTCTGTTGTTGTCTCTTGGCATTTAAAATATATCGATTAAGTATAAGTTGACATATATTTAATTTCTTATGCTTAAGATATATTTTAATATATGCGACCAATCTTTTGAGATAGGTTTTAGACCTCTCGGAGATAAGTTATGGATTCTAGAAAATTACAGGGCTTCAGAAATCTAGAACTAGCCAATTTTTTAGGGCTTCAAGATTTTAGGCTTAGATAAATTTCAAGATTTTGCATTTACCCTAACTTGGTGTTTTGTTGATGAGTGGTCATTTCTTGAGTCGTCATCATGTGTGTTGTCATTGTTGGCTTTGTTTGTGTGTGTCAGTTTGGTAGTGATGTTTGGAGATTCGTTGGTAGCCGAGATTCTGGTGAAGTCTTCCATTGTGATCGTTGTGATCCCTGTATGATGTTATCATGTGCATTCATACTTGTAAAAAAAAAATATTTTGTCTTGTATTTCATCCTTTTTTCCAAGGATCTCCAAGCGGTGCATTACATCTGGCATTAGAGCCCATGTTCAAACATTGGGATCTATGTGTTTATGTTGCCCATGTAATTGTTGTTGCCTTAGTTGAGTGTGAGTGTCTTGGTGAGAACTCGTGATCTTTGTTGCTTTGGTATTTACTTTTGATGGACTTGCTTATTGAGTAGATGCAATTAGAGCAGTGTGTGGAGAAGGAAGTGAGTCTTCCTAGTTTGGTTGGCGGATCGATGTGCCTTTTTTGGTTGGTTGCTTGTGTGAAACTCTTTGGATGGAACCACTGATTGGTGTCCATGTGTTGGCTTGTGTGCCTCTTTTTGTTTCTCCTTGTTGAGTAGGTGCATTGTTTCCCTATTTTCTCCTAATTGTAAGTTGATGAATGAATCTTATTTGTGATTCTATGTTTTATCTTTAGGGTGATAAAATGGTTCCTTTCATTAAAAATGAGTGTTTATTGTGAATCATTACAAGTAGTAGTTTTACATTATATCCTTGGGTAAATGACTTAAGTCCCCAATCTGATTGCTCCTTAAGCTTATGCAAAACTATATTAATTTGATGGATATTTAAATGTTGCATTGCATGGAAATTATTGTTGTCTACATATGCATGAGGTTACTAATGGTATACTGCTTGATGTGCGTGAGTGTGTTCTCTAACGATGCTAGGATGATGTATTCCTTAGCATTTGGTGGTGATTTATCCCTCTTGTGTGACTGTACTTAGTCATCACCTATAATGTGATTTCTTTGATGCCTCATTTTATTTGGCTGGAGGTACTTTCCTCATGTTGTTGGGCTAGCATTGGTTTTCAATATTTTCCTCTCTTGGAGTAGTCATCAAATTTTATCTATCACTCTCTTTGTGACAGTTGTCACATTTGACTTATTGTTGAAATGAGCTCTTTTTGGTACTTACTGCTAGAATTGATATTTCCCCCATTTGGGCTTCTTGATTATGTTTCATGATGACTATTCTGGATGTGTTTTACTACTACCCAGTTGTGTGTTGTGACTCTATCATGTTCATCTCAAACCTCTGGTAGTACGTTCAAGGGGTAATATCATGGAGAACATGCTAGTGTGTATTTTTTAGATTTAAATTTGTTATTGTAACTAAATGGTTTAAATGGTGATTTAACTTAATGTTATTTTTGAGAGAAATTGAAAGATATGTACTTGTTTTATGGTAAGTGACTCTTAGACCCTTGCTTGAAAATATTTCAATTCATTATGCATTAGTGCTTATGTTATGTTTAATTAATGAAATTATGAAAGAGGAATAATGATGGTTTCAATGTGTGTACTACCTTTCACTCCATGTCTTATGTTGTTTTGGGCATGTGTGCTCTTGTGTGGATTTGGACGTTTTGTCTGTCGCTTGTCTTGGCGGCCAAGACTATTGTTTTTCCTTTGTGGTTTTGTCTTGAGTGGTGTTTTAGATTGTAGGTTTTAGGTCTCTCTTAGCTTCTTCATGTTGTAGCCCTTGTTGATATCTTTTCAATGATTTTTGAATGGATTCAATCCAAGTCTAGACATGAAATCTATGGCTTCTGGAGTTGTTAATCGATGTTTTGAGTACCTTTTCAAGTAGAGGCCAATTCAATCATGACATATCATATTTATGGCCATTGGAGAAGTTTAACTCTTCATGTTATTCATAATGGAAGAGTTACCTTGTTTTCATAATCTACTGGGTACTTGCTGGAGGTCGTGCTTGGATTTTTGTGTTTCCTTTTGCACAGAACCACCCTTGTGAGGTGTAGTGTGGTTTGTGAGCATTCCTTGCTCTTGGATGATGTTTCCTTGTCATTTGCAAGTGACTCAATTCCTTGATTAGTGACTAAATACATACATACATGCATGCCTCTATATATCCATGCATACAAACATAGATAAATCTATATATATATATATATATACATACATATACATGCATGCATACATACATATGTATGCCTACAATATATATACATATGTCTATGTATACATAGCATACATACGTAGATATATCTATGCTAAATGCATACATACATGCATGCATCTATGTATACATGCATACAACGATAGATACATGTATGTATGGATGTATGCATTCATGCATACATGCATCCATCCATATATCTATGTATACATAGCATACATACATAGATATATCTATGCATGCATACATGTATACATACATATATATGTACATACATACATATGCATGCATGCATGCATGAATGCATATATATGTATGCATGCATGCATGCATGCATATATATACATACATATATACATGTATACATGTATGTATGTATGTATGCATCCATACGTGCATACATACATGCAAGATATATGTATGCATGGATGGATGCATAGATATGTATGTATATATGTATGGATACATATATCTATGTATGCATGCATCCATAGATAGAAATGCATGCATATATACATATATACATGTATGTATGGATAGATGCATGCATGCATGTTTCTATACATATATCCATACATAAATATATCCATACATTGCATACATACATATATATATCTGTGCATGCATGCATACATAGATATATGTATGTATATGTATGTATGCATCCATAAGTCCATACATACATGTAGGATATATGTATGTATGGATGGATGCATGCATACATTTATACATACATAGATGCATGTATGTATATATAGATACATGTATGTATGGATGGATGCATGCAGATGTATGTATGTATGGATGGATACATTTATCTATGTATGCATGCATGCATCTATACATATATCCATACATAAATATATCCATACGTTTCATACATACATAGATATATGTATATATGCATCCATACATGTATACATACATGCAGGATATATGTATGTATGTATGGATGCATGCATACATGTATACATACATAGATATATGTATGTATACATAAAAACATGTATGTATGGATGGATGCATGCATATGTATGTATGTATGGATGGATACATATATTTATTTATGCAATGCATGGATGCATACATTGGCATGCATGCATATATACATAGATACCTATATATATGGATGGATGGATGCATGCATGCATCTATACATATAACTACACATGCATGCATGCATGCATACATACATACATATAAGGATTGCATGCATCTATCCATATAACCACACATGCATGCATACATATATCTATGTATACATTGCATACATACATAGATATATCTATGTATGCATGCATGCATACATAGATATATATGTATGTATGCATGCATGCATGCATACATACATATATATGTATGCATGAATATATATATGTACATACATACATGTATACATGTATGTATGTATGTATGCATCCATCCATGCATACATATGTATGCATGCATATATATACATACATACATACATGTATACATGCATACATACATATACTGACACATAGATACATGTATGTATGGATGTATGCATGCATCCATACATGCATGCATACATACATATACATATATATGCAAATACATATACATATACATGCATACATACATATATGTATCTATGCATACATAAATGGATACATGGATGTATACATAGATAAATGCATGCATCCATTCATACATATATCCATACATATATCTATGTATGTATACATATTGTATACATAGATACATGTATGTATAAATACATGCATGCATCCATACATATATGTATGTATACATGCATGCATGCATGCATCCATACATACATATATCTATGTATGCAATATATATGAATACATAGATACATGTATGTATTGATGCATGCATCCATACATCTATGGATAGATACATGTATCTATGTATGTATGGATGGATGCATGCATGGATACATGTATGTATGGATGAATTTATGCATGTATCTACATATACATACATGTATCTATGTATGTATACATGTATGCATCCATATATATGTATGCATACATGTATACATACATAGATACATGTATGTATACATCCATACATGCATGCATCCATGTATCTACGTATACATACATGTATCTATGTATGTATACATGTATTGATTCATATATATATATGCATACATGTATGTATACATACATACATGCATGCATGCATGCATCCATACATATATCTATGCATGTGTCCACTTAAATACGTATACATACATAGATATGGATGCATACATGTATACATACATCGATACATGTATGTATACATGCATATATGCATGCATGCATGCATCCATACACATATCTATGCATGCATGTATCTATGTATACATACATGTATGCATCAATATATATGTATGCATACATGTATCCATACATAGATACATGTATGTATATATACATGCATGCATGCATGCATCCATATATATATATCCATACATATATCTATGTATGCATGCATGCATGCGTGCATCGATACATACATATATCTATGTATTCAATATATGTATATACATAGATACATGAATGTATGGATGGATGCATGCATGCATGTATACATACATATATACATGTATGCATGGATGGATTCATGCATGCATACATGCATACATACATATATCTATGTATACATTGCATACATACATAGATATATCTATGCATTTATGCATGTATACAAATATATATATATATATATATGTATGTATAAATGCATGCATGCATACATAGATATATATATGTATGGATATATGCATATGGATGGATGCATGCATACATGTATACATACATAGATGCATGTATGTATACATAGATACATGTATGTATGGATGGATGCATGCATATGTATTTATGCATGGATGGATACATATATCTATGTATGCATGCATGCATGCAAGCATACATAGGCATGCATGCATGCATATATACATAGATACATGTATGTATGAATGGATGGATGCATGCATGCATACATACATACATATATCTATGTGTGCATAAATGTCTATGTATGCATGCATTTATGCACACATAGATATATGTATGTATGTATGCATGCATGCATACATATATATGTATTCATGGATATATATACATACATACATACATGTATGTTTGTATGTATGCATCCATCCATGCATACATATGTATGCATGCATATATATACATACATGCATGCATATATATACATACATGTATACATGTATGTACGTATGTATATATTCATACATGCATACATATGTATGCATGCATATACATACATACATACATACATACATGTATACATGCAGAGATACATAGATCGGTACATAGATACATGTATTTATGAATATATGAATGCATACATACATATACATATACATATATGTGTATATACATATACGTATACATGCATACATAGATATATGTATCTATGCATACATACATGGATAAATGTATGCATCCATACATACATATATGTATACATGCATACATACATGTATACATGGATGTATACATACATCTATGCATGCATCGATTTATACATATATATATGTATGTATATATACATACATGCATGCATGCATGCATCCATACATACATATATCTATGTATGCAATAAATATGGATACATAGATACATGTATGCATGGATGCATGCATGCATATATCCATACATATATCTATGCATGCATGCAGCCATCAATACATACATGTATACATGCACGTATCCATACATACATACATAGATACATGCATGCATGCATAGATATATGTTTTGATATATGTATGGATCCATGCATGCATCCATACATACATACATGTATACATGCATGCATACATATATCTATACATATATCTATGAATGCATGCATGTATCTACATATACATACATGTGCATACATATCTCTATACATATATCTATGCATGCATGCATACATGTATCTACCTATACATACATGTATCTATGTATGTATACATGTATGCATCCATATAGATGTATGGATACATGTATCCATACAAAGATACATGTATGTATATATACATGCATGCATGCATGCATCCATACATATATCTGTACATATATCTATGTATGCATGCATGCATCGATACATATATATATATATCTATGTATGTAATATGTATGTATACATAGATACATGTAGGTATGGATAGATGCATGCATGCATCCATACATATATCCATACATATATCTATGCATGCATCCATCCATCCATACATGCATGTATCTATGTATATATGTATGTATGCATATGCATTCATAGATACATGTATCTGTGGATGCGTGCATGCGTAGATATATATATGCATGCATGCATGGATGCATGCATACATGTATCTATGTATGTGATGCAAGAGCATCAAGAGGTATAAGGACAATCTTGTGTCACCCAAAAAAATGTACTTAGACTTAGTTTCTATTTCATGTGTTTTCATTTTTGGCTACCCATTTGGGTCAAATAAAGGTTCTAACTCTCATAGTTTCACTATTAGTGTTCTAGGATAGAGTATTTGAACACTTTGAGATAGGTGTAAATGTCAAAAAAAATAGGAGTATGTAATTGAGCCATCATTTTGGTATACTAGAAGGTGTAAATTGGCTAGATGAATGTAATTGTAATTTAGAGCATTTCAGAAAAAAAATCAGGTCAAAAGGCCCCATGGTTTGAAAGTTATTGCAATTTTTCAATTTTTGGAGACCTCCTAAGAATGCTTCAAAGTCAAGTTATGGGGCATTAAATGACCTTGAAAAGGGACAAAAAATGGGGGATGAGCAAAGCCTATCCATAGGGCTATAGAGCACTTCAAGAGCTTTTTAGAAATGTAAACAGTTTGTCAATCGGAGCTGTGGTTCAAAAATTATGTCTCCCGAAAGTTCAGTTACCATTTTTGTATTCTTCTAGATTTGTACCAACTTCTAACATGGCTTTTGGAGCATTCTACTTGGTCAGTAGATACCTACTAGCACTTTCTAAAATGTATTCCTAGTCCTTAACCCTCCAGGATCTATTTAAGGACATTTCTAGCATTGTAAAAGGCAGTTTGGAGTGGAGTTTGAGAGGAGGTACTGAAAGAAGAAATTATCTCCAAGGTTATGCTACTGTAAGCCCATAGGGCATGTTTTGAAGTCTATTATCTTGGTACTAAAAGTATTAGCTTATTTACAAAGTTAATAAAATTTTCCTTTCTTTTTATGTCCATTCTGTGCTTGGGTGGTGTCTGCATCAAGTGGTATCAGAGCTGGTTTTCCTGAGTGTGTAGATAGAGCATCGATTGTGAGGCAGTTTGCACAAGGACTGTATGGTTGTGGGTTTTAGTTAAGAAAATTCCTCCATGAAGAGAGCATGGTGTAAGGGCTGGAGCTATTAATCCTAAGGAGGTTAGAGCCCTCCAAAGGCAGGTACAAGCATTGCAGAAGGAGCTCTGTAGAGGAACAAATGTTGCCGCAGGTGATGACAGTGAGGATGAAAATGAAGAAGAAGAAATTGGACCAAAATGGGAATTTGACAGGGAAGTTTTGACTTAGGAAGAGGAAAGGCTTTTTAGGGCCATTACTAAGTTTTGGAAAAGACCTACAATTGATGTGGGTGTATTTTTAGAAAATCTGAAACAAGATGAGTTGATCAACTGGATCAATGAACTGAAAGAATACTTTGAGTATGAGGATATCAGGGACCCAGATAGGGTTAAGTTTTCAAAGGCCAAACTAAAAGGCCATGCCAAAATTTGGTGGCAAGAGGTTCAATTGGAAAGAAACATAAGAGAAAAGGAGAAGATCACAAGGTGGGATTGCATCGTGGACAAATTGAAAAAGTAGTTCATTACTATGGACTATGAGCTTGATTTGTTTAAAAAGATGCATGGGCTAAAGCAAGTAGGAAGATCAGTCCAAGAATACAGAAGAGTTTTATCAAATTTTGATTAGAGCAGGGCATGTAGAAGCAAATAAGGAGAAGGTTGCTCGTTATATCAGTGGGTTGCAACCTAGCATCTGGGAAGAATTTAGTCTGGTAAGAATGACTAGCATTGAAGAGGCATACCAATTTTCCCTATGAGTCAAAGAGAAGCTGAATAAAAGGTTTGAAGGGAGACAAAAAGGGCGTGGTCAAGGAGGAAGGGGAAGTAGTAGGTCATCTGGAGGCTAAAATGAAATCCAAAAGAAAAATGAAGATGTGGGTACTAGTAAAAACCAAAGGAATGAGGGTTTCAATTGCTCCCATGATCAAGACTATGGAAATCAAAGAGGAAGAGGTAGAGGATGTGGACAAGGAAGAGGAGGCTTCTGTGGTACCTGTTTCAATTGCAATGAAGAAGGTCATCATGCCTTTAAATGCCCTCAATGACAAAGAAGGACAGATAGGAGAGCTGAGGGTCAAGCTAGGGTTGCTCATGTGAATGAGGATGCACAATCATCACATTCAGAGGATGCACAGAGATGAGAGACTTTAATGAATGAAAGGGTCCTACTAAGTGGTGATATTGATCTAGGACAAAGGAGGAGTTTATTCCATACTAGGTGCAAATGTGAGAATTTTTTTTTTTGATGTAATCATTGATGGTGGTAGCACTGACAACTTGGTGCTAGAGTAGATGGTCTCTAAGCTGAAGCTCAAGAGGGAGAAACGCACCCAGTCATATTGGATTGCTTGGATGAAAGATGATCATAAGGTCCTGGTAAGTGAAAAATGTCAAGTGAAATTCAAAATTGGGAGTTACCATGATGAAGTTCTCTATGATGTTATTCCAATGGATGTTTGCCATCTTTTGTTGGGTAGACTATTGCAGTTTGATAGGCATGCAGTACATGATGGTCATGCAAACACATACTCTCTAACAAAGGATGGAATTCACCATAAATTGAAGCCCATGAAAAAGGAAGGTGAAAAGGTATGTAGCAGTGCTAGGATTTGTCTTGTTGATGGAAGAAAGTTTTTAGATGGAGTGAAACATCAGCATATGTGCTATGCTTTGATTCCTAGGAAAGATAAAGAAGGTAGTAGTGAAATACCACTTGAAGTTTCATATTTACTAGGAGAGTTTAGAGATATTGTCTTTGATAATATTCCAGAAGGATTGCCACTAGTAAGGCAAATCAGTCATCATATAGATCTAATTCCAAGAGCTAGTTTGCCTAACAATGCTGCTCATAGGATGAGTCCTACTAAAATAGAGGAGCTAAATAGACAGGTTCAAGAGGTATTGAGGAAGAGCTTGATTCGGGAGAGCCTGAGTCCATGTGTAGTACCTACAGTACTAGCACCAAAGAAGGATGGAGAGTGGAGGACATGTATAGACTCTTAAGCTATAAATAGGATAACCATCGAGTACCGGTTTCCTTTGCCAAGAATGGATGATCTTATGGACTGCTTGAGTGGAGCTCAGTATTTCACAAAAAAAGATCTCAAGAGTGGCTATCATTAGATATGGATACAAGAAGGAGATGAGCGGAAAATGGCCTTCAAGACAAAGGAGGATCTTTATGAGTGGTTAGTCATGCCCTTTGGATTGACGAATGCCCCAAGCACCTTCATGCGGCTTATGAATGAGGTACTTAAGAAGTTCTTCGAAAAAAATTTTATTGTCTATTTGGATGATATTTTAATTTTCAGCAAGACTTTGCAAGAACATTTATTGCATATTTTTAGTGTCCTTGAAAGGTTAAGGGAAGAGAAACTGTTAATTAATTTGAAGAAGTGTATCTTTGCAAAAAGGGAGTTATTCTATTTGGGGTTTGTTATATCACCTGAATGTCTCAAAATGGATCTAGAAAAGGTAAAAGCCATCTTGGAGTGGCCTACTCCAAGGTCTACTACTGAGGTAAGATCATTTCATGGTCTGGTTAGTTTTTATAGGAAGTTTATTAAGAATTTCAGTGGCATATGTGCATCCCTAACTGACACAATAAGAGGGGATAGAAAATAGTTCAAATGGACTGCAGCAACTACGAGAAGTTTTGAAAGGCTAAAAAACAAGGTGACAGAACAACCTGTGTTGGCACTTTTAAATTCTAGAAAGGTGTTCCAGGTGGATTGTGATGCTAGTGGTAGCACTATTGAGGCTGTATTCAGCCAATATGGTAAGCCTATTGCATATTTTAGTAAAAATTTGAATGATGCAAAGAAGAAGTATTTTTTTTATGATCAAGAGTTCTATGCAATAGATATATGTATATATGCATGCATGCCAATCTATGTACATATATATGTACATACATACATATGCATGCATGCATACATACATATATATATGTATTCTTGCATATACATACATACATACATACATGTATACATGCATGTAGGTATGTATACATCCATACATGCACACATACATGCAAGATATATGTATGTATGGATGGATGCATGCATACATGTAAACATACATAGATACATGTATGTATGTATGGATGCATGCATGGATCTATACATATATCCATACATATATCTATGTATGGATATGTATATATATATCTTGCAAAATTTTATTATTAAAAAAAAAAGAGTGAGAGAGAAAAAGAGAAGAGAAAAAAAATTATAGAGGAGAGAGAAAGTGATGAAAATAGAAAGAAGAAAAATTGAAAATAGAAAAAATGGAGAAAAGAGGAATTTTTATTTTCAAGGTGCATTGGTGGCATAAATAGAAAATAATAAAAAATAGTTTTCATTCCATTAATCGAGGTGTGTAGGTGGAAATTTAGAAGTTTGTGAAAAGTTCCTTAAATCATGCATTTAATATTTGTTGGGTGCTTAGTTGTATTTGGGTGGAAATTTAATATTTATTTAAAGGTAGTTGTATTTACCTTTTATCCCACATTGGTTGTGTTTGTAATGTCTTGGGTTAGAAGTTCCTATTTAGGCAAGGCTTATTATCATTTGTAATCAAGTTCAAGAAATAGAAGTTCTTGAATTGCAAGCTCTTGAAATGTAATCTCTTCTAATGAATTTCAAGTATTAATGGAATTTTTATGAAGCATTTTGTCATCTCTCTCTATCTCCATATTATTATTTTTTGGTTGTGAGGTTGTACGGGTGGCGTTCCCATCATCAATGGTATCAGATCCTAGTTGTTCTTTAGTGTACAAGCAAATCACCAAAGTGTGAGGTAGTTTGTACCAGGACCTTGGTTGGGTGAAGTTTAGCGGAGTAGGAATTCCTGAGCGTGCAGGCAGATCGCCGAATGTGAGGTAGTTTGCACCAGGACCTTGAGTTGGGTGAAGTTTGTCAAGAAGTTCTTGATTATGTAGACAGATCGCCGACTGTGAGGTATTTTTCACAAGGTTCTTGTGTTACATGAGATTTTTCTTCTAAAGACTTGATTATGGAGAAGAGAAAGAAGAAAATGACTTTTTTGATTGGATGGATTCTAAGGATTTCTCGACTTGAGAAATTTAGAACAAGAAATAAATAATCATTGCTAGTTGATTTGTAGAAGCAAGTGAATGAATTAGAAGCTGAGTTGCAAAAAAGAAGAGCATATCACCAGAAAAAAGATGTTGATAATTCCTTGGATGTGAAAAAGAAAGATGATCCAGTAGAAGAGCAAGCAGATGAAGAGGAAATTATTTGTGAACCTAAAGTTGAAGAAGTTGAAAGAAAAGAGGACGAGCATGAAGATGGCAAGATTTATGAACCTAAAATAGATCAAGATGATTTGAAGATTGTAGCAATGGAGGAAAAGTATAGTGCCTTTGTTGGAGATCAAGCAAGTGGAGTAGTTGCATGCATTATTGATGACATAAAAGAGGCAAGCAAAGATGAAGATTTCAATGAGGTAAACTCTTATGAATCATGGAGTGTTGTCTTTGATATGAGTTTAAAATATATTGATGATGGTTTGCATGAGGATCTTGTTAGTGATGTGTGGTATGCAAAGGAAGATTGGTATGGTGTTGCTGGGTTTATTACAGGTATGATTAATTCAACAAGATTGGATGAGGATGAGAGTTATACTTGGATAGAGTTCATTGCAGAAGAGAGATTTCAGCAGCAAACACTTGTTCCAGTCAGGTGTTGGAAAAGAAGAAAGAAGGAAATATATCGGCACTAGATACTTGTTCCATTTATGTGTTGGAGGAAGAGAAGAAAAAAATCTCAATAGTGCTTACTTCATTTTTTGAATCCATATTCACAAAATTTTTCCTACCATGGGAGTCGGATGTAGAAGCATCATGCATTAGAAAAAAAATTGTGGAAGATTTGCATGTTAGTTTTCTTGTCTCTATTGAGGTGGAAGCTTGTGGTGAAGATGAAGATGGTTGTATATCTTTCTTTTGGCATCAAAGTGTGGGACACACTTTTCTATCTACCAAGGGACTCTGATGCAAGAGCATCTTGCAAAACTTTATTATTAAAAGAGAGAGAGAGAGAGAGAGAGAGAGAGAGAGAGAGAGAGAGAGAGAGAGAGAGAGAGAGAGAGAGAAGAGAAAAAAAAATTATAGAGGAGAGAGAAAGTGACAAAAATAGAAAGAAAATAAAAAAAATTGAAAATAGGAAACATGGAGAAAAGAGGAATTTCTATTTTCAAGGTGCATGGGTGGCATAAATAAAAAATAATAAAAAATAGTTGTCATTCCATTAATTGAGGTGTATAGGTGGCAATTTAGAAGTTTGTGGAAAGTCCCTTAAATTAGGCATTTAATATTTGTTGGGTGCTTAGTTGTATTTGAGTGGGAATTTAATATTTATTTAAATGTAGTTGTATTTACCTTTTATCCCACATTGGTTGTGTTTGTAATGTCTTGGATTAGAAGTTCCTATTTAAGCAAGGCTTATTATCATTTGTAATCAAGTTGGGAAAATAGAAACTCTTCAAGTGAAGCCCTTCAAGTAGAAGTTCTTTGTATGTAATCTCTTGTAAGGAAGCTCGAGAAGTAGAAGCTTGGGAAGTAGAAGTCTTCAAGAAGAAGCTCTTTGTTGTAAGCTCTTCTAGTTGGAAGCCTTTAGTCAGGAATCTCTCTTTTATTGTAAGAATTTGGAGTCCTTTCATTTGGAGAATATTGTAATGAATTTCAAGTATTAATGGATTCTTTATGAAGCATTTTTGTCATCTCTCTATCTCCATATTTTTTCATTTTTGGCTGTGAGTTAGTATGAGTGGTGTGGCCCATCATCAATGATGCATTCATGAATGCATCATACATAGATACATGTATGCATGGATGCATGCATGCATAGATATATCTATGTATGCATGCATGCATGAATACATAGATATATATGTATGTATGGACATATGCATATGGATAGATATGAATATGTATGAATATATGCATAGATATGGATATATGCATGGATGTATATATATATATATATATATATATATATATATGCATGCATGCATACATGCATCCATGCATCATACATAGGTAAATGTATGTATGGATGCATTCATGCATACATATATCTATGTATGGATGCATGCATGCATACATAGATATATATGTATTTATGGATATATGCATATGAATATATATACATGTATGCATGCATGCATCCATACATACATCCATACATACATCAATCCATACATACATCTATCTATCTATATATGTATTGCATGCATGCATATGCATACATACATATATATGTATGCATATATGTATACATCTATGTAGTCATGCATCCATACATATATATATCTATGTATACATTGCATACATACATGGATATATCTATGCATGCATGCATGTATCCATAGATATATATATGTATGTATGTATGTATGCATGCATGCATATCTATGTATGTATACAATGTATACATAGATATATCTATGCATACATACATAGATATGTATGCATATATGTATACATCTATGCAGTCATGCATCCATACATATATATATCTATGTATACATTGCATACATACATGGATATATCTATGCATGCATGCATGTATCCATAGATAGATATATATATATATATATATGTATGTATGTATGTATGTATGTATGTATGTATGTATGTATGTATAGATATATCTATTTATGTATGCAATGTAAACATATATGTATACATCTATGCAGTCATGCATCCATACATACATATATCTATGTATACATTGCATACATACATGGATATGTCTATGCATGCATGCATGTATCCATATATATATATGTATGTATGTATGTATGTATACATAGATATATCTATTTATGTATGCAATGTACACATAGATATATGTATGTATGGATGCCGGCATGCATACATACATATATATGTATGCATCTATATACATATATACATGTATGGATATATGCATGCACGCATGCATAGATGCATGCATGTGTGTATGCATCCATACATATATATGAATGCATGCATATATATATACATACATACATACATGTATACATGTATGTATGCATGTATACATAGATGGATGGATGGATGTATGCATCGATGCATGCATGTATGTATGCATGCATACATGCATATTCATACATACAAGATATATACATATATACATGTATGTATGTATGTATGCATCCATACATACATATATCTATGTATACATTGCATACATACATAGATATGCATGCATGCAATATGTATGTATACATGCATGTGTGTGTGCCAATACATACATACATACATGCATACATAGATATATGTATCTATACTTACATACACATCCATACATACATGTATGCATACATACATAAACGTATGTATGATGCATGGATGCCTGCATGTTTGTGTATCAATACATACATACCTACATGTACGTATGTATGTGTATGTATGTGTATGTATGTATGCATGCATGTATGTATGCATGCTTGCATACATACATATACATGTGTATGATGCATGCACACATACATATATGTATGCAATATACATACACACATGTATGTATGTATGTGTATGGATGCATGCATGCATACATACATATACATATACATACATATACATGTACATATACATATACATAACCATGCATACATACATATACATATACATATATGCATGCATATGCATGCATACATATACATATATGTATATATATATATATATATATTTATGCATGCATGTATACATACATAGATACATGTATGAATGGAAGCATCCATCCATACATGCATCTATGGATGTATGCAAGCATGCATGCATACATGTATACATACATTTATACATGTATGTATACATAGATGCATGCATGCATGAATGCATATGCAATATGTATGTATACATAGATACATGTATGTATGGATGGATGCATTCATACATGTATACATACATATATACATAGATATTGCATACATAGATATATACATATATCTATGTATACATTGCATACATAAATAGATATATCTATGTATACATTGCATACATAAATAGATATATCTATAGATACATAGATATATCTATAAATACATAAATATATCTATGCATGCATGCATGCATATCTATGTATGTATGCAATATATACATAGATATATATATGTATGGGTTCATACATACATAAATACATGTATACATCTTGTATGTATGCATACATGTATACATGTATGTATGTATGTATATATATGCATTCATACATATATATGTATAGATGCATACATGGATGCATTGATGCATACATCCATACATGTATGTATGTATATAGATGCACACATATATATTTATGTATGCATGCATGCATCCATACATACATATATCTATGTATACATTGCATACATACATACATATATCCATGCATGCATACATACATAGATATATCTATTATGACAATACTGACGATTTGGTTAGTGGCTTGGGATGTTATGCACGGGGGATGGTTAGGACCCATGATGGCCTTATGATGCTATTGACGAATGGGAGGATCTGCATAATTAGTTTGGTTATTTTGTTCTTGAGATTTATTTCTATTCATTGCGATATTTTTTTTTTTTCTTTGATGTTTATTTTAGTACGTTCTTTGCTATTATGGTTTACATGGATAGATGTTCTCCTTTCTATGTTGTTCTTGCACTCGAGTGTTCATTCCTTGAACTTTTGTGGATCTGGTACTCCCTAGTGTGGGGGTTCTTTGCTCTATTTTTTGTCCCTTTTTGCTTCTGGGAGTGTTTTCGTGTTCCTATGGGGGACATTTGTTCAGTATGATGCGACACTTTAAAAAGTATTGTACGTCCATGCAAACTATGTCATACGACACTGTAAAGTATTGCATGCCTTCTTGAGAAATATCGTACAACACTAGAAGAGTGTCGCATGCTATCTTGAGAAATGTCGTACGATGCTGAAAAGTGTCGCAGGCCTTAAGGAGAAGTGTCACACTCTCTTAGTAAAAAGTGTCACATGGTTTTTGTGAAAAACTTGCGCATGCCATCAGCAGGCACTTTTCTTTGTGATCTGATATTTTTGTGAGTTGCTTTGGATACCCTTTTGGGTGTTCTTCGAGCCTATGTTGTTGCATCTTGTATTCTAGTGGTTTTCATTCTATGCAGTTATTCATTTTCTGTTGTTGTCTCTTGGCATTTAAAATATATCGATTAAGTATAAGTTGACATATATTTAATTTCTTATACTTAAGATATATTTTAATAAATTCAACCAATCTTTTGAGATAGGTTTTAGACCTCTCGGAGATAAGTTATGGATTCTAGAAAATTACAGGGCTTTAGAAATCTAGACCTAGTCAATTTTTCAGGGCTTCAAGATTTCAGGCTTAGATAAATTTTAAGATTTTGCATTTATCCTAACTTTGTGTTTTGTTGATGAGTGGTCATTTCTTGAGCCCTTATCATGTGTGTTTTCATTGTTGGCTTTGTTTGTGTGTGTCAATTTGGTAGTGACATTTGGAGATTCGTTGGTAGCCGAGATTGTGGTGAAGTCTTCCATTGTGATCATTGTGATCCCTGTATGATGTTGTCATGTGCATTTATACTTGTAAAAAAAAATATTTTGGCTTGTATTCCATCCTTGTTTCCAAGGATCTCTAGGCGGGGCATTACATCTGGTATCAGAGCCCATGTTCAAACATTGGGATCTCTGTGTTTATGTTGCCCATGTAGTTGTTGTTGCCTTGGTTGAGTGTGAGTGTCTTGGTGAGAACTCATGATCTTTTTTGCTTTGTTATTTAGTCATGATGGACTCGCTTTTTGAGTAGATGCAACTAGAGTAGTGTGTGGAGAAGGAAGTGAGTCTTCCTTGTTTGGTTGGCGAATCGATGTGCCTTGTTTGGTTGGTTGCTTGTGTGAAACTCTTTGGATGGAACCACTGATTGGTGTCCATGTGTTGGTTTGTGTGCCTCTTTTTGTTTCTCCTTGTTGAGTAGGTGCATTGTTTCCCTATTTTCTCCTGATTGTAAGTTGATGAATGAATCTTATTTGTGATTCTATGGTTTATCTTTAGGGTGATAAAATGGTTCCTTTCATTAAAAATGAGTGTTTACTATGAATCATTACAAGTAGTAGTTTTACATTATATCCTTGGGTAAATGACTTAAGTCCCCAATCTGATTGCTCCTTAAGCTTATGCAAAACTATATTAATTTGATGGATATTTAAATGTTGCATTGCATGGAAATTATTGTTGTCTACATATGCATGTGGTTACTAATGGTATACTACTTGATGTGCGTGAGTGTGTTCTCTAGTGATGCTAGGATGATGTATTCCTTAGCATTGTGTGGTGATTTATCCCTCTTGTGTGACTGTACTCAGTCATCACCTGTAATGTGATTTGTTTGATGCCTTATTTTATTTGGCTAGAGGTACTTTCCTCATGTTGTTGGGCTAGCATTGGTTTTCAATATTTTCCTCTCTTGGAGTAGTCATCAAATTTTATCTATCACTCTCTTTGTGACAGTTGTCACATTTGACTTATTTTTGAAATGAGCTCTTTTTGGTACTTACTGCTAGAATTGATATTTCCCCCAGTTGGGCTTCTTGATTATGTTTCATGATGATTATTCTGAATGTGTTTTACTGCTACCCAGTTGTGTGTTGTGACTCTATCATGTTCATCTCGAACCTCTGGTAGTACGTTCAAGGGGTAATATCATGGAGAACATGCTAGTGTGTATTTGTTAAATTTAAAGTTGTTATTGTAACTAAATGGTTTAAATGGTGATTGAACTTAATGTTATTTTTGAAAGAAATTGAAACATATGTACTTGTTTTATGGTAAGTGACTCTTAGACCCTTGCTTGAAAATCTTTCATTTCATTATGCATTAGTGCTTATGTTATGTTTAATTAATGAAATTACAAAAGAGGAATAATGATGGTTTCAATGTGTGTACTACCTTTCACTCCATGTCTTATGTTGTTTTGGGCATGTGTGCTCTTGTGTGGATTTGGACGTTTTGTCCGTCACTTGTCTTAGTGGCCAAGACTATTGTTTTTCCTTTGTGGTTTTGTCTTGAGTGGTGATTCAGATCATAGGTTTTAAGTCTCTCTTAGCTTCTTCATGTTGTAGCCCTTTTTGATATCTTTTCGATGATTTTTGAATGGATTCAATCCAAATCCAAACATGAAATCTATGGCTTCTGGAGTTGTTAATCGATGTTCTAAGTACCTTTTCGAGTAGAGGCCAATTCAATCATGACATATCATACTTATGGCCATTGGAGAAGTTTAACTCTTCATGTTGTTCATAATGGAAGAGTTACCTTGTCTTCATAATCTACTGGGTACTTGCTGGAGGTCATGCTTGGATTTTTGTGTTTCTATTTGCACAGAACCACCCTTGTGAGGTGTAGTGTGCTTTGTGAGCATTTCTTGCTCTTGGATGATATTGCCTTGTCATTTGTGAGTGACTCAATTCCTTGATTAGTGACTAAATGCATACATACATGCATGCATCTATATATCCATGCATACAAACATAGATCTATATATATATATATATACTTACATACATATAAATGCATGCATACATACATATGTATGCCTCCAAGATATATACATATGTGTATGTATACATAGCATACATACGTAGATATATCTATGCTAAATGCATACATACATGCATGCATGCATATATATATATGTACATGCATATATATATATATATATATATATATATATATACATACATACATACATATGCATCCATACATATGCATGCATGCATACATGCATCCATATATATATATCCATACATGCATGCATGCATGAATCCATACATATATCTATGTATGCATGCATATATATATATGTACATACATACATATGCATGCATGCATACATGCATCCATCCATATATCTATGTATACATAGCATACATACATAGATATATCTATGCATGCATGCATGTATACATAGATATATATGTACATACATACATATGCATGCATGCATATATATACATACATACATACATGTATGCATGTATGTATGTATGTATGCATCCATACGTGCATACATACATGAAAGATATATGTATGCATGGATGGATGCATGCATATGTATGTATGTATGGATGGATACATATATCTATGTATGCATGTATGGATGCATGCATCCATAGATAGGCATGCATGCATATATACATATATACATGTATGTATAGATAGATGCATGCATGCATGCATCTATACATATATCCATACATAAATATATCCATACATTGCATACACACATAGATATATCTGTGCATGCATGCATACATAGATATATGTATGTATATGTATGTATGCATCCATAATTCCATACATACATGCAAGATATATGTATGTATGGATGGATGCATGCATATGCATGTACATATGGATGTATACATATATCTATGTACATGCATACATACATGCAAGATATATGTATGTATAGATGGATGCATGTATGTATATACATACATACATACATGTATACATGCAGAGATACATATATCGATACATAGTGTAATGCCCTATACGGAGATCCTTGGAAACAAGGATTCAAATCAAGCCAAGATTTTTTTTTTTTTTTACAAGTATGAATGCACAAGAAAACATCATACAGGGATCAAAAAGATCGTAATGGAAGACTTCAACACAATCCCGACAACCAACGAATCTCTGAATGCCACAACCAGACTGACACACACAAACAAAGCCAACAACCACCACAACAAGATGATGGCACAGAAAAAAACCACTCATCAACAAAACACCAAGCTGGGGTAAAATGTAGAATCCCGAAATTTGGCTAAGCCTGAAATCTTGAAGCCCTAAAAATTGGCTAAGTCTAGATTTTTGAAGCCTTGAAATTTCCTAGAATCCATAACTTATCTCCAAGAGGTCTGAAACCTATCTCAAACGATTTGTTGCATATATTAAAATATATCTTAAGTATAAGGAATTATACTTAAACGATATATTTCAAACCCCTAGGAAAACTGTTTTGAACCAGGAAGGTGTAAAAACCAAAAGGGTGTCCAAAACCAACTTTCAAACTTTCATCCGACAAGGCTAGATAGCCCTTGTTTCTCACGCGAGAAAGAAAATTGGTCTAGAGTTTCGAGCGAGATCTTTCACCACTTCACGCGAGAAAGTGAGTACTTCATGCAAGGACTACTAAGCTTCGTGTGAGGATTCACATTCTCACACAAGGATTCCTATGCGTCGTGTGAAAATTTACATTCTTGCATGGGAAGTGTATTCTTTCATGCGAGGAAGAAACAGTCTCACACGAGGAAGAAACAATCTCTCGCGAGGAAGAAATAGTCTTGCGTGAGGAAAAAAATCAGCGTGACACAAAACACAAACAAAAAGCTAAACAAACAAGGAAACCTCTACACCAAGGAGTACCGGATCCACTTAAATCGAGAAATGAACACTCGAGAGCATTAACAGCAAGGAAAGAGGAACATCTAACCATCTAAAACATAAAAGCAAAGCACATACTAAAATAAACATCACAATGAACAAAGATACATCTCAGAACTAAACAACCAAATAAGTGTGCGGTTCCTCCCAACCGTCAATAGCATCATAAGACCATCATGGGTCCTACCCATCCCCCACGCATAACATCCCAAGCCACCGACCAAATCTTCAGTACTGTCTTAATAGGGACATCATTACTAAAAACATGCAACAATATAAGCACAAGGAAATCTAACATGCTAGTGATAACGCATAAGATAATCCTACAGTAGATAACATCACCTATCACATGCTAAAAAATAGTAAGCAATAGATGTACTACTAAATCAAATAACATCATCTAATCATATGCTAAATATCATGATAAGGGAATGTGTCAAGTAAACTAACATCATCTAAACATGATATCCAAGCATTCCAATGAAAGCATAAATCACAAGAAAGCATACTCCGAAACCTGAAGTACCAAGTGAAGACATATAGCAATGGTCACACTAGGACCAAAGATCATCTCTGTACACCGATCCCTAGCAGTGGTGAAGGTAGCTATGCCTCCCAACCACGTGGCACCCGTAGGTCCACACCTGTCGTGCTGATGGAGATAATGATCCAACCACAAACACACAAAAGCACAACATCCAAGGCTAACACTCACGCCAGATAGTATGATGGCTGCAACCAAGAACCTAAGACAATGCAAGGAGTACAGGTCCTGGTCAGACACTCAAAAGGCTGCTATGTAGGGACTGACATCATGGAGAGTCGCTTGGGATCAACAAGCCCAAGCTAGTATAGACAGCTACTCTTCTCAACAGAAGGTGCACAACCTAGGGCAGCTACTCTTCACGACGGAAGGTGCACAACCCACACAATTTAATTATCTTGTATTTATTACCACCCAAAGTTTTAATTTAATTATCACTTATATAAAACTTCCTCTGCCAACTGGGAAGTAGTCACCAGGTTACAAGATAGAAGCCCCCTCCATATGCTACCCTACCCTACCCATGCTCATCCTACGACAAGTTCCCGTGGGCATGCATACTCCCATCCCAACCCCAATGATCATAACTTTCGAAAAATTCACAGAAGATCGGGCCTCGCAAGTCACCCAACAAATGTATGCATACGTACTCATGTGTGGCGCACCACCATCACGAAGATCATAACACAAGGACAGGAATGAGAACACAATGCAAAGAAAACACCCAACTGAAAGTGACACGGGAAGGACGGATTTTGAACGAATCCCAAAGCCAATAAAATCATACATCATGAAATCACTCAACCGGCCTCAATTCGAGAGTACGGATGCAACAAAACCCATAACAAGTATAAAATTACTCAATTGAACACAAAGTCAAGAGTATGGATGCAACACGCATCCCAATGCAACATAAAAGTGCAAAAGTGGTCTGACTGATATCCAAATGGATCATCAAGGTCCACGAACCACATTGTGGCAAGAAAACTTGATAAAACAGGGCAGCATGCAAAACGAGGTAAAAACCCCAAAAATTTGGAAAACTACAAAATTATAACCCATTTGGCCTTTGGGTTCAAAACCTCTAAAAATTCAAAAATAAATGGAATCGAACACCATATGCAAAAATGTCTAGCATAATGGCATAAAATTCCAAACCCTCATCCCAAAAAATAGAGAAATGTTCATACCCGCCCAACCGGATAGAACTAGCCTACAGAAACGGAGGGGAACACTAGTTCTCAGCCTCCAAACAAATGGCTACCAAAAATAGAAGCTAAAACAGAGAAGAAACAATAAAACGGGAAAGCCCTACCTCATATCCAAAAGGGCAAAATGGAAATCTGAACCATAAAATAAGTATCCCGCAGAAGTAGCTGAAAATCACAGCAATCCAAGGTTTCCTCGAGATGGATCCAATGAGCTCCAACCTCGCGACGATCCCACGCCCGTAGCTCCCACAACTAACAAAACAGTAAATCCTCATGACGAGGATTTTGGGTTTTACTTTCCAACTTTCCAATTTGAAAGTGAGAACTGAGGAATTAAATTCCTTTTTGGATACTTATTCACTTTTCAAGTGAATAATCGATTAGGGCATTTAACTAGCCAATCCAGTTAACCCCTAATCGACCCAAATGAAAATAGGCTATTCCTATAAATAGGAATTCATCTATGGAAAAGCTGCCAGAAATTAAAATAAATCAATTAAAAAGCTCAAAAACTCAAAAACACATAAATCTCCTTAATAACTTTCGCGACAATCCAAACCTCTAAATGCACAGACACGCTTACTGGTCTAATCACATAATGCAAATGAGTTTGGATTTAATAATCATCAAAAGGTTTAAATTAAACATTTAATTAAGGATATGTCGACCATACAAAGGTGACATTGGTAAAATATGAATGGTTGAATCACTAACTCCATGTGCCACTGCCAGGGATATAATCCTGCACACTAAACAACATGATCAAGTGCAATTGCATATAATAATATAGCTGAAGCAATAAATGCATTAAATAACCTAATTTAACCATTTATTTAATTATATTAAAATAATCTATTTACATCATTCACGTTTGCAAAAGCCATAGCAACGCAAGAATGAAGTAAATAACCATAGCACTAAATCCATCACATAACAAAATCAGAGGTATGTCCAAATACCAGATAACCAGATAACATCATAAAACACACTGTCATCTCAAAATGGCATCATCATGCAATATGATTAACTGAACAACATAGTAGTCTAAAATCTATGATACTGAAATCAAAGTATAACATCTAACCCTCGGGTCGTCTCAAATGTAAACATAACATTAGTAACAAATATCTCTCTAATAAAAAATATAACAAGGTAAATCTCCGCAGCACATAACCCAATAAATCAACATGGACAATCCATTTCTAATCATTAATGCATTTAATAATGATTGATTATAGGTGATGACAGTGAGGATGATAATGAAGAAGAAGAAATTGAACCAGAAGGGGAATTTGACAGGGAAGTTTTGACTCAGGAAGAGGAAAGGCTTTTTAGGGCCATTACTAAGTTTGGGAAAAGAGCTACAATTTATGTGGGTGTATTTTCAGGAAATCTGAAACCAGATGAGTTGATTGACTGGATCAATGAACTAAAAGAATACTTTGAGTATGAGGATATCAGGGACCCAGATAGGGTTAAGTTTGCAAAGGCCAAACTAAAAGGCCATGCAAAAATTTGGTGGCAAGAGGTACAATTGGAAAGAAATAGAAGAGGAAAGGAGAAGATCACAAGGTGGGATCGCATCGTGGACAAATTGAAAAAGTAGTTCATTCCTGTGGACTACAAGCTTGATTTTTTTAAAAAGATGCATGGGCTAAAGCAAGCAGGATGATCAGTCCAAGAATATAAAAGATTTTTATCAACTTTTGATTAGAGTAGGGCATGCAGAAGAAAATAAGGAGAAGGTTGCTTGTTATATCAGTGGGTTGCAACCTAGCATCTAGGAAGAATTTAGTCTGGTAAGAATGACTAGCGTTGAAGAGGCATACCAATTTTCCCTATGAGTCAAAGAGAAGCTGAATAAAAGGTTTGAAGGGAGACAAAAAGGGTGTGGTCAAGGTGGAAGGGGAAGCGGTAGGTCATCTGGAGGCTGAAATGAAACCCAAAAAAAAAATGAAGATGTGGGTACTAGTAGAAACCAAAGGAATGAGGGTTTCAATTGCTCCCATGATCAAGACTTTGGAAATTAGAGAGGAAGAGGTAGAGGATGTGGACAAGGAAGAGGAGGCTTCTGTGGTACCTATTTCAATTGCAATGAAGAAGGTCATCGTGCCTTTAAATGCCCTCAACGACAAGGAAGGACAGATAGGAGAGTTGAGGGTCAAGCTAGGGTTGCTCATGTGAATGAGGATGCACAATCATCACATTCAAAAGATGCAGAAAGAGGAGAGACTTTAGTGAATGAAAGGGTCCTACTAAGTGGTGATATTGAACTAGGACAAAGGAGGAGTTTATTCCATACTAGGTGCAAATGTGAGGAAATTTTTTTTGATGTAATCATTGATGGTGGTAGCACTGAAAACTTGGTGTTAGAGTAGATGGTCTCTAAGCTGAAGCTCAAGAGGGAGAAACACACCCAATCATATTGGATTGCTTGGGTGAAAGATGATCATAAGGTCCTGGTAAGTGAACAATGTCTAGTGAAATTCAAAATTGGGAGTTACCATGATGAAGTTCTCTGTGATGTTATTCGAATGGATGTTTTCCATCTATTGTTGGATAGACTGTTGCAGTTTGATAGGCATGCAGTACATTATGGTTATGCAAACACATACTCTCTAACAAAGGATGGAGTTCACCACAAACTGAAGCCCATGAAAAAGGAAGGTGAAAAGGTATGTAGCAGTGCTAGGATTTGTCTTGTTGATGGAAGAAAGTTTTTAGATGGAGTGAAACATTAGCGTATGTGCTATGCTTCGATTCTTAAGAAAGATAAAGAAGGTAGTAGTGAAATACCACTTGAAGTTTCAAATTTACTAGGAGAGTTTAGAGATATTATCTCTGATAATGTTCCAGAAGGATTGCCACCAGTAAGGTAAATCAGTCATCAGATAGATTTAATTCCAAGAGCTAGTTTGCCTAATAATGCTGCTCATAGGATGAGTCCTACTAAAATAGAGGAGCTAAATAGACAAGTTCAAGAGGTATTGAGGAAGGGCTTGATTCGAGAGGGCCTGAGTCCATGTGTAGGACCTACAGTACTGGCACCAAAGAAGGATGGAGAGTGGAGGACATGTATAGACTCTTGAGCTATAAATAGGATAACCATCGAGTACCGGTTTCCTTTGCCAAGAATGGATGATCTTATGGACTGCTTGAGTGGAGCTCAGTATTTCACAAAAAAAGATATCAAGAGTGGCTATCATTAGATATGGATACAAGAAGGAGATGAGTGGAAAATGGCCTTCAAGACCAAGGAGGATCTTTATGAGTGGTTAGTCATGTCCTTTGGATTGACAAACGCCCCAAGCACCTTCATGCGGCTTATGAATGAGGTACTTAAGAAGTTCTTGAGAAAATTTGTTATTGTCTATTTGGATGATAGTTTAATTTTTAGGAAGACTTTGCAAGAACATTTATTGCATATTTGTATTGTCCTTCAAAAGTTAAGGGAAGAGAAACTGTTAATTAATTTGAAGAAGTGTATCTTTGCAAAAAGGGAGTTATTCTATTTGGGGTTTGTTATATCACCTGAATGTCTCAAAATGGATCTAGAAAAGGTAAAAGCCATCTTGGAATGGCCTACTCTAAGGTCTGCTACTAAGGTAAGATCATTTCATGGTCTGGTTAGTTTTTACAGGAAGTTTACTAAGAATTTTAGTGGCATATGTGCACCCCTAAATGACACAATAAGAGGGGACAGAAAAGAGTTCAAATGGACTGTAGCAGCTACGAGAAGTTTTGAAAGGCTAAATAAGTAGGTGACAGAACAACCTGTGTTGGCACTTTTAGATTTTAGAAAAGTTTTTCAGGTGAATTGTGATGTTAGTGGCAGCACTATTGAGGCTGTATTAAGCCAAGATGGTAAGCTTATTGCATATTTTAGTGAAAAATTGAATGATGCAAAGAAGAAGTATTCTATTTATGATCAAGAGTTCTATGCAATAGATATATGTATATATGCATGCATGCCTATCTATGTACATATATATATGTACATACATACATATTTATGCATGCATACATACATATATATGTATTCTTGCATATACATCCATGTATACATACATGTATACATGCATGTATGTATGTATACATCCATTCGTGCACACATACATGCAAGATATATTTATGTATGAATGGATGCATGCATACATGTAAACATACAAAGATACATGTATGTATACATAGATACATGTATGTATGTATAGATGCATGCATGCATCTATACATATATCCATACATCTATGCATATATGTATACATATAACCATACATACATATATCTATGTATACATTGCATACATACATGGATATATCTATGCATGCATGCATGCATCCATATATATATATATATATATATATATATGTATATATATATATATATATGTATATGTATGTATGTATGTATGTATGCATGCATGCATATCTATGTATGTATACAATGTATACATAGATATATCTATTTATGTATGCAATGTAAACATACATATATGTATGTATGGATGCAGGCATGCATAGATACATATATATGTATGCATCTATATACATATATACATGTATGGATATATGCATGCATGCATGCATAGATGCATGCATGTGTGTATGCATCAATACATATATATGTATGTCTGCATATATATATACATACATACATGTATACATGTATGTATGCATGTATACATAGATGCATGGATGGATGTATGCATACACCTATGTATACATGTATGCATAGATCTATGTATACATATATGTATACATCTATGCAGTCATGCATCCATACATACATATATCTATGTATAAATTGCATACATACATGGATATATCTATGCATGCATGCATGTATCCATATATATATACATATATATATATGCATGCATGTGTATCTATGTATGTATACAATGTATACATAGATATATCTATTTATGTATGCAATGTAAACATAGATATATGTATGTATGGATGCAGCCATGCATACATACATATATATGTATGCATCTATATACATATATACATGTATGGATATATGCATGCATGGGTGTATGCATCCATACATATATATGTATGCATGCATATATATACATGCATACATAAATGTATACATGTATGTATGCATGTATACATAGATGCATGGAAGGATGTATGCATCCATGCATGCATAGATGCATGCATGTATGCATGCATGCATGTATGCATGCATGCATGTATGCATGCATGCATGTATGCATGCATGCATACATAAAAGATATATACATGTATACATGTATGTTTGTATGTATGTATGCATCCATACATACATATATCTATGTATACATTGCATACATACATAGATATGCATGCATGCATACATGCATATATATATCTATGTATACATGCATGCGTATGTGCCAATACATACATACATACATGCATACATCCATACATAGATATATGTATGTATACATTGCATACATGCATAGATATATCTATGTATGTATGCAATGTATAAATAAATATATGCATGCATCCATACAAACATATATCTATGTATACATTGCATATGCATAGATATGCATACATACATACATACATACATACATACATATATATATGCATGCATGCATGCATAGATATATCTATGTATGTATGCAATGTATACATATATATATGTATGTATGGATGCATGCATGCATGCATGCAAATATCTATGTATACATTGCATCCATACATAGATATATCTATGTATCTATGTATACATACATGTATCTATGTATGTATACATGTATGCATGCATCCATCCATACATGGATACATCCATACATATACACATGTATACATGTATATATCTTGTATGTACGCATGCATCTATCCATGCATGCATGGATGCATGGATGCATGTATGTGCATGCATCCATGCATGCATTCACACATACATCTATACATGTATATATCTTTTATGTATGTATATGCATGTATGCATTCATACATACACCATACATAGATGCATGCATGCATCTACATCCATGCAAGCATCCATGCATACATGCATATATACATAGATGCATGCAGGTATTTATGCATCCATGCATGCATTTATGTATATATGCATGTATGCATGGATGGATGCATGCATGGATGTAGATGAATGCATACATACAAGATATATACATATATACATGTATGTATACATGCATGGATAGATACATGTATGTATGCATGGATGCATGCATACATGTATACATACATAGATACATGTATGTATGGATGCATGCATTCTTGCATCCATACATATATGCAGTGATGCATCCATACATACATATGTCTATGTATACATTGCATACATACATAGAGATATCTATGCATGTATACATAGATATATATATGTATGTGTGCATGCATGCATGAATCCATACATACATATATCTACGTATACATTGCATACATATATAGATATATCTATGCATGCATGCATGCATATGCATACATACAAGATATATACATGTATACATGTATGTATGTATCTATGCATTCATGAATACATGCATGCATGTATGCATGCATGGATAGATACATGTATGTATGGATGGATGCATGCATAGATGTCTACATACATAGATACATGTATGTATACATAGATACATGTATATATTGATGCATGCATGCTTGCATCCATACATACATATATTTATGTATACATTGCATACATACATAGATATATCTGTATATGCATGCAATGTATACATAGATATATATGTATGTATGAATGCATGCATATCTATGCATATGAAATGTATACATAGATATATGTATGCATGGATGGATGCATGCATGCATGCATCCATACATACATATATCTATGTATACATTGCATACATACATAGATATATATATGTATGTATACATTGTAGTTTCTCTCCCATTTGACTTCTATAAGTCATCTTGATGAATGCAACTTTGTTGATCTTTTGTTGTGATGGATCGTGATTGTGACACTGAGTGGTTTACACCATCGAGGTGTTTGGATTTATGTTTCTGTTTCAATTGCTTTGTTTATGCTTCTCTTGATGTACGAGATTATTATGTGATTTAAGGTTCACTAAGGTTTGTGCCAGTGGTTACTAGCATTGATGTGATATCATGATGTTTTTCTATGATTATCTTGATATGTGTGCAAAGATTGGACTGTGTTCTTTTTACCACACTACATTGGACTAGGTTCCTGTAGTAGTGGTTAGTCATGTTTATGACTATGTTTGCTTTTGCATTTTATGTGTTTTTTTGTTGATTCTATAAAAAATCATTATTAAATGCTTAAGTAATTAAAATGGGTTGTTCTTGTTGGATTATTTTTTTATGTGTTGCAGATATTTACCTTCTTATATTTCTTATTAGAGAGATATTTGTTACTCATGTTATGCTTTACATTTGAGATGACTCGAGGGTCAGATGTTATACCTTGATTTCAGTATCATAGATATTAGACTACTATGTTGTTTAGTTAATCATATTGCATGATGATGCCATTTTTAAATGACAGTGTGTTCTATGATGATATCTAGTTATCTGGTATTTGGACATACCTCTGATTATATTATGTGATGGATTTAATTCTATGGTTATGTACTTCATTCCTGTGTTGTTATGCTTTATGTGAATGTGAGTGACATAATTAGATTATTTTAATATAATTAAATAAATTTTTAAATTAGGTGATTTGATGCATTTATTTCTTTGGCTATGTTACTATATGCAATTGCGCTTGATTGTGTTGTTTAGTGTGTAGGATTTATATCCCTGGCAGTGGCACATGGAGTTAGTGATTCAACCTTTCATATTTTAACAATATCACTCTTATATGGTTGACGTATCCTTTATTAAATGTTTAAATTAAACCTTTTGGTGATTATTAAATTCAAACTCATTTGCATTATGTGATTAGACCAATGAGCATGTCTGTGCATTTAGAGTTTCACATTGTCACGAAAGTCATTAAGGTGATTTTTTGTTTTTGGGTTTTCGGGCTTTTTAATTGATTTATTTTAATTTCTGGCAGCTTTTCCATAGATGAATTCCTATTTATAGGAGTAGTTTGTTTTCGTTTGGGTTGATTTGGAGTTTAACAAGGTTGGCTAGTTATTTGCCATAATCAATTATTCACTCAAAAAGTGAATAAATATCCAAAGAGGAATTTAATTCCTCACTTCTCACTTTTGAATTAGAGAGTTGGAGAGTAAAACCCAAAATCCTCTTCATTAGGATTTACTATTTTGTTCGTTGTGGGAGCTATGGGTGTGGGATCATCATGATGTTGGGCTCATTGGATCCAGCTTGGGAAAACTTTGGATTGCCGCGATTTTCAGCTACTTTTGTGGGCTATTTATTTTATGGGTCAGATTCTCATTTTACCCTTTTGGCTGTGAGGTAGAGCTTTCTCATTTTATTGTTTCTGCTTTGTTTCTGCTTCTATTTTTGTTAGTCATTTATGTGGAGGCTGAGAACTAGTGTTCCCCTCCATTTCTTTATGCTAGTTCTACCTGGTTGGGCAGGTATGAACATTTCCCTATTTTTCAGGATGAGGGTTTGGGATTTTATGTCGTTATGATGGATATTTTTGCATATGGTGTCTAATTCTATTTATTTTTGGACTTTTTGGATTTTTGTGCCCAAAGGCCAAATGGGTTTTAATTTTGCAATTTTTCAAAAATTTGAGGTTTTTACGTCGTTTTGCATGCTGCCCTATTTTGTTAGGTTTTCTTGGCACAATGTGGGTCATGGACCTTGATGATCCATTTGGATATCAGTCAGACCACTTTTGCACTTTTATGTTTCCTTGTGATGCATGTTGCATCCATACTCCTGACATTATGTTCGGTTGAGTGATTTTATACCTATTATGGTTTCTTTTGGACCTTTTCTCTATTTTATGGACATTGGGATTTGTGTAGAATCCATACTTTTGGATTGAGGCTGGTGGAGTGAGTTCATGACCCTTGGTTGATGGGGACACCACCCAAGCACAGAATGGACACAATAGGAAATGGAAATTTTATTAACTTTGTAAATAAGCTAATACATCTAGTACAGAGAAAATAGCCTTCAAAACATGCCCTATGGGCTTACAATAGCACAAATCTAGAGATAATTTCTCTTTTTAGTACCTCCTCTCAAACTCCACTCTGAATTATCTTTTATAATGCCAGAAATGTCCTTAAATAGACCTTGGAGGGTTAAGGACTAGGTATACATTTTAGAAAGTGTTAGCAGGCATCTACTGACCAAGTTGAAGGCTCCAGAACCCACGTTAGAAGTTGGTCCAAATCTAGAAGAATCCAAAAATGGTAATCAAACTTTCAGGAGGCATAACTTTTGAACCGTAGCTCTAGTTGATGAATTGTTTACATTTTCGGAAGGCTCTTGAAGTGCTCTATAGCCCTATGGACTAGCTTCGCTTGTCTCCCATTTTTTGTCCCTTTTTGAGGTAATTTAATGCCCCTAGCCTAAATTTGAAGCATTCTTATGAGGTCTCAAAAAATTGAAAAACTGCGATAACTTTCAAACTGTGGGGCCTTTTGACCTGATTCTTTTTCTTGAATGCTCTAAATTGAAATTACATTCATTTCGGCAATTTACACCTCCAAGTTCACCAAAATGATGGCTCAATTAAAAACTCTTATTTTTTTGGCATTTACATGTATCCCAAAGTGTTCAAATACTCTATCCTAGAACATTGATAGTGGAACTATGAGAGTTGGAACCTTTATTTGACCCAAATGGGTATCTAGAAATGAAAACACATGAAACAAAAACTAAGTCTAAGTACAATTTTTTTTGGGTGACACAGGATTGCCCTTATACCTTTGGATGCTCCTAAAATGTCCCTTTTCTGATTTTTATGTGATATTTCAAGCCTCTAATCCAATCTTTAAGATCAAACAACTATTCTTTCAAAGATCCACTAATTTCTCAATAAACCCCAAATTGGGTATGCCGAAAATAGTGCCAAAAACTTCACAGCTTCACATATTATTAATAAATTTGAAAGTGGACATTTTTAAAAAAATTTGAGTAGCATAAAAGCCTATAAAATGACATTTCCAGATCTGTATAACATGCACACAATAGCTCCCAAACGGAGGACAAAAACAATGCTCATCGAGCTCCCAAAAATAGCAAAAAATAGCTCGGAATCACCACAAAAACTTAATAATATATCATAGAAGTATAATCATATTCAAATATATATTTTTAGCTCTATTTTAACATTTAAAAGTTTGATATATAGTAGCAACCCAAATTGATATGAAATACTCAACCGAAAACACCAACCTCTTACAAAAAATACACTCGAAAACTTACAAATCTGCACTGTTCAGCACAAAGGCAAACTCTGCATGAGCATGCACATGGAATGGCTTCAAACTCCCATCCTTAGCCTTCTTGGAAACCTACAAACTCCCATTCTTGGGTCTCCTTGGAAACCTGCAAACTCCCATTCTTGAGTCTCCTTCTCTACAGGTTTGGCAACCTCTGAAGAATAACAAAGAAATGAGCAAAAATCAAGTTCTGAAATGAGCCCAAAATTCCTCCAAACCCCTTAAAAGAGGGCATAACCATAACTCATGTCCAAGAGGGGTTAATAAAACATATTTTAATAATAATTTTCATTTATTAGTCCATTCACTTCCAAAGATTATCTCCCTTTGCTGAAACTTCACCTTTTTGGGCCTGCCTGCCTTAGCGAAGATTATTATTTTTAATTATTTGAAAAGGGGACATGACAAGTCCTCCCCTCCAAAATATTTCTTTTCCTCAAGAAATGGCTGAACAATAAACCAATCAATCCACCTAGATCCCAAATGTAGTCATGAACTATACTACTCCCAATTAACACAGGCTCTTGCAATATCCTCTGCAATATGACCAAGAGGAATCCATAATCAAACTGACAATTATAGCTCAACCAAAGTCCAAAATCACCACTGCCACAGTCAAAAATCCATGAGATACAAACTCTTAGAACATCAAAACCCAAGTAAAGTGGACAAATCAAATTGCCAACATAGTGAATACCATTAATGCATTCCACTGGCCTATATGGAATGTACAATCCAACTCTGCAACAATGGTGAATGCTCTTGAATGAAACTATACCAAGTATGGAGAATCCACACATTGTACAACTCCTGTAGTTAACACAACTCTGTAGATCACTGACCACTATCTCATAACCATAACTCCCATGCACCCTTGATGGTGAAAAGCCATCACAAGATAAACAACAAGAATTGGAACCCAAACCAAATTTTCCTACCATCAACTCCTCAACACAAGGATCAAATGCTAACTGATGTAAATACCTTGTAATATAATGTTGATAAAAAAAACCAACCTCAATCAACAACTCACCATGAACAAGTGATACAACCCACTATGACTGATCACTAGCTAAGTCAGGAGATGTCATAGCCAAAGGAGTAGAATCAATAACAACACCCACTAAAGCATCACTCTGAAACTCCTACTCTAAGTCATGTATTATCAAGCTATCAACTACAAAACCTATTACCATTTCGTGCCCATCACAACTCTCATCTCGTGGTGTCAAACTATCCCATAACTGACGATAAGCACTAGGAACCAAAGTACATCTCTGTATCATCATCTCATCGACATGATCATCAAAGGTAAATTGATGAGCATACCTAACAATCTAATGCTGATAGAATGCACCAATCTCAGTCAGTGGCTCAGATTACAATCTAGATGTAACTAACTACAATCAATCACTAACCAAGTTGGAATTGACTACTACCTCTAAAGACATCACCAAGGGAGTAGTATTACTAGCAGGAACCATGCCAACTGTCAGCTCACCAACATCACACATGGTCTTTGATACAGTATCTCTAGTCTTTGTGCCATTAGTGCTAGAGGTCACCCCCATATCAGGCATACCCAAACAATCTGTTGTAGCACCCAACTCAACTGAACCTAACTCTAGTGGGGATGTACCCGATATGCTAATGTTAGTATCAAGGATGGATGCATCCCCATCTCCACTATCTTTGACAATCTCGACCATGGACATCCTCGGATCATTAGGCACCACAGCTTGTGACTGTACAGAATCTTTTAAAGACCGTAGTTGCTCTAACTCCATGGTCAGCTTAGCCAAATGAAACTGTGACTTCTTGAAAGCAACCTATGTACTCTCAAGAATCTCAGAAGTCACCTCAAGGTACTCAATAAGCTCACTCACCTCATCTTCCTTGGCCAACAATGCATCATATGTTGTACTACCCCACTCCATGAGATAATCTCTATTAGCTACCAACTGCATATAATCCTGTCTCAAAATATGGATAGCCTCCCATAAAGAGTGGAACTCTATCAAGGAAAGATATCTACCTCCCTGCTCATCACTAGTAGGAGAACCCCATCCATAAACTGCTAACAATTGACGAGCAGCATTGAAATGTTGGCAAGCGATAGCAATGTCTTGCTCACTAACTCTCAACTGATTAGACACATGATGGCACTAGCTTGACTGTCTCCTACAAACCTCCTCTAATGCACTATCTAAAGGAGTATCCTCAAAGTTACTAGTCTCTAGAGTATTACCATCCATATCCTATGAATCAACTCTAAAGCTCATATCAACATACGGAGTATCAAAAACTTTAGCACTGCTGTCCAACTCCTTTGTACCTAAGGAAACTAATTTTTCAAAACTTCCCACTGCATCCTCCTAGATGTCATCAATACCAATATGATCCTGGGACTCATCTGTACACACTGCCAAATATGAAAGATCATCAACACATTCTAGCAAGTATGGTCGACTGGATATATGAACAAAGCCCAACATCAATGTATAAAAACTAATATCAACATTGAACAAGTTGCTAGCACAAGAAAAGAAAACACCATGCAATTTGCTCATCAAATCCATGATAGCACCCAAACAAACACTGCTACCAAAAAGTGTTAAAGATCTCCAGTCAACTGAATCCCAAATGCCAATATAACAATCTCAAGTCCATATCTATAAACTAGAATCAGCTGGTAACTCAAGAAAAATACTTACTTGAGTAATATGACCAATACCAACTAAATCCACATACCTATCATGACGAGATAATGTAGTCATAATACTATCTTCACTCACTTTCAAATGGCAGGATAAATCATGTGAAGTACTACTAGCCTCAACCTCATGAATGCTCAATGATTGCTCATCTCTACCAGGTATCTCACCATGCACAACAACATCCTCATAATCATCATCCTTGAGGTCAAATCTATCTATCACTCTTTGACTAAAATTATCAAATGTAGTTACCTGATCATGACCTTGAGTAGTCATTCCATGATACCACCAATCATAGGCTGCATCTTCCAAGTGTAGACTTGCAATTTGAATAGCATCACTCCCCTTCATGGGGTTAAGTGTGAAGAAGGTCTATAATTTTTGTAGCCATGCTCTAGCTGAAATTTTATTTGTTCCATCAAAAGTAGGTGCTATAAACTTGCTTATTTTATTTTTGAGCTCTCTTCCACTTATGTCATGCTCCCTTCTGTACTCTTTTTTGGGCATCAAAGTGTTCATCATATCCACATATTCTCTAAAAGGAACCAAACTACGAAAGTCATCATCTAAGCCATTGTAAGTAGCTCTTAATGTAATCAAGTTACCTGTAACCTCTTCCACAGGATTAATGGCTCGATTTGGTATTGGTGGCTCATCTGCAGGCAAGAAAATAGTTTTGGTTGATTTAGATGGTGTGGATTTCAGATTTCTTGGCTCCTTTGAAGTGCTCCCTTTCTCATTAATAGATGCAACTCCTTGTAGTTTTTCTGTCAATATTCGCAAAGCCTCTCTAGTTTCTACCAAACTATCCACTGTTTGCTTCTGAGTATTTTGGATGTCTTAGAAGAATTTCTTTGCCATCTCATCTGGATCAGCCATACTTTTCCCTTCCTTGGATTTTATACTTTTACTTTCAACTAGAGGTTTGATCAAAATTTCTTTATTCTTTTCTCGCTGCAAATATCTTTTTTCTCTTTCACTTAGTTGCATGCGACCATAAATTTTGACATGCAACTGATTAGAAGCAACATTCAACCATAAATTATGACATGCAAGATTTGGGTAGTTGTCAAAATTGACATGCAAGATCTGGGTAGTTGTAAAAACTGACATGCAAGATCTGGGTAGTTGTCAAAACTGATATGCAAGATCTGGGTAGTTGTCAAAACTGACATGCAAGATCTGGGTAGTTGTCAAAACTGACATGCAAACTTCTAAAAACCCTTAGGCTAGAAAGATCATGGCTCTGATACCACTAAAATGTCCCTTTTTTAATTTTTATGTGATATTTCAAGCCTCTAATCAGATCTTTAAGATCAAACAACCAATCTTTCAAAGATCCACCAATTTCTCAATAAACACCAAATCGGGTATGCCGAAAATAGTGCCAAAAACTTCACAGCTTCACATATTAATAATAAATCTGAAAATGAAAATTTTTAAAAAAATTTGAGCAGCATAATAGCCTATAAAATGAAATTTTTAGATCTATATAACATGCACACAATAGCTCCCAAACGGAGGACAAAAACAATGCTCATCGGGCTCCCGAAAATAGCACAAAATAGCTCAGAATCACCACAAAAACTTAATAATCTATCACAGAAGTATAATCATATCCAAATACATATTTTTAGCTCTATTTTAACATTTAAAAGTTTGATATACAGCAGAAACCCAAACTAATATGAAATACTCAACCGGAAACACCAACCTCTTACAAAAAAATACACCCGAAAACTCACAAATCTGCACTGTTCAACACAAAGGCAAACTCTGCATGAGCATGCACATGGAATGGCTTCAAACTCTCATCCTTATCCTTCCTAAAAAATTGCAAACCCCCATTCTTGGGTCTCCCTGGAAACTTGCAAACTCCCGTTCTTGGGTCTCCTTCTCCACAGGTTTGGCAACCTCTGAAAAATAACAAAAAAATGAGCAAAAATCAAGTTCTGGAATGAGCCGAAAATGCCTCCAAACCCCTTAAAAGAGGGAATAACCCTAACTCATATCCAAGAGGGGTTAATAAAACATATTTTAATAATAATTTTCATTTATTAGTCCATTCGCTTCCAAAGATTATCCCCCTTTGCTGAAACTTCACCTTTTTGGGCCTGCCTGCCTTAGCAAAGATTATTATTTTTAATTATTTGAAAAGGGGACATGACACCTCCTACATTAGACACCCAGGGTAGATTGAAAAGTGACCCTATCACTTTATGAATGATAGAGGAAATCTCAAATGGGAAACCTCAGCTACTGAAATCCAAGTTGAGTCTGCTATCGACCATCCTTTCCACTTGACCAAATACTCTTCATACTGTCTATTTCTAGTACTCCTACCCACATGATGATCTAGAATGCCTTCTATCTCCTCCTTCTTAGAAGCAAAAATTGGACATGGGTCTAACATTAGTTCCTCATCTACACCATCATCATGATACTCTATTAAGTCTGCAATGTTGAAAATAAGAGAAATGTGAATACCATCTGGAAACTCCACCTCATATGCATTTCCTGAGTCATGTTTCTTTAGAATTTTGCAGGGACCAAATTTCTTCATTTTTAGCTTGTTGTAAGTGCCAACTGGAAATCTTTCTTTTTATAAGTGTACCATGAGTAGATCCCCTACTTGGAATTCCTTATGTCTTCTCCTTTGATTAGCCCTAGCTTTATACTCTTGATTCATCTTGGTAATGTGTGCTTGAACTTCCTCATGTAGATGCTTGATATGTTCAGCAAATTTTTCAGCTTCAACACTTGTCCTCTCACCTTGCTCTATCTTCCTCAATTCTAGCGCAGTCCTTGGGCTACTTTCATATACAATTTGGAATGGTGATCTACCAGTACTCCTATTTACAGAGTTATTATAAGAAAAATTGGCTTGTGGTAGAATCAAATCCCACCCCTTGGGCTTATCCCCAACTAAACATCTCAGCAAATTGCCTAGACTTTTGTTTGCCACTTCTGTTTGGCCATCAGTCTACGGGTGATGTGTAAAGCTAAATTTTAAGTCTGTTCTCAACTTTTTACACAATGTTTTCTAGAAATACCCTACAAATTTATTATCTCTGTCAGAAACTATACTCCTTGGAAGACCATATAGTCTTACCATCTCTCTGAAAAACAAGTCTGCAATATGAACATCATCATGAGTTTTGTGGCATGGAATAAAATGTACCATTTTGGAGAACCTATCAACCACCACAAATACTGAGTCATTACCCCTTTGTGTCCTTGGCAATCCAAGAAAAGAATCCATACTTATGTCCTCCCATGGCTTTGATGGAACAAGAAATGGCTAATATAGTCTAGTATTTTGGCTAAATCCCTTGGCAACTTGACAAACCTGGCAACTCTGTACAAACTTCTTTACATCTTGTGAAATCAAAGGCCAAAAATAATGTTCTCTAAGAATGGAAATGGTATTATATCAACCAAAGTGTCCTGCCATCCCTCCACTATGTTTCTCTTTAATCAAATTTTCCCTCATGGAACTCCTTGGAATGCACAATTGGCTGCCCTTGAATAACATACCATACTGAATTAGATAGTCTAACCACTTAGTTCTATCTACAACAATAAGCTCTTTACAAGCTTTTCATGCTTTAGCAAAATTAGGATCATCAGGGTAAAAATTCTTGAGTTCATCAAACCCAACTGCTTCAACCTGCACTATTGTAAGCAACAACTGTCTCCTGCTTAGTGCATCTGTAACCCTGTTAGATTTTCTACTTCTATGTTTCAACACAAATGTATAGCTCTGCAAGAACTCTACCCACTTCATATTTCTCTGAGTCAATTTACCTCAACTATTTAGGTACTGTAATGCCTATTGATCAGTATACAAAATAAATTCTTTTTGCAATAAATAATGCCTCCATTTCTTTAAGGCTTGAACTATTGCATAGAACTCTTGATCATAAACAAAATACTTTTTTTTTGCATCATTCAATTTTTCACTAAAATATGCAATAGGCTTACCTTCTTCACTTAATATAGCCCCAATAGCACTGCCACTAGCATCACAATACACTTGGAACACTTTTCTAAAATCTGTAAGTGCCAACACAAGCTATTTTGTCACCTTCTTCTTCAACAATTCAAAACTTCTCGTAGCTGCTGTAGTCCATTTGAAGTCTTTTCTATCCCCTCTTATTGTATTAGTTAGGAGTGCACATATGCCAATGAAATTCTTAATAAACTTCTTGTAAAAACTAACTAGACCATGAAATGATCTTACCTCAGTAGCAGAACTTGGAGTAGGCCATTCCAAGATGGCTTTTACCTTCTCTGGATCCATTTTGAGACCTTCAGGTGATATAACAAACTCCAAATAAACTAACTCCCTTTTTGCAAAGATACACTTCTTCAGATTAATTAACAGTTTCTCTTCCCTTAGCCTTTCAAGGACACTACGAATATGCAATAAATGTTCTTCCAAAGTCTTGCTGAAAATTAAAATATCATCCAAATAAATAATAACAAATTTTCCCAAGAACTTCTTAAGTACCTCATTCATGAGCCGCATGAGGGTGCTTGGGGCATTCGTCAATCCAAAGGGCATGACTAACCACTCATAAAGACCCTCCTTGGTCTTGAAGGTTGTTTTCCACTCATCTCCTTCTCATATTCGTGTCTAACTATAGCCACTCTTGTGATCTATCTTTGTGAAGTACTGAGCTCCACTCAAGTAGTCCATAAGATCATCCATCCTTGGCAAAGGAAACTAGTACTTGATAGTTATCCTATTAATAGCTTGAGAATCTATACACATCCTCCACTCTCCATCCTTCTTTGGTGCAAGTACTATAGGTATTGCACATGAACTTAGGCTCTCTTGAATCAAGCCCTTCGTCAATAGCTCCTAAACCTATCTATTTAGCTCCTCTGTTTCAATAGGAGTCATCCTATGAGTAGCCTTGTTAGGCAAACTAGCTCCTAGAATCAGATCTATCTGATAATTGATTTTCCTTACTGATGGCAATCCTTCTGGAACATTATCAGAGATAATATCTCCAAACTCACCTAGTAAATCTGAAACTTCAAGTGGTATTTCACTACTACCTTCTTTATCTTTCCTAAGAATCAAAGCATACCACATATGCTGATGTTTCATGCCATATAAAAAAATTTCTTCCATCAACAAGAAAAATTCTAGCACTACTACATACCTTTTCACCTTCTTTTTTCATGGGCTTCAATTTGTGGTGAACTCCATCCTTTGTCAAAGAGCATGTGTTTGCATGTCCATCATGTACTGCATGTCTATCAAACTGCCATGGTCTACCCAACAATAGATGTCAAACATCCATTGGAATAACATCACAGAGAACTTCATCATGGTAACTCCCAATTTTGAATTTTACTAAACATTGTTCACTTACCAGGACCTTATGATCATCTTTCACCCTAGCAATTTGATAGGGCTAGAGATGTCTCTCCCTCTTAAGCTTTAGCTTAGAGACCATCTCCTCTGATACCAAGTTATCTATGCTACCACCATCAATGATCATGTTATAACATTTATCCTCACACTTGCATCTGGTACGAAACAAACTCCTCTGTTGTCCTAGTTCAATCTCACCACTTAGTAGGACCCTCTCATTCACCAAGGTCTCTCCTCTTTTTGCATCATTTGAATGTGATGATTGTGCATCCTCATCCAGATGAGCAACCCTAGCTTGGCCCTTAGCTCTCCTATCTTTCCTTCCTTGTCGTTGAGGGCATTCAAAGGCACGATGACCTTCTTCATTACAATGGAAATAGGTACCATAGAAGCTTCTTCTTCCTTGTCCATGTCCTCTACCTCTTCCTCTCTGATTTCCAAAGTATTGATCACGGGAGCAGTTAAAACCCTTGTTCCTCTGGTTTCTGTTGGTACCCACATCTTCATTTTTCTTTTGTGTTTCATTTTGACCTCTAGATGACCTACCACTACCCTTTCCTCCTTGACTGTGCCCTCTTTGTCTTCCTTCAAACCTTTTATTCAGCTGCTCTTCAACTCATAGAGAAAACTGTTATGCATCTTCAATGCCAGGTCGCAACCCACTGATATAATGAGCAACCTTCTCCTTATTTGCTTCTACATGCCCTGCTCTAATCAAAAGTTGATAAAACTCATCTATATATTCTTGGACTGATCTTCCTGCTTGCTTTAACCCATGCATCTTCTTGAACAAATCAACCTCATAGTCAACAAGAATGAACTGCTTCTTTAATTTGTCCACCATGCGATCCCACCTTGTGATCTTCTCCTTTCATTTTTTATTTCTTTCCAATTGAACCTTTTGCCACCAGATTTTGGCATGGACTTTCAGTTTGGCCTTTGCAAACTTAACCCTATCTGGGTCCCTGATATCCTCATACTCAAGGTATTCTTTTAGTTCATTGATCCAATTGATCCACTCGTCTAGTTTCAGATTTCTTGAAAATATACCCACTTCAATTGTATGTCTTTTTCCAAACTTAGTAATGGCCCTAAAAAGCCTTTCCTCTACCTGGTTTACAACTTTCCCATCAAATTCCCTTTCTGGTCCCATTTCTTCTTCTTCATTGTCATCCTCACTGTCATCACCTGTGGCAACATTGGCTCCTCTATGGAGCTCCTCTTGCAATGCCTTTACCTGCCTTTAGAGGACTCTAACCTCCTCAAGATTAATAGCTTTGGCCCTTCTGCCATGCTCTCTTTGTGGAGGCATCTTCTAACTCAAACCCACAATCACATAGTCTTGGTGCAAATTGCCTCACAGTTGGCACTCTATCTACACACTCAAGAAAATTGGCTCTGATACCACTTGATGGGGACACGACCCAAGCACAGAATGGACACAACAGAAAAGGGAAAATTATATTAACTGGTAAAGTAATCTAGTACATACAGTATAGAGAAAATAAACTTCAAAACATGCTCTAAGGGCTTACAATAACATAAATCTAGATATAATTTCTCCTTTTAGTACCTCCTCTCAAACTCCACTCCGAACTGCCTTTTACAATGCCAAAAATCTCCTTAAATAGACCCCGGAGGGCTAAGGACTAGTGATACATTCTAGAAAGTGCTAGTAGGCATCCACTGACCAAATAGAAGGCTCCAGAAGCTGCGTTAAAAGTTGACATAAATCTAGAAGAATCCAAAAATGGTAATCGAACTTTCGAGAGGCATAACTTTTGAACCATAGCTCCGATTGATGAACCGTTTACATTTCTAAAAAGCTCTTGAAGCGCTCTATAGCCCTATGGATCAGCTTAGCTTGTCCCCCATTTTTTGGCCCTTTTTGGAGTCATTTAATGCCCTTAACTTGAAATTGAAGCATTCTTAGGAG
This sequence comes from Cupressus sempervirens, assembly GCA_028749045.1. Lineage (NCBI taxonomy): Eukaryota > Viridiplantae > Streptophyta > Pinopsida > Cupressales > Cupressaceae > Cupressus > Cupressus sempervirens. The sequence goes on from CM053789.1 coordinate 271,857,355, forward strand.
GTCTCCAAAACTCAAAAATCTGCAATAACTTTCGAACCGTGGGGCCTTTTGACCTGATTCTTTTTCTATAATGCTCTAAATTACAATTACATTCATCTGACCAATTTACACTTTCTACTTTTCCCAAAATGATGGCCCAATTATGTACTCCTATTTTTTTGGGATTTACATGTATCCAAAGGTGTCTAAATACTCTATCCTAGAACACTGATAATGAAACTGTGAGATTTGAAACCTTTATTTGACCCAAATGGGTATCCAGAAATGAAAACACATGGAACAGAAACTAAGTCTAAGCACTTTTTTTTTTGAATGACATAAGATTTCCCTTATACCTCTTGATGCTTCTACATGATGTATCTATGGATATATGCATGTATACATAGATGCATACATGTATCTATGCATCTATGCATGCATGCATAGATATATCTATGCATGTATGCTATATATCTATGTATGCATGGATGGATACATACATACATACATACTTGTATGCACACATACATATACATATGTATGATGCATGAATGCATGCATGCATGTGTGTGTGTCAATACATACATACAAACATGCATACATGTATGTATGTATGTATACATATATACACATCCACACATACATATACGTATGTATGATGCATGCATGCATACATGTGTGTGCATACATGTGTTTGTATCAATACATACATACATACATGTATTTATGATATATGTGTATATATGTATGCTTACATATATATACATACATACATACATGTCTGTATGTATGTGTATGTATGTATCCATGCATGTATGTATACATGCATGCACACATACATATATCTATGTATATGCATGCATACATATACATATACGTATATACATATATATGTATGCATGCATGCATTCATACCTGGATACATGAATGTACGGATGCATCCATCAATACATGCATGCATACATGTATACATACATAGATACATGCATGCATGCATGCATGCATATGCAATATGTATGTATACCTAGATACATGTATGTATGGATGGATGCATTCATACATGAATACATACATCCATGCATCTATCCATGCATGCATGCATCTACATCCATGCATACATGCATATATACATAGATGCATTTAGGTATTTAAGCATCCATGCATATGCATGCATGGATACATAATGTATGAATCTATGCATGGATAGATAAATATATGTATGGATGGATGCATGTATACATGTATGTATACATAGATACATGTATGTATGGATGAATACATGCATGCATCCATACATACATATATCTATGTATACATTGCATACATATATATATATATATATATATATATATATATGTACGCATGCATATCTATGCATATGCAATGTATACATAGATATAAATATGGATGTATGCATGCATGCACATCTATGTATCTATACAATGTATACATAGATATATCTATTTATGTATGCAATGTAAACATAGATATATGTATGTATGGATGCAGGCATGCATACATACATATATATGTATGCATCCATATACATATATACATGTATGAATATATGCATGCATCCATGCATAGATGCATGCATGCATATATATACATACATACATACATGTATACATGTATGTATGCATGTATACATAGATGCATGGATGGATGTATGCATCCATGAATGCATAGATGCATGCATGTATGGATGCATGCATCTATGTATGTATGCATGTATGCATAGATGCATTAATCTATGCATGCATGGATAGATGCATGCATACATTAAAGATATATACATGTATACATATATGTATGTATGTATGCATTCATGCATGCATGGATAGATACATGTATGTATGGATGGATGCATGCATACATGTATGTATACATAGATACATGTATTTATGGATGCATACATGCATGCTTCCATACATACATATATCTATGTATACATTGCATACATACATAGATATATCTATGCATGCATGCATGTATATATATATGTATGTATGTATGTATGTATGCATAGATACATGTATGGATGGATGGATGCATGCATACATGTATGTATACATGGATACATGTATGTATGGATGCATATATGCATGCATCCATACATACATATATCTATGTATACATTGCATACAAACATGGATATATCTATGCATGCATGCATATATATATATATATATATATATATATATGTATGTATGTATGTATGGATGCATATCTATGCATATGAAATGTATATATAGATATTTATATGTATGCATGCATATCTATGTGTGTATACAATGTATACATAGATATATTTATTTATGTATGCAATGTATACATAGATATATGTATGTATGGATGCAGGCATGCATACATACATATATATGTATGCATCTATATATATATATACATGTATGTATACATGGATACATGTATGTATGGATGCATACATGCATGCATCCATACATACATATATCTATGTATACATTACATACAAACATAGATATATCTATACATGCATGCATGTATCCATATATGTATATGTATATGTATATGTATATATATATGTATGTATGTATGTATGTATGTATGTATGTATGTATGTATATGCAATGTATATATAGATATTTATATGTATGCATGCATATCTATGTGTGTATACAATGTATACATAGATATATGTATTTATGTATGCAATGTAAACATAGATATATGTATGTATGGATGCAGGCATGCATACATACATATATATGTATGCATCTATATACATATATACATGTATGAATCTATGCATGCATGTATATATGCATCCATACATATATATGTATGCATACATATATATACATACATACATACATGTATACATGTATGTATGCATGTATACGTAGATGCATGGATGGATGTATGCATTCATGAATGCATAGATGCATGTATGCATGTATGGATAGATGTATGCATACATACAAGATATATACATGTATACATGTATGTATGTATGTATGCATTCGTGCATACATGGATAGATACATGTATGTATAGATGCATACATGCATGCTTCCATACATACATATATCTATGTATACATTGTATACATACATAGATGTATCTATGCATGCATATATGTATCCATAGATATATATATATACATGTATACATGTATGTATGGATGGATGCATACATGCATGCATCCATACATACATATATCTATGTATACGTTGCATACATAAATAGATATATCTATGAATGCATGCATGTATCCATATATATATATATATATATATGCATATCTATGCATATGCAATGTATACATAGATATATATATATGTATCCATGCAAACCTATGTATGTATACAATGTATACATAGATAAATCTATTTATGTATGCAATGTAAACATAGATATATGGATGGATGCAAGCATGCATACATACATATATATGTATGCATCTATATACATATATACATGTATGGATATATGCATGCATGTATGTATGCATCCATACATATATATGTATGCATGCATATATATACATACATACATACATGGATACATGTATGTATGCATGGATGGATGTATGCATCCATGCATGCATAGATGCATGCATATATATACATACATACATGCGTAGATGCATCATGCATACATGCATATGCATACATGCATATGCATACATACAAGATATATACATGTATACATGTATGTATGTATGTGTGGATTCATGCATGCATGGATAGATACATGTATGTATTGATGGATGCATGCATACATGTATGTATGCATCGATACATGTATGTATGGATGCATACATGCATGCTTCCATTCATAGATATATCTATGTATAGATTGCATACATACATAGATATATCTATGCATGCATATATATGTGTGTGTGTGTGTGTGTGTGTGTGTGTGTGTGTGTGTGTGGGTGTATATATGTATGTATGCATGCATATATATGCATATGCATTATATACATAGATATATATATGTATGAATGCAGGCATGCATACATACATATATATGTATGCATCTATATACATATATACATGTATGGATATATGCATGCATGCATGCATGTATGCATCCATACATATATATGTATGCGTACATATATATACATACATACATACATGTATATAGGTATGTATGCATGGATACATAGATGCATCCATGCATGCATGTATGTATGCATGCATACATGCATATGCATACATACATTATATATACATGTATACATGTATCTATTTATATATGTATGCATACACGTGTGTGTGTCAATACATACAAGCATACATAGATGTATGTATCTATACATACATACAAATCCATTAATACATATATGCATACATACATAAATGTATGTATGATGCATGCATGCATGCATGTGTGTGTATCAATACATACATACATACATGCATACATAGATGTATGTATCTATACATACATACACATCCATACATACATGTATGCATACATATATAAACATATGCATGCATGTGTGTTTATCAATACATACATACATACATGTATGTATGTATGTGTATGTATGTATGCATGCATGTATGGATGCATGCGTGCATGCATACATACATATATGTATGCATTATATATACACATGTATGTATATATGTGTATGTATGTATGCATGCATGTATGGATACATGCATGCATACATACATATATGTATGCACCCATATACATATACGTGTATACATATATATGTATGCATGCATGTATACATACGTAGATACATGTATGAACGGATGCATCCATCCTAACATGCATGCATTTATGCATGGATGGATGCATACATGCATGCGTCTATGGATGTATGCAAGCATGCGTGCATACATGTATACATACATTTATACATGTATGTATACATAGATGCATGCATGCATGCATGCACATGCAATATGTATGTATACATAAGTACATGTATGTATGGATGGATGCATTCATACATGTATACATACATCTATACATACATATTGCATACATAGATATATACATATATCTATGTATACATTGGATACATACATAGATATATCTATGCATACATGCATGCATCCATAGATATATATATATATATATATATATATGCATATCTATGTATGTATGCAATATCTACATAGATATATGTATGTATGGATGGATACATACATAAATACATGTATACATATATATATCTTGTATGTATGCATGCATACATGTATACATGTATGTATGGATGTATATATATGCATGCATACATATATATGTATGGATGCATACATGCATGATGCATACATCCATACATGTATGTATGTATATAGATGCATACATATATATTAATGTATGCATGCATGCATCCATACATACATATATCTATGTATACATTGCATACATACATAGATATATCTATGCATGCATGAATAGATATATCTATGGATACATGCATGCATGCATACATATATCTATGTATGTATGCAATGTTGATGGGTACACGACCCAAGAACAAAATTGACACAATAGAAAAGGGATATTTTGTTAACTGAGAAAATAAGCTAGTACAAATAGTACAGAGAAAATAAACATCAAAACATGTCCTAAGGGCTTACAATAGCATAAATCTGAAGAATATTTTTCCTTTTAGCACCTCCTCTCAAACTCCACTCCGAACTGCCTTTTACAATGCCAGAAATCTCCTTAAATAGACCCCTGAGGGTTAAGTACTAGGAGTACATTCTAGAAAGTGCTAGTAGGCATCCATCGACCAACTAGAAGGTTCTCGAAGCTGCGTTAGAAGTCAGTGCAATTCTAGAAGAATCTAGAAACAGTAACCGAACTTCTGGGAGGCATAAATTTTGAACCGTAGCTCTGATTTTTCAACCCTTTTCAAGGTCATTTAATGCCCCAAACCTGACTTTGAAGCATTCTTAGGTCTCCAAAACTCAAAAAATTGCAATAACTTTCAAACCGTGGGGCTTATTGACCTGATTCTTTTTTTGGAATACTCTAAATCATGATTACATTCATCTGGCCAATTCACACCTTCTAGTTTATTGAAATGATGGCCCAAATATATGCTCCTATTTTTTTGATATTTTCAAACGCACTTATAGTTGAACTATGAGAGTTGGAACCTTTATTTGAGCCAAATGGATATCCAAAAATGTAAAGACATAAAACATAAACTAATTTTAAGTACATTTTTTTTTGGGTGACACATGATTGCCCTTATACCTCTGGATGCTCCTGCATCAAATGTATACATAGATATATGTATGTATGGATGCATGCATGCATGCGTCCATACATACATATATCTATGTATACATGCATGCATACATAGATATATCTATGTATGCATGCATGTATACATAGATATATGTATGTATGGACGCATGCATGCATGCATCCATACATACATATATCTATGTATGTATGCATGCATGCATCCAGACATGCATATACCTATGTATACATTGCATATGCATAGATATGCATACATACATACATACATACATACATACATACATATATATATATATATATATACATGCATGCATGCATAGATATATCTATGTATGTCTGCAATGTATACATAGATATATGTATGTATGGATACATGCATGCATGCATGCATATATCTATGTATACATTGCATCCATACATAGATAGATCTATGTATCTATGTATACATACATGTATCTATGTATGTATACATGTATGGATGTATCTATGCATGTAAATATCTACGTATCTATGTATACATACATGTATGCATGCATCCATCCATACATACATATATGCATGCATGGATGCATACATAAATACATACATGTATATATCTTGTATACATGCATGCATGTATGGATGCATGTATCCATGCATGCATCCATGCATATATACATGTATCTATCCATGCATGCATACATGTATGTATGCATGGATGCATACATACATACATACATGTATATATCTTGTATGGGTGCATATGCATGTATGCATGCATCTGCATCCATGTATCCATTAATGCATGGATAGATGCATGCATACATACAAGATATATATGTGTATACATGTATATATGTATGTATGCATCCATGTATGTGCATGCATGCATCTATGCATACATGCATGCATATGCATGGATGCATACATACATGTATGCATCTATGAATAAATGTTTAGATACATAGATACATAGATGTATAGATACATCTATCCATGCATGCATGGATAGATACATGCATACATACATAGATGCATGCATGTAAGCATGGATGCATGCATGCACATACATGGATGCATACATACATATATACATGTATACATGTATATATCTTGTATGTATGCATGCATCTATCCATGCATGCATACATACATTCATGTATACATGTATATATCTTGTATGGATGCATATGCATGTATGCATGCATACATACATCATACATACATCCATGCATCTATCCATACATACATAGATGCATGCATGGTTGCATGCATGCATCTACATCCATGCATATGCATGCATGCATGGATGCATAAATCCATGCATGTATCTATGTCATACATAGATACATGTATGTATGGATGCATACATACATGCATGCATCTATGTATGTATGCATGTTTGCATAGATGCATGCATCCATGCATGCATCTATGCATGCATGGATAGATGCATGCATACATGCATATGCATTCATACAAGATACATACATGTATACATGTATGTATGTATATATGAATTCTTGCATACATACATGCATGCATGTATGCATGCATGGATAGATACATGTATGTATGGATGGATGCATGCATACATGTATGTATACATAGATACATGTATGTATGGATGCATGCATGCTTGCATCCATACATATATGTAGTCATGCATCCATACATACATATATCTATGTATACATTGCATACATACATATATATATCTATGCATGTATACATATATATATATATATATATATGCATGCATGCATGCATATCTATGCATATGCAATGTATACATAGATATATGTATGCATGGATGGATGCATGCATGCATGCATCCATACATACATATATCTATGTATACATTGCATACATACATAGATATATCTATCCATGTACGCATCTATGCATTAATGGATAGATGCATGCATACATGCATATGCATACATACAAGATTTATAGATGTATACATGTATGTATGTATGCATGCATGTATGCATCCATGGATAGATACATGTATGCATGGATGGATGCATGCATACATGTATACATACATAGATACATGTATGTATACATAGATACATGTATGTATGGATGCATGCATTCTTGCATCTATACATATATCTTGTCATGCATCCATACATACATATATCTATGTATACATTGCATACATACATAGATATATCTATGCATGCATGCATGTATACATAGTTATATATATATGTATGTATGCATGCATGCATCCATACATACATATATCTATGTATACATTGCATACATACATAGATATATCTATGCGTGCATGGATGTATACATAGATATATATATGTATGTATACATTGTAGTGCCTCTCCCATTTGACTTCTATAAGTCATCTTGATGGATGCAACCTTGTTGATCTTTTACTGTGATGGATCATGATTGTGACACTGAGTGGTCTACACTATTGAGGTGTTTGGATTTATGTTTTTGTTTTTGTTTCTTTATTTATGATTCTGCTGATCTATGAGATTATGATATGATTTAAGGTTCACTAAAGTTTGTGCCAGTGGTTATCAAGATCAATGTGATATCATGAGGTTTTTCCATGATTATCTTGAGATGTGTGCAAAGATTGGATTGTGTTCTTTTTACCACACTACATTGGACTAGGTTCCTATAGTAGTGGTTAGTCATGTTTATGACTATGTTTTCTTTTGCATTTTAAGTTTCTTTTTTTTTATTCTATAAACAATCATTATTAAATGCTTAAGTAATTAAAATGGGTTGTTCTTGTTGGATTATTTGGTTATGTGTTGCGAACATTTACCTTATTATATTTCTTATTAGAGAGATATTTGTTACTCATGTGATGCTTTACATTTGAGATGACCCGAGGGTCAGATGTTATACCTTGATTTCAGTATCATAGATATTAGACTACTATGTTGTTCAGTTAATCATATTACATGATGATGCCATTTTGAGATGATAGTGTGTTTTATGATGATATCTAGTTATCTGGTATTTGGACATACCTTTGATTATATTATGTGATGGATTTAATGCTATAGTTATTTACGTCACTCCTACGTTGTTATGCTTTATGCGAACATGAGTGAAGTAAATAGATTATTTTAATATAATTAAATAAATTGTTAAATTAGGTGATTTAATGCATTTATTTCTTTGGCTATGTTATTATATGCAATTGCACTTGATCGTATTGTTTAGTGTGCAGGATTTATATCCTTGGTAGTGACACATGGAGTTAGTGATTCAACCTTTCATATTTTACCAATATCACTCTTATATGGTCGATGTATCCTTTATTAAATTTTTAAATTAAACTTTTTGGTGATTATTAAATCTGAACTCATTTGCATTATGTGTTTAGACTAGTGAGCATGTCTGTGCATTTAGAGTTTCACATTGTCATGAAAGTCATTAAGGTGATTTCTATGTTTATTGGTTTTCAAGCTTTTTAATTGATTTATTTTAATTTCTGGTAGCTTTACCATAGATGAATTCCTATTTATAGGAATAGCTTGTTTTCGTTTGGGTCGATTTGGAGTTTAACAAGGTTGGCTAGTTATTTGCCCTAATCGATTATTCACTTGAAAAGTGAATAAATATCCAAAGAGGAATTTAATTCCTCACTTCTCACTTTTGAATTAGAGAGTTGGAGAGTAAAACCCAAAATCTAATTGTTCTTTCTATCCATGGTAGATCCTAACAACATACGTTAGTCACTTCTTATATCAAACTTACCAATGCCATCATCTCTCCTGATATAAAATTTTCTTCCAAAAATTTTGAAAATATTTCACTAATACTGTTTGTCAAAACTAAATTTCATAAGGTGTCTTATTTGTATGTTCTATGATTGGCACTATGTTCATTGTATTTTCAAACTAACTACCAATATTCCCCTTCAAGATTTTTGGCATGGCTTAACTACCTCTTATGTTCTATAAGTCTAGTTGTTGTTTTGAGCATTAATAGGTCAATCTTTTGGTGCAGCATAAATTCTAGCTTATAACAAGTGGTATTAGAGCTTGATCATAGGTTTGAATCTCCTCAAGTAATGCTAAAGGGAGTTGCCAATGTTCCCCTTTGACATCCATGACATAGCTTAACCACCTTCTATGTTTTATAAGTCTAGTAGTTGTATCGAGCATTAACACATTGATCTTTTAGTGCAACATCAACTCTAGCTTGTAACATGTATATACTACTATATTAATTTCTTCTCTCCAAAATATCTTTGATACATATTTCTCAAACATCATAGCTCTTTTTTTTCTTGTCATAGACCTATTTCTTCTCTTAGTAATTCCATTTTACTCAGGAGTCTTAGGATCTGATAGTTTACTCTTGATACCATTTACTTCACAAAAGGTGTTAAACTCATTTGACCTAAATTCTCCACCTATATCAATTCTTAAACATTTAATCTTCAATCCAAACTCATTCTTAACTCTACTCTTAAAGAACTTAAACTTTTGAAATTCTTCAAAATTTTCTCTAAGGAAAGCTACCCACACCATCCTAGTAATTCACCAACATTAATCATGAAGTATCTTTCACCATAGAATCCTCTTGTCTTAGTGGGACCATTCAAATTTGTTTGAACAATCACCAATATTGCTATTGTAGTGAATGTCTTGCTAGGAAAGGAACTCTTGTTCATATTTGTCATTAATAATGAATGTCTTTCCTATGAACTATAACTAACATCCCTTATCAATAAACTATCCAACACTAAATAGATTAAGTTTTAATACATCAACAAAGTAAACATCATCAATGTTAGTTTTCCCATCAAGAGTAATAGATCACATTCCCTTGATATGACAAGCCACATTATTACAAACTCTAGCAATTCCTCCATCATGGCTCTTGAACTAACAAATTTATGATCCAATCATTTTTCTTCTCAACTTGTAACCTTAGGGATTTCTCTTTTCTAGATTCTTTTTAATATTTTCTTATTTTATAACAACAAATCCTAACTCATCATCACTTTCACTCCAAACTCTTTGATTAGAGTCGTCATCTTCATTTGAATACAAACATTCTCTAGGAATTCTATACTTGAAATTCTTTTTGTACTCTTTCACTCTTTTAGGACATTTAGAAGAATAATGACCAAATTCATCACAAGTCCAACATTTAAATATTTTTCTTCTATCTGGTTCTTTTCTCACAAGCAAGGTAACTCATTCTTTAATCCTTCTATCTTCCTCAGATTTGGATCTACTACTACTAGCATAATCTCCACTGGTGCTTTGCACATCATGAAAAGGAAGGGCATACACTTAATGCACTAAAATTAGTTTCTACTCTAGGAAAATCTCCAGACTATTTCAACCTTATTTATACTACTTCCAAAATAGTTTCTTTGTTAAAGTTATTAGTACAAGGTATCACTTCCTCAATCATCTACATTGTCTCCTTGAATGGTGGTGTCAAGGTTTTCAAGATCTTCCATATAATCTCATCTTCATCTTTAGTTCCATTATAGGACTTGATTCCTACAAAATTTAATAATATTCTAGCAATATAACTTCTTACATATTCATCTTCCATCATTTTAGCCTATTGAAAAAAATCCAATTTTGCGATCTGATTCTCTTTGCAGGCTTACCACCTTCAAAAGTAGATTCCAATTCTTTCCAAATTCCATGAGATGTTTCTAAGGATTTTACCTAATTTTAATCATTTTTATGTAGAGCTGATAAAAGTGTTTATCTAGCAAGAATGTTACACATGAATTGATCTCTTTTAGCTTCACTATATTCTTCAAGTTTTCTTTCTTCCACAATTTTCTTCCTTTTCTTTGTCATCAACCAATATCTTGGACCCATGCACATCAAATGCGTCTTCATATTCATTTTTCATCTGTCATAGTTAACTTCATCAAACTTAGGAATTTCTTTTGTTGAAATGACATAACATTGATCTCCTTAAGTTGTCAAGATTTTTCTTCAAGGACTTGAAGATCAAATACCAATTGTTATAGAGTAAAGTCCATCAAGATAACTAAGAGGGGTAGGAGAGGGGGAGAGGGGACTTGATAACTTTTCCATATACAAATAAAACTTTTCAATACTTCAAATATTCATTTCCATAAAACCATATCATGTATACAGCCATTATAACATCCAGTACCTTAACTTAGTAGGTCACTATCCTAGGTCAAAATAACTTTGCAGTAATGTAAGCATGAAATACCAAAAAATCATTCACACAATTTGACACAAGGATTTTACATGGAAACCTAATTTGGAAAAAACCACTAGTAATATGCTACCAATTTTCATTGTTCTGAAGTGATGCCCTATTGAAGGCTAACCATATTAAAGGTTACAAAGCACATTATTAAATGTGACCTAGTTAAATGATTTCAATCATCCTATTAGAAGTGAGCCTTGTTAGAGTACTTTATAACATTCTATTATAATGTCACCCAATTCAAGGATTTACAAATGACTACTAGGTCAACCTTAATCTAAAGGATTTATCCAGACTGATATAGTCGTTAGAAAGTAATAGTAGGACTTGATCTAATAATAAAACATAACTCACTTGCAAATTATAGATCTTTGGTTCAATCCTCCATTCTGCTTAGCATTCATATTCTTCATCTCTGACAACTTGTTTACCCTTCAACATTCATCCTCTTAAGCCTTCTTTCATTGTATGCCAATTGTAGACTCTTCTACTTGGCCACCATATGAAGCAAAACCCTAGACTCCTTGTCTTGCTTTTTTTCTCACACATGAAAATAGTTGCTTCTGGCCTTGTATCCTCTTATAAAGAGAATTTAGGTCTTTTGTTGCTTAACCACAATTGTCCATTTTAGGGTTAGATAAGATTTAATGAATCTACCCACCTTTCCATTTTAGTCCCTTCTAAAAAATTCTTCTACAATCCTCTTTGAATTCACCTCAAAATTATTTATCTTGAATTTTGTGCCACCAACACATCATAATTATCTTCCACACACTTCACACAATTCAAGAAAACAAATTAGTCGACTCAAATTTTTTAAATCTTTGATTTAACTTGTTTTGTTATCACTCAGCATCCACATTGTTCACTCAGCAATAACAGTCTTCTAATGCTCAGCCAACACTAGGTTTCTTAGCATCTACTAAGTCTTCCTCGCTTGGTCATCAATTTTATTACCATAAAACTCGACACATACTAAATTTAACTAATGCTCAAAACCTATTGTATTTTTTGACACTCAACACTTACTAAATTATGCTCGGCCTAAACTAAGTTTTCTCAGCTTACACTATTTTCTTAGTCAGGATTGGTAGACACTTTTTTATGAAAACTCTTCTTCTTGGCTTAGCCAAAGTAACCATTTACTTTAGCCTTATGTAGATCAATAACACATCATATCATCCATGTCTTATTTGGTCTTAGTGCTCCTTTTATACACCAAATAACTCAACCTTTCTCTAGGTACTCTTGTTAATCTTATCTTTTCAAATCATATTCATCAATCAAACAAATGATAGCATTAAAACTAAATGTGATTATCTTACCATGAAGTAGAAAGTTTGATATCATTGACAAAATAATGATTTTTTCATGATAGGTTCCATCCTTCAAATAATATCTTATCAACAATCTCCCTATTTGGTGTTGATGGCAAGCCAATCCCAAAAAAAACACAAAAAAGAGACTTAATACATTTGAAACTCTCCCTCTATCAATATTTTTCCTTCCTTTATATAGGGAAATGTAATATTTGTCAATCTCCTTCAATGTATCTTGTTTGTTTGACTTATATGTTATATCTCCCTCTTTAGGTTATCTCTCCCTCATTGAATACAATGAAAAAGACTTGTCATCTCAATGTGAAAATATAATCAATTCAAGTTCTCCCTCTATCACCTTGTTTGTGAATTTAAATCTTCTATTTCAACTCCTCCATTACTTTAGTTAGCTCCTAAAGTTAGATCCACTACATCAAATTTTTAAATTTGACATTCAACTTAGTTGATGTAAGGCACTATTCTTTCCTCTTTAGTGCTTTGGATAGGGGTATCACCCTAATTTACCTCTAAGATATTCATGTACATCCTTAGGTAAAGCTTTTGTGAATATATTAGCTATTTGTTCCTTTATATTCACATATTCCCTTCTCATTTCTTTGTCTTGAACCAACTCTCTCAAGTAATGATACTTCATTACAATGTTCTTTGACTTTGTATGCATCACAAGGTTCTTAGATATGTTTATAGCATGTGTATTGTTACAATAGAGTATCATAGGTTTAGTAATTCCATCCTTCATTTCTTTGAGTAATTGTTTGATCCATACCACATTTGTACAATTCATTGCGACAACCACATATTCAACTTTAGTAGTAGACTGTGATATACAACTTTGTTTCTTATTGGTACATGAGACTAATATTTTTCCTAAGAAAAATGCTTCACCACATATACTTCTTTTGTCATCAATATTTCTAGCCCAATTAGTATCTGTATAGGTTCTTAATTCAAACTTATCATTCTTCTTGTAGTATAGACCATAGTCTTTTGTTCCTTTCAGGTATCTCATTATCCTTTTAATATCCATCAAATTGTTCTCCTTAAGATTTGAAGAGAATCTTGAAACAATCTCAATAGCTAATGCAATGTCAGGTTTTCTATGAACTACATATTGTAATTTACCAATCATAGACCTATACAATGTTTGATTTACTTCAGTAGAATCATCTATTTTGGATAGTTTGTGTCCTATCACCATAGGAGTACTAACTAGTTTTGAGTCCTCCATACTAAAGAATTTCAATATTTCCTTCACATACTTGGACTCCTTGGTGTAAATACCATGTTTCATCTAATATACTTGCAATCCAACAAAGAACTTTATCACTCCAAACATAGACATTTCAAACTTTTTCTTTATTTCATTTGCAAATGTCTTACACAATGCATTTTGTCCTCCAAATATGATATAATCAACAAATATTTCAGCTAGTAAAATCCCTTCACTTTGTTCTATCTTCAAGTATAGATTGTTGTTATCATAGGTTTTCTCAAAACCAATCTTTACAAGATAGTTGTGAAGCCTCTCATACCATGCTCTTAGAGCATGCTTTAAGCCATATAAATCTTTGTACAATCTACATACCATGTTCTTGTTGTTTGGATCAAAAAATCCTTTTGGTTTTTCAATGTAAACCTCATCTTCTAGTATATCATTTAGAAATTATGATTTCACATCCATTTGATAAACTTTAAATCCTTTTTATGAAAAGTAAGGAAGAAGATTTCTTACTCCTTCCAATCTTACAACTGGCGTAAATGTCTCTCCATAGTCAATTTAATCTTCTTATGCATACCCCTCGCAAACTAATCTTGCCTTATTCCTTGTGACTTCACCATTCTCAACCAATTTTTTTACATACACCCACTTGATTCCAATAACATTCTTATTCTCTAGTGTAGGTACTAGATTCCATTTTTTTTTCTTCTCAATCTCATCAAGCTCTTCTTTCAAGGCTTTACTCAGGTCTTCTTTCTCTAATGCATCCTTCAGTCACTTAGGCTTATGCATGCTTAAAAAAAATGTATCACTTCTTAGCCTATTCCTTGTCATTGATCTGGATTCTTTGTCTCTAATAATTTGTCCAGTAGGGTGATGTCTTCTAATGTACTTTGACAATCTTGGTCATGCTCTTCTTTCTACAATGGGCCTGTCAACTTCAGAGTCATTATGCACTTCTCTATCAAGTAACTTGGCTGGTATAGGAGCACCCTCAAAAAATGAAGTTTCTTAATACACTTCAAGGAATTCTTCAAGGTCCTAAAACCTTTAGGATAGGTTAGGAATAGTGGTTGTACATTTTGACCCACTTGTAAGGCCTAGTTCCAAGTTTGGCACAAATATAAGTCTTTGGTCAACTATTATGAAAGGTATCTAATAGCCCAAAATCTTAGGATAGATTGTTATTTTCATCTATTAACATGTTTTGGTCCTTTTTGGATCACTTTTATAGGTTTGAAACCAAGTTTGGTTATTAGTTACAAAGTTGCATAATCAGTTGCATTGTTGCTTAAGCAACATTTTGCAAATATTGTAAAATCATTTCCAAATATCCAAATTAGTTTAAAAAATTGTTGTGACCATTGTAAATTGCTAAATATCCCTCATAGGTGGGTGGTAGGATCATTGAGATATGATTTTTCTTTTTAATCAATAAAACACAATGTTTTCCCTGCAAAATTGATGTTCAAACATCATGTACAGATAGATTGATCTGAGAGGGTGACACATTTGGATTCTCTAGTGATTCACCTTTCTAATGCATTTTTTTGGAAGACTTGAATCAACTTACAATTTGAAATATTGGAATTTCCCTAACTGCTACTCTAGATTTATTTGTAACCTAGGATAGTGCATAGTCCAAGAGATGTACACTGACACCCCCCTCTCCACCATTATGTGAGGTGGCAACCAAGTTTCAATGGGGGGAAAAATAGACTTTTAAAAACAATTAAATCTCCTAAGCATGGTCTGCAAAAAACAATGGAGGGGACAAGGGGTGACGTCATCCTATGTGATGACCAAAGACTTTGCAAAACACTTCCCAATAAAACTTTTTTAAAAAATTCATTCCAAGAGCAATGCCCAAGGGGAGATGGTGACACATTTAAGTCATAAAGTTTATTAGGTAAGTTTAGAATATTTAGTTATGTTTTTTTTTTTTTTTTTTTTTTATGGTTATTTTATTATTGTTTTTTCATTTTAAATATAATTTTTTTTAAAAAAAAAAGAAAAAGGATATTTAAGGAATCATTTTGATTCTCTGTTACCAAAGGCCATTTAATTAGTTTCTCCCATACAAATTCCAGAGCCTATTTGGCTCTAGGATATTAATTTTTTTTGTCAAATTTTTTTCTAAGTGTGGATTTACAAAGTAATGTATTTTTTTTTTCAAGGTGTATTTTTTTTTTTGGATGGATTTAAAACAAAGATTTAATCATTGTGACACAATAATACAAGATTAATTGATATCTTAAACAACTTGAATTGAACTAGCAACCATAACCATTTTTCTTTCCTTAACATAGTTTTTTCATATTTAACATATAAGGAACTTGAAAATTTTTCGTAATTAAACCATCATCCTATCACCTTATTTTTTATGTGCATCAATCTAACTGAAAATTATGATTAAATCACATGATAAACAAATAAACTGAATCACCATTTTTATTGGCAAACTTGATTCAAAGGCTCAACCGGGAAAGTACCAGGAAGGAAACTCGACGTTGTTGATATTACAAAAAGGTTTGAAATACAAATTACATAGGATTTCAATCTTGAATTACAACAATTTAATTGAATTTCCTTCATAACCCTCATCAAGGGTTCTGTAACAATTTCTGCAACACATTTCTAAGAATCGTGGAGAGAACAGAATCTGATCAAGTGACAACAAGCATGACCAAGAGACAAGAAAACATGCATTTTCATTCAAGGTTTATAGAATAGGATTCATAATGAATCAAAACTAGGGAAAGGTGGATTCTTCTAATAGGAGAAGTTAGGCACAACACCAAAATAGATGCCCAATCGAGGCTATAAATCAAGAACTTCCATTCTTCCATTTTAACATACCAAACTCATACAAGTTTTGTGCTGACAGGTAGGGGCCCATAACACCCTACCCTCTCTCCCTCTTCTCATCCTGAGAAGAGACTCTACACTGGTTGGAGTCCAACTAAAAAGACCTTTCCCAAAATTGGTCACTTCTGCCCTATCCAAGGGTGAGTATTACCAAAACACCCATGCAAGAAAATCTCAAAGTTCAAACATAAACATGAAAGGAAAACATTCAAGAACATGGTTTTCAATCCTTCAAAACATACCCACATACATACAAGCATCCAAACAACAACAAGGTAGCATAAGCATGAAGCAAGCATGAAAATCTGAACAAGGGAGATGAAGAACTCCTGCCTTCACAAAGAGGTAATGGCAATTGAACAAATTTGAGTAGAGCTTTTCCCTTCCTTGCTTCAATCTTCCAAGACTCCTCTATAAATGTGGAGATTGGGTAACAACATAAACTACTCCAAGAAGGGCTTCTAAATAAGCCTCAAACTCACCTACCAAAAGGAGCCATAACTTCTCCCACCCACCTACAAATCTAGAAGATCCTAACTCAACCCACACTATGGTTAATCACTAGGTGGAGGTGAGGTGATGCAACTTATGGTAGCCATAGTCAATTTTCGCACAAAGGTAAAAAGAGACTTTTTGAGTGATCTCAAAAGTCAATAAAAGGGGCTTAGTGGTTGGAGAAGACCCCCAACCCATACCCATACCCCTTGGGTATAAATATTTCATGTTTTAAAGCCTTAGGAATAGGTTTGGAACCAAATAAAAGTTAGAAAATAATTTAGGACCATCTAACAACTCTAACAATGCAGATTAAGCACTAATCCAGATTAGGGATGACTAAATTTGATTAAGAACAAAATTAGCAAAAGGACACTAAATTAATCCAACTTAGGTCCAAAGGTTACACAACTAACCCTAATAGGCATGCTGAAGATGACAAACAATTCACGAGTGTCAAGCAACACTAAAAGAACATAGTTATGAACATTAACATTTACTGATCATAGAAAGATACATACATACATCTCACAATAAATTTTATTATGAACAACAAGGTCTCGATAGTTAGCATATAGGGATCAGTTCTATTCCTCCATCGGGTTTCTCATCTAAAATATCTTGCACACTAATTGCACACATTAGTAGTCTCATAAAATCACATGTACATATGTATTTACGTATCAAAAATTCACATAGATTAAAACATACATCAATAAATTAGTTAGGGTTTTCTCTCATTTCTTACCCATTAAAATCTCTTAAATCAAAGTATCAATCCTACATTTACAAATTTCATCAACATACATATACATAGAACATTAAATGACAAACATCAAATATCTTAAAGTAACATCACACAGCATGAAATAATATAATATGTTCTAAGCATCAAATAATGTCTCGACATCTCGAGTCGTGATATCAAAATAATTGTAATGTATCACTATGCTACAATGGGTTGGGGCAAGGCCTCACATCCTCCCCCACTAGGAATGAACTTCCTCCTGGAGTTCATCAAAACGATAGGGGTACTGAGATCACATCTGTGCTGCATCCTCCCATGAAGCCATGACCTCATCGTAACAATCCCACTGGACCCTAACCTAGTCTAGCTCTCAGCCTCAAAGTGCTAGGGTTTGTTGAGCAATAATATGAATAGGCTCTAGTGCTATCTGTCTGTCTAACTCCACCTGTAAAGCATCCCAATCTATAATATGAGACTCATCATAAATGTATTCTCTAAGTACTAAAATATGAAACACATCGTGGATGCATGATAGGCTAGGTGGAAAAGCTAAATGGTATACAACAGGTCCTATCCTCTCTAGGATCTTGAATGGCCCAACAAACTGAGGTACCAACTTAGAGCCATTTCCAAATCAAATCAGACTCTTGTGCAATCACACCCTCAAGAACACTCTATCACCAACCTGATACTCTCGATCTATCCTCTTTGCATCAGCATACTTCTTCTGCCTATCCTATGCCTCTCTTAGGTGCTATCTAATTAGGGTCACTTACTGCTCCATCTCCTTTACTAACTGGGGATAAATAGATACTTGATCCTTGATCCTATCCCAAGTCAAGGGCATCCTACATGGTCTTTCGTACAAGGCCTCATAAGGTGGCATACCTATGGAGGAATGGTGCCCATTATTATAGGCAAACTCAACAAGATTTAGGTATTCCTCCCATTTGACCTGATGGTCTATCATGTACATATGTAGTATATCCTTCAAAACCTTATTCACTTGCTTAGTCTGACCATCAATCTGAGGATGGTATGTTGTACTAAAATTGAGCCTAATGCCCAAAGTTGCCTGCAACTCTCTCTAGAATGAAGAAGTGAACAAAGAGTCTCTATTGGAGATGATCTTAGAGGAAACACCATGAAGTCTGAAAATGTCCTACAAGAACACCTGAGCTATGTCTCAGGCTATAAATGTAGGATGCATAGGTGAGAAATGGGCAACTTTGGTCAACGTGTCAACTATCACCAAAATGGCATCATGGCAATGAGATGACATAGGAAGACAAACAATGAAATCCATAGATATATTATCCCATTTCCACTTTGTAATCTTATGTGGCTGAAGAAGCCCACCAAGATGATGGTGCTTCACCTTCACCCTCTGGCACTCAAGGCATCTCGCAACTATGCTAGCAATCTGCACTCTCATGCTTGGCCAATGATACAACTGCCTCAAATCTACATGCAACTTCTTAACACTGGGGTGCACTACATAAGGTGCTTTGTGAGCCTCAAGTACAATGAGCTCCTGCAAACCCCCAATGGAAGGTACATACATACATCCCCTATGATGAAAAAGTCCATCAGACTCCAAGGAATACTCTAAAAACTTCCCTTCTAAGGGTCTTTAAAAATGTACTAATTGACTCACTTTTGCATAAAGCTCATCGACTGGTAAGTGTTGTAAGATCTGCTCTCTCAAGTTAGTGCAAGTAGTCATAGATGAAAGCTCATGGCACCTTCTACTTAAGGCATCTACACCACATTCTCCTTTCCCTTGATGTAATGAACATCAAAATTGTACTCACACAGAAACTCCATCCACCTTCTTTGCCTAGCATTAAGGTTCAGCTGTGAAAATATGTACTGCAAACTCTGGTGATCAGAATGAAGCTCAAATCTATGACCCAGAAGGAAGTTTCACCATCTCACCAAGGCATGAACCACTGCCACAAGTTGTAGGTTGTGAGTAGGATAATTGAGTTCATGAGTCTTCAACTTCCTAGACTCAAAGGAAATAGGTTGTCCATCCTACATAAGGACTGCACCTATACCATCTAAGGATGCATCGGTGGACACCACAAAATTTGGAATAGGATCTAGTATTGCAATAATCAATGCACTCGTGAGGGCTCTCTCAAGCTCTTGAAAAGCTCTACCACACTTCTTTGTCCACTCATACTTCTTCCCCTTTTTTTGAAGAAATGTGATGGGGTCTACCAATCTAGAGAATCCTAAAATGAAACGTCAGTAATATCCTACTAGCCCCATAAAGCTCCTCAATTCAATAACACTGGTGGGTGCTAGCCAATCCATGATGGCCCTAATCTTTGATGGGTCTACTAAGACTCCATCACCTGATATGACATCACCCAAATAATGTATCTTAGGTCTGAAGAATGCACACTTTGGCAAGCTACCAAACAATTGATTCTCTCTCAGCTTTTGCAATACCTGCCTCAGGTGCTCTTCATACTCTTTCTCATCATGAGAATAAATTAGAATGTCATCAAGAAAAACAACCACAAACTTATCCAAAAATTTATATAATACTCCATTCATGAGGCTCATGAATACAGTTGGAGCATTTGTGAGGCCAAAGGGTACCACGGTGAACTCGTAGTGGTCATACCTAGTACAAAAAGCTATCATGGGGATATCACTATCCACAATCCTCAACCAAAGATAACCTGACTTTAGATCAATCTTTGAAAATAATTAGGCACACTGTAATTGATCAAAGAGATCATTGAATCTGGGAAGAGGATATCAGTTCTTGATGGTCACTTTGTTCAATTGTTGATAATCAATACACAACCTAAGTCATTCGTCCTTTTTCTTGATGAAGATCACTGGTGCACCCCAAGGTGACACACTAGGTTGAATATGCCCCTTCTCTAAGGGTTCCTCCAACTAAGCCTTTAGGTCACTAAGCTCATGAGTAGTTATCTTGTATGGTGCTCTCGAAACTAGCTTAGCTCCAGGCACAAAGTCTATGTGAAAATCCATTGCTCGACGTGGAGGCATACTAGGAAGTTCTGAAGGAAACACATCTACAAACTCCTATAGGATTGGAAAATCATCAGGGGATGGCTCCCCCTCTAAATCTTCCTCTTTGTCACTAATGGTGATAGTGAACAACTGACAACCCGTTCGCATGCACCGCCTAACCTACATAGTAGAAATCACATGAAGGGATACAAGTCTCTTCACTCCAAAGATCTCCCTAGAGATACCATCATTATCCACACATTCTACCCTCTTCTGTCGAAAATTCATCTTAGCATTGTGGGCATAAAGCCAATCCATGCCAAGAACAACATCATAAGAACCTAGAGGGGTAATGCGTAGATCAGTCCTAGTGGACATGTCTCCAATTTGCATCTGACAACTCTGCACCATAGAACTAACTGACACTCTGGACCCTGAGGCTAACTCTACTTCCCAAATAACATCTTGTCTAACTACCACTAGCCCACGATGCTCCACCACATATGGAGATATAAAAGAGTCAGTAGCTCTGGAATCAATTAAAACTAAAACCATATGGCCCT
Source organism: Cupressus sempervirens (assembly GCA_028749045.1). Classification (NCBI taxonomy): domain Eukaryota; kingdom Viridiplantae; phylum Streptophyta; class Pinopsida; order Cupressales; family Cupressaceae; genus Cupressus; species Cupressus sempervirens. Next base: position 271,879,990 of record CM053789.1, read on the forward strand.
GTATAATACCTGTACCCTTGATAACTATGGCTTGATGCTCAGCCTAGTAGTTATCAACCGCTACAAAAAACTCTATGGGATCTACCCATGTCACCAACTGTCAGCTCTGAAAAAGCTCTACTCTGAATACTAGATGCCTATCCCTGTGGACACTCCCTAGCTATATGACCCATGCCACCACAAGTGTAGCATGGTCCTTGAGTATAAGATCATGCACCCTATGATCTAGATTGTTGTGGGCTTCCTAACATATTGGATCCATTGTAACCACCCCTAGAAGAGTACTAAGTCTTCACTGATTGTGACTATGGGGCCTATACTTTTAGATCCTGCTTGGGACCCTGTGACTGTCACTGCTTGGGCTTGGAGCCTTGATAACCCTGAGAAGGTTTCTACTGCTACTGCTATGGTTTTAGCTGCTGAGACTATTGGTCCTTAGAGGACCTTGCTATATAGTTCTAATTCCCTTTCTAAGGGGGTTTTTGTTGGGAAGAGTTTCAGTTCTAAGATCAATCCTATGACTCCTGCCTACCTTGAGTATCCTCATCCACTAGTGCTATCTCCACTACTTGTCTAAAGGTGGTACGGAAGGCCATCTGAACTAGGCCCTGAAGTGAGAAATTCAAACCCATAATAAAGTGATGCACCCATAGTTTCTCATCCTTCATGTATTCCACATAAGGAAGGAGCTCAAGAAACCTGCTCTCGTATTGAGCCACTGTAAGACCTCTCTGATAAAGAGAATGAAACTCCTCTATCTATTTCTGTCAAAAATGCTCCGACAAGTACCTCTCTCAAAATCTTTCTAGGAAAGACTCCCATGTGAGGGTGTCCATCCTCACTCCACCTATGATCTCCTCCTGATGACACCAATTGGAGGCATCGCCTCTCAACTGATGAACTACTAGGCATGCCTTTAGATTACTCGCATAGGGTAATAATCCAAAGCACTGATGTTGGCTCTACAACCATGCCTCTACTACTGTTCCCTCAGTAGAACCTGTATACAATGGTGGCCCGAGTGAGATCAATTCCCTGATGTCATCTTTTATATGTCTCAGAGGTCTATCAAGTGGGGGTCCTCTCTAGTCTATTGACTCTTCCTTGTGCTATATCTGACCCTCAATTTGTCTCAGTGGGGGACTCCTAGTCCTCTCTCTAATTCCAGGTCTGCCTCCTCTGGGTCCCTCTTCTTCCACTATTAGAATCTACTAAACTAGCTAAACTATAGGCACTACTCTCTACTAGACTACATCGATCAAAGTTTGAAGTGTATCTACAATGTCCTAGTTCAAGTTTGGTTGTGGTGGTGGTGGAGGTGGTGCATCCTCCTATCCCACTCTACCACCCCTAGCCCTACGACCTCTGCCTCGTCAGTTGCTTTGAGTAACAGGAGGCATCTTCACAAATAAAATTTTGAGTTAAGTTTAGGAAGCACAATGGTTTAAGGTTTCTAGTATTGAAACATAGGCTCTGATACCAAAATGTCATGCCCAAACTACGAGGCAAAAACACACAAATATTTTTTCTTTTCTTTTTTTAAAAATTAATAATCAGAATGCTCTAAGTTTGATAAGTTTGTGATCATAGTTTAAGTAAGGTTCTCTAAATCTCATCTTAAGTTACATATCTTCTGAAGGAATACATCGTTAAAATTTGATGCTCTCATTATTAGATTTATAGTGATCATTAAACACATTATTTCTCTAACTTCTCAATGAGATAGGAAGATTATTTAAATAACAATTTTAAATGAGTTTGGTTTTAAAATTAATTGAAATATCTAATCAAGGACTAGTTAAAAGAATTAATACATCTACTCATACATATATATATATATATATATATATATATACACTTTATTTAGCTTTTCTTAAATTTCAATTTTAATTAAAAACCCATAATGTTATGAAGAGTTAAACATTTATGAAGATATTAACAATATAAATTACACTTAAATTTGACTAGGTGATAAGGAAATCAATTTAACATCTTTTGTTTGTCTAACAAATACTCACGTGATAAAACAGGATACTAGTTCACAAAAAATTTACTAAAACTTTAAAAGTATAAAATTTCTACTAAATATATTAAAATTTAAAATGAATAACTTAAAACAAATAAAAAAACATGTATTAAAACTTTCCAAATTAATTAAACCACTAAATTAATTTTAAAACTAAATTAACTACATCCAACATAGTTTAACCTTTAAATTCAAAACTAAATAATATTCAAAAATAAATTAACATTGATAATACAACTATCTAAATTTACATTAACATTTTTAAACAAATAACAATTAAACAACATAAAGAAAGACTAACATAAAACTTTAATACATTAAACTAACTTAAATTAAATAACATGCTAAAATAAACTACTTACAATTTTTAATAAATTAAACTAACTAACAAAATAAATTACATAAACAAAACTAACATATTAACTAAACCTAACATCATACTAACCTACTTACTAACACACACCCAAAAACTAACTTTCCTATACTAACATATACTTCCGCCCCTACACTTACTCCCCTACTCCCAATGTCAAATCGACCCCACCTTACCCATGCACAATCAAAATCTATGCTACCCAAGCGCTGCACTTGGGATAGCGCATAGTCCAAGAGATGTACATGTAGGTAATCATACATGTATACATACATAGATACATGTATCTATACATAAATTCATGTATGCATGCATCCATACATACATATATCTATGTATGCAATATGTATGTATACATAGATACATGTATCTATGTATACATACATATTGCATACATATGTATGTATGGGTGCATGCATGAATGCATGCATCGATACATACATGCATCTATGTATACATACATGCATGTATGTATGTATACATGTATGCATACATATATATGTATGTATGCATGCATACATCCATACATGTATGTATGTATGTATGCATGCATGCATACATAAATGTATCTATGTCATACATAGATGCATACATGTATGTAAGCATCCATGCATGCATCTACATGCATCCATCCATACATAAATGTATCTATGTATACATACATATTGCATACATAGATATATGTATGGATGCATGCATGCATCCATCGATACATACATACATGCATCTATGTATACATACATGTATCTATGTCATGAATAGATGCATGCATGTATGTATGCATGGATGCATGCATCCATACATTCTTGTATACATGTATATATCTTTCATACATGCATATGCATGTATGCTTGCATACATGTATGAATCTATGCATACATACATGTATCTATATATGTATACATGTATGCATACATATATATGTATGTATGCATCCATGTATACATACATACATACACGTATCTATGTCATAAATACATGCAAGCATGTATGTATGCATCCATTTATACATACGTTTATCTATGTATACATACATATTGCATACATAGATATATGTAAGTATGTATGCATGCATGCATGCATGTATCTATGTATGTATGCAAGCATGTATCTATGTATGTATACATGTATGCATGTATGCATCCATACATACATGTATTATGCATACATACATACATACATGTATCTATGTATGCATCCATGCATGCATAGATATATATATGTATACATATTGCATACATAGATATATGTATGTATGTATGTATGCATGCATGCATCGATGTATGTATGCATACATCCATCCATACAAATTTTATACATAGATATATGTATTTATGTATGCATGCATGCATGCATACATAGATACATGCATGTGTCTATTTATACATACATGTATCTATGTATGTATGCATGGATACATAGATGCATGCATGTATGTACGCATCCATCCATGCATAAATGCATGCATGTATGTATGCATGTATGGATGGATGAATTCATACATACATGTATCATGCATACATACATACATACATATATCTATGGATGCATCCATGCATGCATAGATATATGTATGTATACATAATGCATACATAGATATATGTATGTATGTTTGCATGCATGCATGCATGTATCTATGTATGTATAGATGTATGCATGTATCCATCCATACATACATGTATCTATGTATACATACATATTGCATACATAAATATATGTATGTATGTATGCATGCATACATACATACAAGCATGCATACATACATAGATACATACATGTATCTATGTATGTATGCATGGATACATATATGCACGCATGTATGGATGCATCCACGCATGCATGTATGTATGCATGTATGGATGGATGCATTCATACATAGATCTATCTATCTATGTATACATGTATGTATGCATGCATGATGCATACATACATACATACATATATCTATGTATGCATCCATGCATGCATAGATGCATATATGTATGCATCACTGCATGCATAGATATATGTATGGATGCATGCATGTATCTATGTATGTATGCATGTATGTATCTATGTATGTATACATGTATGCATGAATCCATCCATATATACATGTATCTATGTATACATACCTATTGCATACGTAGATATATGTATGTATGTATGCATGCATGCATGCATCCATGCATGCATAGATATATGTATGGGTGCATGCATGCATATATGTATGTATACATGTATGCATGCATCCATGCATACATATATGTATCTATGTTTACATACCTATTGCATACATAGATATATGTATGTATGTATGCATGCATGCATGCATAGATATATGTATGGGAGCATGCATGTATCTATGTATGTATACATGTATGTATGTATGCATGCATGCATCTATGTATACATACATGTATCTATGCATGTATGCATGGATACATAGATGCATGAATGTATGGATGGATGTATCCATTCATACATGTATCTATCTATGTAATCATGCATGTATCTATGTATGTATGCATGTATGCATGCATCCATCCTTACATGTATCTATGTATGTATGCATGCATGTATCTATGTATGTATACATGTATGTATGCATCCATCCATACATACATGTATCTATGTATACATACATATTGCATACATAGATATATGCAAGCATGCATGCATGCTTGCCTGCATGTGTGTGTGTCATTACATACATACATACATACATACATGTATACATGCATGCATACATACATAGATATATGCATGTATGTATGCATGCATACATATATATACATACATACATTCATATACGTATGTATGATGCATGCATACATACATCTATATATGCATGCATGCATACGTACATATTGCTTTCATGCATACATATATGTATGCATGCATGCATCATACTTATCTATATGTATGTATGCATGCATGCATGCATGCATACATATATGCATGTATACATAGATATATGTATACGTGCATACATATATATACATACATACATATATACATACATACATATACGTATGTATGATGCATGCATACATACATATTGCATGCTTGCATCCATACATACGCATATCTATGTATGCATGCATGCATACATACGTATATGCATGTATACATAGATATATGTATGTATATCTATGTATACATGCATACATACATATATGTATGTATGCATACATACATACATAGATACATGTATGGATGGATGCATGCATGCATGTATGCATACTACATGCATGCATACATATATTATATGTATGCATACATCATATATACGTATCTGTATGTATGCATGCATGCATGCATGCATACATATATGCATGTATACATAGATATATGTATGTATATCTATGTATACATGCATACATACATATATCTATCCATGCATGCATAAATAAATAGATAAATGTATGTATGTATATCTATGTATACATGCATGCATGCATAGATATATCTATGCATGCATGCGTGTATACATAGATATATATATGCTTGATGCATGCATATGTGTACATACATATATATGTATGCATACATCCATACATACATGTATCATGCATCCATATGCATGTATGCGTACATATATATGTACGTATGCATATGCATGCATGCAATACATACATAGATGGATGTATGGATGCATCCATCCATCCATCCATACATCCATCTATGTATGTATTGCATGCATGCATATGCATACGTACATATATATGTACGCATACATGCATATGGATGCATGATACATGTATGTATGGATATATATATATCCATATGCATATATCCATAAATACATATATATCTATGTATGCATGCATGCATCCATACATAGATATATCTATGCATGAATGCATCCATACATACATTTACCTATGTATGATGCATGCATAAACATGCATACCTATGGATGCATGCATGCATGCATAGACATAGATAGATGTATGTATGGATGCATGCATGCATGCATAGACATTCATACATAGAAATGTATGCATGAATTATACATAGATACATGTATGTATGGATGCATGTATGCATGCATGCATCCATGCATCATACATAGATACATGTATGCATGCATGCATGCATATATATGTGTGTGTGTGTGTGTGTGTATGTGTGTGTGTGTAGATGCATGCATGCATCCATACATACATACATGTATCTATGTATGTATACATGTATGCATGCATCCATCCATACGTACATATATCTTGCATGTATGTGTGCACGTATGGATGTATACATACATACATGCATGTATACATGTATGTATGTATGTATATATATGCAAGAATACATATATATGTATGTATGCATGCATGCATATGTATGTATGTACATATATATATGTACATACATAGGCATGGATGCATATATATACATATATCTATTGCATAGAACTCTTGATCATAAACATAATACTTCTTCTTTGTATCATTCAAGTTTTCACTAAAATATGCAATAGGCTTACTTTCTTGGCTTTATACAGCTTCAATAGTGCAGCCACTAGCATCACAATCCACCTGGAACACCTTTTTAAAATTTGGAAGTGCCAACATAGGTTGTTCTGTCACCTTCTTCTTTAGCCTTTCAAAAAATTTCGTAGTTGATGCAGTCCATTTGAACTCTTTTCTATCCCCTCTTATTGTGTTTGTTAGGGGTGGACATATGCCACTAAAATTCTTAATAAACTTCCTATAAAAACTAACTAGACCATGAAATGATCTTACCTTAGTAACAGACCTTGGAGTAGGCCATTCCAAGATGGCTTTTACCTTCTCTGGATCCATTTTGAGACCTTCAGGTGATATAATAAACCCCAAATAGAATAACTCCCATTTTGCAAAGATACACTTCTTCAAATTAATTAACAGTTTCTCTTCCCTTAACCTTTCAAAGACTATAGTGCCTCTCCCATTTGACTTTTGTAAGTCATCCTGATGGATGCACCCTTGCTGATCTTTTGTTGTGATGGATCATGATTGTGACCTTAAGTGGTCTACACCATTGAGGTGTTTGAATTTATGTTTTTTTAATTAGTTGCGTTGATTATGCTTTTTACTGATCTTTGAGATTATGATGTGATTTTTGGTTCACTGAGGTTTGTGCCAGTGGTTACCAGGATCAATGTGGTATCATGAAGATGTTCTGTGATTATTTGGTTATGTGCTACAGACATTTACCTTGTTTTATTTTGATCTAAGAGATATCTGTTCTTATGTGATGTTTTACATTTGAGATGACTTGAGGGTCAAATGTTACTCTTTCATTTTAGTATCATGGATATTAGACTACTATGCTATTCAGTTAAAATTATTGCATGATGATGCCATTTTGTGATGACAGTGTGTTTTATGATGATATCTAGTTATCTGGTATTTGTACATACCTTTGATTATGTTATGTGATGGATTTAATGCTATGGTTATTTACTTCATTCCTACATTGTTATGCTTTATGCAAATGTGAGTGACGTAAATAGATTATTATAATATAATTAAATAAATGGTTAAATTAGGTGATTTAATGCATTTATTGCTTCGGCTATGTTATTATATGCAATTGTACTTGATTGTGTTGTTTAGTGTGCAGGATTTATATCCCTGGTAGTGGCACATGGAGTTAGTGATTCAGCCATTCATATTTTACCAATGTCATCCTTGTATGGTCGACGCATCCTTAATTAAATGTTTAAATTAAACCTTTCGGTGATTATTAAATACGAACTCATTTGCATTATGTGATTAGACCAGTAAGCGTGTCTGTGCATTTAGAGTTTTGCTTTGTCGCGAATGTTGTTTAGGAGATTTATGTGATTTTGGGTTTTCAGGATTTTTAATTAATTTATTTTAATTTATGGCAGATTTTCCATAGATGAATTTCTATTTATAAGAATAGCCTATTTTCGTTTGGGTCGATTCGGGGTTTAACTAGATTGGCTAGTTAAATGCCCTAATCGATTATTCACCCAAAAAGTGAATAAGTATCCAAAGTGGAATTTAATTCCTCACTTCTCACTTTTAAATTGGAAAGTTGGAGAGTAAAACCCAAAATCCTCTTCATGAGGATTTACTATTTTGTTCGTTGTGGGAGCTACGGGCGTCGGATCATCGCGAGGTTGGGCTCGTTGGATCCAGCTCAGGGAAACCTTGGATTGCGATGATCTTCAGCTGCTTCTGTGGGATATTTATTTTATCTTTCAGATTCCCGTTTTGCCCTTTTGGCTATGAGGTAGGGCTTTCCTATTTTATTGTTTCTACTCCATTTCTGCTTTTATTTTTGGTAGTCATTTATTTGGAGGCTAAGAACTAGTGTTCCCCTCTATTTTTGTATGCTAGTTCTACCCGGTTAGGTGGGTATGAACATTTCCCTATTTTTCTAGGATGAGGGTTTGGGATTTTGCACCGTTATGCTAGCCATTTTTGCATACGGTGTCTAATTCCATTTATTTTTGGATTTTTGGAGTTTTTGAACCCAAAGGCCAAATGGCTTTTAATTTTAAAGTTTTTTAAATTTTTGGGGTTTTTACCTCATTTTGTGTGCTGCCCTATTTTCTCGAGTTTTCTTGGCACAATGTGGGTCGTGGAACTTGATGATCCATTTGGATATTAGCCATACCACTTTTGCACCTTTTGTTGCATTGGGATGCATGTTGCACCCATACTCTCGACTTTGTGTTCTGTTGAATGATTTGTTACCTGTTATGGTTTCTTTTGGACCTTTACTTTTGTTTCATGAACGCTAGGATTCATGTAGAATCCATACTCCTGGATTGAGGCTGGTTGAGTGAGTTCATGATGTTTGGTCTTATTACATCATTGGGATTTGTGTAGAATCCATACTCTCGGATTGAGGCTGGTTGAGTGATTTCATGATGTGATTTCATGATGTATGATTTTATTGGCTTTGGGATTCATGTAGAATCTGTCCTTCCTGTGTTGCTTTCAGTTGGGTATTTTCTTTGCATTGTGTTCTCATTCTTGTCCTTGTGTTATGATCTTCATGATGGTGGTGTGCCACACACGAGTACGTGCGCGCACATTTGTTGGGTGACTTGCCAGGCCCGATCTTTCGTGGATTTGCCAAAAGTTATGATCATTGGGGTTGGGATGGGAGTATGCATGCCCACAGGAACTTGTCGTAGGATGAGCATGGGTAGGGTAGGGTAGCATATGGAGGGGGCTTCTACCTCACAGCCTGGTGATCATTGTGCCCAGAGGGTTAGTGAAGGAAGCTTTAATTAAGTGATAACTAAAGAAAATGTGTGACTGATAATAAAACTTACGCTAATAAAAAGGTTTGGAGTGCAAGACCCTTTCCATTGAGGGATTTTGAATCTGTGCAAGTCCTAGCTTGGGCTTTTTGATGCCAAGAAACTCCCCATGATGTTAGTCCCTACATAGTAGCCTACCGAGTGTCTGACCATTACCTATACTCCTTGCATTGTCTTAGGTTCTTGGTTGTAGCCATCATATTGTCTGTTGTGAGTGTTAGCCATGGATGTTGTGTTTTATGTGTGTTTCTTGTTGGATCTTTATCTCCATTAGCATGGCGGATGTGGACCTACAGGTTCCACATGGTTGGGAGGTGTAGCTACCTTCACTACTGCTAGAGATCGATGTATAGAGATGATCTTTTGTCCTAGTACAGCCATTGCTGGATGTCTTCACTTGGTACTTTGGGTTTTGTAGTATGCTTTCTTATGATTTATGCTTTCATTGGGATGCTTGTATATCATGTTTAGATGATGTTATTTTATTTGGCGTATTCCCTTATTATGATGTTTAGCATATGATTAGATGATATGATTTTCTTTAGTAGTATATCTGTTGCTTACTGTTGTTTAGCATGTGATAGGTGATGTTATCTACTATAGGATTATCTTATGCGTTATCACTAGAATGTTAGATTCCCTTGTGCTTATATTGTTGCATGTTTTAGTAGTGATGTCCCTATTACAATAGTACCGATGATTTGGTCGATGGCTTGGGATGTTATGCGCGGGGGATGGCTAGGACCCACGATGGTCTTATGATGCTATTGACAGTTGGGAGGAACCATGCACTTAGTTTGGTTGTTTAGTTCTCTACGATGTTTATTTCAGTGTGTTCTTTGTTGCTGTAGTTTAGATGGTTTGGTGTTCTTCGTTCTATTTTGTTCTTACACTTGAGTGTTCATTCCTCGAGCTTTTGTGGATCCGATACTCCCTAGTGTAGAGGTTCTTTTGTTGGTTTTTCCTCATTTTTGAGTTTTGAAAATGTTTTTACTTTCTATGGGCGACATTTGTTCAGCATTGTGCAACACTAATAAAGTATCACACGCCCATAGAAATAATGTCATAAGATACTATAAAGTGTCACATGCATTATTGGATAAGTTTCATATGACACCGGAAGAGTGTCGCACGGCTTTATGAGAAATTTCATGCAATACTTTTCTAGTATTGCACACCTTCTTGAAAAGTGTCGCTCTCAGTAAGGGAGAAGTGTCGCTCTCCCTTAGTAAAAAGTGTCACAATTTTTGTGAAAAACCTGCGCGTGCCATCAACACGTACATTTCTTTGTGATCCATTCTTTTTGAGAGTGGTTTTGGATACCTCTCAGAGATAAGTTATGGATTCTAGGAAATTTCAAGGCTTCAAAAATCTAGACTTAGCCAATTTTTTGGGCTTTAGGATTTTAGGCTTAGCCAAATTTTGGGATTCTGCATTTTACCCCAGCTTGGTGTTTTGTTGATGAGTGGTTGTTTCTTGTGCCCTCATCTTGGTTGTGGTGGTTGTTGGTTTTGTTTGGGTGTGTCAGTTTGGTAGTGGTGTTTAGAGATCTATTAGTTTCTGGGATTGTGGTGAAGTCTTTCGTTGTGATCTTTGTGATCCCTGTATGATGTTGTCATGTGCATTCATACTTGTAAAAAAAAGAAAAAATCTTGGCTTGATTTGAATCCTTGTTTCCAAGGATCTCCGGATGGGGCATTACAAGGACACTACGAATATGCAATAAATGTTCTTCAAAAGTCTTGTTGAAAATTAAAATATCATCCAAATAGACAATAAATTTTTTTCCCAAGAACTTCTTAAGTACCTCATTCATAAGCCGCATGAAGGTGCTTGGGGAATTCATCAATCCAAAGGGCATGACTAACCACTCATAAAGATCCTCCTTGGTCTTGAAGGCCATTTTCCACTCATCTCCTTCTCGTATCCATATCTAATGTTAGCCACTCTTGAGATCTATTTTTGTGAAGTACTGAGCTCCACTCAAGCAGTCCATAAGATCATCCATTCTTGGAAAAGGAAACTGGTACTTGATGGTTATCCTATTTAGAGCTCGAGAGTGTATACACATCCTCCACTCTCAATCCTTCTTTGGTGCCAGTACTGTAGGTATCGCACATGGACTCAGGCTCTCTTGAATCAAGCCCTTCCTCAATAGCTCCTGAACCTATCTATTTACTCATCTTTTTCAGTAAGAGTCATCATGTGAGCAGCCTTGTTAGGAAAACTAGCTCCTGAAATTAGATCTATCTAATGACTGATTTTTCTTACTAGTGGCAATCCTTCTAGAACATTATCAGAGATAATATCTCTGAACTCTCCTAGTAAATTTGAAACTTCAAGTGGTATTTCATTACTACCTTCTTTATCTTTCTTAGGAATCAAAGAATAGAACATACATTGATGTTTCACTCCATCTAAAAACTTTCTTCCATCAACAAGAAAAATCCTAGCACTACTACATACCTTTTCACCTTCCTTTTTCATGGGCTTCAGTTTGTGGCAAACTCCATCCTTTGTTAGAGAGTATGTGTTTGCATGACCATCATGTACTGCATGCCTATCAAACTGCCACGGTCTACCCAAAAATAGATGGAAAACATTTATAGGAATAACATCATAGAGAAATTCATCATGGTAAATCCCAATTTTGAATTTCACTAGACATTGTTCACTTACCAGGACCTTATGATCATCTTTCACCCAAGCAATCCAATAGGGGTGGGGGTGTTTCTCCCTCTTGAGCTTTAACTTAAAGATCATCTCCTTTAACACCAAGTTGTTAGTGCTACCACCATTAATGATCACATCACAACATTTTTCCTCAGATTTGCACCTGGTATGAAATAAACTCCTTCTTTGTCCTAGTTCAATCTTGCCACTTAGTAGGACCCTTTCATTTACTAAAGTCTCTCCTCTTTTTGCATCCTCTAAATGTGATGATTGTGCATCGTCATTCACATGAGCAACCCTAGCTTGACCCTCAGCTCTCCTATCTATCCTTCTTTGTCATTGAGGGCATTCAAAGGCATGATGAACTTCTTCATTGCAATGGAAATAGGTAGCATGGAAGCCTCCTCTTCCTTTTCCATGTCCACAACCTCTTCCTCTCTAATTTTCAAATTATTGATCACGGGAGCTGTTGAAACCCTCATTCCTTTGGTTTCTGCTAGTACCTACATCTTCATTTTTCTTTTGGGTTTCATTTTGGCCTCCAAATGACCTACTGCTTCCCCTTCCTCCTTGACCACACCTTTTTTGTCTCCCTTCAAACCTTTTATTCAGCTTCTCTTTGACTCATAGGGAAAACTGGTATGCCTCTTCAATGCTGGTCATTATTACCAAACTTAATTCCTCCTGGATGCTAGGTTGCAACCCACTGATATAACAAGCAACCTTCTCCTTATTATCTTTTGCATGCCCTACTCTAATCAAAAGTCAATAAAACTCTTCTATATTCTTGGACTAAACTTCCTACTTTCTTTAGCCCATGCATCTTCTTAAACAAATCAAGCTCGTCGTCCACCAGAATGAATTGCTTCTTCAATTTGTCCACCATGCGATCCCACCTTGTGATCTTCTCCTTTCCTCTTCTATTTCTTTACAATTGAACCTTTTGCCACCAAATTTTTGCATGGCCTTTCAATTTGGCCTTTGCAAACTTAACCCTATCTGGGTCCCTGATATCCTCATACTCAAAGTATTCTTCCAGTTCATTGATTCAATCAATCAACTCATCTAGTTTCAAATTTCTTGAAAATACACCCACATCAATTGTAGCTCTTTTCCCAAACTTAGTAATGGCCCTAAAAAGCCTTTCCTCTACCTGATTTAGAACTTCCCTATCAAATTCCCCTTCTAGTCTAATTTCTTCTTCTTCATTGTCATCCTCACTGTTGTCACCTGCAGCAACATTTGTTCCTCTACGAAGCTCCTCCTGCAATGCTTGTACCTACCTTTGGAGGGCTCTAACCTCCTCGAGATTCACATCTCTAGCCCTTCCACCATGCTCTCTTCATGGAGACATCTTCTTAACTCAAACCCACAACCACACAATCCTAGTGCAAACTGCCTCACAGTCAGTGCTTTGTCTACACACTCAGGAAAACTAGCTCTGATACCACTTGATGGAGACACCACCCAAGCATAGAATGGACATAATAGGAAAGGAAAATTTTATTAACTTTTTAAATAAGATAATACTTCTAGTACCAAGATAATAGACTTCAAAACATGCCCTATGGGCTTACAATAGCATAAATCTGGAGATAATTTCTCCTTTCAGTACCTCCTCTCAAACTCCACTCCAAACTACCTTTTACAATGCTAGAAATGTCCTTAAATAGACCTTGGAGATTTAAGGACTAGGAATACATTCTAGAAAGTGCTAGTAGGTATCGACTAACCAAGTAGAAAGGTTTAGAAGCCACGATAGAAGTTGGTGCAAATCTAGAAGAATCCAAAAATGGTAACCAAACTTTCGGGAGGCATAACTTTGGAACCATAGCTCCGATTGACGAACCGTTTTCATTTCAAGAAATCTCTTGAAGTGTTCTATAGCCCTATGGATAGGCTTTCCTCATCCTCCATTTTTTGGTCCTTTTTGAGGTCATTTAATGCCCCTAACCTAACTTTGAAGCATTCTGAGGAGGTCTCGAAAAATTGAAAAATTGCAATAACTTTCAAACTGTGGGGCCTTTTGACCTAATTCTTTTTCTGGAATGCTCTAAATTACAATTACATTCATCTAGCCAATTTACACCTTCTATTTTACCAAAATGATGGCTCAATTACATACTCCTATTTTTTTTTGGCATTTACACGTATCCCAAAGTGTTCAAATACTCTATCCTAGAAAACTAATAGAGAAACTATGAGAGTTAAAACTTTTATTTGACCCAAATGGGTAGCCAAAAATGAAAACACATAAAATAGAAACTAAGTCTAAGTACATCTTTTTGGGTGACACAGGATTGCCCTTATACCTCTAGATGCTCCTACATCACATACATAGATACATGTATGCATGCATCCATGCATGCATGCATATATATATCTATGCATGCATGCATCCACATATACATGTATCTATGAATGCATATGCATACATACATATATACATAGATACATGTATGTATACATAGATACATGTATGTATGGATGGTTGAATGCATGCATAGATATATGTATGGATATATGTTTGGATGCATACATGTATACATACATAGATACATGTATGTATATGTAGATATATATATGGATGCATACATATATATGGATGCATACATGTATACATACATAGATACATGTATGTATATGTAGATACATGTATGTACGTATATATATGCATGCATGCATGCATACATATATATCTATGTATGCATGCATGCATACATAGATATATGTATGTATGTATGCATGCATGCATGCATCCATCCATCCATACATACATGTATCTATGTATATATGCATGCATGCATACAGAGATATATGTATCCATCCATAGATACATACATATGCATGCATCCATCCATACATACATGTATCTATGTATGTATACATGTATGCATCCATCCATTCATATATACATATATCTTGCATGTATGTGTGCACGTATATTTGCATACAGACATACATGCATGTATACATGTATGTATGTATATATGTATATGCATGAATACATATATATGTATGCATGCATGCATGCATATACATAGATACATGCATATATCTATGGATATGGATATATCTATGCATATATCTATGCATATATATACCTGTATACATATATAGATACATGTATGTATATGTAGATACATGCATGCATGCATCCATCCATACATACATGCATGCATCCATACATACATACATAGATACATGTATGTATACATTAATGTATGAATGCATGCATGTATGGATGGATCCATGTATGCATCAATACATATATCTATGCGTGCATGCATGTATCTACATATACATACATGTATCTATGTATGTATACATGTATGAATTCATATATGCATCCATACATCTATGTATACATACATGTATCTATGTATGTATGTATGGATGCATGCATGGATACATGTATGTATCGATGGTTGCATGCATGCATAGATATATGTATGGATATATGCATGCATGCATGCATCCATACATACCTGTATCTATGTATACATACATGAATGCATGCATCCATCCATACATACATGTATCTATATATGGATGCATGCATGTATGTATACATACATGTATTTATGTATACAATATGTATACATACATACATAGATATATGTATGGATATATGTATGAATGGATGCATGCATGTATCTATGTATAGATCCATGTATCCATGTATGTATGCATGTATATATGTATATACGTATAGATGTATATGTATATGTATGTATGCATGCATGCATGTATGCATTCATACATTCATAAATACATGTATCTATGTATCGATATATGTATGTCTGCATGTATATATGTATGTATGTATATATATGCATGCATACATATGTATGCATGTATGGATGCATACATACATACATACATGTATACATGTATGTATGTATGTATGTATGTATATGCATGCTTGTATGTATATATATGCATGCATACATATGTATGCATGGATGGATGCATACATACATACTGTCACGGGGCTGGATTTTATGCTTATGCCCAGGTTAAGCCTTCTCCTTGAGAATCTCCAAACCTCGCGCGGCACTGGCGATCCCTACTTCTGATCCACCATAAGATGCGACCATTTTCGTTCACCCAGACTACGCCTCCCTGTCTTCATCAAATGCCCACGCATCTGACTGCCTAAACATACACTCCCGCAGAATAGAAGCGCATGCCAAACCATCCTACTCTTGGTTCTCTTCCTTAGGTGCTCCACGCATGCATCCTCGAGCCTCTGGCTCTACCCCTGTTCAACCTTAGTGCTGAACCCCTACTTAGCCCTTTTGATATCTTCACCTCGGCGACTCCCATAAGCCCACCTTACTCCGACATCGGCCCCATAGGTGATCTCAACTCCCACGAGTCTCTTGACCACATCACGATCCTCTATGATCATCTTGCCACTTCTTGAGAATGCACCGAGCTCCCAGAGCTCCTCATGTTCAACTCACTTGACTCCCTGAGTCCAACGCTGCACCACTGCAACCTTGCATCGAGAACCTCCTAGATTCCCTTGCTGAACACTACATCCACACTAGCTGACTTGGACCCCCAAGAGTTCTCCCTAGCTCATGCATATGCTTCCAAAGCATACTCAACACCATCTTGACATCTCTCTGAACCTTCTAGCTCAACTGGCATACACCTTGTGCATACTCAATACCTCCACGGTACCTCTCTGAACTTCTTGGCTCATACGCACACCCGCATGGTATACTCGGCATCCTTATGGCACCTCTCTGAACTTCATAGAGTCCTCCAGTCCAATCCTTAACATTAACATGCCTCCACGACACTCCATCCCTTGTTGGTCTCCCTAGCTCCCCACAGAGCCCACGGAAGCCCAACCCTTGCTCCCCACGGAACAACCATCAACCTTAGCCAACTCTGGATCCCCACCATGAGCCCCAACTGCTTCGACACCCCAGTCTATGTCTACATGCCCTTGTTGGTGACCCTCAAGTCCTTGCACACCCGGTGCACTCAAACCAACCTCCTCATGCATCCACGCTGTCTCATGCTCAATCCACGGATCCCCTTTGCGTTGCACAACCTACTTGAGTTCCACACCCTAGCTCCATGATCCGCCCACCCTGTGGGACGCTGGCCGGTTGGACCAACTCGACGAACACTACATAGGTTCACCTCTGAACCACTTCCACCCATCTGCTTCACTCGTTTCACTCATGCAGCACAAGCCTTGGTTCCTAGCCTTCCATCATGACTCACCTCCTTGAGTCAAGCCCACCGACTACCTCTTCGGATACCTGACATTAGTCCGCCCACTTGACTCAGCATCTCCTTGGCATCATTCCGAGACACTACATCCCGCTTGCCATACTTGACCTCCACAGTCTATGAGATCCTACCTCAATGCAAACCCATGCAACCAAGCACCCAGGATGTGCACCCATGGCCACACCCAACCTATACCGCACCACTTAGCCATCTAGCACAATGACACCTTTCCCGCACAGCTAGCCTCAAGCCCACAATGCTCCTACTCGGACAAACCATATTGCCTCCTACCGCAGGACTAGGAAAACCGCTTCCCTAGCTTTCAGACACCGGACAACCCCCAGAGCTATCAACATTGATCCAGCTTCTTTGCTACACTGAGACAAGGACCTTTGTCATAACACCAAACCTCACCACGTTGCATAACGGCGGAGCAACACTTCATTGCCCCTAAAACTTCGCGTCACCCCTGTCTCCCGGAGACCAGAGGGAGGGACTACTCTACTTCGACCCTCTCGAGGGAGATGGACTCTCCAAGCCATCCTTCATGCACACCGGCACTTACCCTCCGCGGATACACCTCAGCTCGGCTCCACGCCTCGCCTACGCCACAACTATGCTAGAGGGAACATCTCATAGCACAGTCCCAAGATCACACCTCGGCCCAGATCCAACACCGTGCCTACACCACAACTATGTTGGAGGGAAACCACTTGCAACACAGCTCCAAGCTACACCTCGGATCATGTCCCAGACAAGATCCTACACCATAACCATGTCTTCCTAGCACATGACATAGTCCCATTTACACCTCGGCAAGACCCACGTCTGCCTACACCACACCTGTGTGCACCCAGCTTTGCAGCACAGGCCCATCCGGCCTCAAGGTCTCATATCGCGAATCACCAGCCCCTTACACATACATACATACATTATTTGCGAACGTGAGTGATGTAAATAGATTATTTTAATATAATTAATTAAATTTTTAAATTAGGTGATTTAATGCATTTATTGCTTCGGCTATGTTATTATATGCAATTGCACTTGATTGTGTTGTTTAGTGTGCAGGATTTATATCCCTGGCAGTGGCACATGGAGTTAGTGATTCAGCCTTTCATATTTTACCAATGTCGTCCTTGTATTGTCGATGTATCCTTTATTAAAATGTTTAATTTAAACCTTTCGGTGATTATTAAATTCAAACTCATTGCATTATGTGATTAGACTAGTAAGCGTGTTTGTGCATTTAGAGGTTCGCATTGTCGCAAAAGTTGTTTAAGGAGATTTATGTGTTTTTGGGTTTTTGGGCTTTTTAATTGTTTAATTTTAATTTTTGGCAGCTTTTCCATAGATGAATTTCTATTTATAGGAATACCCTATTTTCATTTGGGTCGATTCAGGATTTAACTAGGTTGGCTAGTTATTTGCCCTAATCGATTATTCACTCAAAAAGTGAATAAGTATCCAAAAAGGAATTTAATTCCTCACTTCTCACTTTCAAATTGGAAAGTTGGAGAGTAAAATCCAAAAATCCTCTTCATGAGGATTTACTTTTTTGTTCGTTGTGGGAGCTACGGGCGTGGGATCGTTGTGAGGTTGGGCTTATTAGATCTAGCTTGGGGAAACTTTGGCTTCCCGTGATTTTTAGCCACTTCTGCGAGCGTTTTATTTTCTGGTTAAGTTTTCTGTTTTGCCCTTTTGGCTGTGAGGTAGGGCTTTCCTGTTTTATTGTTTCTGCTCCATTTCTGCTTCTATTTTTGGTAGCCATTTGTTTGGAGGCTAAGAACTAGTGTTCCACTCCATTTCTGTATGTTAGTTCTACCCAGTTGGGCGGGTATGAACATTTCCCTATTTTTCGGGATGAGGGTTTGAGATTTTGCACCATTATGCTGGTCATTTTTGCATACGGTGTTCGATTTCATTTATTTTTGGATTTTTGGGATTTTTGAACCCAAAGCCCAAATGGGTTTTAATTTTGTAGTTTTCTAAATTTTTAGGGTTTTTACCTCGTTTTGCGTATCGCCCTATTTTCTCAAGTTTTCTTGGCATAATGTGGGTCGTGGACCTTGATGATCTGTTTGGATATCAGTTAGACCACTTTTGCACTTTTATGTTGCATTGGGATACGTGTTGCATCCGTACTCTCGACATTGTGTTCGGTTGAGTGATTTTACACCTGTTATGGTTTCTTTTGGACGTTTGCTTTTTTTCATGAATGCTAGGATTTGTGTAGAATCCATACTCTCAGATTGAGGCAAATTGAGTGAGTTCATGATGTTTGGTTTTGTTTCATCATTGGGATTCGTGTAGAATCCATACTTTCAGATTGAGGCCGATTGAGCGATTTAATGATGTATAGTTTTATTGGCTTTGGGATTCATGTAGAATTCATCCTTCTCGTGTTGCTTTCATTTGGGTGTTTTCTTTGCATTGTGTTCTCATTTCTATCCTTGTGTTATGATCTTCATGATGGTGGTGCGCCACACATGAGTACGTCTGCGTACATTTATCGAGTGACTTGCGAGGCTCGATCTTCCGTGGTACTTTCGAAAGTTATGATCATTGGGGTTGGGATGGGAGTATGCATGCCCACGGGCACTTGTCATAGGATGAGCATGGGTAGGGTAGGGTAGCATATGGAGGGGGCTTCTACCTCGCAGCCTCGTGATCATTGTGCCCAAAGGGTTGGCGAAGGAAGCTTTAGTTAAGTAAAAATTAAATATAATGTGTGACTGGTATTAAAACTTAAGATAATGAAAAGGTTTGGGGTGCAAGAGCCTTTCCATTGAGGGATGTTGAATCTGCGCAAGTCCTAGCTTAGGCTTTTTTATGCCAAGCGACTCTCCATGATGTTAGTCCCTACATAGTAGCCTATTGAGTGTTTGACCAGGACCTATACTCCTTGCATTGTCTTAGGTTCTTGGTTGCAGCCATCATATTGTCTGGCGTGAGTGTTAGCCATGGATGTTGTGATTTTTGTGTGTTTGTGGTTGGATGATTATCTCCATCAGCATGGTGGGTGTGGACCTATGGGTGCCATGTGGTTGGGAGGTGTAGCTACCTTCACCACTGCTAGGGACTAGTGTAAAGAGACGGTCTCTTATCCTAGTGTGACCATTGCTGGACGTTTTCACTTGGTACTTTGGGTTTCAGAGTATGCTTTCTTGTCATTTATGCTTTCATTGGAATGCTTGGATATCATGTTTAGATGATGTTAGTTTACTTGATGCATTCTCTTATCATCATGTTTATCATATGATTAGATGATGTTATTTGATTTAGTAGTATATATGTTGCTTACTGTTGTTTAGCATGTGATAGGTGATGTTATCTACTATAGGATTATCTTATGCATTATCACTAGCATGTTAGATTTCCTTATGCTTATATTGTTGCATGTTTTTAGTAGTGACATCCCTATTACGACAGTACCGATGATCTGGTCAGTGGCTTGGGATGTTACACGCTGGGGATGGCTAGGACCCACGATGGTCTTATGATGCTATTGACGGTTGGGAGGAACCGCGCACTTATTTGGTTGTTTAGTTTTGAAATGTATTTTTGTTGATTGTGATGTTTATTTCAGTATGTGCTTTGCTTTTATGTTTTAGATGGTTAGATGTTCCTCTTTCCTTGCTATTAGTGCTCTCGAGTGTTCATTCCTCAATTTATGTGGATCCGGTACTCCCCGGTGTGGAGGTTTTCTTGTTTTTTTAGCTTTTTGTTTGTGTTTTGTGTCGCGCTGATTTGTTTCCTCCTGCAAGATTGTATTTTCCTCGCGCGAGACTATTTCTTCCTCATGTGAAAGAATACACTTCCCGCACGAGAATGTAAATCTTCGCGCGGCGCATAGGAATCCTCACGTGAGAATGTGAATCCTCACACGAAGCTCAGTAGTCCTCATGCGAAGTGTGCACTTTCTCGCATGAACCGGTGAATGATCTTGCGCAAAACTCGAGACTAGTTTTCTTTCTTGCATGAGAAACAGGGGCTATCTAGGCTTGTCGGATGAAAGTTTAGAAGTTGGTTTTGGACACCCTTTTGGACATATATTTAATTCCTTATACTTAAGATATATTTTAATATATGTGAAAAAATCGTTTGAGATAGGTTTCAGACCTCTCAGAGATAAGTTATGGATTTTAGGAAATTTCAGGGCTTTAGAAATTCAGACTTAGCCAATTTTCAGGGCTTCAAGATTTCAGGCTTAGCCAAATTTTGGGATTCTACATTTTACCCCAGCTTGGTGTTTTGTTGATGAGTGGTTGCTTCTTGTGCCCTCATCATGTGCATTGTCTTTGTTGGCTTTGCTTGTGTGTGTTAGTTTGGTAGTGGCATTCGAAGATTCGTTGGTTTCCAGGATTGTGTTGAAGTCTTCCGTTGCGATCTTTGTGATCCCTATATGATGTTGTCTTGTGCATTCATACTTATACAAAAAATATATTGGCTTGATTTGAATCCTTGTTTGCAAGGATCTCTGGACGGGGCATTACAGTATACATGTATGCCTGCATCCATCCATACATACATGTATCTATGTATCCATACATATTGCATACATGTATGCATGCATTCTTCCATACATACATGTATCTATGTATACATACATATTGCATACATAGATATATGTACGTATGTATGCATACATATCATCCATCCATACATGCATGTATCTATGTATACATACATATTGCATACATAGATATATGTATGTATGTATGCATAGATACATACATACATATATATGTATGCATACATGTATACATACATGCATGCATGCATCCATACATATATATATATCTATATATGCAATATGTATGTATACATAGAGACATGTATGTATCTATGTATGCATGCATGCATGCGTACATATATATGTATGCATACATGTATACATACATAGATACATGTATGTATACATAGATGCATAGTCTCATAATTTCTCAAATTTAGTATTACTACAAAGAGTTTAGAGAATAGAATTCGATGCAATTTGAACAGGCAAAAAAGGAGCTCATATGCAAAAGTTATGTTCGATCAAAGTTTAGGTCAAAAAGTAGACTAGAGGGCTAGATAAAAGGTGAAATTAGACTATCTCAAAAGTGGTCAACAATGGATTTCAAAATGAAGAGCCTAATGAGAGCTTTCCAATGACATTCATTTCATCAAAAATGAAGATCAAATGTGAAAGTTATAATAGTTTGAAGTTCAAATAAAAGTGTGGATTTTGATGATTTTTAGCATGACATCATAAAATCTTTAAAAGAGGGAAAATGTTCAAATTCAAATTTAAATAGTTATTTAATTTGAATTTAAGAAAAGGGATAATGGGATTTGAACTCCCAACTATTACCCTCCTAAAATTAAGGTCAACCAATAGGTTCTTTATGGCATATGTAATTTTAGAGGAAGAGTTGTTATCTATCCATAAAAAAATCCATCCAACCTTATTTAAATAAGGTTATTTGTTAAAACAAACCCCTATTCATGGAGTAAACTCACAACCATAAATTGGTAAAGGGGGAGATTCAAATTTATGTAAAAAAAATAGGGGATTATGTTGGTTAATTGTTTTAGCCCATTCTTGGCTAAATTTCATGTATAAAAGGAGGGGATTTAGAAGAGATGAACAATTAGCTTGGAAGGAAAATTTGCTCTTGGGGGAAAGTTTTGTAATTATTGAGAGAGTTTTTAGGTGAGAGATTATTGTAAGCATGAATTTATTATTTTCAAGTGCAAAAGAGAGAGAAACTATAAAGGTTGAAGCTTGGATGTTGTAAGAAGGCGTGTTTTTCCTGGCAACATTAATAAAGTGGTCCCCAAATTGAGAAGTGGACCTGGAGACGTAGTCTTAACCTGATCAACTCTGTTATCAAATTGTTTGCATCTCTTCTATCTCTTTCTTATTTCTCTCATTTTTTAAAGTTATGTTCTTGATTTTATGTTATTAAACACATTGTTAATTTTGAGTGTTTAAAGCATAAATCTTCTTGTAATTTCAATAGTTTAAGATACATAACCATGCAATTAATTCCTAGATTAGGAATTAAACATGTAATTTGGATTAAGTTAAAAAAATGTAAATCCTAGTTTATAGATCAAGTTTTGTATTATAGCCTATTCTTTCTGAGAAATTGCAGGTGGTGAATGTTAACTAGGTTGAAGTTGAAGCAAGGAAAAGGTGAACTTGAAGAGTTCAATCCAAAAATTGGAAAAAGAACAATTTTTCTTCAATCAAAGATGGAATCTGAACAACATGTTCCTAAGTTTGATGCAAAAGCATTCCAAAGATATTTTGTGGAATTAAAGGCTTTGGTCAACATTCTTCTCCAAGAGAGACATGAACAAAAATTAAGAAAGGTGGATAAGGCTAAGAAGAAAGAAGAAGTTAAATCCTCAGCAAAAGATGGAAAAGGCAAAGGAGTAGGAAATGGTAGTGACCCTCCTGAACCTTCATCTCCATCCTCTTCATCTTCTTCATCGTCTTCTTCTTCTCTATATAATTCTTCTAAAAAGAAACATTCTGTGAAGAAATCTTTGTTAAAGCTTGATGTAAAGTTTGATTTGCCTATATATAATGGTGAATTGGATGCTAAAAAATTGGATAATTGGCTTAAGTAGATCAAAGTGTATTGTAGGGTTCAAAATATTTTGGATGATTCATCCAAAATCTAGCTAGCTGCTCTTAGAATAGGAGGTACTGCATTAGTCTAGTGGGAGAGTAAAATCTGGGATGATCTTGCTACACATGGTAAAATAACTTCATCTTGGTATGAATTTACTTCTGCTTTGAAGAAATAATTTTATCAATTGGGTTATATGCAACAAACCATTATGAATTGAAAAAATCTTAAGCAAGCTAAAGGGCAGTCTATGCAAGAGTATACACAGGTGTTTAGGAAGAAGGCATTAACTCTTGGAATTCCTCTTTATACCCAAGATACTTTATTAAAGTATATAGGTGGAATGCATTCATATTTGAAGTATACAATATTGATGTTTAGTCCTTCTAACTTTGATGAAGTATGTGTTCAAGCGACTCATATTGAAGTAGGTGGATGAAATGTAAGTTTTAGTTCAAGGAAGAAATTTTCTCCCCCTAACAGCATCAAGAAAGGAAAGAAGGTAGCCATAGTGAAGAAAGAGGAAGGTGACAAACCTACATGTTCGCATTGTCAGAAGAAAGGACATGTAGAAGAGAAGTGTTGGAAATTGCATCTGGAATTGAAACCAAAGTGGTTTAAGGATCATAAGGGTAAGAAAAAGTCTACAGTTGTTGTTCAGGATCTTCGATTAGATTCTAATGATGAAGCAACAATATTAGCTTTGGGTTTGAAAGGTAAAATTTTTGTTGATTCTACCACTGATGTTTCATATAGTTCCACTTCAAAAAGTCATGTTGTTCTTAAAGATAGTAAAAGGTGTGAACTTCTTCATATAAGGGTGATTTCAAAGAATACTAAAATTGACACATTGATAGATAGTGGGTCCCAAGTTAATCTAATTTTAGAAGAAATTGTTAAATAATTGGGATTGGAAACTAAGTCACATAGAAGACCTTATCCATTAGGTTGGGTGTGCAATGATAATAGATTGTGAGTTACTAAGAAATGTAAGTTAAGATTTGCAATAACATCTAAGTTTATAGATGAGGTTGAATTTGATGTGGTTCTAGTTGATATCTGTGGGATTGTGTTGGGTAGCCCATACTTATATGATAGGAAAGCTATCTTCTACAGGGAAGGTAACAAGTATCATTTGTTTAAAAATGGGATTGAATAAATTATAAGAGCTCATCACATGAAGAATGGAGGATGAATTGTAAATACAGGACATTTGAAAATGATTGTAAATGCAAGCAGTAAACTGACTCTCATGTTTGTAGTAGCTAGTGAGGATTAGGTGCAAGCATAATCAAGTCTTCAACTAGTAATGGTAAAAGAGGATTTGAAAGGCTCATTTTCTAACAATGTTTCTATACAAGAGGTTCAAAATGTTGATACTCTTTCCATTTCATCAGTTATTTCAATTTTGTTACTTCTACTTCTACTAGTTGATGCTATGTGGGTGATGGATGTAATAGTGGAAACTAGTGGATCTATGGTTAATTATGTCAACAATGCTATCTCATATGTCTTTATGTTTGTGGTCGGTCATATGTTCAAAATTCCAATAGGACATACAAATGATACTCAACAAGTGGGGCAACATTGCCCTTCTTTAAAATGTACATAAAAATAGACTTTTGGAGGTCTAAAAGCTTCTCAGTGTGGAAGAATGATCCAGGTGGATCCAAAAGGAAAAAAATTCAATAGTTTGATAATCTCTCAAATTTAGTATCACTACAAAGAGCTTAGAGAATAGAACCCGATGCAACTTGAACAGGCAAAAAAGGAGCTCGTATACAAAAGTTACGCTCGATGAAAGTTTATGTCAACACATACATTAGAGAGTTAGATAAAAGGTGAAATTACCCTATCTCAAAAGTGGTCAAGAATGGATTTCAAAATGAAGATCCTGATGAGAGCTTTCCAATGACGTTCATTTCATCAAAAAAGAAGATAAAATGTGAAAGTTATAACAGTTTGAAGTTCAAATAAAAGTGTGGATTTTGATGATGTTAGCATCACATCCTAAAATCTATCCATACATACATGCATGCATCTATACATGCATGGATGCATGCATGCATACATATTCATCCATACATATATCTTTGTATGCATCCATACATACATGTATCCATGTATACATTGCATACATACATAGATATATCTTTGCATGCATGTATACATAGATATATAAATGTATGTATGCATGCATGCATACATATATATGTATGCATACATGTATGGATGCATGCATGCATACATATTCATTCATACATATATATATGTATGCATGCATACATGCATGTATGCATTCATACATACATATATCTATGTACACATTGCATACATACATAGATATATCTATCCATGCATGTACACATAGATATATACATGTATGTATGCATGCATGCATCCATACATATATATGCATGCATACATGTATACATGCATACATACATTGATATATATATATATATACATTGCATACATACATAGATATATCTATGCATGCATGTATACATAGATATGTACATGTATGTATGCATGGATGCATCCATACATATGCATGCATACATGCATACATGTGTGTATATTTATATATATATATAGATGCATGCATATACATGTATACATGTATGTATGTATGTATGCATGCATTCATATCTTTCTATGTATGCAATGTATACAAAGATATATTTATGTATGGATGCATGCATGGATACATAGATATATATGTATGCATCTATATACATACATACATGCATGCATATAGGATAGATGCATGCATGGATTGATGCATTCATGTATGTATGCATGCATACATACATATGTATACATAAAAGATATATACATGTATGTATGTATGCATCCATGCATACATACATGCATGCATCTATGTATGACATAGGTACATGCATGGACACATGCATCCATGAATGCATGGATGTATGCATACAAGCATGCATAGATGCATGCATGTGCATAGATGAATAAATACATGCATGCATCTATGTATGACATAGATACATGCATGGATGCATCCATGGATGTATGTATCTATATGCATGCATACATGCATAGATATATCTATGCATGCATGCATGTATACATTCATAGATATATCTATTCATGCATGCATGTATACATAGATATATGTATGTAGCATGCATCCATGCATAGATATATCTATGCATGCATGAATGCAATGTATACATAGATATATGTATGTATGTATGCATGCATGCATGCATAGATATATCTATACATGCATGCATGTATACATGTTTGTATGCATGCATAGACATCTGTAAGAATATATATGCATGCATCCATCCATACATACATAGATAGATGCATGCATGGATAGATGCATGGATGTATGATTGCATGCATACATGCATATGCATACATTAAAAATATATAGATGTATGTATGTATGCATCCATGCATACATAGATGCATGCATGGATGTATGCACATATATGCATGCATCTATGTATCTATGCATGTATGTATAGATGCATGCATGGAGCATATGCATGGATGCATACATACATGCATGCATCTATGTATGTATTCATATATGCATAGATGAATGCATTCATGCATGCATGTATGCATGTATGGATACAAGTATGTATGTATGTATGTATCTATATGCATGCATGCATGTATACATAGATATAGATATATGCATACATCCATACATAGATATATCTATATATATATATCTATATCTATGTATACATGCATGCATGCATAGATATATCTATGCATGCATGCATACATACATACATATATCTATGTAGCATGCATCCATGCATAGATATATCTATGCATGCATGCATGCAATGTATACATAGATGTATGTGTGTATGCATGCATGCATGTATAGATATATATATACATCCATGCATGTATACATGTTTGTATGCATGCATAGATATATGTAACGATATATATGCATGCATCCATCCATACATACATATATCTTGCATGAATGTACGCACGTATGAATGCATACATAAATACATACATGTATATATGCATACCTGTATCTATGTACATGCATGCATATGTATGTATGTACATATATATATATATATGTGTGTGTGTGTGTGTGTGTGTGTATACAAGCATGCACGCATAGATATATCTATGCATGCATGCATGTATCTATATATGTATGCATGCATGCAATACATGTATGTATGAATGTAGGCATCCATCATGCATAAATGCATCCATCCATAAATCCATCCATATATCTATGCATGCATGCATGCATCCATACATTTATCCATCCATATATCTATGCATGCATACATGGATGCATAGATATATGTATGTATCCATCATGCATGCATGCATGGATATATCTATGAATATATGTATGGATGCATGCATGCATGTATATATAGATATATGTATGGATATATGTATGGATGCATGCATCCATACATACATGTATCACATGCATGCATGCATGCATACATACATGCATGCATCCATGTATACATGCATACATACATAGATACATAGATGCATGGATGTATGTATGCATGCATACATACAAGAGATATACATGTATACATGTATGTATGTATGCATGCTTGAATGCACATACATGCATGCATGCATCCATGCATACATATGCATGGATGCATTCATACATACATGCCTATGCATCTATGTATGCATAGATGAATGCATCCATGCATACATATGCATGGATGCATTCATACATACATGCATATGCATCTATGTATGCATAGACGAATGCATCCATGCATACATATGCATGGATGCATTCATACATACATGCATATGCATCTATGTATGCATAGATGAATGCATCCACGCCTGCATGGATAGACGCATGCATACATGCATATGCATACATACAAGATATATACATGTATATATGTATGTATGAATCCATGCATACATACATGCATGCATGGATAGATACATATATGTATGGATGGATGCATGCATACATGTATACATACATAGATACATGTATGTATGGATACATGCATATGCCTGGATTCAAACATATATTCATGCATCTATGTATGTATGCATGTATGCATAGATGCATGCATGATGCATGGATAGATGCATGCATACATACAAGATATATACATTTATACATGTATGTATGTATGTATGCATCCATGCATCCATACATGCATGCATGGAGAGATACTTGTATGTATGGATGGATGCATGCATACATGTATACATACATAAATACATGTAAGTATGGATTCATGCATGCATGCATCCATACATATATGTAGTCATGCTTCCATGCATAGATATATCTATGCATGCATGCATGCATGTATACATAGATATATGTATGCATGGATGCATGCATGCATATGCATGCATCCATAATTACATGCATGCATGCAACCATACATACATATATCTACTTATGCATTGCATACATACATAGATATATCTATGCATGCATGGTTGTATACATAGATATAAAGATGTATGTATGCCTGCATGCATATCTATGTATGTATGCAATGTATACATAGATATATGTATTTATGGATGCATCCATGCATACATACATATATATGTATGTATCTATATACATATATACATGTATGGATGTATGCATCTATGCATACATAAGTGCATGCATGGATGTATGCATCCATGCATGCATATATATGTATGCATGCATCCATATATACATGCATCCATATATATATGTATGCATGCATATATATACGTACATATATACATGCATACATGTATTAATGCATGTATGTATGCATGCATACATACAAGATATATGCATGTATACATGTATGTATGTATGCATCCATGCATACATGCATCGATACATACATAAATGTAACTATGTCATACATAGATGCACGCATGTAGGCATCCATGCATGCATAGATGCATGCATGTATGTATGGATGGATGCTGATGGAGACACAACCCAAGAATAGAATGGAGACGACAGAAATAGGGAAATTGTATTAACTTGAAAATAAGCTAGTACATTTAGTACAGAGAAAATAAACTTCAAAAGATTTTCTATGGGCTTACAATAGCATAAATTTGGAGATAATTTTTCCTTTAGTACCTCCTCTCAAACTCCACTCCAAACTGCCTTTTACAATGTCAAAAATCTACTTAAATAGACCCTGGAGGGTTAAGGACTAGGAATACATTTTAGAAAGTGCTAGTAGGCATTCACCAACCAAATAGAAGGCTCCAGAAGCTACGTTAAAAGTCAACGCAAATCTAGAAGAATCCAAAAATGGTAATCAAACTTTCAGGAGGCATAACTTTTGAACTATAGCTCTGATTTAACAAACTGTTTACATTTCTTAAAAGCTCTTGAAGTGCTCTATAGAGCTATTGACAAGCTTCACTTGTCTCCCATTTTATGGCCATTTTTGATGTCATTTAATGCCCCTAACCTAACTTTGAAGCATTCTTAAGAGGTCTCCAAAACTCTAAAAACTATAATAACTTTCAAACCATGGGGCCTTTTGACCTGATTCTTTTTCTGGAATGCTCTAAATTACAATTACATTCATCTAGCCAATTTACAACTTCTAGTTTACCAAAATGATGGTCCAATTACATACTCCTATTTTTTTAGGATTTATACATATCCCAAGGTGTTCAAATACTCTATCCTAGAACACCTAGGGTAGGTTGAAAAGTGACCTTGTCACTTTATGAATGGTAGAGGAAATCCCAAATGTGAAACCTCAGCTACTAAAATTCAAGTTGAGTCCTCTATCATTCATCCTTTCCACTTGACTAAATAGTCTTCATACTGCCTATTTCTAGTACTCCTACCCACACGATGATCTAGAATGTCTTCTATCTCCTCCTTGTTAGAAGCAGGAATCGGACATGGCTCTAACACCAGCTCATCATCTGCACCATCATCATGATACTCTATTAAGTCTACAATGTTGAAAATGGGAGAAATGTGAATACAATCTAGCAGCTCCACCTCATATGCATTTCCTGAGTCATGTTTCTTTAGAATCTTGCAAGGGCCAAATTTCTTCATTTTCAACTTGTTGTAAGTACCAGCTCAAAATCTTTCTTTTCATAAGTGTAACATGACTAGATCCCCTGCTTGGAATTCCTTATGTCTTCTCTTTTGATCAGCCCTAGCTTTATACTCTTGATTCATCTTGGTAATGTGTTCTTGAACCTCCTCATGTAGACGCTTGATATGTTCAGAAAATTCTTCAGCTTCAGCACTTGCCTTCTCCCCTTGTTCTATCTTCCTCAATTCTGGTGTAGTCCTTGGGCTACTTACATATACAATTTGGAATGGCAATTTTCTAGTACTCCTATTTCTCTTGGGCTTATCCCCAACTAAAATTCTCAGCGAATTGCCTAAACTTATGTTTACCACTTTTGTTTAGCCGTCAGTCTGCGAGTGATGTGTGGAATGGAATTTCAAGTATATTTTCAATTTCTTCCACAATGTCCTCTAGAAATACCCCATAAATTTAGTATCTCTGTCAGAAACTATACTCCTTGGGAGACCATGTAGTCTCACCACCTCTTTGAAAAATAAGTCTAAAATTTGGACAACATCATGAGTTTTGTGGCATGGAATAAAATGTGCCATTTTGGAGAACCTATCAACCACCACAAATATTGAGTCATTACCCCTTTATGTCCTCAAAAATCCAAGAACAAAATCCATACTTATGTCCTCCCATGGGTTTGATGGAACAGGCAATGGCTGATACAATCTAGTATTGTGGCTAAATCCCTTGGCAATGTGACAAACCTGGCAACTCTGTACAAACTTCTTCACATCTTGTGAAATCTAAGGCCAAAAATAATGTTATCTAAGAATGGCAATTGTCTTATCTTGACCAAAGTGGCCCTCCATCCCTCCACTTTGTTTCTCCTTAATTAGATTTTTCCTCATGGAACTCCTTGGAATGCATAATTGATGGCCCTTGAATAACATACCATCCTGAATCAGATAGTCGAACCACTTAGTTCTATCTATAGCAACAGGCTCTTTATAAGCTTTCCATGCTTCAGAAAAATCAGGATCTTTAGGATACAAATTCTTGAGTTCATCAAACCCAACTACTTCAACTTGCATTACTGTAAGCAACAACTATCTCCTACTTAGTGCATCTGCAACCCTATTAGATTTTTTGCTTCTATGCTTCAACACAAATGTATAGCTCTGTAAGAACTCTACCCACTTCATATGCCTCTAATTCAATTTACCTTGGCTATTTAGGTACTGTAATGCCTAATGATCAGTATACAAAACAAATTCCTTTGGCAATAAGTAATGCCTCCATTTCTTTAAGGCCTGAAATATTGCATAGAACTCTTGATCATAAACATAATACTTCTTATTTGCATCATTCATTTTTTCACTAAAATATGCAATAGGCTTACCTTCTTGGCTTAATACAACTCCAATTGCACTACCACTAGCATCACAATCCACCTAGAACACTTTTCTAAAATTTGAAAGTGCCAACACAGGGTGTTCTATCACCTTCTTCTTCAACAATTCAAAACTTCTCGTAGCTGTTGTAGTCCATTTGAACTCTTTTCTATCCCCTCTTATTGTATTAGTTAGGGGTGCACATATGCCACTAAAATTCTTAATAAACTTCCTATAAAAACTAACTAGACCATTCAATGATATTACCTTGGAGTAGGCCATTCCAAGACCATTCAATGATCTTACCTTGGAGTAGGCCATTCCAAGATGGCTTTTAACTTCTCTGGATCCATTCCGAGACCTTCAGGTGATATAACAAACCCCAAATAGACTAACTCCCTTTTTCCAAAGATACACTTCTTCATATTAATTAACAGTTTATCTTCCCTTAGCTTTTCAAGGACACTATGAATATGCAATAAATGTTCTTCCAAATTCTTGCTGAAAATTAAAATATCATCCAAATAAATAATAACAAATTTTTCCAAGAACTTCTTAAGTACCTCATTCATGAGCTGCATGAAGGTGTTTGGGGAATTCGTCAATCCAAAGGGCATGACTAACCACTCATAAAGACCCTCCTTGGTCTTGAAGGCTATTTTCCACTCATCTCCTTCTTGTATCTATATCTAATGATAGCCACTCTTGAGATATATGTTTGTGAAGTACTGAGCTCCACTCAAGTAGTCCATAAGATCATCCATCCTTGGTAAAGGAAACCAGTACTTGATAGTTATCCTATTTATAGGTCAAGAGTCTGTACACATCCTCCACTCTCCATCCTTCTTTGGTGTGAGTACTACAGGTACTACACATGGACTTAGGCTCCCGTAAATCAAGCCCTTCCTCAATAGCTCCTAAACCTGTCTATTTAGCTCCTTTGTTTTAGCAGGAGTCATCCTGTAAGCAACCTTTTTAGGAAAACTAGCCCCTGGAAGCAGATCTATCTGATGACTAATTTTCTTTACTAGTGGCAATCCTTCTAGAACATTATCAGAGATAATATCTTCAAACTCACCTAGTAAATCTCAAACTTTAAGTGGTATTTCACTGCTACCTTCTTTATCTTTGCTAGGAATCAAAGCATAGCACATACATTGATGTTTCATGCCATCTAAAAACTTTCTTCCATCAACAAGACAAATCCTAGCATTGCTACATACTTTTCACCTTCCCTTTTCATAGGCTTTAGTTTGTTGTGAACTCCATCCTTTGTTAGAGAGTATGTGTTTACATGACCATCATGTACTGCATGCGTATCAAACTGCCACGGTCTATCCAACAATAGATTGCAAACATCCATTGGAATAATCTCACAGAGAACTTCATCATGGTAACCCCCAATTTTGAATTTCACTAAACAATGTTCACTTATGAGGACTTTATGATCATCTTTCACCCAAGCAATCCGATAGGGCTGGGGATGTCTCTCCATCTTGAGCTTCAGCTTAAAGACCATCTCCTCTGACACCAAGTTATCTATGCTACCACCATCAATGATCACGCCACAACATTTATCCTCACACTTGCATCTAGTATGAAACAAACTCATCCTTTTTCCTGGTTCTATCTTACCACTTAGTAGGACCCTTTCATTTACCAAAGTCTCTCCTCTTGCTGCATCTTCTGAATGTGATGATTGTGCATCCTCATCCATATGAGCAACCCTAGCTTGACCCTCAGCCCTCCTATCTCTCTTTCCTTGTCCTTGAGGGCATTCAAAGGCACGATGACCTTCTTCATTGCAATGGAAATAGGTACCACGGAAGCCTCTTCTTCCTCTTTTGCATCCTCTACCTCTTCCTCTCTGATTTTCAAAGTCTTGATCACGAGAGCGGTTGAAACCCTCATTCCTTTGGTTCCTGCTAGTACCCACATCTTCATTTTTCTTTTAGGTTTCATTGCGGCCTCCAGATGACCTACCGCTTCCCCTTCCTCCTTGACCACACCCTCTTTGTCTTCCTTCAAACCTTTTATTTATCTTCTCTTCAACTTGTAGGGTAGAGTGGTATGCCTCTTCAATGTTGGTCATTCTTACCAAAATTAATTCCTCCTAGATGCTAGGTCCCAACCCACTGATATAACGAGAAACCTTCTCGTTATTTGCTTCTACATGCCTTTCTCTAATCAAGAGTCAGTAAAACTCCTTTGTATATTCTTGGACTGATCTTCCTACTTTCTTTAACCCATACATCTTCTTAAACAAATCAAGCTTGTAGTCCATAGGAATGAACTCCTTCTTCAATTTGTCCACCATGTGATTCCACCTTATGATTTTCTCCTTTCCTCTGCTGTTTCTTTCTAATTGAACCTCTTGGCACTAGATTTTAGCATGGCCTTTTAATTTGGCCTTTGCAAACTTAACCCTATCTGGGTCCCTGATATCCTCATACTCAAAGTATTCTTCCAATTCATTTATCCAATTGATCAACTCATCTAGTTTCAGATTTCCTAAAAATACACCCACTTCAATTGTAGGTCTTTTCCCAAACTCAGTAATGGCCCTAAAAAGCCTTTCCTCTTCATGATTTAGAACTTCCCTATCAAATTCCCCTTCTGGTCCAATTTCATCTTCTTCATTTTCGTCCTCACATTCATCACCTGCGGCCACAATTGTTCCTCTACGGAGCTCCTCCTACAATGCTTGTACCTGCCTTTGGAGGGCTCTAACCTCCTAAAGATTAATAGCTCTAGCCCTTCTTCCACATGCTCTTCATGGAGGAATCTTCTAACTCAAACCCACAACCACATAGTCCTGGTGCAAACTGTCTCACAATCAGTGCTCTATCTACACACTCAGGAAAACTAGCTCTGATACCACTTGATGGAGACACAACCCAAGAACAAAATGGACACAACAGAAATAGAGAAATTGTATTAACTAGAAAATAAGCTATTACATTTGGTACAAAAAAAAAAACTTCAAAACATACCCTATGGGCTTACAATAGCATAAATCTAGAGATAATTTCTCCTTCAGTACCTCCTCTCAAACTCCACTCTGAACTACCTTTTACAATGCTAGAAATCTCCTTAAATAGACCCCAAAGGGTTAAGGACTAGGAATACATTTTAGAAAGTGCTAGTAGGAATCCATTGACCAAATAGAAGGCTCCAAAAGCTATGTTAGAAGTCGACGCAAATCTAGAAGAATCTAGAAATGGTAATCGAACTTCCCGGAGGCATAACTTTTGAACCGTAGCTCCGATTGACAAACCGTTTACATTTCAAGAAAGCTCTCGAAGTGCTCTATAGCCACATGGAAAAGATTTTCTCATCTCCCATTTTTTGTCCCTTTTCGAGTTCATTTATCTCCCTTAACCTAACTTTCAAGCATTCTTAGGAGGTCTCCAAAACCCGAAAAACTGTAATAACTTTCAAACCGTGGGACCTATTGACCGGATTCTTTTTTTGGAATGCTCTAAATTACAATTACATTCATTTGGCCAATTTACACCTTCTAGTTTACCAAAATGATGGTCCAATTACATACTCCTATTTTTTTAAGATTTATATGTATTTCAAGGTGTTCAAATACTTTATCCTAGAACACTGGTAGTGGAACTGTGAGAGTTCAAACCTTTATTTGACCCAAATGGGTATCCAAAAATGAAAACATATGAAACAAAACTAAGTCTAAGTACATTTTTTTGGGTGACACACGAATGCGCTTATACCTCTGGATGCTCCTGCATCAGATGCATACATACATACATCCATGTATACATGTATATATCTTGTATGTATGCATATACATACATACAAGATATATAAATTAATGCATGCATACATACATGATATATACATGGATGTATGCATACAAGATATATATATGGATGCATGCATACATACATGATATATACATGGATGGATGCATACAAGATATATAAATGTATAAATGGATGTATGTATGTATGCATCAATCCATACATACATCCATGCATCTATGTATGACATAGATAATGCATCCATCTATGTATGCATGTATAGATGTGTGAATCTATGTATGCATGGATGCATACATACATACATCCATGTATACATGTGTATATCTTGTATGTATGCATCCATGCATCCATGCATGAAAGAATGCATACATCCATTCATGCATTTATGTATGAAATAGATTCATGTATGTATGTATGTATGCATGCATTGTAATGTCCCCCGTGCAGATCCTTGGAAACAAGAATGAAATCAAGCCAAGATTTTTTTTTTTTACAAGTATGGATGCACATGACAACATCATATAGGGATCACAACGATCGCAATGGAAGACTTTATCACATTCTCGGAAACCAACAAATCTCCAAACGCCACTACCAAACTGACACACACAAACAAAGCCAACAATGACAATGCACATGATGAGGGCTCAAGAAATGACCACTCATCAAAAAAACACCAAGTTAGGGTAAATGCAAAATCCTAATATTTGACTAAGCCTGAAACCTTGAAGCCTTGAAAATTTGGCTAAGTCTAGATTTTTGAATCCCAAAAATTTCCTAGAATCCATAACTTATCTCTGAGAGGTCTAAAACCTATCTCAAAAGATTCTTCACATATATAACAATATATCTTAAGTATAAGAAATTAAAATTATGTCAACTTATACCTCAACGATATATTTTAAACCCCCAAGAGACTAAAATTGAAACACAAAAAATTGATTCAAGAGAAACCAATAGAATTCATAATGCAACAACATAGGGTTGAAGAATGCCCAAAAGGGTATCCAAAACAACTCTCAAAAAGTTCAGATCACAAAGAAAAGTGCCCGCTGATAGTAAGTGCAAGTTTTTTACAAAAATTGTGTGACACTTTTTACTAAGGGAGGGCGACACTTCTTCTTAAGGTGTGCGACACTCTTCCAGTGTCGTACAACATTTTTCAAGAAGGCGTGCGACACTCTTCCAGTGTTGTACGACATTTCTCAAGAAGGCGTGTGATACTTTTTAGTGTCGTATGACATAGTTTGCATGGGCATGCAATACATTTTTATGTCACACAATGCTAACAAAATGTCTCCCATAGAAACACAAAAACACTCCTAGAAGCAAAAAGGACCAAAAAAAAGCAAAGAACCTCCACACCAGGGAGTACCAGATCAACAAAGGCTCGAGGAATGAACACTTGAGTGCAAGAATAACACAGAAAGAAGAATACCTATCCATCTAAACAACAGTAACAAAGAACACACTGAAATAAACATCGCAGTGAACTGAACAACCAAACTAAGTGCACGATTCCTCCCAACCATCAATAGCATCATAAGACCACTATGGGTCCTAGCCATCCCCCATGTGTAACATCCCAAGCCACTGACCAGATCATCGGTACTGTCATAATAGGTATGTCACTACTAAAAACATGCAATAGTAAAAGCATAAGAAAATTTAACATGCTAGTAGTAAAGCATAAGATAATCCTATAGTAGATAACATCACCTATCACATGCTAAAAAATAATAAAAAATAGATATACAAGCATCCGAATAAAAGCATAAATTACAAGAAAGCATACTCTAGAACCCAAAGTACCAAGTGAAAACATCTAGCAATGGTCACACTAAGACAAAAGATCATCTCTGTACACCAGTCCCTAGCAGTGGTGAAGGTAGTTATGCCTCCCAACCACATGGAACTTGTAGGTCCACACCAACCATGCTGATGGAGGTAACGATCCAACCAAAAACACACATAAAGAACAACATCCAAGGCTAACACTCACGCCAGACAGTATGATGGCTGCAACCAAGAACCTAAGACAATGCAAGGAGTAGAGGTCCTAGTCAGACACTCAAAGGGCTACTAAGTAGGGGCTGACATCATGGAGAGTCACTTGGCATCGAAAAACCCAAGCTTGGATCACGTGTGGAAACACTCACAAGGTACATCCCTCTCGAGGTACTCCCTTTGAACCATCACACGAAGTTTTATTATCTTAAGTTTTATTACCAGTCACACATTTTCTTTAATTATCACTTATTCAAGCTCCTCTTAGCCATACCCGTGGCGTCATTATTTCCAGGCTACAAGATAGAAGCCCCCTCCATATGCTACCCTACCCTACCCATGCTCATCCTATGACAAGTTCCTATGGGCATGCATACTCCCATCCCAACCCCAATGATCATAACTTTTGGAAAATCCACGAAACATAAGGCCTCACAAGTCACCCAACAAATGTACATGCACATACTAGTATGTGGCCTACCACCATCACGAAGATCATAACCCAAGGATAGGAATGATAACACAATGCCAAGAAAACACCCAACTAAAAGCAACACAGGAAGGATGGATTCTACACAAATCTCAAAGCCAATAAAACCATACATCATTAAATCAATAAATCAGCCTCAATCTGAGAGTATGGATTCTACACAAATCCCAATGATGCAACAAGACCAAACATCATGAACTCACTCAACCGGCCTCAATCCGAGAGTATGGATTCTACACGAATCTTAGCGTTCACAAAACAAAAGCAAAGGTCCAAAAGAAATCATAACAAGTAAAAAATCACTCAACCGAACACAAAGTTAGGAGTACAGCTATGACATGCATCCCA
This sequence comes from Cupressus sempervirens, assembly GCA_028749045.1. Taxonomy (NCBI): domain Eukaryota; kingdom Viridiplantae; phylum Streptophyta; class Pinopsida; order Cupressales; family Cupressaceae; genus Cupressus; species Cupressus sempervirens. Next base: position 271,919,272 of record CM053789.1, read on the forward strand.
ATGTAACAAAAGGTGCAAAAGTGGTCTGACTAATATCCAAATGGATCGTCCAAGTCCATGACCGACATTGTGCCAAGAAAACTCGAAAAAATAGGGTAGCATGCGAAACGAGGTAAAAACTCCAAATTTTAAAAAAAATTCAAAATTAAAACCCATTTGACCTTTGGGTTCAAAAACCCTAAAAATCCAAAAATAAATTAAATTGAACACCGTATGCAAAAATGGCTAGCATAACAGTGTAAAATCCCAAACCCTCATCCCAAAAAATAGAAAATGTTCATACCCACCCAACCGGGTAGAACTAGCATACAGAGGCGGAGGGGAACACTAGTTCTCAGTCTCCAAACAAATGGCTACAAAAAATAGAAGCAGAAATTGAGTAGAAACAATAAAACAGGAAAGCCCTACCTCACAGCCAAAAGGGCAAAATGAGAATCTAAACAATTAAATAAATATCTCGCAGAAGTAGCTAAAAATAACGACAATCCAAGGTTTTTCTGAGCTGGATCCAATGAGCCCAACCTCGCGATGATCCCATGCCCATACCTCCCACAATGAACAAAACACTAAATCCTCATGAAGAGGATTTTGAGTTTTACTCTCCAACTTTCCAATTTGAAAGTAAGAAGTGAGGAATTAAATTCCTCTTTGGATACTTATTCACTTTTTGAGTGAATAATCGATTAGGGCAAATAACTAGCCAACCTAGTTAAACCCCGAATCGACCCAAACGAAAATAGGCTATTCCTATAAATAGGAATTCATCTATGGAAAAGCTACCAAAAATTAAAACAAATCAATTGAAAAGCTCCAAAATCCAAAAACACAAAAATCTCCTTAATAACTTTCGCGACAATGCGAACCTCTAAATGCACAGACACGCTTACTAGTCTAATGACATAATGCAAATGAGTTCAGATTTAATAATCACTAAAAAAGTTTAGTTTAAACATTTTAATAAAGGATACATCGACCATATAAGGATGACATTGGTAAAATATGAAAGGCTGAATCACTAACTCCATGTGCCACTGCCAGGGATATAAATCCTACACACTAAACAACACGATCAAGTACAATTGCATATACTAACATAGCCGAAGCAATAAATGCATTAAATCACCTAATTTTAATCATTTATTTAATTATATTAAAATAATCTATTTACATCACTCACGTTCGCATAAAGCATAACAATGCAGGAATGAAGTAAATAACCATAGCATTAAATGCATCACATAACATAATCAGAGGTATGTCAAAATACCAGTTATCATCATAAAACACACTATCATCTCAAAATGACATCATCATGCAATATGATTAACTAAATAGCATAGTAGTATAACATCTATGATACTAAAAAACTAGGTATGTTATTTGACCCTCAGGTCATCTCAAATGCAACATACATGAGTAACAAATATCTCTCTAATCAGAAATATAACAAGGTAAATGTCTATAGCACATAACCAAATAATCCCACATGAACAATCCATTAAGTTACTTACATATTTAATAATGATTGATTACTTTGAATTAAAAAGGCACTTAAAACAAATAAGCAAACACAGTCATAAACATGACTAACCACTGCTAAAAGAACCTAGTCCAGTGTAGCATGGTAATAGAACATAGTGCAATCTCTACACACATCTCAGGGTAATCATGGAACAACCTCATGATACCACATCGATCCTAGTAACCACTGGCACAAACCTTAGTGAACCATAAATCACATCATAATCTCAAAGATTAGCCAAAAACATAATCAAAGCAACTAATAAAGAAACATAAATCCAAACACCTCAATGGTGTAGACCACTCAGGGTCACAATCATGATCTCATCACAACAAAATATCAGCAAGGTTGCATCCATCAGGATGACTTACAAAAGTTAAATTGGAGAGGCACTACATCATCTCCCCCAAAGACTAGGCTTACTCCTAGAAGCCTACAATCCATGAATAGAAAACAAACACACCAAGAACAAAAATCCAAAGTGAGCAATAGGAATGACTCAACAACTCTCTAGAAGTCAAACCCAAAACCAACAAATAGGTTAACCACAAGAGAATGGGTGTCACACAGACACAAGGTCCTCCAACAAGGAGCCTTCTATGCACTACGAAGAATGCATCTAGCCATAGAGTCAACAATACAAGATAAGGAATAACCCTCTCTACCTTGTCAACAGGTGTCCAACTAAAACATGCACCAACTACCAGACCATAAACAAGGTCAAAACAAGACACACTTCCAACAAGAGTTGGAATCTCAAGGAAAAGCCATCCCAAAATTTCCAAGAATACTATCATGTCACACATGATCATTCTGGAATCCATGTAAACTCACCCTTAGAACAAAGAGGATGAAATTTTACCAACAAAAGGACACACTCCAAAAGACTACTCACCACCAAGCATAGGAGCACAACACCTCACCAAGGCACAAAAGCTCAACTACCACTAGAAACTTTGGTAACATAGCCTAACTAGACAAGATATCAGCTTTCCACAAGGTTGCACAAACTTTCGTCAGTAGACACAATCATCAAATGTCTGCATACCAACTCATGAGATGGTAGCATGTGTCCAATGATACCATGTCCCTCTAGCACCATGCTAGGAAAACTACACCCAATCTATCACTAAACTCAATCTCTAGCCTCAAGTCAATAGTTAATGAGAAAACTTGACTGAGACAATCCATCTGAAGATATAAGCTTAGGGAGAAGGATACTATAGAGTATTAGGACTAAGAGGGAGTCTCTCTCTCAACCTCTACACTAACCAGACCATAATGCATTAGGAAACTCACAATTTCACCAACCATCAACATACTCACCTGAAAACACTAACTAAGCTAGTGGCATAGCCACACTAGCCTACTCTCACAACAGAGAAAATGATATAGAGGTGCGCCAAAGACAATGTCCAAGAAGGAGAATCTAAACTCATCAAAGAATTGAGTTACTCCCAAAAGACAAGGCAACATCAACCCTGAGCAAGGAATGCTCACAAACTACACTACACCTCACAAGGGTAGTTCAGTGCAATAGGAAACACAAAAACCCAAGCACAAACCCCAACAAGTACCTAGTAGATTATGAAGAAAAAATAAATCTTCCATTATGAATAAAATGAAGAGTTAAACTTCTCCAATGGCCATAAATATGATATATCATAATTGAATTGGCCTCTACTCGAGAAGGTACTCGAAACAATGATCAACAACTCCAGAAGTGATAGCTTCATGTCTCGACTCAGATTGGCTCCACCAAAAAAGTGCCAGAAAGACAATGACAAAAACTACAACAATATGGAGCTTCGAGAGTCCTAAGACTCAAGATCTGAGTCACCACTCAAAACAAAACCACAAAGGAAAAACAACAGTCTTGGCCACCAAGACAAGTGATGGACAAAATGTCCAAATCCACACAAGAGCACAAATTCCCAAAACAACATAAGACATGTAATGAAAGGTAGTTCACACATTGAAACCATCATTACTCTTCTTTCATAATTTCATTAATTAAACATAATATAAGCACTAATGCACGATGAAACTGAGAGATTTTCAAGCAAGGGTTTAAGAGTCACCATAAAACAAGCACATACCTTTCAATTTCTTTAAGAATACACTATGTTTGCTCATCTTTTAAACCATTCAATAAAAATAACAACTTTAAATCTAACAAAGATAGACTAGCATGTTCTCCATGATATTATCCCCTGAACATACTACTAGAGGTTTGAGATGAACATGATAGAGTCACAACACACAACTAGGCAGTAGTAAAACACATCTAGAATAGTCATCATGAACAAAATCAAAAGCCCAAATGGAGGAAATTATCAATTCCAATAGTAAGTACCAAAAAGAGCTGATTTCAACAATAATTCAAATGTGACAACTATCACAAAGACAGTGATAGATAAAATTTGATGACTACTCCAAGAGAGGAAAATACTGAAAACCACTGCTAGCCCAACAACATGAGGAAAATACCTCTAGCCAAATAAAATAAGGCATCAAAAAAATCATATTACAGGTGATGAATGAGTATAGTCACACAAGAGGGATAAGTCACTGCACAATGCTAAGTAATACATCATCCTAGCAATGTTAGAGAACACACTCACACACATCAAGCAGTATACAATTAGTAACCTCATGCATATACAAACAACAATAATTTCCATGCAATGCAACATTTAGGTATCCATCAAATTAATATAGTTTTACATAAGATTAAGAAGCAATCAAATTGGGGACTTAAGTCATTAACCCAAGGATATAATGGAAACCTACTCTTTGCAATGATTCACAATAAACACTCATTTTCAATGAAAGGAACCATTTTATCACCTTAAAGATAAAACATAGAATCACAAATAAGATTCATCTATATACTTGCAATAAGGAGAAAAATAGGGAAAAAATGCACCTTACTCTACAAGGAGAAACAAAAAGCAGCACTCAAAGCCAACACATGGACACCAATTAGTGGTTCCATCCAAAAAGGGTCACACAAGCAACCAACCAAACAAGACATAAGAATTCCGCTCACAAAATTAGGAAGACTCACTTCCTTCTCCACATACTTCTCTAGTCACATCTACTAGACAAGAAAATCCATCACAAGTAGATACCAAAGCAAATCCATCAATTGTAATTTAGAGCATTTGAGGAAAAGAAATCAGGTCAAAAGGCCCCACGATTTGAAAGTTATTGCAATTTTTCAATTTTTGGAGACCTCCTAAAAATGATTCAAAGTCAGGTAAGGGGCATTAAATGACCTCAAAAAGGGCCAAAATATGGGGGACAAGTGAAGATTTTCCATAGGGCTATATACCACTTCGAGAGGTTTCTGAAAATGTAAACGGTTCGTCAATCGAAGCTACGGTTCAAAAGTTATGCCTCCCAAAAGTTTGGTTACCATTTTTGGATTCTTCTAGATTTGTATCAACTTCTAATGCAGCTTTTGGAGCCTTCTATTTGTTTGATGGATGCCTACTAGCAAATTTTAGAATGTATTCCTAGTCCTTAACCCTCCAGGGTCTATTTAAGGAGATTTTTGGCATTGTAAAAGGCACTTCGAAGTGAAGTTTGAGAGGAGGTACTAAAAGGAGAAATTATCTCTAGATTTATGTTATTGTAAGCCCATAGGGCATGTTATGCAGTCTATTTCCTCTATACTTGATGTATTAGCTTATTTACAAAGTTAATAAAATTTCCCTTTTCCTATTGTGTCCATTTTGTGTGTGGGTTGTGTCCCCATCAAGTGGTACCAGAGCTGGTTTTCTTGAGTGTCTAGACAGAGTGCCAACTGTGAGGCAGTTTGCACCAGGATTGTGTGGTTGTGGGTTCAAGTTAGAAGATGCCTCCACAAAGAGAGAATGGTGAAAGGGCTAGAGCTATTAATCCTGAGGAGGTTAGATCCCTCCAAAGGTAGGTACAAGCATTGCAAGAGGAGCTCCATAGAGGAACAAATGTTGCAGTAGGTGACGATAGTAAGGATGACAATAAATAAGAAGAAATGAGACCAAAAGGGGAATTTCATGGGGAAGTTCTGAATCAGGTAGAGGAAAGGCTTTTTAGGGCCATTACTAAGTTTGAGAAAAGACCTACAATTGAATTGGGTGTATTTTTAGGAAATTTGAGACCAGATGAGTTGATTGATTGGATTAATGAGCTGGACGAATACTTTGAGTATGAGGATATTGGAGACCCAGATAGGGTTAAGTTTGCAAAGGCCAAACTGAAAGGCCATGCCAAAATCTGGTGGCAAGAGGTCTAATTGGAAAGAAATAGAAGAGAAAAGGAGAAGATCACAAGGTGGGATTGTATGGTGGACAAATTGAAGAGGCAGTTCATTCCTGTGGACTACGAGCTTGATTTGTTTAAGAAGATGCATGGGTTAAAGCAAGCAAGATGATTAGTCCAAGAATATATAGAGGAGTTCTATCGACTCTTGATTAGAGTAGGGCATGTAGAAGAAAATAAGGAGAAGGTTGCTCATTATATTAGTGGGCTGTGACCTAGCATCCAAGAGGAATTAAGTCTAGTAAGAATGACCAGCGTTGAAGAGGCATACTAGTTTGCCCTATGAGTCAAAGAGAAGCTGAATAAAAGGTTTGAAGGGAAACAAAGAGGTCATGGTCAAGAAGGAAGGGGAAATGATATGTCATCTAGAAGCTGAAATGAAACCCAAAAGAAAAATGAAGATGTGGGTACTAGCAAGAACCAGAGGAATGTGGGTTTTAACTGCTCTCGTGATCAAGACTTTGGAAATCAAAGAGGAAGAGGTAGAGGATGTGGACAAGAAAGAGGAGCCTTCCATGGTACCTATTTCCATTCTAATGAAGAAGTTCATCATGCCTTTGAATGCCCTCAATGAAAAGGAATGATAGATAGGAGAGCTAAGGGCCAAGCTAGGGTTGCTCATGTGGATGAGGATGCACAGTCGTCACATTCAAAGGATGCAGAAAGAGGAGAGACCTTGGTAAATAAAAGGGTCCTAATAAGTGGTGAGATTGAACTAGGCCAAAGTAGGAGTTTGTTTTGTATCAGATGTAAGTCTGAGGATAAATGTTGTGATGTGATTATTTATGGTGGTAGCACTGATAACTTGGTATCAGAAGAGATGGTCTCTAAGCTGAAGCTCAAGAGGGAGAGACATCCCCAGCCCTATAAGATTGCTTGGGTAAAATATGATCATAAGGTCCTGGTAAGTGAACAGTGTTTATTGAAATTAAAAATTGGGTGTTACCATGATGAAGTTCTCTATGATGTTATTCCAATGGATGTTTGCCATCTATTGTTGGGTAGACTGTGGTAGTTTGATAGGCATGCAGTACATGATGGTCATGCAAACACATACTCTCTAACAAAGGATAGAGTTTTCCAAAAACTAAAGCCCATGAAAAAGGAAGGTGAAAAGGTATGTAGTAGTGCTACAATTTGTCTTGTTGATGGAAGAAAGTGTTTAGATGGTATGAAACACCAACGTATGTGCTATGCTTTGATTCCTAGGAAAGATAAAGAAGGCAGTAGTGAAATACCACTTGAAGTTTCAAATTTACTAGGTGAGTTTGGAGATATTATCTCTGATAATGTTCCAAAAGGATTACCACTAGTAAGGAAAATTAGTCATCAGATAGATTTGATTCCAGAAGTTAGTTTTCCTAACAAGGCTGCTCACAGGATGACTACTATTGAAACTGAGGAGCTAAACAAATAGGTTCAGGAGCTATTGAGGAAGGGCTTGATTCGAGAGAGCTTGAGTCCATGTGCAGTACCTACAATACTAGAAAAAAAGAAGGATGGAGAGTGGAGGATGTGTATAGACTCTCGAGCTATAAATAGGATAATGATCAAGTATCAGTTTCCTTTGCCAAGGATGGATGATCTTATGGACCTCTTGAGTGGAGCTCAGTACTTCACAAAGATAGATCTCAAGAGTGGCTTTCATTAGATATAGATACGAGAAGGAGATGAGTGGAAAATATCCTTCAAGATAAAGGAGGGTCTTTATGAGTGGTTAGTCATGTCCTTTGGATTAACGAATGCCCCAAGCACCTTCATGCAGCTCATGAATGAGGTACTTCAGAAGTTCTTAGAAAAATTTGTTATTGTTTATTTGGATGATATTTTAATTTTCAGCAAGACCTTGGAAGAAAATTTATTGCATATTCATAGTGTTCATGAGAGGCTAAAGGAAGATAAACTATTAATTAATCTGAAGAAGTGTATCTTTGCAAAAAGGGAGTTAGTCTATTTGGGGTTTGTTATATCACCTGAAGGTCTCAAAATGGATCCTAAGAAGGTAAAAGCCATCTTGGAATGGCCTACTCCAAGGTCTTCTACTGAGGTAAGATCATTTCATGGTTTGGTTAGTTTTTACAGGAAGTTTATTAAGAATTTCAATGGCATATGTGCACCCCTAACTGATACAATAAGAGGGGATAGAAAAGAGTTCAAATGGACTGCAGCAGCTACGAGAAGTTTTGAATTGCTGAAGAAGAAGGTAATAGAACAATCTGTGTTGGCAATTCCAAATTTTAGAAAGGTGTTCTAGGTGGATTGTGATGCTAGTGGTAGTGCTATTGGGGCTATATTAAGCCAAGAAGGTAAGCCTATTGCATATTTTAGTGAAAAATTGAATGATTCAAAGAAGAAGTATTCTGTTTATGATCAAGAGTTCTATGCAATAGTTTAGGCCTCAAAGAAATGGAGGCATTATTTATTGCTAAAGGAATTTTTTTTGTATACTAATCATAAGGCATTACAGTACCTAAATAGCCAAGGTAAATTGAATCAGAGGGATATGAAGTGGGTAGAGTTCTTGCAGAGTTATACATTTGTGTTAAAGCATAGAAGTGGAAAATCTAACAAGGTTGCAGATGCACTAAGTAGGACACAATTGTTTCTTACAGTAATGCAGGTTAAAGTAGTTGGGTTTGATGAACTCAAGAATCTGTATCCTAAAGATCCTAATTTTTTTGAAGCATGGAAAGCTTGTAAAGAGCCTGTTGCTATAGATAGAACTAAGTGGTTAGGCTATCTGATTCAGGATGGTATGTTATTCAAGGGTAGTGAATTGTGCAGTCTAAGGAGTTTCATGAGGGAAAACCTAATTAAGGAGAAACGCAGCAGAGGGATGACAGGACATTTTTGTCAAGATAAGACCATTTCCATTCTTAGAGAATATTTTTTTGGCCTCAAATTTCACAGGATGTGAAGAAGTTTGTATAGAGTTGCAAGGTTTGTCAAGTTGCCAAGGGATTTAGCCACAATACTGGACTATATCAACCATTGCCTATTCCATCAAAGCCATGGGAGGACATAAGTATGGATTTTCTTCTTGGATTTCCAAGGACACAAAGGGGTAATGACTCAGTATTTGTGGTGGTTGATAGGTTCTCCAAAATGGCACATTTTGTTCCATGCCACAAAACTCATGATGCTATCCAAATTGCAAACTTGTTTTTCAGAGAGGTGGGGAGACTACATGGTCTCCCAAGGAGTATAGTTTTTGATAGAGATACTAAATTTGTGGGGTATTTCTGGAGGACATTATGGAAGAAGTTGAAAATAGACTTGAAATTCATTTCCACACATCACCCACAGACTGGCAGCCAAATAGAAGTGGTAAACAGAAGTTTGGGCAATTTGCTAAGATGTTTAGTTGGGGATAAGCCCAAGGGATGGGATTTGATTCTACCACAAGCAGATTTTTCTTACAATAACTGTATAAATAGGAGTACTAGAAAATAACCATTCCAAATTGTATATGGAAGTAGCCCAAAGACTACACCAGAATTGAGGAAGATAGAGCAAGGGGAGAGGATAAGTGATGAAGCTGAAGAATTTGCTGAACATATCAAGCATCTACATGAGGAGGTTCAAGCATACATTACCAAGATTAATCAAGAGTATAAAGCTAGGGCTGATTAAATGAGAAGACATAAGGAATTCCAAGTAGGGGATCTAGTCATGATGCACTTATGAAAAGAAAGATTTCCAGCTGGTACTTACAACAAGCTGAAAATGAAAAAAATTGGCCCCCGCAAAATTCTAAAGAAACATTACTCAGGAAATGCATATGGGGTGGAGCTGCCAGATGGTGTTCACATTTCTCCTGTTTTCAACATTGCAGACTTAATAGAGTATCATGATGATGGTGCAGATGAGGAGCTAGTGTTAGAGCCGTGTCCAATTCCTGCTTCTAAGAAGGAGGAGATAGAAGACATTCTAGATCATCGTGTGGGTATGAGTACTAGAAATAGGAAGTATGAAGAGTATTTGGTCAAGTGGAAAGGATGACTGATAGAGAACTCAACTTGGATTTTAGCAGCTGAGGTTTTCCATTTGGGATTTCCTCTAGCATTCATAAAGTGATAAGGTCACTTTTCAATCTACCCTAGATGTTTGATGCAGGAGCATCTAGAGGTATAAAGGGAATCTTGTGTTACCCAAAAAAATGTACTTAGACTTAGTTTTTTTTTCATGTGTTTTCATTTCTAGATAACCATTTGGGTCAAATAAAGGTTCCAACTCTCACAATTCCACTATCAGTGTTCTAGGATAGAGTATTTGAACACCTTAGGATATGTGTAAATGCCAAAAAAATAGGAGTATGTAATTGAGCCATCATTTTGATGAACTAGGAGGTGTAAATTGGCCAAATGAATGTAATTGTAATTTAGAGCATTTCAGAAAAAGAAATTGGTCAAAAGGCCCTACGGTTTGAAAGTTATCCCAGTTTTTTGAGTTTTGGAGACCTCCTAAGAATGCTTCAAAGTCAGGTTAGGTGCATTAAATGACTTCAAAAGGGGCTTAAAAATGGTGGATGATTGAAGCTGTTGCATAGGGCTATAGAGTGCTTTGAGAGCTTTCTAGAAATGTAAACGGTTCGTCAATCTGAGCTACAATTCAAAAGTTATGGCCCCCGAAAGTTTGGTTACCATTTCTAGATTCTTCTAGATTTGTGTCAACTTCTAACACAGCTTATGGAGCCTTCTATCTGGTTGATGGATTCCTAATAGCACTTTCTAGAATGTATTCCTAGTCTTTAACCCTCTGAGGTCTATTTAAGGAGATTTCTGGCATTGTAGAAGGTAGTTCAAAGTGCAATTTGAGAGGAGGTACTGAAAGGATAAATTATCTCTAGATTTATATTATTGTAAGCCCATAGGGCATGTTATGCAGTCTATTTCCACTATACTAGATGTATTAGCTTATTTACAAAGTTAATAAAATTTCCCTTTTCCTATTGTGTCCATTCTGTGTGTGGGTTGTGCCCCCATCAACAACATACACACAGAGATCCTAATGTTTGAACATGGGCTCTGATACCAGATGTAATGCCCCGCCTGGAGATCCTTGGAAACAAGGATGAAATACAAGCCAAGATTTTTTTTTTTTACAAGTATGAATGCACATAACAACATCATACAGGTATCACAATGATTGCAATGGAAGACTTCACCACAATCTCGGTAACCAACGAATCTCCAAACACCACTACCAAACTGACACACACAAACAAAACCAGCAATGACAACGCACATGATGAGGGCTCCAGAAATGACCACTCATCAACAAAACACCAAGTTATGGTAAATGCAGAATCCTAAAATTTGACTAAGCCTGAAATCTTGAAGCCCTAAAAAATTGCCTAAGTCTGGATTTTTGAAGCCATGAAATTTCTTAGAATCCATAACTTATCTCCAAGAGGTCTGAAACCTATCTCAAAAGATTTGTCACATATATTAAAATATATCTTTAAGAAATTTTCTTATACTTAAACGATATATTTTAAACCCCCAAGAGACTAAAATAGAAACACAAAAAAATGATTCAAGAGAAACCAATAGAATTCAAAATTCCACAACATAGGGTATCCAAAACAACTCTCAAAAAGTTTGGATCATGAAGAAAAGTGTTCGCTGATGGCACGCACAGGTTTTTTACAAAAACTGTGCAACACTTTTTACTAAGGGAAGGTGACACTTCTTCTTAAGGCATGTGACACTCTTTCAGTTTCATACGACATTTCTTTAGAAGGCATGCGACACTTTTCAGCATCGTACGACATTTCTCAAGAAGGCGTGTGACACTCTTCTAGTGTCATACAACATTTCTCAAGAAGGCGTGTGATACTTTACAGTGTCGTATGACATAGTTTTCATGGGTGTGCGATACATTTTTATGTCACACAATGCTGACAAAATGTCGCCCATAGAAACACAAAAACACTCCTAGAAGCAAAAAGGACCAAAAAAAGAGCAAAGAACCTCCACACCAAGGAGTATCGCATCCACAAAGACTCGAGGAATGAACACTCAAGTGCAAGAACAACATAAAAAGAAGAAAACCTATCCATCTAAACTACAACAGCAAAGAACACACTAAAATAAACATCGCAGTGAACTGAACAACCAAATTAAGTGCACAATTCCTCCCAACCGTCAATAGCATCATAAGACCATCATGGGTCCTAGCCATCCCCCGTGCATAACATCCCAAGCCACTGACTAGATCATCAGTACTGTCGTAATAGGGATGTCACTACTAAAAACATGCAACAATACAAGCATAAGGAAATCTAACACACTAGAAGTAAAGCATAAGATAATCCTATAGTAGATAACATCACCTATTACATGCTAAATAGCAATAAGCATCAAATATGCTAATACAACAATTTACAGCATCTAATCATATGCTAAACATCATAATAAGGGAATACGTCAAATAAAATAACATCATCTAAACATGATATACAAGCATCACAACGAAAGCATAAATCACAAGAAAGCATACTCCAAAACCCAAAGTACCAAGTGAAAACATCCTGCAATGGTCGCACTACTACAAAAGACCATCTTTGTACACTGATCCCTAGTAGTGGTGAAGGTAGTTATGCCTACCAACCACATGGCACCTGTAGGTCCACACCCACTATGTTGATGGAGACAATGATGCAACCACAAACACACATAAAGCAAAACATCCAAGGCTAACACTCACACCAGATAGTATGATGGCTGCAACCAAGAACCTAAGACAATGCAAGGAGTAAAGGTCCTTGTCAGACACTCAAAAGGCTACTAAGTAGGGGTTGACATCATGGATAGTCACTTGGCATTGACAAGCCCAAGCTTGGATCACGTGTGGAGACACTCGCAAGGTACTTCCCTCTTGAGGTACTCCCTTCGAACCATCACACAAAGTTTTATTATCTTAAGTTTTATTACCAGTCACACATTTTCTTTAATTATCACTTATTCAAGCTCCTCTCAGCCATACTGATGGTGTCATGATCTCCAGGCTGCAAGATAGAAGCTCCCTCCATATGCTACCCTATCCTACCCATGCTCATCCTACGACAAGTGCCTATGGGCATGCATACTCCCATCCCAACCCCAATATAACTTCTGACAAATCCATAGAAGATCGGGCCTCGCAAGTCACCCAACAAATGTACGTGCACGTACTAGTGTGTGGCATACCACCATCACAAAGGTGATAACCCAAGTACAGGAATGAGAACACAATGCCAAGAAAACACCCAACCGAAAGTAACGCAGGAAGGATGGATTCTACACAAATCCCAAAGTCAATAAAACCATACATTTAATAAATCACTCAATCGACCTCAATCAAAGAGTATGGATTCTAGATGAATCACAATGATGCAACAAGCCCAAACATCATGAACTCAGTCAACCGACCTCAAGCCGAGAGTATGGATTCTACATGAATCCTAGCATTCACGAAACAAAAGCAAAGGTCCAAAAGAAAACATAACAGGTAACAAATCACTCAACCGAACACAAAGTCAGGAGTACGGGTGTGACAAGCATCCCAATGCAAAAAAAGGTGCAAAAGTAGTCTGACTGATATCCAAATGGATCATCCAAGTCCATGACCCACATTGTGCCAAGAAAACCCAAGAAAATAGGGTGGCATGTGAAACGAGGTAAAAATTCCAAATTTTAGAAAAAATTCAAAATTAAAACCCATTTGACCTTTGGGTTCAAAAACCCTAAAAATCCAAAAATAAATGGAATCAGACACCATATGCAAAAATAGCCAGCATAACGGTGTAAAATCCAAAACTCTCATCGCAAAAAATAGGGAAATGTTCATACTCGCTTAACCGGGTAGAACTAGCACACAGAAATGGAGGGGAACACTAGTTCACAGCCTCCAAACAAATGGCTGCCAAAAATAGAAGCCAAAACAGAGTAGAAACAATAAAATAGGAAAGCTCTACCTCACAGCCAAAAGGGAAAAATGAGAATCTAAACCATAAAATAAATATCTCGCAGAAGTAGCTGAAAATCATGGCAATCTAAGGTTTTTCTGAGCTAGATCCAACGAGCCCAACCTCGTGATGATCCCATGCCCGTAGCTCCCACAATGAACAAACTAGTAAATCTTCATGAAGAGGATTTTGGGTTTTACTCTCCAACTTTCCAATTTGAAAGTGAGAAGTGAGGAATTAAATTCCTCTTTGAATACTTATTAACTTTTTGAGTGAATAATTGATTAGGGCAAATAACTAGCCAACCTAGTTAAAACCCGACTCGACCCAAATCAAAATTGGCTATTCCTATAAATAGGAATTCATCTATTGCAAAGCTTCCTGAAATTAAAAAAAATGAATTAAAAAGCCCAAAAATCCAAAAACACAAAAATCTCCTTAATAACTTTCGCGAGAATGCGAACCTCTAAATGTATAGACATGCTTACTGGTCTAATCACATAACGCAAATGAGTTTAGATTTAATAATCACATAAAGGTTTAATTTAAACATTTTAATAAAGGATACGTTGACCATTTAAGGACAATATTGGTAAAATATGAAAGGTTAAATCACTAACTCCATGTGCCACTACTAGGGATATAAATCCTACACACTAAACAACACGATCAAGTGTAATTGCATATAATAACATAGCCAAAGCAATAAATACATTAAATCACCTAATTTAAACCATTTATTTAATTATATTAAAATAATCTTTTTACATCACTCACGTTCACATAAAGCATAACAATGTAGGAATGAAGTAAATAACCATAGCATTAAATCCATCACATAACATAATCAGAGGTATGTCCAAATACCAGATATCATCATAAAACACACTGTCATCTCAAAATGGCATCATCATGCAATATGATTAACTTAATAGCATAGTAGTATAACATCTATGATACTAAAAAATCAGGTATACTATCTGACCCTCAGGTCATCTCAAATGTAACATACATGAGTTACAAACATCTCTCTAATCATAAATATAACAAGGTAAATGTCTGCAGCACATAACCAAATAATCCCACATGAACAATCCATTTAATTACTTATGCATTTAATAATTATTGATTACTCTACATTAAAAAGGTACTTAAAACACATAAGCAAACACAGTCATAAACATGACTAACCACTGCTACAGAAACCTAGTCTAGTGTAGCATGGTAATAGAACATAGTGCAATCTCTGCACACATCTTAGGGTAATCATGGAACAACCTCATGATACCACATCGATCTAGGTAACCACTAGTAGAAACCTCAGTGAACCATAAATCACATCATAATCTCAAAGATTAGTGAAAAGCATAATCAAAGCAACTGATAAAGAAACATAAATCCAAACATCTCAATGGTATAGACCACTCAGGGTCACAATCATGATCCCATCACAACAAAAGATCAGCAAGGTTGCATCCATCAAGATGACTTACATAAGTCAAACGGGAGAGGCACTACATGCATGCATACATGTATGTATGCATGTATACATAGATGCATGCATGGATACATGCATGCATCCATACATGGATACATTTATGCATACGTACATAGATACCTATATGCATCTATGCATGTATGGATGCATCCATGCATGTATCCAATCCATACATGCATCCATATGCCTACATACATACGTAGATGCATACATACATGGATCCATGTATCCATGCATACATACATCCATGCATCTATATATGACATAGATACATCTATGTATGTATGTATGCATACATAGATACATGCATCTATGTATACATCCATACATACATGCATGCATCTTTGTATATAAATGCATGCATCTATGCATGCATGGATGCATCCATACATGCATGCATCTATACATACATGCATCTATGTATATACATGCATCCATCTATGTATGACATAGATACATCTATGTATGTATGGATGGATGGATACATACATACATACACTGCATACATCCATACATGTATACATAGATACATGTATGTATACATGGATGCATGCATGCATGCATACATACATATATGTATGTATAGATGCATGCATACATAGATGCATGCATGCATGTATGCATCCATATGTGGATGCATGCATACATACAAAATATATATATGTATAGATGTATATATGTATGTATGCATACATATATACATGCATCTATGTATGCATCCATACATGCATGAATGCATTTATTTATCCATGCATTGCATACATCCATACATGCATACATAGATATATGTATGTATGGATGGATGCATGTATGCATGCATACATAGATATACGTATGGATATATGTATACATGCATGCAATATATATATATATATATATATATATATATATATATATATACATGCATGCATGCATTTATTTATCCATGCATACATACATAGATACATGTATGTATGGATGTATGCATGCATGCATACATACATTCATACATTGCATACATCCATATATGCATACATAGATACATGTATGTATGGATGGATGCATGCATGAATGCATCCATCCACACATACATGTATCTATCCATGCATGCATGTATGAATGTGATGCATGATGCTTGCACACCACCCGTACCAACTCACAACCAAAAATGCAATAATATGGAGACAAGAGAGATGACAAAATGCTTCATAAAACTTCCATTAATACTTGAAATTCATTAGAATATTCTCCGAATGGAAAAACTCCAAATTCTTACAATATAAGAGAGATTGCTCGCTAAGAGCTTCTATAAGAAATTACATCCGAAGAGCTTCTACTTGAAGAGCTTGTCTTGAAGAGCTTCTACTTCACCAAATTCCATTAGAAGAGCTTCCATTTCTTGAACTTCCTTACAAATGATAATAGGCCTTTCTTAAATAGGCACTTACCACCCAAGGCATGATTTATCCACAACATTCTAGAATCTCCACAACCTTCTACAATATCTACAACCTTCTAGAATTTCCACCTAAATACAACTAAGCACCACTATGTGGCCCAATTAGAAAATTACATTTCTTTTGTGGATCACAACAAATATTAAATGCATGATGCCACCTACACACCTCAATTAATAGAATAACAACTATTTTTATTATTTTTCTATGCATGATGCCACCTACACACCTCAACTAATGGAATAACAACTATTTTTATTATTTTTCTATTTACGCCACCTATGCATCTTGAAAATAGAAATTCCTCTTTTCTCCTTTTTCCCTTATTTTATTTTTAAATTATTTTTCCTTCTATTTTTGTCACTTTCTCTCTCCTCCACAATTTTTTTTTTTTTTTTTCTAATAATTTAATTTTCCCATGCAAGATGCTCCTGCATTAGACTCCCTTGGTAGATAGAAAAGTGTGTCCCAAACTTTGATGTCAAAAGAAAGATATAGAACCATTTTCATCTTCACCACAAGCTTCCACCTCAGTAGGGACAAGAAAACCAACATGCAAATCTTTCACATTTTTTTTTTTCTGCTGATGCATGATGCTCCTGCATCCGACTCCCATGGTAGAATTTTTTTTTTGTGAATATGGAGTCACAAAATGAAGTAGCCATTGTTGACATAATTTTTTTTCCTCTTCCTCCAACACATAGTTGGAACAAGTATCTGATGCTGAAGTTTCTCCTTTGCAATGAACTCTATCCAAGCATAAATCTCATCCTCATTCAATCTTGTTGAATTAATCACACCTGTAATAAATCCAACAACACCATACCAATCTTCCTTTGCATACCACACATGACTAACAAGATCCTCATGCAAAAAATCATCAATATCTTTTAAACTCATATCAAAGACAACATCCCATGATTCATAAGAATTTACCTATTTGACATCTTCATCTTTTCTTGCCTCTTTTATGTCATCAACAATGCACGTAACTACTCCACTTGCTTGATCTCCAACTAAGGCACTATACTTCTCCTCCATTGTTGCAATCTTCAAATCATCTTGATCTACTTCAAGTTCATAAGTTTTTTCATCTTTATGCTCTTCCTCTTCTCGTTCATCTTCTTCAACTTTAGGTTCACAAATGATTTCCTCTTCATCCGCTTGCTCTTCCACTGGATCATCTTTCTTTTCCACATCCATGGAATTATCAACATCTCTTTTCTGGTGACATGCTCTTTGTTTCCGCAACTCAACTTCTAATTCATTCACTTTCTCTACAAATCAACTAGCAATGATTGTTGATTTCTTGCTCTAAATTTCTCAAGTCAAGGAATCCTCAGAATCTATCCAATCACAAAAGTCATCTTCTTCTTTCTCTTCTCCATAATCAAGTCTTTAGAAGAAAAATCTCATGCAACACAAGAACCTTATGCAAACTGCCTCACAGTCGGCGATCTATCTACACAATCAAGAACTTCTTGACAAACTTCAACCAACTCAAGGTCCTGGTGCAAACTGCCTCACATTCGGCGATCTGTCCTCACTCTTAGGAACTCCTGCTCTGATACCACTGGTGATGGGGCACACCACCCATACCAACTCACAACCAAAAATGCAATAATATGGAGACAAGAGAGATGACAAAATGCTTCATAAAACTTCCATTAATACTTGAAATTCATTAGAATATTCTCCGAATGGAAAAACTCCAAATTCTTACAATATAAGAGAGATTGCTCGCTAAGAGCTTCTATAAGAAATTACATCCGAAGAGCTTCTACTTGAAGAGCTTGTCTTGAAGAGCTTCTACTTCACCAAATTCCATTAGAAGAGCTTCCATTTCTTGAACTTCCTTACAAATGATAATAGGCCTTTCTTAAATAGGCACTTACCACCCAAGGCATGATTTATCCACAACATTCTAGAATCTCCACAACCTTCTACAATATCTACAACCTTCTAGAATTTCCACCTAAATACAACTAAGCACCACTATGTGGACCAATTAGAAAATTACATTTCTTTTGTGGATCACAACAAATATTAAATGCATGATGCCACCTACACACCTCAATTAATGGAATAACAACTATTTTTATTATTTTTCTATGCATGATGCCACCTACACACCTCAACTAATGGAATAACAACTATTTTTATTATTTTTCTATTTACACCACCTATGCATCTTGAAAATAGAAATTCCTCTTTTCTCCATTTTCCCTTATTTTATTTTTAAATTATTTTTCCTTCTATTTTCGTCACTTTCTCTCTCCTCCACAATTTTTTTTTTTTTTTTCCTAATAATTTAATTTTCCCATGCAAGATGCTCCTGCATTAGACTCCCTTGGTAGATAGAAAAGTGTGTCCCACACTTTGATGTCAAAAGAAAGATATAGAACCATTTTCATCTTCACCACAAGCTTCCACCTCAATAGGGACAAGAAAACCAACATGCAAATCTTTCACATTTTTTTTTTCTGTTGATGCATGATGCTCCTGCATCCGACTCCCATGGTAGAAATTTTTTTTTGTGAATATGGAGTTACAAAATGAAGTAGCCATTGTTGACATAACTTTTTTTCCTCTTCCTCCAACACATAGCTGGAACAAGTATCTGATGCTGAAGTTTCTCCTTTGCAATGAACTCTATCCAAGCATAAATCTCATCCTCATTCAATCTTGTTGAATTAATCACACCTGTAATAAATCCAACAACACCATACCAATCTTCCTTTGCATACCACACATGACTAACAAGATCCTCATGCAAAAAATCATCAATATCTTTTAAACTCATATCAAAGACAACATCCCATGATTCATAAGAATTTACCTATTTGAAATCTTCATCTTTTCTTGCCTCTTTTATGTCATCAACAATGCACATAACTACTCCACTTGCTTGATCTCCAACTAAGGCACTATACTTCTCCTCCATTGTTGCAATCTTCAAATCATCTTGATCTACTTCAAGTTCGTAAGTCTTTTCATCTTTATGCTCTTCCTCTTCTCGTTCATCTTCTTCAACTTTAGGTTCGCAAATGATTTCCTCTTCATCCGCTTGCTCTTCCACTGGATCATCTTTCTTTTCCACATCCAAGGAATTATCAACATCTCTTTTCTGGTGACATGCTCTTTGTTTCCGCAACTCAGCTTCTAATTTATTCACTTGCTCCGCAAATCAACTAGCAATGAGTGTTCATTTCTTGCTCTAAATTTCTCAAGTCGAGGAATCCTCAGAATCCATCCAATCATAAAAGTCATCTTCTTCTTTCTCTTCTCCATAATCAAGTCTTTAGAAGACAAATCTCATGCAACACAAGAACCTTGTGCAAACTGCCTCACAGTCGGCGATCTATCTACACAATCAAGAACTTCTTGACAAACTTCAACCAACTCAAGGTCCTGGTGCAAACTGCCTCACGTTCGGCGATCTGTCCTCACTCTCAAGAACTCCTGCTCTGATACCACTGGTGACGGGGCACACCACCCATACCAACTCACAACCAAAAATGAAATAATATGGAGACAAGAGAGATGACAAAATGCTTCATAAAACTTCCATTAATACTTGAAATTCATTAGAATATTCTCCAAATGGAAAAACTCCAAATTCTTACAATATAAGAGAAATTTCTCGCTAAGAGCTTCTACAAGAAATTACATCCGAATAGCTTCTACTTGAAGAGCTTGTCTTGAAGAGCTTCTAATTTACCAAATTCCATTAGAAGAGCTTCCATTTCTTGAACTTCCTTACAAATGATAATAGGCCTTTCTTAAATAGGCACTTACCACCCAAGGCATGATTTATCCACAACATTCTAGAATCTCCACAACCTTCTACAATATCTACAACCTTCTAGAATTTCCACCTAAATACAACTAAGCACCACTATGTGGCCCAATTAGAAAATTACATTTCTTTTGTGGATCACAACAAATATTAAATGCATGATGCCACCTACACACCTCAATTAATGGAATAACAACTATTTTTATTATTTTTCTATGCATGATGCCACCTACACACCTCAATTAATGGAATAACAACTATTTTTATTATTTTTCTATGCATGATGCCACCTACACACCTCAATTAATGAAATAACAACTATTTTTATTATTTTTCTATTTACGCCACCTATGCATCTTGAAAATAGAAATTCCTCTTTTCTCTTTTTTCCCTTATTTTATTTTAAAATTATTTTTCCTTCTATTTTCGTCACTTTATCTCTCCTCCACAAATTTTTTATTTTTTATTTTTTTTCTAATAATTTAATTTTCCCATGCAAGATGCTCCTGCATTAGAGTGGACAAATTGAAGAAGCAGTTCATTCCTGTGGATTACGAGCTTGATCTGTTTAAGAAGATGCATGGGTTAAATCAAGCAGGAAGATCAGTCCAAGAATATACAGAGGAGTTTTACTAA
This sequence comes from Cupressus sempervirens, assembly GCA_028749045.1. Lineage (NCBI taxonomy): Eukaryota > Viridiplantae > Streptophyta > Pinopsida > Cupressales > Cupressaceae > Cupressus > Cupressus sempervirens. Next base: position 271,940,422 of record CM053789.1, read on the forward strand.
CTCTTGATTAGAGCGAGATATGCAAAAGCAAATAAGGAGAAGGTTGCTCATTATATCAGTGGGTTGCGACCTAGCATCCAGGAGGAATTAAGTATGGGTGGTGTACTCCATCATCATAATGGTTGCATACATACATACGTACATGTATACATGTATATTGTCATGCCCAAAATTTACTATCAAGAATAACACAACAATTTTTTTATTTTTCTTTTTCTTTTTGCTTCCTAAGGAATACCTCAACATTCAATATAACAATACCAAATATTCAAACTAACTAGCTTTAAACTCTAACATATTCTAACCTAAAACATCTTATTGGCCATTTAATACTAACTACCCTTTTTATTATTCATTCTATTTTAAATTAGAAGCCATTTGCTCCTAATGTCTTTAAAGCTAGTTTTAATAGCATTCCTATACTTAACCCAACATCATTACTAAGGATTTGCATAGTGTCCCTTAAGACTATCATCCTCTCATTTTATTAAAGTTTTCTTTCTAATTTCGCTATAAGTCTACTGTTGATTAATTTTTGAGAGATGTGTATTCTGGATTGGTGGTGTGTCTCAAATCACACCTTGAGATCCAACATCATGTTGGATATTTACTATCTTCAATATTAGAATCTATAACATCTTGCCTTAACAACTAGAACAATGAAAGATAAGATCATGGGTAATAATAACCTAACAAATTTTGTGATGAATCCTATCACCGAATGCCTTTAGCTAATTATATCCAATTCTCTCTAAGCACAAATATAAATCCAAAAGTACCAACTAACCAACTTACTTTGTCTACACCATACATTAAGTCTATTTTTATTTTATTTTTATTTTAAATTTATTTATTTCTATATTTTTACTAAATTTTCTATCATAAATATAAATTCAACACCCACACACATACCATATTAACTGATTACAATTTTAAAAGTAATTACACTAAATTAATTCCTAACTAAAGTCATCATCATTATATCTCCAATATTATTAACTAATCTTATCTACAATTTAAAGTTCCAATTATAAAAATAAGATTCTATAAATAACATGCATTTACTACATAGTATGCTACTACAATTTAAGACATACTTAAAAGATAATGTCTAACCTCATAAAACAACTACAAAACATTTTACAACCCACAAAATAAACTACTTATTTAACTCTATACTAACCTAGTACACTAACCATCCTATGTTACTAACCTAGCACTCTTACACTTCCCACAAAAGTCAACGCCTATGTTTGAGGCGTTTTGGGAGACAAGATAACATGGAGAGGTGGAAGTCATGTGACTTCCCTCTCCCCAAGCACTTTCCAACTCCTCATTTTCTTAAAACAATGCCTTTATTTTTAATTGTCTAGGTGCCTAGAGGAGTACGTGGTCCCCTCCATGTCTTGGGCAGAGGCATTGCGCCTTCCTAGGCAATCAGACTACTGCTACATGGAAATTAAGATATGAAGTGAAACAAACGAGGTTTGAAAATAGACAATGTTTCCCTTTTTTTTATTAATTTCTATCATGTCTTGGGATATATATATATATGATTATAAGTCACTGTCAATCTTGTGGATTGATAAAGGCTTAGGTGATCACTTAGTATTGGCCATATTACATCAATTCTCTACCACTTATAGGTCCAACTAGGAGTTCAAGTACATGTTCAACATTATTATATTAGTCTATATTGTTGGAGCATTATTTTTTTCTCTCCCATACATTTTCCAGAGAGAAAATGTGCACATTCAGGTTTAGAGTTCTAGTGGCGAGTTTCATGATAAAGTTATTAGATTTAATTTTTCCTTCCATTTAAATCATAATATGATAATTTTCTTAAAGTCATTATCTACCATGCATATACAATGTTCCATTAACAATATAATGCTTTCTTGTGATAACATAGGATTTTACAAGCCCATCACTTATGCTTCAAATTGAGACAACTATATCAACAGAAAAAAAAAACTTCCTCACAATAATCTATGAAATTTTTCTAATAAGAAAGAATGTCTTATTACTTAACTTCTCTAGAATAACATCAAATATCTAATTGTGAAACTTACAATGACTTTTGATAAATCTACCTTGCATAATGTTACAAGGATTATCCTATGTAAAGTCCTTGTGAGGTTTGGCTTTAACTAACAAGAAAAGTTCATATGTGCAGAAACTTGTGCATCAGATTTCAACATGTCTCCCTTTACAATCAATGTTTCTATATGAGAACATATTTCCATACAAGAATAATAGTATACAATTTTCTAATTGATTCCACAATCACAACTAAATACAATAGGAAGTAGCTTTCTTCTCTTTTAACCACATTACCAACTGACATATACCTTCCACAATTATCCAATGGAACAATGATGCCAAGGTATTCTACATTTCCATAACTCATGATCATATCTTAACAAGGAACATACATATACAAAAATTTTCATTATTTCCTCTACATATACATTAGGTAACAATGATACTATCTCCTTTAATCACAATGAGACAACATGAGACCTTTCGAAATCATATGAAACATGATCATTGAAAGAAATGAACATAGATCATCATGATCGTTGAGAACATGAACAAGCTAGTGAATCCTCCTTCACAAAGGAGGGGCACAATGTCAAGTTTTCTCATCCATACATCAATCTGCAAGGTGGTCATTCCAAGCCATTTCCATTGCTCCCTTGGGCACAAATCTGCAAACGCATCACAAAGAAAACAACAAGGACCATGGGTGCTTTCCACCCAACCATAGGCCTCCAAGGAGACCACCCACACGCTAGGGGAACAAGGCTCAAATCGGGTTTCACACATACATCACAAAATTTTGCATGAAGACACAACACAAAACACAATCAACACCCTCCCATGGCTTGCACAATGATTCACCATTGGAATCATAAAACATTGGGTGAAGGTGGGCTCTTCAAGGAGGAGAAATTCATAAATATCATATTGCCAATACATTTTGCCTCTCAAGGCCACCACAACATAAACAACATATTGTGACTTCATTGTCTCTCAACACCTTCAAAACAACCATCTTCTCCTCATCCACCAAACCTCCTTGTACCTCCCAAACAACAAGATTCATGGCCATGAAGGAGCCCATGCTCCATAATAACAACCTCATCATGAGGTAAAAACAAAATTTTCTTTCTCACCTGCAATGTCAAGCCCAACTTATGCCATTCACCCAAGGCTTCTCTGCCCTCCCAAGGGTGAGTGAAGACTTCACACCCATAATCACAATCAACACTCACATTCAAACAAGAACAACATCAAAAAAAATGAAGAACAACAAAAAAAAAAACAAGAAAGGATCTCCAAAAGGACAAAACACATTCTCTTTCCATTCCACAAAAACAAAACCAAGAAGGTGAACCAAGAAATTTACAAGAACATCACACATTCTCACATTGTCACAATACATGATCAATGCTCATAATGCAATAAGAACACCACACTTTTACACAATACCCAAAAATCCATATCACAAGATTTAAAATGCAAATGCATACTCTATAAATGAACTTTCACACTTGCAAATTTGTTTAACCATGCTAAAAGTAAGAAATGAGAAATAAACAAGTTTTGAGACACCAAACTTGGTCCAAGCTATGGTAAGGATAGTTGTAGTAGAGCTCCCTTAATCTCCCTCCAAAACCTAACAGTCTCTAAAATTAGAGAGTGGGTAGACACCCCACTAGTTTGGCAAAGAACCTCTAATAAAGCCTTCTCACTAACTTATTTTAGCAAAAACACTAAGCCACTACTTCTTACAAACTTGTCTCCTCCAACTTTTCTATTTTTGACTAAGTGGGAACATGGATATGACAACTCCAAATTCGAATTGATGGAAGAATGCATGGGTAAAGGGGCTCCCTAAGCTATCTAGGCACTCACATGATCAAAAATAGGTCCTTGACATGATGTACTATCATATGGGTAACTTATTTTCACCTAAAAGACACTTAGGGACCACCTAATGACCCCTAAAAACCCTAGCCAAGTCCAAATTCGAATTTCCTTTGATTGAGACTCCTCATGGCATTTTTTCTATGTGAGGTTAACTTGGGTATAACATTGGGGTTAGGTTTAGGTTAGGTTACTTCTTGCCAAACCTTGAATGACATGGCATCTCTACATGGACAACACAAGTGTCAAATGACACACACAAAACAACACATTACATTAAAAGTGACTTAACTCCAATAATGCATGAACTAAGCTATTACACACATATAAATTCACATATACAAAATAAAACACATTACAATGAGGTTTGAATCTTTTCCACTGATTCAACCTTGGCTTTGTCATATTTGTAGTAGTTTGAGCCTTAATTCCTCTTTAAACCCATGGTCAAATTCCTGCACACTAAATTCAACCATCAGTAGTCCAAGAAAATCATGTAAATAATAAGTACATAAGTGAAATAAACATTATCTCATTCAACATTAGACTTGCATATATTTCATCATCTCAATTTAAATTTCCCTTTCTCAATTATTTCAAATATAACCTTCAAAATATTAAAATATCAAAACTTACATATCACATTTCGACATTTGAGTTCCATACCTCATTCTTTTAATTAAATTACCTTTTCCTATAATTTCCATGTAAAATGCTCAAAATACTATAACATCAAACTTTACTTATCATCATAACATGGTCACTTTAATATTCTGAATAACTTCATAGTCTCTTTTTATTTTTTTTATTTTTTTATCATTGCAACAAGATACTAAATTTCATGACTGTTGAATCCCTAGGTATGCAGGTTAGGTTTCAATGCATAACAAAATTTATTTATTTTTCAACTTTAATTTCCACTTAAACATTACATTCTTACATTACAAGCATTTCTACCATTCCATTTCTATAAAGAAATGTCAATAGCTTAAAACATGAATAGAATCATTAAATGCATCAATTAGGTCATAATATGTAGAAGTAATTGCAGATCATCAAAATGCAGATAACATAACCCTATAGTATTAGAAGTGTATCAATACATGGGATTAAAAATCACCATAATACAATTATCTCATTGGTACTATGATGGATTGGGTGAGGCCTCACATATATATATTTTATATATGCATATGCATGTATGCATCCATGCATACGCATGCATGCATTCATGCATAGATGCATGTATGGATGCATGCATGGATGTATACATGGATGCATGCATAAATGCATGCATGTATGTATGCATTGCATCCATGCATGCATGCATTTATGTATGCATTGCATCCATGCATGCATGCATGCATGCATACATACATTCATGTATACATGTATATATCTTGTATGCATGCATGTATGCATGCATGGATGCATCCATACATAAATGTATACATGTATAGATCTTGTATATGTGCACATGCATGTATGCATCCATACATACATGCATGCATCTATCCATGCATGCATGGATGCATATATGTATGTATGCATCTATGCATATGCATGCATGTATGTATGTATCTATGCATATGCATGCATGTATGTATGCATGGATGCATACATACATGTATACATGGATGCCTACATACATGTATACATGGATGCCTACATAGATACATGCATGTATGTATGCATCTATGCATGCAAGTATGTATACATGGATGCATGCATACATACATACATGTATACATATATATATGTTGTATGTATGCATGCATACATACATGCATGCATCGATGCATGGATGCTACATCCGTGCATGCATCTATGTATATAGATGCATACATATATATGTATGTATGCATGCATGCATCCATACATACATATATCTATGTATACATTGCATACATACATAGATATCCATGCATGACATGCATACATGCATACATAAATATATATATCTACATATACATGTGTGCATGCATGGATATATCTATGTATGTATGCAATGTATACAGAAATATATGTATGTATGGAGGCATGCATGCATATATGTATGGATGTATGTATGCATGCATGCATCAATAGATATATGTATGGATATATGCATGCATGCATGCATGCATCCATACATATATGTATCTATGTATACATACATATATCTATTTATGTATATATGTATATTTATGCATGCATACATATATATTTATTGATGCATCCATACATGCATGAATCTATGCATACATCCATGCATACATCCATGCATGCATCTATGTACACATGCGCGGATACATACATACATACATACATGTATACATGAATGTATCTTGTATGTATCCATGCATACATACATGCATGCATGGATGCATACATCCATGCAAGCATCTATTTATCCATGCACACATACATGCATACATGTATGGATTTATGTATATATATGGATGCATACATATATATGTATGGATGCACACATTCATGCATGCATCTCTGTATACTTCCATACATACATGTATGTATGTATACATGCATACATACATACATCCATGTATCTATGTATGCATGCATGCATGTATCCTGTATGTATACATGTATGAATGCATGCATCCATATATACATACATAGATATATCTATGCATGCATTCATGCATGTATATATAGATATATATATGTACATACATACATATGCATGCATGCATACATACATATATATGTATGCATGCATGCATGCATACATGTATATGCATACATACAAGATACATGTATGTAAGTATGGATGCATGTATATACATAGATACATGTATGTATGCATGCATGGATATACATGGATACATGTATGTATGGATGGATGCATGTATATACATATATACATGTATGGATGCATGCATGCATATACATGGATACATGTGTGTATGGATGGATGCATGTACATGCATACATACATAAATACATACATGTATGTATGCATGTAGGCATATACATGGATATATGTATATATGGATGCTTGCATACACATAGATACATGTATGTATGTATGGAAGGATGCATGTAGATGAATACATACATAGATAGATACATGTATGTATGCAAGAGCATCGAAAGGTATAAGGGCAATCCTGTGTCACCCAAAAAAAAGTACTTAGACTTAGTTTTTGTTTTATTTGTTTTCATTTCTAGATACCCATTTTGTTCAAATAAAGATTCTAACTCTCACAGATCCACTGTTAGTGTTCTAAGTTAGAGTATTTGAGCACCATAGGATACGCGAAAATACATAAAAAATAGCAGTATGTAATTGAGCCATCATTTTGGTGAACTAGGAGGTGTAAATTGGTCAGATGATTGTAATTGTATGAATCTGTGTAATTGCATGCATCTATGTATACATGCATGCATACATTTATACATACATGCATACATACATAGATATATGTATGTATGGATGCATCTATGCATGCATGCATGCATACATCCATTGCATACATACATAGATATTTATATATGTACATACATACATATGCATGCATGTACATAGATACATGCATGCATAAATGTATACATACATACATACATGTATTTATACATAGATACATGTATGTATGGATGGATGGATGGATGCATGCATATACTTACATATGCATGCATGTATGTAGATATATCTATGCATGCAATCATGTATATATATATATATATATATATATGCATGCATGGATACATACATATATATGTATGTATGCATCCATACGTATACACATACATGCATGCATCTATGTATGCATGGATGGATACATACATGCATGCATCTCTTTATGGATGTATGCATGCATGCATACATACATAGATGGATATATGTATATATACATAGATACATGTATGTATGGATGGATGCATGCATGCGTGCATACATACATGTAAGATAGATGTATGCATGCATGGATGCATGCTTACATGTGTACATACATAGATGTATGTATGTATACATAGATACATGTATGTATCGATGAATGCATGCATGCATGCATACATACATGGATACATGTATGTATGTATCTATACATCCATACGTGCATGCATGCATCCATAGATATATACATACATATATCTATGTATGCATGCATGCACGTATGGATGCATAGATACATACATACATGTATCCATGTATGTATGCATGCATGCATGCATTCATCGATACATACATGTATCTATGTATACATACATACATCTATGTATGTACACATGTAAGCATGCATCCATGCATGCATACATCTATCTTACATGTATGTATGCACGTATGCATGCATCCATCCATACATACATGTATCTATGTATATATACATATATCCATCTATGTATGTATGCAATGCATGTATGTATGCATGCATGCATCTATTTATGGATGTATGCATGCATGCATACATACATGCATTGCATACATACATAGATGGATATATGTATATATACATAGATACATGTATGTATGGATGGATGCATGCATACGTGCATACATACATGTAAGATAGATGTATGCATGCATGGATGCATGCTTACATGTGTACATACATAGATGTATGTATGTATACATAGATACATGTATGTATTGATGAATGCATGCATGCATGCATACATACATGTATACATGTATGTATGTATCTATGCATCCATACGTGCATGCATGCATCCATAGATATATACATACATATGTCTATGTATGCATGCATGCATACATACATAGGAATGCATGCATACACAAATATATCTATGTATACATTGCATATATACATAGATATATCTACAAATGCATGCATACATGTATGTATATATATGTATCCATGCATGCATACATATACATACATACATACATGTATGCATGCATACATATATATCTATGTATGCATGCATGCATTATATATATGTATGCATGCATGCATCTACATATATATGCATACATACATAGATGAATGTATGTATGGATGTATGCATGCATGCATACATACATACATAGATGTATCTATGCATGTATGCATGTAATGCCCCACCTGGAGATTCTTGGAAACAAGGATTCAAATCAAGCCAAGATATATATATATATATATTTTTACAAGTATGAATGCACAAGATAACATCATACGGGGATCACAAAGATCGCAACAAAAGACTTCAACACAATCTCAGCAACCAACGAATCTCTGAACGCCACTACCAAACTGACACACTCAAACAAAAGCCAACAACCACCACAACAAGATGAGGGCATAAGAAATGACCACTCATCAACAAAACACCAAGCTGGGGTAAAATGCAGAATCCCGAAATTTGGCTAAGCCTAAAATCTTGAAGCCCTGAAAATTGGCTAAGTCTGGATTTCTAAAGCACTAAAATTTCCTAGAATCCATAACTTATCTCTGAGAGGTCTGAAACCTATCTCAAATGATTTGTCGCATATATATTAAAATATATCTTAAATATAACAACTTTTACTTAAACAATATATTTTAAACACCTATGAAATCTATTTTAAACCAAAAAGGTGTAAAAACCAAAAGGGTGTGCACTTCATGCAAGGACTACTGAGCTTCATGCGATGATTCACATTCTCGCGCGAGGATTCCCTACACATTGGGAAAATATTTACATTCTCACATGGGAAGTGTATTCTTTTGTGTGAGGAAGACACAATCTCGTGAGAGGAAGAAACAGTCTCATGCGAGGAAAATAAAATCTCGCGTGAGGAAACAAATTAGTGTGACACAAAACACAAACAAAAAGCTAAAAAAGCAAGGAAACCTCTACACCGGGGAGTATCAGATCCACATAAATCGAGGAATGAACACTCAAGAGCACTAACAGAAAGGAAAGAGGAACATCTAACCATCTAAAACATAAAAGCAAAGAATATACAAAAATAAATATCACAATGAACAAAATACATTTCAAAACTAAACAACCAAATAAATGTGCGGTTCCTCCCAACCGTCAATAGCATCATAAGACCATCGTAGGTCCTAGCCATCCCCTGTGCGTAACATCCCAAGCCACCGACCAAATCATCAGTACTATCGTAATAGGGATGTTACTACTAAAAACATGCAACAATATAAGCACAAAGAAATCTAACATGCTAGTAGAAAAGCATAAGATAATCCTACAGTAGATAACATCTCCTATAACATGCTAAACAACAATAAGCAACAGATATACTACTAAATCAAATAACATCATCTGATTATATGCTAAAAATCATGATAAGAGAATGCGTCAAATAAACTAACATCATCTAAACATGATATACAAGCATTCCAATTGAAATCATAAATCACAAGAAAGCATACTCTAGAACCAAAAGTACCAAGTGAAGACATCCAACAACGGTCGCACTAGGACAAAAGATTGTCTTTATACACCAATCCCTAGTAGTGGTAAAGGTAGCTATGCCTCCCAACCATGTGCCACCCATAGGTCCACACCCACCATGCTGATGGAGATAATGATCCAACCACAAACACACATAAAGCACAACATCCAAGGCTAACACTCACGCTAGACAGTATGATGGTTGCAACCAAGAACCTAATACAATGCAAGAAGTACAGGTCCTAGTTAGACACTCAATAAGCTACTAAGTAGGGGCTGACATCATGGAGAGTCACTTGGCATCCAAAATCCCAAGCTCGGATCACATGTAGCAACACTCTCAAGGGACTCCCTTGGAACCATCACACGAATGAGGATCTTTTCATTATCTTAAATTTTATTAACACTCACACATTTAAATTTAGTTATCACTTACTCAAGCTCCTCTCAGCCATACCCGTGGCATCATGATCATCGAGCTGTGAGATAGAAGCCCCCTCCATATGCTACCCTACCGTACCCATGCTCATCCTATGACAAGTGCCCGTGGGCATGCATACTCCCATCCCAACACCAATGATCATAACTTCTGACAAATCCAAGGAAGATCAGGCCTTGAAAGTCACCCAAAAAATGTATGCGTACGTACTCATGTGTGGCGTACCACCATCACAAAGATCATAACACAAGGATAGGAATGAGAACACAATGCAAAAAAAAACACCCAACTGAAAGCAACTCAAGAGGATGAATTCTACATGAATCCGAAAGCCAATAAAACCGTACATCATAAAATCACTCAATCATTCTACATGAATCCCAATGATGTAACAAGATCAAAAGTTATGAACTTACTCAACTGGCCTCAATCTGAGAGTATGGATTCTACACGAATCTTAGCGTTCATGAAACAAAAGCAAAGGTCTAAAGGAAACCATAACAGGTATAAAATCACTCAACTGAACACAATGTCGAGAGTACGGATGCAACATGCATCAAAATGCAACATAAAAGTGCAGAAGTGGTTTGACTGATATCCACATGGATCATCAAGGTCCACGAACCACATTGTGCCAAGAAAACTTAAGAAAATAGGGTGGCACACAAAATTGGGTAAAAACCCCAAAAATTTGGAAAACTACAAAATTAAAACCCATTTGGCCTTTGGGTTTAAAAACTCCAAAAATCCAAAAATAAATGAAATCGGACACCGTATGCAAAAATGGCCAGCATAACGACATAAAATTCCAAACCCTCATCCCAAAAAATAGGAAAATGTTCATACCCGCCCAATCAGGTAGAACTAGCATACAGAAACGGAGGGAAACACTATTTCTCAGCCTCCAAACAAATGGCTACCAAAAATAGAAGCAGAAATAGAGCAGAAACAATAAAACAGGAAAGCCCTACCTCACAGCCAAAAGGGCAAAACAAGAATCTGAACCATAAAATAAATATCTCGCAGAAGTAGCTGAAAATTGCGGCAATCCAAGGTTTTCTCGAGCTGGATCCAATGAGCCCAACCTCGCAGCTCCCACAACGAACAAAACAGTAAATCCTCATGAAGAGGATTTTGGATTTTACCCTCCAAATTTCCAATTCAAAAGTGAGAAGTGAGGAATTAAATTCTTTTTTGGATACTTATTCACTTTTTGGGTGAATAATCGATTAGGGCATTTAACCAGCCAATCTAGTTGAACCCCGAAATGACCCAAACAAAAATAGGCTATTCCTATAAATAGGAATTCATCTATGGCAAAGCTGCTAGAAAATAAAATAAATCAATTAAAAAGCCCGAAAACCCAAAAACACATAAATCTCCTGAATAACTTTCGCGAAAAAGCAAAACTCTAAATGCACAGACATGCTTACTGGTCTAATCACATAATGCAAATGAGTTCAGATTTAATAATCACCGAAAGGTTTAAATCAAACATTTAATTAAGGATATGTCGACCATACAAAGGCAACATTGGTAAAATATGAACGGTTGAATCACTAACTCCATGTGCCACTACCAGGGATATAATCCTGCACACTAAAAAACACGATCAAGTGCAATTGCATATAATAACATAGCAGAAGCAATAATGCGTTAAATCACCTAATTTAACCATTTATTTAATTATATTAAAATAATCTATTTACATCACTCACATTCGCAAAAGGCATAGCAATGCAAGAATGAAGTAAATAACCATATCATTAAATCCATCACATAACAAAATCAAAGGTATGTACAAATACCAGATAACCAGATATCAACATAAAATACATTGTCATCTCAAAATGGCATCATCATGCAATATGATTAACTAAACAGCATAGTAGTCTAATATATATGATACTGAAATCAAAGAGTAACAAATATAAACATAACATGAGTAACATATATCTCTCTAATTAGAAATGAGACAAGGTAAATGTCCGCAACACATAACCAAATAATCTCACATGAACAATCCATTTAATTACTTACTCATTTAATAATGATTGAATACTCTGCATTAAAAGGCATTTAAAATATATAAACAACCATAGTCATAAATATGACTAACCACTACTATAAGAACCTAGTCCCATGTAGCATGGTAAAAGAACATAGTGCAATCTCTGCACACATCTCAGGGTAAACATGGAACAACCTCATGATACCACATCGATCCTGGTAACCACCGGCACAAACCTCGATGAACCAAAAATCACATCATAATCTCAAAGATCAGTCAAAAGCATAATCAACGTAACTGATAAAGAAGCATAAATCCAAACACCTCAATGGTGTAGACCACTCAGCGTCACAATCATGATCCATCACAACAAAAGATCAGGGAGGGTGCATCCATCAGGATGACTTACAAAAGTCAAATGGGAGAGGCACTACATATGAAGTTGGTAGAGTTCTTGTAGACCTATACATTTGTGTTGAAACATAGAAGCAAAAAATCTAATAGGGTTGCAGATGCACTAAAAAGGAGACAGTTGTTGCTTACAGTAATGCAGGTTAAAGTAGTTGGGTTTGATGAACTCAAGAATCTGTACCCTGATGATCCTAATTTTGCTGAAGCATGAAAAGCTTGCAAAGAGCCTATTGTTGTAGATAGAACTAAGTGGTTAGACTATCTGATTTAGGATGGTATGTTATTCAAGGGCAACCAATTGTGCATTCCAAGGAGTTCCACGAGGGAAAATATGATTAAAGAGAAACATAATGGAGGGATGGCAGGACATTTTGGTCAAAATAAGACCATTTCCATTCTTAGAGAACATTATTTTTGGCCTCAGATTTCACAAGATGTAAAGAAGTTTGTACAGAGTTGCCAGGTTTGTCAAGTTGCCAAGGGATTTAGCCACAATACTAGACTATATTAGCCATTGCCTGTTCCATCAAAACCATTGGAGGACATAAGTATGGATTTTGTTCTTGGATTGCTGAGGACACAAAGGGGTAATGACTCAGTATTTGTGGTGGTTGATAGGTTCTCCAAAATGGCACATTTCATTCCATGCCACAAAACTCATGATGTTGTCCATATTGCAGACTTATTTTTTAGAGAGGTGGTAAGACTACATGGTCTTCCAAGGAGTATAGTTTCTGACAGAGACTAAATTTGTAGGGTATTTCTCAAGAACATTGTGAAAAAAGTTGAGAACAGACTTAAAATTTAGTTCCACACATCACCCATAGACTGACGGCCAAACAGAAGTGGTAAACAAAAGTCTGGGCAATTTGCTGAGATGTTTAGTTGGGGATAAGCCCAAGGGGTGGGATTTGATTCTACCACAAGCTGAGTTTGCTTACAATAACTCTATAAATAGGATTACTGGTAGATCACCATTCCAAATTGTATATGGAAGTAACCCAATGACTACGCTAGAATTGAGAAAGATAGAGCAAGGAGAGAGGACAAGTGCTGAAGCTAAAGAATTTGCTGAACATATCAAGCATCTACATGAGGAGGTTAAAGCACACATTATTGAGATGAATGAAGAGTATAAAGCTAGGGCTAATCAAAGGAGAAGACATAAGGAATTCCAAGTAGGAGATCTTGTCATGGTACACTTATGAAAAGAAAGATTTCCAACTGGCACTTACAACAAGCTAAAAATGAAGAAATTTGGTCCCTGCAAAATTTTGAAGAAACATGACTCAGGAAATACAGATGAGGTTGAGTTGCTAGAAGGTATTCACATTTCTCCTATTTCCAATATTTCAGACTTAATAGAGTATCATGATATTGGTGCAGATGAAGAATTGATGTTAGAGCCATATCCAATTCTAGCTTCTAAGAAGCAGGAGATAGAAGACATTCTAGATCATTGTGTGGGTAGGAGTACTAGAAATAGGCAGTATGAAGAGTATTTGATCAAGTGGAAAGAATGACTGATAGAGGACTCAACTTGGATTTCAGGAGCTGAGGTTTCCCATTTGGGATTTCCTCTACCATTCATAAAGTGACAGGGTCACTTTTCAATCTACCCTAGGTGTCTAATGTAGGAGCATCTAAACGTATAAGCGCAATCTTGTGTCACCCAAAAAAAATGTACTTAGACTTAGTTTTTGTTTCATGTTTTTTCATTTTTGGATACCCATTTAGGTCAAATAAAGGTTCCAACTCTCACAGTTCCACTATCAGTTAACTAGGATAGAGTATTTGAACACCTTGGGATACATGTAAATGTCAAAAAAATAGGAGTATGTAATTGAGCCATCATTCTGGTGAACTTGGAGGTGTAAATTGGCCAAATGAATGTAATTGCAATTTAGAGCATTCCAAAAAAAGAATTAGGTCAAAAGGCCCCATGGTTTGAAAGTTATCACAATTTTTTGATTTTTAGAGACCTCCTAAGAATGCTTCAAAGTTAGGTTAGGGGCATTAAATGACCTCAAAAAGGGCTAAAAAATTGTGGACAATTAAAGCTGGTCCATAGGGCTATAGAGCGCTTCAAGAGCTTTTCGAAAATGTAAATGGTTCGTCAATTAGAGCTACGGTTCGAAAGTTATGCCTCTCGAAAGTTTGGTTACCATTTTTGAATTCTTATAGATTTGGACCAACTTCTAACGCGGGTTCTAGAGCCTTCTACTTGGTCGGTGGATGCCTGCTAGCACTTTATAGAATGTATTCCTAGTCCTTAACCCTCTGAGCTCTATTTAAGGATATTTTTGGCATTGTAAAAGACAATTCAGAGTGGAGTTTGAGAGGAGGTACTAAAAAGAGAAATTATCTCTAGATTTATGCTATTGTAAGCCCATAGGGCATTTTTTGAAATCTATTTTCTCTATACTAGATGTATTACCTTATTTACAAAGTTAATTAAATTTTCCTTTCCTGTTGTATCCATTCTATGCTTGGGTGGTGTCCCCATCAACCAAGGGTCATGAACTCACTCCACCGGCCTCAACCCAAAAGTATGGATTCTACATGAATCCCAATGTCCATGAAACAAATAAAAGGTCTAAAAGAAACCATAACAGCTATAAAATCACTCAACCGAACAAAATGTCAAGAGTATGGATGCAACATGCATCTCAAGGCAACATGAAAGAGAAAAAGTGGTCTGACTGATATCCAAATGGATCATTAAGGTCCACGTCCCGCATTGTGCCAAGAAAACTTGAGAAAATAGGGCGGCATGCAAAACGAGGTAAAAACCTCAAATTTTGGAAAAATTGCAAAATTAAAACCCATTTGGCCTTTGGGCACAAAAATCCAACAAGTCCAAAAATAAATGGAATCAGACACCATATGCAAAAGTACCCAGCATAATGGCATAAAATCCCAAACCCTCATCCAAAAAAATAGGGAAATGTTCATACCTGCCCAACTAGGTAGAACTAACATAAACAAATGGAGGGAAACACTAGTTGTCAGCCTTCACACAAACGGCTACCAAAAATAGAAGCAAAAAAAATAAAATGGGAAAGCCCTACCTCATAGCCAAAAGGGCGAAATGGGAATCTGAACCATAAAATAAATAGCCCGCAGAAGTAGCTAAAAATTGCAGCAATCCAAGGTTTTCTCGAGCTACATCCAATGAGCCCAAACTTTTGACAATCCCACACCCATAGCTCCCACAACAAAAAAAATAGTAAATCCTCATGAAGAGGATTTTGGGTTTTACTCTCCAACTCTCTAATTCAAAAGTGAGAAGTGAGGAATTAAATTCCTCTTCGAATATTTATTCACTTTTCGAGTAAATAATTGATTAGGGCAAATAACTAGCCAACCTTGTTAAACTCTGAATCAACCCAAACAAAAGCAAACTATTCCTATAAATAAAAATTATCTATAAAAAAGCTGCCAGAAATTAAAATAAATCAATTAAAAACTCTGAAAACCCAAAAACACAGTAATCACCTTAATGACTTTCGTGACAATGTGAAACTCTAAATACACAGACACACTCACTGGTCTAATCACATAATGCAAATGAGTTTGGATTTAATAATCACTGAAAGGTTTAATTTAAACATTTAATAAAGGATACGTCGACCATATAAGAGTGATATTGGTAAAATATGAAAGGTTGAATCACTAACTCCATGTGCCACTGCCAGGGATATAAATCCTACACACTAAATAATACGATCAAGTGCAATTACATATAATAACATAGCTGAATCAATAAATGCATTAAATCACATAATTTAATAATTTATTTAATTATATCAAAATAATCTATTTACATCACTCACGTTCGCATAAAGCATAACAATGCAGGAATGAAGTAAATAACCATAGCATTAAATCCATCACATAATATAATCAAAGGTATTTCCAAATACCAGATAACTAGATATCATCGTAAAACACACTATCATCTCAAAATGGCATCATCATGCAATATGATTAACTGAACAACATAGTAGTCTAATATCTATGATACTGAAATCAATGTATAACATCTGACCCTTGGGTCATCTCAAATGTAAAGCATCACATGAGTAACAAATATCTCTCTAATAAGAAATATAAGAAGGTAAATGTCCACAACACATAACCAAATAATCCAATAAGAACAACCCATTTTAATTATGTAAGCATTTAATAATGATTTTTTATAGAATCAACAAAAAGCCACTTAAAATGCAAAAGCAAACATAGTCATAAACATGACTAACCACTACTATAGGAACCTAGTCCAATGTAGTGTGGTAAAAAGAACATAGTCCAATCTCTACAAATATCTCAAGATAATCATGGAACAACCTCATGATATCACATTGATCCTAGTAACCACTAGCACAAACATTAGTGAACCTTAAATCAAATCATAATCTCATAGATTAGCAAAAGCATAAACAAAGCAACTGAAACAGAAACATAAATCCAAACACCTCGACAGTGTAGACCACTCAGTGTCACAATCATGATCCATCACAACAAAAGATTACCAAGGTTGTATCCATCAAGATGACTTATAGAAGTCAAATGGGAGAAGCACTACAAGGTATACATACATATATATATCTATGTATATATGCATGCATGCATAAATATATCTATGTATGTATGCAATGTCTACATAGATATATGTATGTATGGATGCATGACTACATATATGTATGGATGCAAGCATGCATGCATCCATCCATACATACATGTATCTATCCATGCATGCATACATGTATACATGAATGCATACATACATACATACATGTATACATCTATATATCTTGTATGTATGCATGCATGGATGCTTCTTGCATAGATATATCTATGTATGTATGCAACGTATACATAGATATATGTATGTATGGATGCATGCATGCATGCATCCATCCATGAATACATATATCTATGTATACATGCATGCATGCATAGATATATCTATGTATGTATGCAATGTATACATAGATATATGTATGTATGGATGCATGACTACATATATGTATGGATGCAAGCATGCATGCATCCATCCATACATTCATGTATCTATCCATGCATACATACATACATACATGTATACATCTATATATCTTGTGTGTATGCATGCATGGATGCTTCTTGAATAGATATATCTATGTATGTATGCAACGTATACATAGATATATGTATGTATGGATGCATGCATGCATGCATCCATCCATGAATACATATATCTATGTATACATGCATGCATGCATAGATATATCTATGTATGTATGCAATGTATACATAGATATATGTATGTATGGATGCATGACTGCATATATGTATGGATGCAAGCATGCATGCATCCATACATACATGTATCTATGTATACATACATGTATGCATGCATCCATCCATACATACATGTATCTATCCATGCATGCATACATGTATGTATGCATGAATGCATAAATATATCTATCCATGCATGCATGAATGCATACATACATACATATATGTATACATGTATATATCTTGTATGTATGCATACATCTATCCATACATGCATAGATGCATGCATGGATGCACACATGCATACATACATAGATGCATGCATGTATGTATGCATCCATGCATATGCATGCATCTATACATACATGTAACTATGTATGACATAGATACATGCATGGATGTATGCATCCATGCATGCATGCATATGCATGGATGCATAAATACCTACATGCATCTATGTATATATGCATGTATGCATGGATGTATGTATGATGAATGTATGCATGCATGGATAGATGCATGCATACATACAAGATATATACATCTATATATGTATATATTTATGTATGCATCGATGTATGTGCATGCATGCATACATGCATACATGCATGCATATGCATGGATGCATACATACATGCATGCATCTATGTATGTATGCATGTATGCATGGATGCATGAATCCATGCATGCATGGATAGATGCATGCATACATAGATGCATGCATGTATGTATGCATCCATGCATGGATGCATGGATGCATTCATGCACATACATCGATGCATACATACATATATACATGTATATATCTTTTATGTATGCATGGATCTATCCATGCATGCATGGATGCATGGATGCAGATGCATGTATACATGCATATGCATCCATACAAGATATATACATGTATGGATGTATGTATGCATCCATGCATACATACATGCATGCATGCATGTATGCATGCATGGATAGATACATGTATGTATGCATGGATGTGTGCATCTATGCATACATACATAGATACATGGATGCATGGATGCATGCATGCGTACATGCATACATGTATACAAGATATATACATGTATGTATGTATTTATGCATCCATGCATGCATGTATGTATCCATGCATACATACATGTATGTATGGATGGATGAATACATACATGTATACATACATAGATACATGTATGTATGTATAGATAGATACATAGATATATACATGCATAGATACATGCATACATGTATACATACATACATACATGTATGTATACATAGATACATAGATATATCTATGTATGGATGCAATGTATACATAGATATATGTATGCATGCATGCATGCATCCTTACATACATATATCTATGTATACATTCTGATGCAAGAGAATGTTGCACGAGAAAATTAAATTATTAGAAAAGAAATTTTTAAAAATAACAAGGAAAAAAAAGAGAAAAAGAGAAAAAAAAAAAAAAATTGGAGGAAAGAGAAAGTGAAAAAAATAGAAGGAAAAATAATTTTTTTTTTTAAAAGGAAAAAATGAGAAAAAAAGAAATTTCTATTTTTGAGGTGCATGAGTGGCATAAATAGGAAAAATAGTGGTTATTTCGTTAATCGAACTGTGTAGGTGATATCTTAGAAGTTTGTGGAAGGTTCCTTAAATCATGCATTTAATATTTGTTGTGATCCATAAAGCAAATTTAATTTTGTAATTGGGCCACATGGTGGTGCTTAGTTGTATTTAGGTTGAAATTTTGGAAGGTTGTGGATATTCTTGAAGGTTGTGAAAATTTTAGAATGTTGTGGATAAATCATGCCTTGGGGTGTAAGTGCCTATTTAAGGAAGGCTTATGTTCATTTGTAATGAAGCTCAAGGAGAAGCTCTTCAAGTGTAATCTCTTGTAGGGAAGCTCTCGAGGAAGCTCTTTAGGTGTAAGCTCTTCAAGTGTAAGCTCTTCAAGTAGAAGCTCTTCGAATGTAATCTCTTCTAATGAATTTCAAGTATTAATGGATGCTTTATGAAGCATTTTTTTCATCTCTCTATCTCCATCTTGTTGCATTTTTTGATTGTGAGTTGGTACAGGTGGCATGCTCGTCATCAGTGGTATCAGAGCATACCTTTGTTAGTAGTAGCAAAGCATGCCCTTCATCAGTGGTATGAGAGCAGGAGTTCTTGAGTGTACAAGTAGATTGCCGAAGTGTGAGGCAATTTGTACCAGGACCTTCATTGGGTGAAGTTTATTAGAGCAAGAGTTCCTGAGTGTGCAGACAGATCGCCGAATGTGAGCTAGTTTGCACCAAGACCTTGAGTTGGGTGAAGTTTGTGAAGAATTTCTTGATTGTGTAGATAGAGCACCGACTGTGAGGCAGTTTTCATGAGGTTCTTGTTTTGGATGAAATTTGTCTTCTGAAGACTTGATTATGGAGAAGAGAACAAAGAGGATGACTTTTGTGATTGGATGGACTCTTTAGATTCCTCGACTTGAGAAAATTAGGGCAAGAAATCAAGAGGCATTGCTAGTTGATTTGCAGAAGCAAGTGAATGAATTAGAAGATGAGTTGCGGAAATGAAGAGCACATTACCAGAAAAGGGATGTTGATAATTCCTTGGATGCGGAAAAGATAGAAGATCCAGTGGAGTATCAGACATGTGGTACAAAAGAAGAGCAAGAGGATGAAGAGGAAATTATTTGCAAACCTAAAGCTGAAGAAGAGCATGAAGATGGCAAGATTTATGAACCTGAAGTAAATCAAGAAGATCTAAATATTGCAGAAAGGGAGGAAAATTATAGTGCCTTCAATGGAGATCAAGAAAGTGGAGAAGTAGTTAAATGCATTGTTGATGACATGAAAGCGGCAAGTGAAGATGAATATGTCAAACAGGGAAATTTCTATGACTCATGGAATGTTGCCTTTGAGATGAATTTGAAAGATATTAATGATGGTTTTATTGAGGATCTTGTTAGTCATGTATGGTATGCAAAGGAAGATTTGTATGGTATTGCTAGGTTTATTACAGGTGTGATTAATTCAACAAGATTGGATGAGGATGAGATTTATACTTGGATAGAGTTCATTGCGAAGGAGCATTTTCAGCAGCAAACAGTTGTTCCAACTAGGTGTTGGAAAAGAAGAAAGAAGGAAATATATCAGCACCAGATACTTGTTCCAGCTATGTGTTGGAGGAAGAGAAAAAAAAAAAATCAACAATGGCTACTTCATTTTGTGAATCCATATTCACAAAATTTTTCATACCATGGCAGTCAGATGCAGGAGCATCATGCATCAGCAAAAAAAAAAATGTGTTGAAGATTTGCAAGTTGGTTTTCTTGTCCCTATTGAGGTGGAAGCTTGTGGTGAAGATGAAGATGGTTCTATATCTTTCTTTTTGTGTCAAAGTGTGGGACACACTTTTCTATCTACAAAGGGAGTTTGATGCAGGAGCATCTTGCATGGGAAAATTAAATTATTAGAAAAAAACAAAAAACAAAAAAATGGGAAAAATGGAATTTCTATTTTCAAGGTGCATGAGTGGCATAAATAGGAAAAATAGTTGTTATTCCATTAATCGAGGTGTGTAGGTGGCATCTTAGAAGTTTTTGGAAAGTTCCTTAAATCATGCATTTAATATTTGTTGTGATCCATAAAGCAAATTTAATTTTGTAATTGGGCCACATGGTGGTGCTTAGTTCTATTTAGGTGGAAATTCTAGAAGGTTGTGGATATTGTAGAAGGTTGTGAAAAATCTAGAATGTTGTGGATAAATCATGCCTTGGGGTGTAAGTGCCTATTTAAGGAAGGCTTATGTTAATTTGTAATGAAGCTCAAGGAGAAGCTCTTCAAGTGTAATCTCTTGTAGGGAAGCTCTCGAGGAAGCTCTTCAAGTGTAAGCTCTTCAAGTAGAAGCTCTTCGAATGTAATATCTTCTAATGAATTTCAAATATTAATGAATTCTTTATGAAGCATTTTTGTCATCTCTCTGTCTCCATCTTGTTGCATATTTTGGTTCTGAGTTGATACGAGTGGCGTACCTGTCATCAATGGTATCAGAGCATACCTTTGTTAGTGGTAGCAAAGCATGCCCTTCATCCATTGCATATATACATAGATATATCTATGCATGCATGCATGTATATATATATATATATATATATATATATATATATATATATATGTATGTATGTATGTATGTATGTATGTATGTATGTATGTATGTATGTATGCCTGCATGCATGCATATCTATGCATATGCAATGTATACATAGATATATGTATGTATGAATGCATGCATGCATCCATACATACATAGATATATGTATGTATGGATGCATGCATGCGTCCATACATACATATATCTAACTATACATTGCATACATACATAGATATATCTATGCATGCATGCATGTATACATAGATATATGTATGTATGGATGCATGCATCCATACATACATATCTATGTATACATTTCATACATCCATGCATTCATACATACATATATCTATGTATACATGCATGCATGCATAGATATAACTATGCATGCATGCATGTAAACATAGATATATCTATGTATGTACGCAATGTATACATAGATATATGTATCTATGGATGCATCCATGCATACATACATATATATGTATGCATCTATATACATACATACATGTATGGATGTATGCATCCATTCATGCATACATGCATGCATGTATGCATCCATACATATATATGTATGCATGCATATATATACATACATACATACATGTATACATGTATTTATATATGTATGCACCCATACATACATATATCAATGTATATATTGCATACATGTATACATATGCATGCATGCATGGATGCATACATACATAGATATATCTATGTATACATGCATGCATGCATCGATATATCTATGTATGCAATATGTATGTATATTTGTATGTATACATGTATGAATGCATCCATCCATACATACATGCATCTATGTATACATACATGTATAAATGTATGTATACATGTATGCATGCATGCTTCCATACATCCATAGATGCATGCATGTATGCATCCATGCATGCATACATATATGTATATGTATATATATATATGTATATGTATGTATGTATATGTATACATACATATATATATATATCTATGTATACATGCATGCATGCATAGATATCTCTATGTATGTATGGAATGTATACATAGATATATGTATGTATGGATGCATGCATGCATGCATACACATATCTATGTATACATTGCATATGCATAGATATGCATGCATGCATGCATACATATATATATCTATGTATACATGCATGCATCCATAGATGCATCCATAGATGCATACATATATCTATGTATACATTGCATATGCATAGATATGCATGCTTGCATACATACATATATATATCTATGTATATATGTATGCATGCATAGATATATCTATGTATGTATGCAATGTATACATAGATATATGTATGTATGGATGCAAGCATGCATGCATCCATATATACATGTATCTATGTATACATACATGTATCTATGTATGTATACATGTATGCATGCATCCATCCATACATACATGTATCTATCCATGCATGCATGTATACATCTATATATCTTGTATGTATGCATATGCATGTATACATGCATCTATCCATGCATACATAGATACATGTATGTATGGATGGATGCATGCATACATGTATACATAAATACATATGTGCATGCATGCATAGATACATTGCATACATACATAGGTATATCTATGCATGCATGCATGTATACATAGATATATGCATGCATACATAGATATGTGTATCTATGGATGCATGCATGTATGCATCCATAGATATATATCTATGCATTCATATATATACATACATACATACATGTGTGTATGCATGTATACATAGATGCATGCATACTTGCATATGCATACATATAAGATATATACATGTATACATGTATTTATGTATGTATGTATCAATACATACGTATATCTATGTATATATTGCATACATAAATAGATATGCATGCATGCATGCATGCATGCATACATACATACATACATACATACATACATACATACATACATACATACATACATATATATATATATATCTATGTATACATGCATGCATGCATAGATATATCTATTTATCTGATGCAAGAGCATCCAGAGGTATAAGGGCAATCTTGTGTCACCCAAAAAAATGTACTTAGACTTAATTTATGTTTCATGTCTTTACATTTTTGGATACCCATTTGGCTAAAATAAAGGTTCCAACTCTCATAGTTCAACTATTAGTGCGTTTGAAAATCTCAAAAAAATAGGAGCATGTATTTGGGCCATCATTTCGGTAAACTAGAAGGTGTAAATTGGCCAGATGAATGTAATCATGATTTAGAGCATTCCAGGAAAAGAATCAGGTCAATAGGCCCCACGGTTTGAAAGTTATTGCAGTTTTTCAAGTTTTGGAGACCTCCTAAGAATGCTTCAAAGTTAGGTTTGGGGCATTAAATGACCTCGAGAAAGGTCAAAAAATGGGAGACGAGCAAAACTCCTCCATAGGGCTATAGAGCACTTCGAGAG
This sequence comes from Cupressus sempervirens, assembly GCA_028749045.1. Taxonomy (NCBI): domain Eukaryota; kingdom Viridiplantae; phylum Streptophyta; class Pinopsida; order Cupressales; family Cupressaceae; genus Cupressus; species Cupressus sempervirens. The sequence goes on from CM053789.1 coordinate 271,965,430, forward strand.
CATTTCAAAAATGTAAACGGTTCATCAATCGGAGCTACGGTTTAAAAGTTATGCCTCCTGAAAGTTCGGTTACCGTTTCTGGATTCTTCTAGATTTGCACCGACTTCTAACGCAGCTTCCGGAACCTTCTATTTCATCGGTGGATGCCTACTAGCACTTTCTAGAATTTACTCCTAGTCCTTAACCCTCTAGGGTCTATTTAAGGAGATTTCTGGCATTGTAAAAGGTAGTTCGGAGTGGAGTTTGAGAGGAGGTGCTAAAAAGAGAAATATTCTCCAGATTTATGCCATTGTAAGCCCTTAGGGCATGTTCTGAAGTTTATTTTCTCTGTACTATTTGTACTAGCTTATTTTCTCAGTTAATATAATTTTCCTTTTCTGTTGTGTCCATTCTGTTCTTGGGTTGTCTCCCCATCAAGTGGTATCAGAGCAGGTTTTCCGAAGTGTGTAGACAGAGTGCCAACTATGAGGCAGTTTGCACGAGGACTGTGTGGTTGTGGGTTTGAGTTAGAAGATGCCTCCACAAAGAGAGCATGGCAGAAGGGCTAGAGCTATTGATCTCAAGGAGGTTAGAGTCCTCCAGAGGTGGGTACAAGCATTGCAAGAGGAGCTTTGTAGAGGAGCAAATGTTGCCACAGATGAAAATAGTGAGGATGACAATGAAGAGGAAGTAATGGGACCAGAAGAGGAAGTTGCCGGGGAAGTTTTGAATCCTATAGAGGAAAGGATTTTGAGGGCCATTACTAAGTTTGGGAAAAGACCTACAATTGAAGTGGGTATATTTTTAGGAAATCTAAAATCAGATGAGTTGATCGATTGGATCAATGAACTGGAAGAATACTTTCAGTATGAGGATATAAGGGACCCAGATAGGGTTAAGTTTGCAAAGGCCAAACTGAAAGGCCATGCCAAAATCTGGTGGCAAGAGGTTCAACTAGAAAGACTTAGAAGAGGAAAGGAGAAGATCACAAGATGGGATCGCATGGTGGACAAATTGAAGAAGCAGTTCATTCATGTGGACTATGAGCTTGATCTGTTTAAGAAGATGCATGGGTTAAAGCAAGCAGGGAGATTAGTTCAAGAATATACAGAGGAGTTTTACCGACTCTTGATTAGAGTGGGGCATGAAAAAGCAAATAAGGAGAAGGTTGCTCATTATATCAATGGGTTCTGACCTAGCATCCAGGAGGAATTAAGTCTGGTAAGAATGACCAGCGTTGAAGAAGCATACCAGTCTTCCCTACGAGTTGAAGAGAAGTTGAATAAAAGGTTTGAAGGAAGACAAAGAGGGCGCAATCAAGGAGGAAGGGGAAGCAGTAGATCATCTAGAGGTCGCAATGAAACCCAAAAGAAAAATGAAGATGTGGGTACTAGCAGAAGCCAGAGGATTGAGGGTTTCAACCGCTGCCATGATCAAGACTTTTGAAATCAAAGAGGAAGAGGTAGAGGATGTGGACAAGGAAGAAGAGGCTTCTATGGTACTTTTTTCCATTGCAATGAAGAAGGTCATCATGCCTTTGAATTCCCTCAACAACAAGGAAGGATAGATAGGAGAGCTGAGGGCCAAGCTAGGGTTGCTCATGTGGATGAGGATGCACAATCATCCTATTCAAAGGATGCAGAAAGAGGAGAGACCTTGGTAAATGAAAGAGTCCTACTAAGTGGTGAGAATGAACCAGGACAATGAAGGAGTTTATTTCGTACTAGATGCAAGTGTGAGGATAAATGTTGTGACGTGATCATTGATGGTGGTAGCACTAATAACCTAGTATCAGAAGAGATGGTCTTTAAGCTAAAGCTCAAGAGGGAGAAACATCCCCAACCCTATCAGATTTCTTGGGTAAAAGATGATCATAAGGTCTTGGTAAGTGAACAATGTTTAGTAAAATACAAAATTGGGAGTTACCATGATGAAGTTCTCTGTGATGTTATTTCGATGGATGTTTTCCATCTATTGTTGGGTAGACCATGGTAGTTTGATAGACATGCAATACATGATGGACATGCAAAAACATACTCTCTGACAAAGGATGGAGTTTGCCACAAATTGAAGCCCATGAAAAAGGAAGGTGAAAAGGTATGTAGTAGTGCTAGGATTTGTCTTGTTGATGGAAGGAAGTTTTTAGATGGCATGAAACATCAGCATATGTGCTATGCTTTGATTCCTAGGAAAGATAAAGAAGGTAGTAGTGAAGTACCATTTGAAGTTTTAGATTTACTAGCGTAATTTGGAGATATTATCTCTGATAATGTTCTAGATGGATTGCCACCAGTAAGGCAAATCAGTCATCAGATAGATTTAATTCCAGGAGTTAGTTTTCCTAACAAGGCTGCTCACAGGATGACTCCTACTGAAATAGAGGAGCTAAATAGATAGGTTCAGGAGTTGTTGAGGAAGGGCTTGATTCAAGAGAGCCTGAGTCCATGTGTAGTACCTATAGTACTTGCACCAAATAAGGATGGAGAGTGGAGGATGTGTACAGATTCTTGAGCTATAAATAGGATAACTATCAAGTACCGATTTCCTTTACCAAGGATGGATGATCTTATGGATTGCTTGAGTGGAGCTTAGTACTTCACAAAGATAGATCTGAAGAGTGGCTATCATTAGACATGGATTCGAGAAGGAGATGAGTGGAAAATAGCCTTCAAGACCGAGGAGGGTCTTTATGAGTGGTTAGTCATGCCCTTTGGATTGACGAACGCCCCAAGCACCTTCATGCGGCTCATGAATGAGGTACTTAAAAAGTTCTTGAGAAAATTTGTTATTGTCTATTTGCATAATATTTTAATATTCAGCAAGACTTTGGAAGAACATTTACTACATATTCATAGTTTCCTTGAAAGGCTAAGGGAAGAGAAACTATTAATTAATCTAAAGAAGTGTGTCTTTGCAAAAAGGGAATTAGTCTATTTGGGGTTTGTTATATCACCTGAAGGTCTCAAAATGGATCCAGAGAAGGTAAAATCCATCTTGGAATGGCCTACTCCAAGGTCTGCTACTGAGGTAAGATCATTTCATGGTCTGGTTAGTTTTTACAGGAAGTTTATTAAGAATTTCAGTGGCATATGTGCACCCCTAACTGATACAATAAGAGGGGCTAGAAAAGAGTTCAAATGGACTGCAGCAGCTGTGAGAAGTTTTGAATTGCTGAAGAAGGTGTCTGAATAGCTTGTGTTGGCACTTCCAGATTTTAGAAAAGTATTCCAGGTGGATTGTGATGCTAGTGCTAGCGCTATTGGGGCTGTATTAAGCCAAGAAGGTAAGCCTATTGCATATTTTAGTGAAAAATTGAATGATGCAAAGAAGAAGTATTCTGGTTATGATCAAGAATTCTATGCAATAGTTCAGGCCTTAAAGAAATGGAGGCATTATTTATTGCCAAAGGAATTTGTTTTTTATACTAATCATCAGGCATTACAGTACCTAAATAGCCAAGGTAAATTGAATCAGAGGCATATGAAGTGGGTAGAATTCTTGCAGAGTTATACATTTGTGTTGAAGCATAGAAGTGGAAAATCTAACAGGGTTGTAGATGCACTAAGTACGAGACAGTCACTGCTTACAGTAATGCAAGTTGAAGTAGTTAGGTTTGATGAACTCAAGAATTTGTACCCCGAGGATCCTGATTTTTTTGAAGCATAGAAAGCTTGTAAAGAGACTGTTGCTATAGATAGAACAAAGTGGTTAGATTATTTGATTTAGGATAGCATGTTGTTCAAAGGTAGTCAGTTGTGCATTCCAAGGAGTTCCATGAGGGAAAATCTGATTAAGGAGAAACACAATTGGGGGATGGCAGGACATTTTGGTTGAGATAAGACCATTTCCATTCTTGGAGAACATTATTTTTGGCCTCAAATTTCATAGGATGTGAAGAAGTTCGTACAAAGTTGCCAGGTTTGTCAATTTGCTAAGGGGTTTAGTCACAATACTAGACTATATCAGCAATTTCCTATTCCATCAAGGCCATGGGAGGACATAAGTATGGATTTTATTCTTGGATTAGCAAGGACACAAAGGGGTAATGACTTAGTATTCGTGGTGGTTGATAGGTTCTCCAAAATGGCACATTTCATTCCATGCCACAAAACTCATGATGTTGTCCATATTGCAGACTTGTTTTTCAAAGAGGTGGTAAGACTACATGGTCTTTCAAGGAGTATAGTTTCTAACAAAGATACTAAATTTGTGGGGTATTTTTGGAGAACATTGTGGAAGAAGTTGAGAATAGACTTGAAATTCAGTTCCACACATCACCCATAAACTAACAGCCAAACAGAAGTGGTAAACAAAAGTTTAGGTAATTTGCTGAGATGTTTAGTTGGAGATAAGCACAAGGGATGGGATTTAATTCTACCACAAGCAGAGTTTTCTTATAATAACTCTATAAATAGGAGTACTGAGAAATCACCATTTCAAATTGTATATGGGAATAGCTCAAGGACTGCACCAAAAATGAGGAAGATAGAACAAGGGGAGAGGACAAGTGTTGAAGTTGAGGAATTTACTAAACACATCAAGCGTCTACATGAGGAGGTTCAAGCACACATTATCAAGATGAATCAAGAGTATAAAGCTAGGGCTGATCAAAGGAGAAAACATAAGGAGTTCCAAGTAGGGGATCTAGTGATGGTGGACTTACGAAAAGAAAGATTTCCAGTTGGTACTTACAACAAGCTGAAAATGAAAAAATTTTGCCCCTCCAAAGTTTTGAAGAAACATAACTCAAGAAATGCATATGAGGTGGAGCTGCCAGATGGTATTCACATTTCTCCCATTTTCAACATTATAGATTTAACAGAGTATCATGATGATGGTGCAGATGAGGAGCTAGTTTTAGAGCCATGTTTAATTCCTGCTTCTAAGAAGGAGGAGATAGAAGACATTCTAGATCATCATGTGGGTAGGAGTACCAGAAACATGCAGTATGTAGAGCATTTGGTCAAATGGAAAGGATGACCAATCGAGGACTCAACTTGGATTTCAACAGCTGAGGTTTCCCATTTGGGATTTCCTCTACCATCCATAAAGTGACAAGGTCACTTTTCAATCTACCCTAGGTGTCTGATGTAGGAGCATCCAGAGGTATAAGGGCAATCCTGTGTCACCCAAAAAAATGTACTTAGACTTAGTTTCTGTTTCATGTCTTTACATTTTTGGATACCTATTTGGCTCAAATAAAGGTTCCAACTCTCATAGTTCAACTATCAGTGCGTTTGAAAATCCCAAAAAAATAGGAGCATGTATTTGAGCCATCATTTTGGTAAACTAGAAGGTGTAAATTGGCCAGATGAATGTAATCATGATTTAGAGCATTCCAGGAAAAGAATCAGGTCAATAGGCCCCACGGTTTGAAAGTTATTGAAATTTTTTGAGTTTTGGAGACCTCCTAAGAATGCTTCAAAGTTAGGTTTGGGGCATTAAATGACCTTGAAAAAGGTCAAAAAATGGGGGATGAGCAAAGCTCGTCCATAGGGGTATAGAGTGCTTCGAGAGATTTTTGAACATGTAAACGGTTCGTCAATCAGAGCTACGGTTAAAAAGTTATGCCTCCCGAAAGTTCGGTTACCATTTTTGGATTCTTCTAGATTTGCACCAACTTCTAATGCAGCTTCTGGAACCTTCTATTTCATCGGTGGATGCCTACTAGCACTTTCTAGAATTTACTCCTAGTCCTTAACCCTCTAGGGTCTATTTAAGGAGATTTCTGGCATTATAAAAGGCAGTTCGGAGTGGAGATTGAGAGGAGGTGCTAAAAGGAGAAATATTCTTCAGATTTATGCCATTGTAAGCCCTTAGGGCATGTTCTGAAGTTTATTTTCTCTGTACTATTTGTACTAGCTTAGTTTTTCAATTAATATAATCTCCCTTTTCTGTTGTGTCCATGCTATTCTTTGGTTGTGTCCCCATCATTATGTATGCAATGTATACATAGATATATGTATATATCTATATATGCAATATGTATGTATACATGTATGAATGCATCCATCCATACATACATATATCTATGCATACATACATATTGCATATGCATGCATGCATGACTGCATCTATGTATATATACGTGTATAAATTTATGTATACATGTATGCATGCATGCTTGCATACATCCATAGATGCATGCATGTATGGATGGATGCATCCATTCATACATGTATCTATGTATGTGTACATGAGTGCATACATATATATATGTATATACGTATATGTATATGCATGCATATGCATACATATATGTATATGTATGTATGCATGGATATCTATATGTATATGTACATGTATATGTATATATATGTATATCTATGTATCCATGCATATGTAGATGTATATGTATGTATGCATGCATCATATATATGTATATGTATGTAAGCATGCATGCATCCATACATGCATGGATACATACATACACATACATACATACATGTGTGTTTGTATATTAGATAAATATATGTATATATGCATCCATGCATTCATACATGCATGCATACATACATACACATACATACATACATGTGCATATGTATATTGCATACATATATCTATGTATGCAAGCATGAATACATACATAAATACATTTATGTCTGTATGTATTGATACACACACATGCATGCATGCATGCATCATACATACGTTTATGTATGTATGCATACATGTATGTATGGATGTGTATGTATGTATAGATACATACATCGATGTATGCATGTATGTATGTATGTATTGACACACACACATGCATGTATACATACATATTGCATGCATAGATATATACATATATCTATGTATACATTGCATACATACATAGATATATCTATGCATGCATGCATGTATACATAAACATATGCATGCATGCATGCATGCATATCTATGTATGTATGCAATATATACATAGATATATGTATGTATGGATGCATACATACATACATACATACATGTATATATCTTGTATGTATGCTATGCATGTCTGAATGCATACATACATGCATGCATCTATGCATGCATGGATGCATACATCCATCCATGCATCTATGTATACATGCATACATACATGTATACATGTATGTATGTATGTATGTATATATATGCATGCATACATCTATATGTATGGATGCATACATACATGCATGCATCTATGCATGCATGCATGCATATATCCATACATGTATATATGTATATAGATGCATACATATAGATGTATATATGCATGCCTGCATCCATACATACATATATATATGTTTACATTGTATACATAAATAGATATATCTATGTATACATACATAGATATGCATGCATGCATACATACATATATCTATGTATACGTTGCATATGCATAGATATGCATGCACACACACACACACACACACACACACACACACATATGGATACATGCATCCATCCATTGATATATCTATGTATGTATGCAATGTATACATAGATATGTGTATGTATGGATGCATGATTGCATAGATGTATGGATGCATGCATGCATCCATCCATACATACATGTATGCATGCATCCATCCATACATACATGTATGCATGCATCCATCCATACATACATGTATCTATCCATGCATCCATACATGCATGCATGTATGTATGCATGGATGCATACATACATACATACATGTATACATGTATATATCTTGTATGTATGCATATGCATGTATGCATGCATAGATGCATGCATGGATGCATGCATACATGCATGGATCTATGCATACATGCATATATACATAGATGCATGCATGTGTGCATCTATGCATGCATCTATGCATACATGAATACATACATAGATGCATGCATGTATGTATGCATCCATGCATATGCATGCATCCATACATATATGTATCTATTTATGACATAGATACATGCATGCATGGATGGATGCATCCAAGCATGCATAGATGCATAAATACATGCATGCATTTATGTATGACATAGATACATGCATAGATGCATACATTATGCATCCATGCATGCAAATGCATGGATGCTTAAATACCTGCATGCATCTATGTATATATGCATGTATGCATGGATGTAGACGCATGGATAGATGCATAGATGCATGCATGGATGTATGTATGCATGCATACATACAAGATATATACATGTATACATATATGCATGGATGCATACATACAAGCATGCATCTCTGTATGCATGGATAGATGCATGCATTCATGCATATGCATCCATACAAGATATATACATGTATACATGTATTTATGTATGCATGCATCCATGCATACATACATGCATGCATTTATGCATGCTTGGATAGATACATGTATGTATGTATGGATGCATGCATACATGTATACATACATAGATACATATATGTATGGATGCATGCATATGCATGGAGTCATACATTCATATGCATACATACAAGATATATTCATGTGTACATGTATGTATCTATGCATGCATGGATAGATGCATGCATACATGCATATGCATACATACAAGATATATATACATGTATACATGTATGTATGTATGCATGGATAGATACATGTATGTATGCATACATGTATACATAAATACATATATGCAGTCATGCATCCATACATACATATATCTATTTATACATTACATACATACATAGATATATCTATGCATGCATGCATGTATACATAGATGCATGCATACATGCATATGCATACATACAAGATATATACATGTATACATGTATGTATGTATGTATGCATTCATACATACATATATCTATGTACATATTGCATACATCCATAGATATGCATGCATGCATACATACATATATATATCTATGTATACATGCATGCATGGATAGATATATCAATGTATTTATGCAATGTATACATAGATATATGTATATATCTATTTGTGCAATATGTATGTATACCTGTATGAATGCATCCATCCATACATACATGTATCTATGTGTACATACATATTGCATATGCATGCATGCTTGCATGCATCTATGTATACATACATGTACCTATGTATGTATACATGTATGCATGCATACATGCATACATCTAGACATACATGTATTTATATATGTAAGCATGTATACATAGATGCATTGATGTATGTATGCGTCCATGCATCCATACATCCATGTATCCATGTATGTATACCTGCATGCATACATATATATGTATATACTTATATGTATATGTATGTATGCATGCATGCATCCATACATGTATGTATGTATATTGCATACATATATTTATGAATGCATGCATCATACATCCGTATATGTATGTATGTATGCATTCATGTATACATACATGCATGCATACATACATATACATACATACATGTATGTATGTATGTATATATATGTAAGCATACATACATACACATACATACATACATATATACATGTATTTATGTATGTATTCATACACACACATGCATGCATGCATGCATCATACATATGTATATGTATGTATCCATACATGTATGTATGGATGTGTATATATGGATACATACATACATACATGTATCCATGTATATATGTATGTATTGACACACATGCATACATGCATGCATGCATCATACATACGTATATGTATGTATGCATCCATGCATACATACATACATAGCATACATGCATAGATATATCTATTGTAGTGCCTCTCCCATTTGACTTTGTAAGTCGTCCTGATGGATGCAACCTTGGTGATCTTTTGTTGTGATGGATCATGATTGTGACCCTGAGTGGTCTACACCATCGAGGTGTTCAGATTTATGTTTCTGTATCAGTTGCTTTTATTATGCTTTTGACTGATCTTTGAGATTATGATGTGATTTTTGGTTCACTGAGGTTTGTGCCAGTGGTTACCAGGATCGATGTGGTATCATGAGGTTGTTCCGTGATTACCCTGAGATGTGTGCAGAGATTGCACTGTGTACTTTTTACCATGCTACACGGGACTAGGTTCCTGTAGCAGTGGTTAGTCATGTTTATGACTGAGTTTGATTAATTGTTTTAAATGCCTTTTAATGCAGAGTAATCAATCATTATTAAATGCTTAAGTAATTAGAATGGATTATTCTTGTTGGATTCGTTGGTTATGTTCTGCAAACATTTACCTTGTTTTATTTTGATCTGAGAGATATTTTTTCTCGTGTTATGCTTACATTTGCGATGACCTGAGGGTCAAATGTTACTCTTTGGTTCCAGTATCATAGACATTAGACTACTATGTTGTTCAGTTAATCATATAGCATGATGATGCTATTTTGAGATGACAGTGTGTTTTGTGATGTTATCTGGTTATTTGGTATTTGGACATACCTCTGATTTTGTTATGTGATGGATTTAATGCTATGGTTATTCACTTCATTCCTGCGTTGCTGTGCCTTTTGTGAACGTGAGTGATGTAAATAGATTATTTTAATATAATTAAATAAATGGTTAAATTAGGTGATTTAACGCATTATTGCTTCGGCTATGTTATTATATGAAATTGCACTTGATCGTGTTGTTTAGTGTGCAGGATTATATCCCTGGCAGTGGCACATGGAGTTAGTGATTCAGCTATTCATATTTTACCAATGTCGTCCTTGTATGGTCGACATATCTTTTATTAAATGTTTAATTTAAACCTTTTGGTGATTATTAAATCCAAACTCATTTGCATTATGTGATTAGACTAGTAAGCGTGTCTGTGCATTTAGAGGTTCACATTGTCGCGAAAGTTGTTAAGGCGATTTTTGGGTTTTTGGGTTTTCGAGCTTTTTAATTATTTTATTTTAATTTCTGGCAGCTTTTCCATAGATGAATTTCTATTTATAGGAATATCCTATTTTCGTTTGGGTCGATTCGGGGTTTAACTAGATATGCTGGTTAAATGCCCTAATTGATTATTCACCCGAAAAGTGAATAAATATCCAAAAAGGAATTTAATTCCTCACTTCTCACTTTCAAATTGGAAAGTTGGAGAGTAAAACCAAAAATCCTCTTCATGAGGATTTACTATTTTGTTCATTGTGGGAGCTACGGGTGTGGGATCGTCACGAGGTTGGGCTCGTTGGATCTAGCTCGGAGAAACCTTGGATTGCTGCGATTTTCGACTACTTCTGCGAGATATTTATTTTATGGTTCAGATTCCCATTTTTCCCTTTTGGCTGTGAGGTAGGGCTTTCCTATTTTATTGTTTCTGCTCTATTTCTGCTTCTGTTTTTGGTAGCCATTTGTTTGGAGGCTGAGAACTAGTGTTCCCCTCCATTTCTGTATGCTAGTTATACCCGGTTGGGTGGGTATGAACATTTCTCTATTTTTTGTGATGAAGGTTTGGGATTTTGTGCAATTATGCTGGCTGTTATTGCATACGGTGTCCGATTCCATTTATTTTTGGATTTTTGGGGTTTTTGAACCCAAAGGCCAAATGGGTTTTAATTTTGAAGTTTTTCAAAATTTTGGGGTTTTTACCTCATTTTGCGTGCTGCCCTGTTTTCTCGAGTTTTCTTGGCACAAGGTGGGTCATGGACCTTGATGATCCATTTGGACATCAGTCAGACCACTTTAGCATTTTTATGTTGCATTGGGATGCGTGTTGCATATGTACTCCCGACGTTGTGTTCGGTTGAGTGATTTTATATTTGTTATGTTTTGTTGGACCTTTGCTTTTGTTTCGTGAACGCTAAGATTCGTGTAAAATCCATACTCTCGGATTGAGGCCGGTTGAGTAAGTTCATAACTTTTGGTCTTGTTACATCATTGGGATTCGTGTAGAATCCATACTCTCGGATTGAGGTCGATTGAGTGATTTAATGATGTATGGTTTTATTGGATTTGGGATTCATGTAGAATCCGTCCTTCCCGTGTTGCTTTCAGTTGGGTGTTTTCTTTGCATTGTGTTCTCATTCCTGTCCTTGTGTTATGATCTTCATGATGGTGGTGCGCCACACACGAGTACATCCACGTACATTTGTTGGGTGACTTGCGAGGCCCGATCTTTCGTAGATTTTCCGAAAGTTATGATCATTGGGGTTGGGATGGGAGTATACATGCCCACGAGCACTTGTCATAGGATGAGCATGGGTAGGGTAGGGTAGCATATGGAGGGGGCTTCTATCCTGTAACCTGGTGACTACTTCCCGGTTGGCAGAGGAAGTTTTATATAAGTGATAATTAAATTAAAACTTTGGGTGGTAATAAATGCAAGATAATTAAAATGTGTGGGTTGTGCGCCTTCCGTTGGGAAGAGTTGCTACCCTAGGTTGTGCGCCTTCTGTTGAGAAGAGTAGCTACCTTGGGTTGTGCGCCTTTTGTCATGAAGAGTAGCTGCCTATACTAGCTTGGGCTTGTCGATGCCAAGTGACTCTCCATGATGTCAGCCCCTACTTAGTAGCCTATTGAGTGTCTGACCAAGACCTGTACTCCTTGCATTGTCTTAGGTTCTTGGTTGCAGCCATCACACTATCTGGCGTGAGTGTTAGCCATGGATATTGTGTTTTATGTGTGTTTGTGGTTGGATCATTATCTCCATCAGCACGACGGGTGTGGACCTATGGGTGCCACATGGTTGGGAGGCATAGCTACCTTCACCACTGCTAGGGATCGGTGTACAGAGATGATCTTTTGTCCTAGTGCGACCATTGCTAGATGTCTTCACTTGGTACTTCAAGTTCCAGAGTATGCTTTCTTGTGATTTATGCTTTCATTGGGATGCTTGTATATCATGTTTAGATGATGTTAGTTTACTTGACACATTCCCTTATCATGATGTTTAGCATATGATTATATGATGTTATTTGATTTAGTAGTATATCTGTTGCTTACTGCTATTTAGCATGTGATAGGTGATGTTATCTATTGTAGGATTATCTTTATGCTTTACTACTAGCATGTTAGATTTCCTTATGCTTATATTGTTGCATGTTTTAGTAGTGACATCCCTATTATGACAGTACTGACGATCTGGTTGGTGGCTTGGGATGTTACACATGACGGATGGCTAGGACCCACGATGGTCTTATGATGCTATTGATGGTTGGGAGGAACCGCGTACTTAGTTTGGTTGTTTTGTTCCTGAGATGTAGTTATGTACATTGTGATGTTGCTTTTGTTCTCTGCGATGTTTATATTTAGTGTGTTCTATGCTGCTGTAGTTTAGATGGTTGATGTTCTTCATTTTGTGTTGTTCTTGCACTCGAGTGTTCATTCCTTGAGCCTTTGTGGATCCGGTACTCCCTGGTGTGAAGGTTCTTTGCTATAATTTTGGTCCTTTTTGCTTCTGGGAGTGTTTTTGTGTTTTTATGGGCGACATTTGTTCAGCATGGTGCGACACTTTAAAAAGTATCGCACGCCCATGCAAACTATGTCGTAGGACATTGTAAAGTATCGCACGGCTTCTTGAGAAATGTCGTACAACACTGGAAAAGTGTCGCACACCTTCTTGATAAATGTCGTACGATGCTGAAAAGTGTCACATGCCTTCTTGAGAAATGTCGTACTTCACTGGAAGAGTGTCACACGCCTTAAGGAGAAGTATCGACCTCCCATAGTAAAAAGTGCCACACAATTTTTGTGAAAAACCTGCGCGTGCCATCAGCGGGCACTTTTCTTCATGATTTGACCTTTTTGAGAGTGGTTTTGGATACCCTTTTGGGCGTTCTTCGACCCTATGCTATTGTATTTTGAATTCTGTCAATTTTTCTTGAAATCGAGTTTTCGTGTTTCTGTTTTAGTCTCTTGGGGTTTAAAATATATCGTTTAAGTATAAATTCCTTATACTTAAGATATATTTTAATATATGCGACAAATTGTTTGAGATAGGTTTCAGACCTCTCAGAGATAAGTTATGGATTCTAGGAAATTTCAGGGCTTCAAAAATCCAGACTTAGCCAATTTTCAGGGCTTCAGGATTTTAGGCTTAGCCAAATTTTGGGATTTTGCATATTACCCCAGCTTGGTGTTTTGTTGATGAGTGGTTGGTTCTTGTGCCCTCATCATGTGTGTTGTCCTTGTTGGCTTTGGTTGTGTGTGTTAGTTTGGTAGTGGCGTTTGGAGATTCGTTGGTTGCCAGGATTGTGTTGAAGTCTTCCGTTGTGATCTTTGTGATCCCTGTATGATGTTGTCTTATGCATTCATACTTGTAAAAAAAAAATATCTTGGCTTGATTTGAATCCTTGATTCCAAGGATCTCCGAGCAGGGCATTACATCTATGCATGCATGCATAGATGCATAGATACATGTATACATCTATGTATACATGCATACATCCATAGATACATGATATAGGAGCATCCAGAGGTATAAGGTCAATCTTGTGTCACCCAAACACAAAATGTACTTATGCTTAGTTTTTGTTTCATGTGTTTTTATTTTTGAATACCCATTTGGGTCAAATAAAGGTTCCAACTCTCATAGTTCCACTATTAGTATTCTAGGATAGAATATTTGGAAACCTTGGGATACATGTAAATCTAAAAAAAATAGGAGTATGTAATTGGGCCATCGCTTTGGGTAAACTAGAAGGTGTCAATCAGAGCTTCAGTTCAAAAGTTATGCCTCCCGAAAGTTTGATTATTATTTCTGGATTCTTCTAGATTTGTGTCAACTTCTAATGCAGCTTCTGGAGCCTCCTATTTGGTTGGTGGATGCCTACTAGCACTTTTTAGAATGTGTTCCTAGTACTTAACCCTCTGAGGTATATTTAAGGAGATTTCTAGCATTGTAAAAGGCAGTTCGGACTGGAGTTTGCGAGGAGGTACTGAAAGGAGAAATTATCTCCAAATTTATGTTATTGTAAGCCCTTAGGGCATGTTTTGAAGTTTATTTTATCTGTACTATATGTACTAGCTTATTTTCCCAGTTAACACAATTTCCCCTTTTTTATTGTGTCCATTCTGTGCTTGGGGCGTGTCCCCATCAAGTGGTATCAGAGCTAGTTTTCCTGAGTGTGTAGACAGAGTGCTAACTGTGTGGTTGTGGGTTCAAGTTAGAAGATGCCCCCATGAAGAGAGCATGGTGGAAGAGCCAGAGCTATTAATCTTGAGGAGGTTAGAGCCCTCCAAAGGTAGGTACAGGTAGAGGAAAGGCTTTTTAGGTCCATTCCTAAGTTTGGGAAAAGACCTATAGTTGAATTGGGTATATTTTCAAGAAATCTAAAACCAGATGAGTTAATCAATTGGATCAATGAACTATAACAATACTTTGAGTATGAGGATATCAAGGACCTAGATAGGGTTAAGTTTGCAAAGGCTAAACTGAAAGGCCATGCCAAAATCTAGTGGCAACAGGTTCAATTGGAAAGAAACAGAAGAGAAAAGGAGAAGATCACAAGGTGGGATCACATGTGGACAAATTGAAGAAGCAATTCATTCCTATGGACTACGAGCTTGATTTGTTCAAGAAGATGCATGGGTTAAAGCAAGTAGGAACATTAGTCCAAGAATATATAGAGGAGTTTTATCAACTTTTGATTAGAGTAGGGCATGCAGAAGCAAATAAGGAGAAGGTTGCTCGTTATATCAGTGGGTTGCGACATAGCATCTAGGAGGAATTAAGTCTGGTAAGAATGACCAGCGTTGAAGAGACATACCAGTTTTCCCTAAGAGTTGAAGAGAAGCTGAATAAAAGGTTTGAAGGAAGACAAAGAGGGCATGGTCAAGGAGGAAGGGGTAGTGGTAGGTCATCTGGAGGCCGAAATGAAACCCAAAAGAAAAATGAAGATGTGGGTACCAACAGAAACCATAGGAATGAGGGTTTTAACCACTCCCATGATCAAGAATTTGGAAATCAGAGAGGAAGAGGTAGAGGACATGGAAAAGAAAGAGGAGGCTTCTGTGGTACCTATTTCCATTGTAATGAAGAAGGTCATCATGCCTTTGAATTCCCTCAATGACAAGGAAGGACAGATAGGAGAGCTGAGGGCCAAGCTAAGGTTGCTCATGTGGATGAGGATGCACAATCATCACATTTAGAGGATGCAGAAAGAGGGGAGACCTTGGCGAATGAAAGGGTCCTACTAAGTGGTGAGATTGAACGAGGACAATGAAGGAGTTTTTTTCATACCAAATGCAAGTGTGAGGATAAATGTTGTGATGTGATCATTGATGGTGGTAGCACAGATAACTTGGTATCAAAGGAGATGGTCTCTAAGCTGAAGCTCAAGAGGGAGCGACATCCCCAACCCTATCAGATTGCTTGGGTGAAAGATGATCATAAGGTCCTGGTAAGTGAACAATGTTTAGTAAAATTCAAAATTGGGAGTTACCATGATGAAGTTCTCTGTGATGTTATTTTGATGGATGTTTTCCATCTATTGTTGGGTAGACCATGGCAGTTTGATAGACATGCAATACATGATGGACATGCAAACACATACTCTTTAAACAAGGATGGAGTTTGCCACAAATTGAAGCCCATGAAAAAGGAAGGTGAAAAGGTATGTAGCAGTGCTAGGATTTTTCTTGTTGATGGAAGAAAGTTTTTAGATGGCATGAAACAGCAGTGTATGTGCTATGCTTTGATTCTTAGGAAAGATAAAGAAGGTAGTAGTGAAATACCACTTGAAGTTTCAAATTTACTTGGTGAGTTTGGAGATATTATCTTTGATAATGTTCCAAAAGGATTACCACCAGTAAGGCAAATTAGTTATCAAATAGATCTGATTCCAAGAGCTAGTTTGCCTAACAAGGCCGCTCACAGGATGACTCCTACTGAAACAGAGGAGCTAAATAGATAGGTTCATGAGCTATTGAGGAAGGGCTTGATTTGAGAGAGCCTAATTCCTTATGTAGTACCTACAGTACTCACACCAAAGAAAGATGGAGAGTGGAGGATGTGTACAAATTCTTGAGCTATTAATAGGATAACCATTAAGTACCAATTTCCTTTTCCAAGGATGGATGATCTTATCGACTGCTTGAGTGGAGCTCAGTACTTCACAAAGATAGATCTCAAGAGAGGTTATCATTAGATATGGATACGAGAAGGAGATGAGTGAAGAATAGCCTTCAAGACCAAGGAGGGTCTTTATGAGTGGTTAGTCATGCCCTTTGGATTGACGAACACCCCAAGCACCTTCATGCGGCTCATGAATGAGGTACTTAAGAAGTTCTTGGGAAAATTTGTTATTGTTTATTTGGATGATATTTTAATTTTTAGCAAGACTTTGGAAGAACATTTATTGCATATTCATAGTGTCCTTGAAAGGCTAAGGGAAGAGAAACTGTGAATTAATCTGAAGAAGTGTATCTTTAAAAAAAGGGACTTAGTCTATTTGGGGTTTGTTATATCACCTGAAGGTCTCAAAATGGATCTAGAGAAGGTAAAAGCCATCATGGAATGGCCTACTCCAAGTTCTGCTACTGAGGTAAGATCATTTTATGGTCTAGTTAGTTTTTATAGGAAGTTTATTAAGAATTTCAGTGACATATGTGCACCCCTAACTGATACAATAAGAGGGGATAGAAAAGAGTTCAAATAGACTGCAACAGCTGCAAAAATTTTTGAATTGCTAAAGAAGAAGGTGACAGAACAGCCTGTGTTGGCACTTCCAAATTTTAGAAAAGTTTTCCAGGTGGATTGTGATGCTAGTGGGAGCGCTATTGGGGCTATATTAAGACAAGAAGGTAAGCCTATTGCATATTTTAGTGAAAAATTGAATGACACAAAAAAAAAAAATTATGTTTATGATCAAGAGTTCTATGCAATAGTTCAAGCCTTAAGGAAATGGAGGCATTATTTATTGCCAAAGGAATTTGTTTTGTATACTGATCACCATGCATTATAGTACCTAAATAGCCAAGGTAAATTGAATCAAAGTCATATGAAGTGGGTAGAGTTCTTGTAGACCTATACATTTGTGTTGAAACATAGAAGTGAAAAATCTAATAGGGTTGCAGATGCACTAAGTAGGAGACAGTCGTTGCTTACAGTAATGCAAGTTGAAGTAGTTGGGTTTGATGAACTGAAGAATATGTACACTGATGATCCTAATTTTGCTGAAGCATGAAAAACTTGTAAAGAGCCTATTGATGTAGAGAGAACTAAGCGGTTAGACTATCTGATTCAAGATGGTATATTATTCAAGGGTAGCCAATTGTGCATTCCAAGGAGTTTCATGAGGGAAAATCTGATTAAACAAAAACATAGTGGAGGGGTGGCAGGACATTTTGGTTGAGATAAGACCATTGCCATTCTTAGAGAACATTATTTTTGGCTTCAGATTTCACAAAATGTAAAGAAGTTTGTACAGAGTTGCCAGGTTTGTCAAGTTGCCAAGGGATTTAGCCATAATACTGGACTATATTAGCCATTGCCTATTCCATCAAAGCCATAGGAGGACATAAGTATGGATTTTGTTCTTGGATTGCTGAGGATACAAAGGGGTAATGACTTAGTATTTGTGGTGGTTGATAGGTTCTCCAAAATGGCACATTTCATTCCATGCCACAAAACTCATGATGATGTCCATATTGCAGACTTATTTTTTAGAGAGGTGGTAAGACTACATGGTCTTCCAAGGAGTATAGTTTCTAATAGAGATACTAAATTTGTAGGGTATTTCTAGAGAATATTGTGAAAAAATTTGAGAATAGATTTAAAATTCAGTTCCACACATCACCCATAGGCTGATGGCCAAACAGAAGTGGTAAACAAAAGTCTGGGCAAGTTGCTGAGATGTTTAGTTGGGGATAAGCCCAAGGGGTGGGATTTGATTCTACCACAAGACAAGTTTGCTTACAATAACTTTGTAAATAGGAGTACTAGTAGATCACCATTCCAAATTGTATATGGAAGTAGCCCAAGGACTGTGCCAGAATTGAGGCAGATAGAGCAAGGGCAAAGGAAAAGTGCTAAAGCTGAAGAATTTGCTGAACATATCAAGCATCTACATGAGGATGTTCAAGCACACATTACCAAGATGAATCAAGAGTATAAAGCTAGGGCTAATCAAAGGAGAAGAAATAAGGAATTCCAAGTAAGGGATCTAGTCATGGTATACTTATGAAATTTCTTTTTCTAGCTAGCACTTACAACAAGTTAAAAATGAATAAATTTGGTCCCTGCAAAATTCTGAAGAAACATGACTCAGGAAATGCATATGAGGTGGAATTGCCAGATAGTATTCACATTTCTCCTATTTTCAATATTGAAAACTTAACAGAGTATCATGATGATGGTGCAGATGAGGAACTGATGTTAGAGCCATGTCCAATTCTTGCTTCTAAGAAGGAGGAGATAGAAGACATTCTAGATCATTGTGTGGGTAGGAGTACCAAAAATAGGTAGTATGGAGAGTATTTGGTGAAGTGGTAAGGACGACCGATAGAGGACTCAACTTAAAATTTCAGCAGCTGTGGTTTCCCATTTGGGATTTTCTCTGCCATTCTTAAATTGACAGGGTAACTTTTCAATCTACCCTGGGTGTCTAATGCAGGAGCATCCAAAGGTATAAGCGCAATCCTGTGTCACCCAAAAAAAAATGTACTTAGACTTAGGTTTTGTTTCATGTGTTTTCATTTTTGGATACCCATTTGGGTCAAATAAAGGTTTCAACTCTCACAGTTCCACTATCAGTGTTCTAGGATAGAGTATTTGAACACCTTGGGATACATGTAAATGCCAAAAAAATAGGAGTATGTAATTGAACCATCATTTTGGTGAACTTGGAGGTGTAAATTGACCAAATGAATGTAATTGCAATTTAGAGCATTCCAGAAAAAGAATCAGGTCAAAAGGCCCCACGGTTTGAAAGTTATCATAGTTTTTCAATTTTTAGAGACCTCCTAAGAATACTTCAAAGTTAGGTTAGGGGCATTAAATGACCTCAGAAAGGGCTAAAAAAAGGAGGATGAGTGAAGCTTGTCCATAGGGCTATAGAGCGCTTCAAGAGCTTTCCGAAAATGTAAATGGTTCATCAATCAGAGCTATGGTTCAAAAGTTATGCCTTCCGAAAGTTTGGTTACCACTTTTGAATTCTTCTAGATTTGGACCAACTTCTAATGTAGGTTCTGGAGCCTTCTACTTGGTCGGTGGATGCCTGCTAGCACTTTGTAGAATGTATTCCTAGTCCTTAACCTTTTGAGGTCTTTTTAAGGACATTTCTGGCATTGTAAAAGACAATTCAGAGTGGAGTTTGAGAGGAGGTACTGAAAAGAGAAATTATCTCTAGATTTATGCTATTGTAAGCCCATAGGGCATGTTTTGAAGTCTATTTTCTCTGTACTAGATGTATTAGCTTATTTAAAAAGTTAATAAAATTTCTCTTTCCTATTGTGTCCATTCTGTGCTTGGGTGGTGTCCCCATCAACCAAGGGTCATGAACTCACTCCACCAGCCTCAATCCAAAAGTATGGATTCTACACAAATCCCAATGTCCATGAAACAAATAAAAGGTCTAAAAGAATCCATAATAGGTATAAAATCACTCAACCGAACATAATGTCAGGAGGAAGGATGCAACAGACAACCCAAGGCAACATAAAAGTACAAAAGTGGTCTAACTAATATCCAAATGGATCATCAAGGTCCACAACCCACATTGTGCCAAGAAAACTTTAGAAAATAGGGCGGCATGCAAAACGAGGTAAAAATCTCAAATTTTGGAAAAATTAAAAAATTAAAACCCATTTGGCCTTTGGGCACAAAAATCCAAAAAGTCTAAAAATAAATGGAATTCGACACCGTATGCAAAAATAGCCAGCATAACAACGTAAAATTTCAAACCCTCATCCCGAAAAATAGGAAAATGTTCATACTTTCCCAACCAGGTAGAACTAACATAAAGAAATGGAGGTGAACACTAGTTGTCAGCCTTCACACAAATGGCTACCAAAAATAGAAGCAAAAATGGAGCAGAAACAATAAACCGGGAAAGCCCTACCTCACAGCCAAAAGGGCGAAATGGGAATCTAAACCATAAAATAAATAGCCCGTAGAAGCAGCTGAAAATTGTGGCAATCCAAGGTTTTCTCGAGTTGGATCCAATGAGCCCAACCTCACGATGATCCCACGCCCATAGCTCCCACAATGAACAAAATAGTAAATCCTCATGAAGATAATTTTGAATTTTAGTCTCCAACTCTCTAATTGAAAAGTGAGAAGTGAGGAATTAAATTCCTCTTTGGATATTTATTCACTTTTCGAGTGAATAATCGATTAGGGCAAATAACTAGCCAACCTTGTTAAACTCTGAATCGACCCAAACGAAAATAAGCTATTCTTATACATAAGAATTCATCTATGAAAAAGCTGCCATAAATTAAAATAAATCAATTAAAATGTTCGAAAACCCAAAACATAGAAATCACCTTAATGACTTTCGTGACAATGCGAAACTCTAAATGCATAGACACACTCGCTAGTCTAATCACATAATGCAAATGAGTTCAAATTTAATAATCACTGAAAGGTTTAATTAAAATTTTTTAATAAAGGATACGTTGACCATATAAGAGCGATATTGCTAAAATATGAAAGGTTGAATCACGAACTCCATGTGCCACTACCAGGGATATAAACCTTGCACACTAAACAACAAGATCAAGTGCAATTGCATATAATAAAATAGCCAAAGCAATAAATGCATTAAATCACCTAATTTAAAAATTTATTTAATTATATTAAAATAATCTATTTACATCACTCATGTTCGCATAAAGCATAACAATGCAGGAATGAAGTAAATAACCATAGCATTAAATCCATCACATAATATAATTAGAGGTATGTCCAAATATCAGATAACCATATATCATCATAAAACACACTGTCATCTCAAAATGGCATCATCATGCAATATGATTAACTAAAAAATATAGTAGTCTAATATCTATGATACTGAAATCAAGGTATAACATCTAACCCTTGAGTCGTCTCAAATGTAAAGCATCACATGAGTAACAAATATCTCTCTAATAAGAAATATAAGAAGTTAAATGTCTGCAACACATAACCAAATAGTCCAACAAGAACAACCCATTTTAATTACTTAAGAATTTAATAATGATTGTTTATAGAATAAAAAATAAGACACTTAAAATTCAAAAGAAAACATAGTCATAAACATGACTAACCACTACTACAGGAACGTAGTCCAATGTAGTGTGGTAAAAAGAACACAGTCCATTCTTTGCACATATCTCAAGATAATCACAGAACAACCTCATGATATCACATCTATCCTGGTAACCATGAGTACAAACCTTAGTAAACCTTAAATCACATCATAATCTCATAGATCAGCAGAAATATAAATAAAGCAACTAAAATAGATACATAAATCCAAACACCTCGACGGTGTAGACCACTCAATGTCACAATAATCATCCATCACAACAAATGATTACCAAGGTTGCATCCATCAAGATGACTTATAGAAGTCAAATGGGAGAGGCACTACAATGTATACATGCATGCATGCATAGATATATATATCTATGTATACATTGCATATGCATAGATATGCATGCATGCAAACATATATATATATCTATGTATACATGCATGCATGCATAGATATATCTATGTATGTATGCAATGTATACATAGATATATGTATGTATGGATGCATGATTGCATATATGTATGGATGCAAGCATGCATGCATCCATACATTCATGTATCTATGTATACATGCATGTATATATCCATGCATGCATAAATGTATGTATGAATGAATGCATACATGTATCTATCCATGCATGCATGTATGTAAGCATCATGCATGCATACATACATACATACATACATGTATACATGTATATATCTTGTATGTATGGATATGCATGTATGCATGCATCTATCCATGCATGCATCTATGCGCACATGCATACATACATAGATGCATGCATGTATGTATGCATCCATGCATATGCATGCATCCATACATACATGTATCTATGTATGACTTAGATACATGCATGGATGTATGCATCCATGCATGGATGCATAAATACCTGCATGCATCTACGTATATATGCATGTATGCATGGATGCATGCATGGATGTAGATGCATGCATGCAACCATGCATGCATACATGCATGCATCTATGTCCATGCATGCATGTAATAGATGCATGGATGTATGTATGATGTATGTATGCATGCATACATACAAGATATATACATGTATAAATGTATGTATGTATGCATGCATGGATAGATGCATGCATACATACAAGATATATACATGTATACATGTATATATGTATGTACGCATCCATGTATGTGCATGCATACATCCATGCATGCACATACATGGATGCGTACATACATATATACTTGCATACATGTATATATCTTGTATTTATGCATGCATCTATCCATGCATGCATGGATGCATGGATGCAGATGCATGCATACATACATATGCATCCATACAAGATGTATACATGTATGTATGTATTTATGCATCCATGCATACATACATGCATGCATGGATAGATACATGTATTTATGCATGGATGCATGCATCTATGCATACATACATAGATACATGTATGCATGGATGCATACATGCATACATGCATGCATGTATACAAGATATATACATGTATGTATGTATGGATGGATTGATGCATGCATACATGTATACATATATAGATACATGTATGTATGCATACATAGATACATAGATATATACATGCATAGATACATGCATACATGTATACATACATAGATACATGCAATGTATAAATAGATATATGCATGCATTCATGCATGCATCCATACATACATATATCTATGTACACATTCTAATGTAGGAGCATCTTGCATGGGAAAATTAAATTATTAGAAAAAATAAAATTTTAAAGTACAAAAAAAAAGAGAAAAAGAAAAAATAAAATAAAATTTGGAGAGAGAAAGTGATGAAAATAGAAGGAAAAATAATCAAAAAAATAATATAGGAAAAAATGTGAAAAAAGGGAATTTCTATTTTGGATCTGCATGAGTGGCATAAATAGGAAAAATAGTTGTTATTCCATTAATCGAGGTGTGTAGGTGGCATCTTAGAAGTTTGTAGAAAGTTCCTTAAATCATGCATTTAATATTTTCTGTGATCCATAAAGAAAATTTGATTTTGTAATTGGGCCACATCGTGGTGCTTAGTTGTATTTAGGTGGAAATTCTAGAAGGTTGTGGATATTGTAGAAGGTTGTGAAAATTCTAGAATGTTGTGGATAAATCATGCCTTCGGGTGTAAGTGCCTATTTAAGGAAGGTTTATGTTCATTTGTAATGAAGCTCAAGGAGAAGCTCTTCAAGTGTAATCTCTTGTAGGGAAGCTCTAGAGGAAGCTCTTCAAGTGTAAGCTCTTCAAGTAGAAGCTCTTCAAATGTAATCTCTTCTAATGAATTTCAAATATTAATGGATGCTTTAGGAAGCATTTTTGTCATCTCTCTATCTCCATCTTGTTGCATTTTTTGGTTGTGAATTGGTACGGGTGGCATGCCGGTCATCAGTGGTATAAAAGCATACCTTTGTTACTGATAGCAAAGCATGCCCTTCATCAATTTCATACATACATAGATATATCTATGCATGCATGCATATATATATCTATATGTATGTATGTATGTATGTATGTATGTATGTATGCATGCATATCTATGCATATGTAATGTATTCATAGATATATGTATGTATGGATGCATGCATGCATGCTTGCATGTATAAATAGATATATCTATGTATGTATGCAATGTACACATACATATATGTATGTATGGATGCATGCATGCGTCCATACATACATATATCTATGTATACATTGCATACATACATAGATATATCTATGCATGCATGCATGTACACATAGATATATGTATGTATGGATGAATGCATGCATGCATGCATCCATAGATATATCTATGCATGCATGCATGTATACCTAGATATATCTATGTATAGATTCATACATGCATAGATATATCTATGTATAGATATATCTGTGCATGTATGCATGCATGCACGCATGCATGGAATGTATACATAGATATATGTATGTATGGATGCATCCATGCATACATACATATATATGTATCCATCTATATACATACATACATACATGTATACATATATGTATGCATGTATACATAGATGCATGCATACATGCATAGGCATACATACAAGATATATACATGTATACATGTATTTATGTATGTATGAATGTATATATAGATATATGTATATATCTATGCATGCAATATGTATGTATATATGTATGTATACATGTATGAATGCATCCATCCATATATACATATATCTATGTATACATACATATTGCATATGCATGTATGCATGCATGCATCTATGTATACATACATGTATAAATGTATGTATACATGTATGCATGCATGCTTGCATACATCCATAGATGCATGGATTTATGCATCCATGCATGCATGTATGGATGGACGCATGCATAGATGCATGCATACATATATATGTATATACGTATATGTATATGTATGTATGCATGGATATGTATGCATACATATATAAATCTATGTATACATGCATGCATGCATAGATATATCTATGTATGTATGCAATGTATACATAGATATATGTATTTATGGATGCATGACTGAATATATGTATGGATGCAAGCATGCATGTATCCATATATACATGTATCTATGTATACATACATGTATCTAGGTATGCATCCATACATACATGTATCTATCCATGCATGCATAGATGCATGTACGTATGCATGAATGCATACATACATACATACATGTATACATCTATATATCTTGTATGTATGCATGCATCTATCCATGCATGCATAAATGTATGCATGCATCCATCCATGCATACATATATCTATGTATACATTGCATATGCATAGATACACATGCATGCATACATCCATATATATATCTATGTATACATGCTTGCATGCATAGATATATCTATGTATGTATGCAATGTATACATAGATATATGTATGTATGGATACATGACTGCATATATGTATGGATGGAAGCATGCATGCACTCATACATACATGTATCTATCCATGCATGCATGTATGTATGCATGAATGCATACATACATGCATGAATGTATGCATGCATTGATAGATACATGTGTGTATGCATGGATGCATGCATCTATGCATACATACATAGATACATGTATGCATGTATGCATGGATCCATGCATGCATGTATACAAGATATATACATGTATGTATGTATGTATGCATCCATGCATGCATGAGTGCATTCATGCATACATACATGTATGTATTTATGGATGCATGCATACATGTATACATACATAGATATATGTATGTATACATAGATACATAGATATATACATGCATAGATACATGCATACATGTATACATACATAGATATATGCATGCATGCATGCATGCATTGCATACATACATATGTCTATGTATACTTTGCATACATACATAAATATATGTATGCATTCATGCATGCATACATATATGTATGTATGTATGTATGTATGTATGAATGCATATTCAATGTATACATAGATATATGTATGTATGGATGCATGCATGCATGCATGCATATATCTATGTATACATTGCATACATACATAGATATATCTATGCATGCATGCATACATAGATATATCTATGTATACATTGCATACATACATAGATATATCTATGCATGCATGCATGTATACATAGATATATCTATGTATGTATGCAATATATACATGGATATATGTATGTATGGATGCATGCATGCATCCATACATAAATATATCCATGTATATATTGCATACATACATAGATATATCTATGTATGTATGCAATATATACATGGATATATTTATGTATGGATGCATGCATGCATCCATACATACATATATCCATGTATATATTGCATACATACATAGATATATCTATGTATACATGCATGCATGCATAGATATATCTATGTATGTATGCAATGTATACATAGATATATCTATGTATGCATGCATGCATAGATATATCTATGTATGTATGCAATGTATACATAGATATATGCATGCATGCATGCATGCATCCATACATACATATATCTATGTATACATTGCATATGCATTCATACATACATACATACATACATACATATATGTATGCATGCATGAATGCATACATATATTTATGTATGTATGCAAAGTATACATAGACATATGTATGTATGCAATATATGTATGTATGGACATAAATATATCTATGTATACATGCATAAATACATTGCATACATACATAGATATATCTATGTGTGCATGCATGTATAAATAGATATATCTATGTATGTATGCAATGCATACATAGATATATGTATGTATGGATGCATGCATCCATACATACATATATATGTATGCATCTATATACATACATACATGTATGGATGTATGCATCCATACATGCATACATGCATGCATGTATGCCTCCATACATATATATGTATGCATGCATATACATACATACATACATACATGTATACATGTATGTATGCATGTATACATAGATGCATGCATACATAAAAGATATATACATGTATACATGTATTTATGTATGTATGCATCAATACATACATATATCTATGTATATATTGCATACATACATAGATATGCATGCATGCATGCATACATACATATATATATCTATGTATACATGCATGCATGCATAGATATATCTATGTATGTATGCAATGTATACATAGATATATGTATATATCTATATATGCAATATGTATGTATACATGTATGAATGCATCCATCCATACATACATGTATCTATGTATACATACATATTGTGTATGCATGCATCTATATATACATACATGTATAAATGTATGTATACATGTATGCATGCATACTTGCATACATCCATAGATGCATGCATGTATGCATCCATGCATACATCGATGCATGCATGTATGGATGGATGCATCCGTTCATACATGTATCTATGTATGTGTACATGCATGCATACATATATATGTATATGCATATATGTATATGTATGCAAGCATATGCATACATATATGTATATGTATATGTATGTATGCAAGGATATGTATATGTATATGTACATGTATATGTATGTATATGTATATGTATATGTATTTATGCACACATATGTAGATGTATATGTATGTATGCATGCATATGCATACATATATGTATGTATAAATGCATCATATATACGTATATGTATGTATGCATGCATGCATCCATACATGCATGCATACATACATACACATACATACATACATGTGTGTATGTATATTGCATACATAAATGTATGAATTCTTGCATGATACATACACATACATATATACATGTATGTATGTATGTATTGATACACACATATGCATGCATGCATGCATCATACATACGCTTATGTATGTATGCATACATGTATGTATGGATGTGTATGTATGTATAGATACATACATCGATGTATGCATGTATGTATGTATGTTTTGACACACACACACATGCATGTATACATACATATTGCATACATAGATATATACATATATCTATGTATACATTGCATACATCCATAGATATATGTATGCATGCATGCATGTATACATAGATATATATATGGATGCATGCATGCATGCATATCTATGTATGTATGCAATATATACATAGATATATGTATGTATGGATGCACACATACATACATACATACATGTATACATGTATATATCTTGTATGTATGCATACATACATGCATGCATCTATGCATGCATGGATGGATACATCCATCCATGCATCTATGTATACATGCATACATACATGTATACATGTATGTATGTATGTATATATATGCATGCATACATATATATGTATGGATGCATACATACATGCATGCATATATCCATACATGTATATATGTATATAGATGCATACATATATATGTATGTATGCATGCCTGCATCCATACATACATATATCTATCTTTACATTGCATACATAAATAGATATATCTATGTATACATTTTATACATACATAGATATGCATGCATTCATACATACATATATATATCTATGTATACATTGCATATGCATAGATATGCATGCATGCATATATATATATATATATATATATATATATATATATATATATATATATATATATATATATATATATATATATATATATATATATATATGCAATGTATACATAGATATATATATGTATATACATGCATGCAAGGCATTTCCTTTTTTTTAAGGTGGGGACCATAGTTCCATCCCTAATGAGGGTTCGATTTTCCTTGGCATGCCTAGGCTTAGTAATGCTTAGGCTTAGTCATGCTTTCGATTTGAAAGGATTGCTAGGTGATTACTAGTGTTGGGGATTTGTTTTTTATGATAATAGTTATTTTTAATTGTTTCTTTCTTTTTTTTTTGGATTTTTACCTCCCTTTACTTTAATATATGAAATTACTTTGTAATTTAATTTATAAGGCCCTCTAGTCACGTGAATCATCTTTGATGTAGATTTGTTTGTTGTCCATCAAGGTGAGAAGTCATAGGCATAGATTCCTCGCTAGGTCCTTGGGTTAGCTTATATCATAATTTTTCTCTATCTATTACACATTATTATTATTTTATTTAGTTATTCCTTTATGACTAGGTTCTAAGTATATTCCCTCAATATTTTATGCGACTGTATTCAAGAACGCTATTTAGTCATTCCTCATACATTTTCCAGAGAGGAAAATGTAAGCTTCAGCAAGATGGAAGTATACAATTTCTTTACTCATTTACAACTCCATTACTTTCCTCATTTTTTTTTTTTTTTTTTCACATAATTACTAGTAGTGTGATTTTGTCATCCTAGGACTTAAGAGCAAAATACTTAATACTTATGGAATGATTCAGCACCTCACAATTTTATTCTAGTTTGTAAATCAGATCTATTCATCCTAATCATAGCATGCATTTCTTTTCTTATTATGAAATACATAATTGCTATTACATTACAGGAGAGAAAGCACACATAATACCATTTTTAATTCAATGAAACTTAACATTGAGATCCTATACAAACAACACTATATACATACAACTTTTAAATGTTCCTTTCATTATTAAAATGGTAACCATGATAACAATAAACTTTATAATTCTTACACTATATCAAATGGACATTTCCTTACTAAAACACATGTGCACACTTCTCAGGTCCTTTCCTCTACAGATTTACATGGTACCAATGGCACAATCCTTTTTTCATCACAATGTGACAACTAAAAAAGAAAACTTTCCAAGATCAAGAAATATTGAGAAACATGAACATTGAAGTACTTTCACATTGAAAGAACATAAACATTGAGCATTATTTACACATTTGGATCTTTCCCACTGAGTAGGGGAAACAAGGACCAAACAGGTTACACACCTACATCACAAGATTTTGCATGAATACACAACACAATCACAATCAACACCCTTCCATGGCTTGCACAATGATTCACCATTGGAATCATAAAAGGTTGGGTGAAGGTGGGCTCTTCAAGGAGGATAAATTCTAACAACATGTATATCATATTACCAATGCATTTTGCCTCTCAAGGCCACCACATCATAAACAACATATTACCACTGCATTGCCTCTCAAGGCCTTCAAAACAACCTTCTTTTCCTCATCCACCAAACCTCCTTATACCTCCCAAAAAACAAGATTCATGGCCATGATGGAGCCCATGCTCCATGATAATAACAAACCTCATCATGAGATAAAAGAACAAGATTTCTTTTCTCACCTGCAATGTCAAGCCCAACTTGTGCCCTTCACCCAAGGCTTCTCTGCCCTCCCAAGGGTGAGTGAAGCCTTCACACCCATAATCACAATCAAAAGTCACATTCAACAAGAAACAACAAAAAAAAAAATGACGAACAATAAAGAAAAACTAAGAAAGGATCTCCATCAACACAAAACACATTCACTTCTTCCCAACACAATGACGAGCTCATATCACAAGATTGGCAATGCAATGCATACTCCATTGATAACTTTCCACACTTGCAGATTTTCTTATCCATACTAAAGAAAAAAAGGAATAAAAGAACATGTTCAAGTCACCAAACTTGGTCCAAGCTAGGGTAATTATAGTTGTAGAAGAGCTCCCTTAACCTCCCTCCAAAACTTAGCTATCTCTAAAGTTAGAGAGTGGGTGAACAACCCACTAACTTGTCACTCCCCCCCTAAAAGACTCTCCACTAACCATTTTTAGTAAGAACATCAAGCCTCCCTTTCTTATATTGTTGCTCCTCCAAAATAAGAAGGTTGACCAAGTGGGGTTGAGAGGGGTTCTATCATGGAAAAACTCCCAATTTCGAATTGGTCTAAGTTAGCTTTGTTTAAGGGTTCCCAAAACTAGGAAAACATTAAAATAATTAAATTTAGGCCCCTAACCTACTATACTACCATTAGGGTGGCTTTTTAGCAACAAAATAACACCTTAGGATCCCATTTAGACCCCCTAAACTCCTTGTCAAGTTTGAATTCGAATTCTAACATGATGTGACCCATCCAAACACTCTCTCCCAAATGGGAGTACTTAAGAATTAATTTGAAAAGAAGGAAGAGGACCAAGATTGAGTACCCTTGAAACCAACACTATAGGTGACATGTCACCAACACATAGACTATACAAGTGTCAAGTGACACACATAAAAAAATACATTACATTTTCCTTGACATGCCCTTAATGCACCTAGGTTATGATTAAACATATTCACAAGAAAGAAAGCAAGCAATCATGCAATTACGAAGAAAATTACTTTCACAATGAGGCTTTTGACTTCCAAAGATTTGCCTTGGTTAAACTATGTCACAAGGTTTGGAACTTGTTTCCCCCAAAAATTTCCATGGTTCCACTTCCTGCACAATAAACTAAAGCATTAGTAGTCCAAGGAGTCATATAACATATATAACATATAAGTGTATAGTGATAATCATAATTCAGGTAACTTTTTTCCTATTTAAATCATCCAAGATGTTAGAATAACAAATCTACATAACATAAGTCATCAGAGAAACATCTATGTGCATATTAAAATTAATTTATCATTTACTAGTGTATCATAAATCATCATAACTGCTCTCTGACTATCATAATCATTCATCTCATAAAGCATCATAACCAAATTGACATCTATCCATAATCATTTTAACATCTAGCATCACATCAAGATTCTAATAATATCAATTCATAACATTGCATCCATATATTTTCAACCATTTCCTACACAATAGTAGGTTCTAAGTGTATATGATAATATAAACCACTACTACTAAGTATCAAGGTGCATAAATAAAATAATCCATAGTCCATCAAGTCTCAAATAACTATCAAAATATCTAGATCCTGAATATCCAAAATGTAAATAAAATATCCATGCTATGATGGGTCGGGGTGAGGCCTCACATCCTCCCCCCTAGTTATGAACTTCCTCCTAGATTTCATCAAAAAGGTATGGGTACTGTGCCGTTATCTATGTTGTATCCTCCCACAAGGTTGTGACCTCGTCATAACAATCCCATTGGACCTTAACTTGGTCTAGTTCTTTGCCTCAAAGTCTGAGGATCCGCCAACCCAATATGTGTATGGGCTCTAGTGATATTTGTCCGTCTGACTCCAACTGCAAGGCATCCCAATATATAATGTGAGAATCATCATAAACATACCTCCTTAATATAGATACATGAAATACATCGTGGATGCATAACAAGCTAGGTGGCAAGGCTAAATGATAAGCAACTGGCCCTATCCACTCCAAAATCTCAAAGGGACCCACAAATTGAGGTGCTAGCTTAGAGCCTTTTCCAAAATGGATTGGGCTCTTATGTGGTCGCACTCTCAGAAACACTTTCTCACCAACCATGTACTCTCTATCCACCGTCTTTGCATTTGCATATTTCTTATGTCTATCTTGGGCTTCTCTAAGATGTTGCCTGATCAATACTACCTGCTGTTCCATGTTCTTGACTAACTGTGGCCCTATAGATATCTTGTTCTCAATTCTATCCCAACTCAAAGGTGTCCTACAAGGCCTACCATACAAGGCTTGATAAGGCAACATGCCTATGGAAGTATGATACCCATTATTATAAGAAAATTCTACAAGATGGAGGTACTCTTCCCACTTGGTTTGATGGTCCATCACATACATCCACAACATATCCTCTAGGATCTGATTAACTCTCTTGGTTTGCCCATCAGTTTGAGGGTGATAGGTTGTACTAAAATTGAGCTTGGTACCAAGTGATGTCTAAAACTCCCTCCAAAATGATGATGTAAATAAGGAGTCTCTATCTGATATAATCTTACGAGGTATGCCATGGAGTCAAACAATATCTCGCAAGAATACCTGTACTACTGCAGGTGCAGTGAAGGTGGTGCGAATGGGTGAAAAATGAGCAACTTTGGTCAAAGTGTCAATCATTACCATGATGGCATCATGGCAGAAAGAATACATTGGAAGACCAACAATGAAATCGATGGAGATAGTGTCCCACTTCCACTTAGGTATCTCATGTGGCTACAAAAGGCCACCCAAATGTCCATGCTCTACCTTAACCCTCTGACACTCAAGACATCTAGCTATGACATTAGCAATCTATGTCCTCATTCTTGGCCAATGATATAGTTGATTCAAATCTACATGAAGTTTCTTGACTCCAGGATGTGCTGCATAGGGTGCTCGATGTGCTTCCAGAATAATGAACTCATGCAAGTTCCCCATGGAGGGCACATAGATGCATCCCTTATATCATAGTAATCCCTCAGAATCCAATGTATAATCAACAAATATACCCTCAAGGGGTTCCTGAGAGTGCACTAGCTGGCAAGACTCTGCATAAAATCCATCTTCTAGTAGGTGATGCATAACACGCTCCCTCAAATAAGTACATGTAACCATGGAAGTGAGCTCATGACATGATCTACTCAAGGCATCTGCTACTACGTTCTCCTTACCTTTAATGTATTGTACATCAAAATCATACTCACATAGGAACTCCATCCATCTCCTCTACCTAGAATTAAGATTTGGGTAGGTGAAAATATACTATAGGTTCTAATGTTCTGAATGAAGTTCAAACCATCGCCCCAGAAGAAAATGACACCATCATGCCAATGCATGGACTATAGCTGCAAGTTTGAGGTCATGAGTGGGGTAATTGAGTTCATGCCCTTTAAGTTTCCTTGATTCATAAGCTATGGCTCATCCTTATTGCATAAGGACACCTCCTATTCCATCCAAGGAAGCATCTATGCATACTACAAAATCCTTTGAGGGATTGGGTACTGCTAGAATGGGTGCACTGGTGAGAGCTCTTTTGAGTTTCTAAAAGGCCTCCTCACACTTTTCTATCCACTCAAACCTCTTTCCTTTTTGTTGAAGGGAGGTAATAGGGTGAGCTACCTTAGAGAAACCTACCACAAACTGCCTATAATATCCTGCTAAACCCATGAAACTTCTAACCTCTATGACATTGGTAGGTGTTGGCCAGTCCATGATGACTCAAATCTTGGAGGGATCCACTGAGACCCCATCTCCTGATATTACATGACCCAAATAATGCACTTCCCTTTTGAAAAAAGCACACTTTGACAAGCTACCATAAAGTTGATTTTCCCTTAATCGATGTAATACCTGTCGTAGGTGTTCTTCATGTTCCTTCTCATCATGAGAATAGACTAATATATCATCTAGGAACATGACTACAAACTTGTCTAGGAAGGTATGAAATACCCCATTCATGAGACTCATAAATACTATTGGAACATTCGTGAGACCAAAAGGTACTACTGTGAACTCATAGTGACCATATCTTGTACAAAATGCAATTTTATGGATATCACTTTCCACAATGCACAACTAATGGTACCCAAATTTCAAATCTATTTTCAAGAAAACTTGGGCCTCCTATAATTGATCAAATAAGTCATCAATCCTAGGTAGTGGGTATTGGTTCTTGATAGTCACTTTATTCATCTGTCAGTAATCTATAAACAATCTAAGTGATCCATCCTTCTTTTTGACAAAGATCGTCGGTGCTCCCCAAGGTTACACACTAGGTCAGATATGTCCCTTCTCCAAAAGTTCCTCTAGCTACATCTTAAGTTCATTGAGCTCATGGGTGGTCATCCTATAAGGTGCTCTAGATATGGGTGTGGCTCCTAGTACAAGATCAATATGGAAGTCTACTTCCCTCAATGGAGGCATAACGGGTATCTCAGATGGAAACACATCTGCAAATTCCTGTAAAATTGGGAAATCATCAAGAGAAGGTTCCTCCTCTTCATCCTCCTCTCTATCACTGATGGTGATAGCAAATAACTGACATTCCTTTTGCATGCACTACTTAAGCTTCATGGTAGAAATCATACGAAGGGATACCAGCCTTTGGACCCCCAAAATCATCCTAGGTGTGCCATGATCATCTATACACTACATTCTCTTTTGTCTACAAACCATCCTGGCGCTGTGGGCGCTAAGCCAATCCATGCCAAGGACTACATCATAGGATCCCAAAGGAGTAAAACGCAAATCTACTGTGGTGTACATGTCTGCAATTTGGATTGGACACTCATGGATCAAGGAGTTAAATGACACTATAGTCCCTGAAGCTAACTCAACCTCCTAGTCAACATCTTGTCTAGCTGCCACTGGCCTGCAATGCTCCACTACAAATGGAGATATGAAAGAATCTGTAGCTCTGAAATCAAAAATTATAGTAACCTTACTACCTCTAATCATACCTGCAGCCTCTATCACTATGGCCTGATGCTCGGCCTAGTGGTTGTCAACCACTGCAAATAGTCTATGAGACCTACCCATATCACCAACTGTAGGCTCAGAGGTGGCCCCTCACTGACTACCTGTTGTGGAGCCCTGTAGACACTCCCTCACAATATGACCCATGCCACCACAGGCATAGCATGGCCCGCGGGTCTGAATCTACACTCCTTGTGGCCTGGACTGTTGTTGGCCCCCGGTCCTACTAGACCCACTAAAGCCTCCCTTGGAGGACTGCTAAGTTCTAGAAAGTTGTGAGCACTGGTTCTATGGTCTCTGATCATGTTTGGGGCCCTTTTTTTGCCACTGTTTGGGCTTAGAGCCCTGGTATCTCTGAGATGACCTCCATCTAGGGTCTTGCTGACCCCTCTGCTAAATCTGTGGGCCTTTTGATGACCCTACAGAATTTCCTTGATTACCCTTCTAGGAGGGTTTCTGTTGTGCTTGATAATGAATGATGTTTTGGTTATGGGACCTATCTCATGAGTCCTACCTAGCTCGAATGTCTTTAGCAACCAATTTTTTCTCTACTGCCTCTCTAAAGGTGGTAGGGAATGCCAACCTTACTGAACCTTGTAGAGATGGGTTAAGACCTTTAATGAACCGATGGATGTGCAATTTCTCATCTATCATATATTCCACATATGGAAGTAACTCTAAGAACCTACTCTCATACTGGGATACAGTAAGGCCCCTCTGTTGTAGATCATAGAATTCCTTAATCTGTCTCTGTTTGAAATGTTCTGAGAGATACCTATGTTGAAATCTGGCCTCAAATTTTTCCCAGGTAAGTGTGTCTATTCTGACCCCTCTCAAGGTCTCCTCTTGCTTCCACCAGTTGGAAGCACATCTTGAAGTAAGTGAATGGCAAGTCGGGCCTTCAGATTGCTTCCATACGATCACAACTCGAAGCACCTTTCTTGACTTTGCAGCCAAGCCTCGGCCTATGTACCCTCTATGGTTCTAGTGAAGAGAGGTGGTTTAAGTTGAATCAAGTTCATAATCTCATTTCCTATATCTTGGGGTTCTCTCTTTACTGGTGGTAAATTAATCTGATGAACAGAGGCTTCTTCATGGTCACCTTGTCGCTCTACACCTCTAGGTGGGGGACTCCTACTTCTTTCTCTATTATCACCTCTCTATTCCCCTATTCCTTGCTATTTGGGCTGAGGAACAATAGGTGGAAACCTCTCTTGCACCACCCCGATAAGGTTCTGAATGGTTGTAAAATGTTGGTTGATATTTTGGGGTTGCTCAAGTGGTGGCTCAACAATTCCCTGCCTGGCCCCTCCAAGGCCCTCTTGTGCATTCCTCTGATGATCTTTGTAGGTAACCAGAGGCATCCTACATTAAGTTGTAGTTCACAGGTTAGACGTAATGGGTTAGGCTCCTAGTGTTGAACCAAATGCTCTGATACCAAATGTCATGCCCTAAAAATTTTGGTAAGCAAAATTTCAACACTATTTTTTTTTTAAAACATTATTATTATTATTAGCTCTCTATTGAGTCTACCTCTTTTATTAGTGTTACATCTACTGCATTCAATTTTATCTCTATAGTGCAAGACTACTAGGTTAACTCATGATTTAGTTATATATATATATATATATATAATTATTAAATTCACTATTGTTTACTTGCTACTTTATTGCCATTCTTTTATACATGTGTCCTTGTGACGTAAAGCTTACCATTGATAATTTAAATACATCTTAACACCACCAGAAGCTAATGTTTAGCTTACTTGGCAAGGTAATCTTTTAATCGGGTTTACTAAAGCTTCATTATTGTCAATTGGTTTAGTGTATTGATTTATTAGGATATTTTTATTAAAATAATAATACAAGCTTATATTTAATATATGAATGTATGTATATTTTTTTTCTTTTCTTTAATGATAATGTTAATTTCAAATCTTATATAATCTCTAAAAGAACAATATTACTACCACATACTACCTAACCCATATATTCCTTAATAGTGTACAAAGACATGACTTAATAACCACTAATTGAATACCAATAAAATTATTATTTTTCTTGAAAACCCAAAATGATCAAATAGAAAATAAATTTACACTAAGTTTATTAACAAGCAATTTAATAAAAAACAAGTTAAGCAACTTTAACTATCATCAAAATTTTTTTTTAACCCTAATGACCTAGGTTCTTTTAAACCATGCATCCAAAAGTATAGGTGCTTTACTTGAGGCACTCAAAGGGTGGGGATCTGACATGGAGTCAGTATTACATCCCATCACATCCAATGACCTCGATTTGCACAAGTGTCTTGTCTAGTGCTAGGTGCAGATTTTGTTTTTTTTTTTGGTTTTTTTTGAAAAGGACCAAAGTATGCAAGGTGTTTCCTTTTTTTTAGGTGGGGACCACAGTTCCATCCCTAATGAGGGTGCAATTTTCCTTGGCACGCCTAGGCTTAGTAATGCTTAGGGTTAGTCATTCTTCCGATGTGAAAGGATTGCTAGGTAATTACTAGTGTTAGGGATTTGTGTTTTATGATAATAGTTATTTTTAATTGTTTCTTTCTTTCTTTTTTGATTTTGACCTCCCTTTACTTTAATATATGAAATTACTTTGTAATTTAATTTATAAGGCCCTCTAGTCACGTGAATCATCTTTGATGTAGATTTGTTTCTTGTCCATCAAGGTTAGAATTCATAGGCATAGATTCCTAGCTAGGTCCTTGGGTTAGCTTATATCATAATGCTTCTCTATCTATTACACATTATTATTATTTTATTTAGTTATTCCTTTATGACTAGGTTCTGATTATATTCCCTCAATATTTTATGGGACTATATTCAGGAAGGTTATTTAGTCATTCCTCATACATTTTCCAGAGAGGAAAATGTAAGCTTCAGCAAGATGGAAGTATACAATTTCTTTACTCATTTACAACTCCATTACTTTCCTCATGATTTTTTTTTTTTTTGCACATAATTACTAGTAGTGTGATTTTTTCATCCTAGGACTTAAGAGCCAAATACTTAATACTTATGGAATGATTCAACACCTCACAATTTTATTCTAGTTTGTATATCAGATCTATTCATCCTAATCATAGCATGCATTTCTTTTCTTATTATGAAATACATAATTGCTATTACATTACAGGAGAGAAAGCATGCATAATACCATTTGTAATTCAATGAAACTTAAAATTGAGATCCTATACAAATAACACTATATGCATACAACTTTTCAACCTTCCTTTCATTATTACAATGGTAACTATTATAACAATAAACTTTACAATTCTTACACTATATCAAATGGACACTTCCTTACTAAAACACATGTGCACACTTCTCATGTCCTTTCCTCTACAGATTTACATGGTACCAATGGCACAATCCTTTTTTCATCACAATGTGACAACTAAAAAAAAAAAACTTTCCAAGATCAAGAAATATTGAGAAACATGAACATTGAAGTACTTGCACATTGAAAGAACATAAACATTGAGCATTATTTACACATTTGGATCTTTCCCACCTGACAAGGGTGAAACTCTATTTCTTCATAGCATCAGTCTTCACAAAACCTACACAAACACACCCAAAATAGGAACCATGGAGGCTCACCTCCCAACCTAGGCTTCTTTGAAACCACCCACCGAGCAGGGAAAACAAGTACCAAATAGCTTACACACATACATCACAAGATTTTGCATGAATACACAACACAATCACAATCAACACCCTTCCATGGCTTGCACAATGATTCACCATTGGAATCATAAAACGTTGGGTGAAGGTGGGCTCTTCAAGGAGGAGAAATTCTAACAACATGTATATCATATTACCAATGCGTTTTGCCTCTCAAGGCCACCACATCATAAACAACATATTGCCATTGCAGTGCCTCTCAAGGCCTTCAAAACAACCTTCTTCTCCTCATCCACCAAACCTCCTTATACCTCGCAAACAACAAGATTCATGGCCATGATGGAGCCCATGCTCCATGATAATAAAAAACCTCATCGTGAGGTAAAAGAACAAGATTTCTTTTCTCAGCTGCAATGTCAAACCCAACTTGTGCCCTTCACCCAAGGCTTCTCTGCCCTCCCAAGGGTGAGTAAAGCCTTCACACCCATAATCACAATCAACATTCACATTCAACAAGAATCAACAACAAAAAAAATGAAGAACAATAAAGAAAAACTAAGAAAGGATCTATGCATTCATATATACATACATATATCTATGTATACATTGCATATACATACATACATACATACATACACACACACACACACACACACACACACACACACACACACACACACACACACAGATATATATATATATATATATATATATATATATATATATATATATATATATGGATACATGCATGCATGCATAGATATATCTATGTATGTATGCAATGTATACATAGATATATGTATGTATGGATGCATGCATGCATGCATCCATACATACATGCATCTATGTATACATACATGTAGGCATGCATCCATCCATACATACATGTATCTATCAATGCATGCATACATCAATGCATGTATGTATGCATGGACGCATACATAAATACATACATGTATACATGTATATATCTTGTATGTATGCATATGCATGTATGCATGCATCTACGCATACATGCATCCATGCATATGCATGCATCCATACATACATGTATCTATTTATGACATAGATACATGCATGGATGCATGCATGGATAGACGCATGCATATGCATGGATGCATAAATACATGCATTCATCTATGTATGACATAGATACATGCATATATGCATACATTATGCATCCATGCATGCATATGCATGGATGCTTAAATACCTGCATCCATCTATGTATATATGCATGTATGCATGGATGTAGATGCATGCATGCATGCAAATCATGCATCGATGTAGATGCATGCATCCATCCATGCATGCATCTATGCATGCATCTCTATATGTATGCATGTATGTATGTATGCATGGATAGATGCATGGATGTATGTATCCATGCATACATACAAGATATATGTATGCATGCATGGATGTATAAAAATACATGTATGCATATGCATGGATGCATACATACATACATGCATCTATATATGTATGCATTCATGCATGGATAGATGCATTCATACGTGCATATGCGTACATACAAGATATATACATATATACATGTATGTATGTATGCATGCATCCATGGATACATACATGCATGCATGCATGGATAGATACATGTATGTATGGATGGATGCATGCATACATGTATACATAAATACATATATGCAGTCATGCATCCATACATACATATATCTATGTATACATTGCATGCATACATAGATATATCTATGCATGCATGCATGCATACATAGATATATATATGTATGTATGCATGCATGAATATCTATCCATATGAAATGGATGCATATATATATGTGTATATGGATGCATGCATGCATGCATGCATCCATACATACATATATCTATGTATACATTGCATACATACATAGATATATCTATATATACATGCAATGTATACATAGATATATGTACGTCTGGATGCCTGCATGGATAGATATGTATGTATGCATCTATATACATAAATACATGTATGGATGTATGCATCCTTCATGCATAGGTGCATGCATGTATGGATGCATCCATACACATATATGTATGCATGCATATATATACATCCATACATACATGTATACATGTATGTATGCATGTATACATAGATGCATGCATGGATGTATGCATCCATGGATGCATAGATGCATGCATGCATACATGCATATGCATACATACAAGATACATATATATATGTATGTATGCATGCATGCATATCTATGGATATATGCAATATATACATGTATACATGTATGTATGTATGTATGCATCCATACATACATATATCTATGTATATATTGCATATATCCATAGATATGCATGCATGCATACATACATATATATATCTATGTATGCATGCATGCATGCATAGATATATCTATGTATGTATGAAATGTATATATATATATATATATATATATATGAATGCATCCATCCATACATACGTGTATCTATGTATACATACATATTGCATATGCATATATGCATGCAAGCATCTATGTATACATACATGTATCTATGTATGTATACATGTATGCATGGATGCATGCATACATCCATACATACATGTATTTATGTATGTATTCATGTATACATAAAGTTATGTATGCATGTATACATAAATTTATGTATGCATGCATACATCCATACAGACATGTATTTATGTATGTATTCTTGTATACATGTATTTATGTATGCATGCATACATCCATACATCCATGTATCCATGTATGTATAGATGCATGCATAGATATATATGCATATACATATATGTGTATGTATGCAT
Source organism: Cupressus sempervirens (assembly GCA_028749045.1). NCBI lineage: Eukaryota > Viridiplantae > Streptophyta > Pinopsida > Cupressales > Cupressaceae > Cupressus > Cupressus sempervirens. The sequence goes on from CM053789.1 coordinate 272,007,638, forward strand.
GTATATGCATAGATATATGTATGTATGCATGCATATGTATATGTCTATGTATGTATGTATGCATGCATGCATCCATACATGCATACATATATGTATATGAATATGTATATGTATATGTATGTATGTATGCACACATCCATACATGCATGCAAACATACATAGACATACATACATACAGACATACATATATGTATATTGCATACATATATGTATGTATGCATGCATCATACATACGTATATGTATGTATGCATACATGTATGGATGTGTATATATGTATACATACATACATACATGTATGAATGTATGTATGTATGTATTGACACACACACACACACACACACATCCATACATGCATGCATCATACATACATATATGTATGCATGTATGCATCCATGCATACATACATACATAGCATACATGCATAGATATATCTATGCATGCATGCATAGATGCATAGATACATGTATGCATCTATGTATACATGCATACATCCAGCGATACATGATGCAGGAGCATCTAGAGGTATAAGTGAAATCCTGTGTCACCAAAAAAAAAAATTACTTAGACTTAATTTCTGGTTCACGTGTTTTCATTTCTGGATACCCATTTGGGTTAAATAAAGGTTCCAACTCTCACATTTCCACTATCAGTGTTCTAGGATAGAGTATTTGGACACCTTGGGATATGCGTAAATCTTGAAAAAAATAGGAGTATGTAATTGGGCCATCATTTTCGGTAAACTAGAACATGTAAATTGGCCAAATGAATGTAATTGTAATTTAGATCATTTCAAAAAAAGAATCAGGTCAAAAGGCTCCACGGTTTGAAAGTTATTGCAATTTTTTGAGTTTTGGAGACCTCCTAAGAATGCTTCAAAGTCAAGTTAGGGGCATTAAATGACCTTGAGAATGGGCAAAAATGGGAGATGAGTGAACCTGGTCCATAGGGCTATAGAGCACTTCAAGAGCTTTTCAAAAATGTAAACGGTTCATCAATCGGAGCTACGGTTCAAAAGTTATGCCTCCTAGAATTTCGATTACCATTTCTAGATTCTTCTAGATTTGGTCCAACTTCTAATGTAGGTTCTGGAGCCTTCTTGTTGGTCGGTGGATGCTTGCTAGCACTTTCTAGAATATATTCCTAGTCCTTAACCCTCTGAGGTCTATTTAAGGATATTTTTGGCATTGTAAACGACAATTCGGAGTGGAGTTTGAGAAGAGGTACTAAAAAGAGAAATTATCTCCAAATTTATGCTATTGTAAGTCCATAGGGCATGTTTTGAAGTCTATTTTCTCTATACTGGATGTATTAGCTTATTTAGAAAGTTAATAAAATTTCCCTTTCCTATTGTGTCCATTTTGTGCTTGGGTGGTGTCCCCATCAACCAAGGGTCATGAACTCACTCCACCGGCCTCAATCCAAAAGTATGGATTCTACATGAATCCCAATGTCCATGAAACAAAGAAAAGGTCCAAAAGAAACTATAACTGGTATAAAATCACTCAATTGAACACAATGTCAGGAGCATGGATGCAACATGCATCCCAAGGAAAAATAAAAGTGCAAAAGTGGTTTGACTAATATCCAAATAGATCATCAAGGTCCACGACCCACATTGTGCCAAGAAAACAGGGCGGCATTCAAAATGAGGTAAAAATCTCAAATTTTGGAAAAATTGCAAAATTAAAACCCATTTGGCCTTTGGGCACAAAAATCCCAAAAGTCCAAAAATAAATGGAATTAGACACCGTATGCAAAAATAGCCATCATAACGGCGTAAAATCCCAAACCCTCATCCTGAAAAATAGGAAAATTTTCATACTTGCCCAACTAGGAAGAACTAACATAAAGAAATGGAGGGGAACACAAGTTCTTAGGCTCCACACAAATGGGTACAAAATATAGAAGCAAGAACGAAGTAGAAACAATAAAACGGGAAAGCCCTACCTCACAGCCAATAGGGAAAATGAGAATCTAAACCATAAAATAAATAGCCCGCAAAAGTAGCTGAAAATTACAGCAATCCAAGATTTTCTCAAGCTGGATCCAATGAGCCCAACCTCGCGACAATCCCACGCCCATAGCTCCCACAATGAACAAAACAGTAAATCATCATGAAGAAGATTTTGGGTTTTACTCTACAACTCTCTAACTCAAAAGTGAGAAGTGAGGAATTAAATTCCTCTTCGGATATTTATTCACTTTTTGAGTGAATAATCGATTAGGGAAAATAACTAGCCAACCTTGTTAAACTCCGAATTGACCTAAACAAAAACAAGCTATTCCTATAAATAGGAATTCATCTTTGGAAAAGCTACTAGAAATTAAAATAAATCAATTAAAAAGCCCAAAAACCCAAAAACACAAAAATCACCTTAATGACTTTTGTGACAATGCGAAACTCTAAACGCATAGACACACTCACTAGTCTAATCACATAATGCAAATGAGTTCAAATTTAATAATCACCAAAAGGTTTAATTTAAACATTTAATAAAGGATATGTTGACCATATAGGAGTGATATTGGTAACATATGAAAGGTTGAATCACTAACTCCATGTGCCACTACCAAGGATATAAAGCTTGCACACTAAACACCACGATCAAGTGCAATTGCATATAATAACATAGCTGAAGAAATAAATGCATTAAATCACCTAATTTAACAATTTATTTAATTATATTAAAATAATCTATTTACATCACTCATGTTCGCATAAAGCATAACAATGCAGGAATGAAGTAAATAACCATAGCATTAAATACATCACATAATATAATCAGAGGTATGTCCAAATACCAGATAACCAGATATCATCATAAAACACACTATCATCTCAAAATGGCATCATCATGCAATATGATTAACTGAACAACATAGTATTCTAATATCTATGATACTGAAATCAAAGTATAACATCTAACCCTCAGGTTGTCTCAAATGTAAAGCATCACATGAGTAACAAATATCTCTCTAATAAGAAATATAAGAAGGTAAATGCCAGCAACACAAAACCAAATAATCCAACACGAACAACCCATTTTAATTACTTAATAATTTAATAATATTTTTTTATAGAATCAACAAAAAGACACTTAAAACGCAAAAGCAAACATAGTCATAAACATGACTAACCACTACTACAGGAACCTAGTCTAATGTAGTGTGGTAAAAAGAACACAGTCCAATCTCTGCACACATCTCAACATAATCAAGGAACAACCTCATGATATCACATTGATCCTGGTAACCACTTGCACAAACCTTAGTGAACCTTAAATCAAATCATAATCTCATAGATCAGTAGAAGCATAAACAAAGCAACTGAAACAGAAACATAAATCCAAACACCTCGATGGTGTAGACCACTCAATGTCACAATCATGATCCATCACAACAAAAGGTCAACAAGCCTGCATCCATGAAGATGACTTATAGAAGTCAACTAGGAGAGGCACTATAATGTATACATACATATATATATCTATGTATACATGCATGCATGCATAGATATATCAATGTATGTATGCAATGTATACATAGATATATGTATGCATGGATGGATGCATGCATGCATGCATCCCTCCATGCATACATACATATATATATCTATGTATACATGCATGCATGCATAGATATATCTATGTATGTATGCAATGTATACATAGATATATGTATGTATGGATGCAAGCATGCATGCATCCATACATACATGTATCTATGTATGTATACATGTATGCATGCATCCATCCATACATACATGTGTCTATCCATGCATGCATACATTCATGCATGTATGTATGCATGAATGCATATATACATACATACATACATGTATACATTTATATATCTTGTATGTATGCAAATGCATGTATGCTTGCATCTATCCATGCATGCATAGATGCATCCATGGATTCATGCATCTATGCACACATGCATACATACATAGATGCATGCATGTATGTATGCATCCATGCATATGCATGCATCCATACATACATGTATCTATGTATGACATAGATACATGCATGGATGTATGCATCCATGCATGCATGCATACATGCATGCATCTATGTATATATGGATAGATGCATGGATGTATGTATGATGTATGTATGCATGCATACATACAAGATATATACATGTATACATGTATGTATGTATGCATGCATGCATGTATGCACATACATGCATCCATGCATCCATGCATGCATACATACAAGATATATACATGTATACATGTATATATGTATGTATGCATCCATGTATGTGCATGCATGCATCTATGTATGCATGCCACTATCCATGAATGCATGCATAAGAATCAAATTTGAAAGTCTTGGTAGAAAGTTTGATGATATGAGAGTGCAAGAAAGTGAGAATATTGCTTAGTATTGCTCTAGGATAAAATATGTTGTTAATGCAAGAAGAGGAGCTAATGGTATAATAGATGATGAGACTATACTAAGAAAATTTTTGAGAACATTGCTTCCTATTTATGCTATTAGAGCTTCTGCAAAATAAGAACTGGGATGTGTACTAGGTTCAAACCCAACTCTATAAGGTTCAGTAGGTAGGCTCACTACTTTTGAGGTATCTAATTTTGATAATTTCATACTTGAAAATGTTGAATCTACTTTCAAAGCCAAACTATCATTGAAAGAACCTAATGAGAAGAAGAAAAAAAAGGCAAAATATGTTTCAAATGATAGTGATATAGATGATGAAGATGTAGAACAACTTGAAGCACTAATAGCAAGGAGATTTCATAGGGGTAAAAGAAAATTCAAAGGTAAGTTAGGTATCATTTGTTTCAATTGCAATGAGGTTGCTCATATTTCTGTTAGATGTTTAGAGAAGAAGAATTATAGAGGTGGAGAAAAGTACAAAAATAGAAGAGATGAAGACAACAAAGATTACAAAGACAAAGGTAGGAAGTCTTGCTACATTGTTGAAGAGGAAACAAAAAATGGATCTGATGAACATGATGATGAAGTGGTGTATGCTGAAATGAAGGAGGAATTTGATGAGGATAAGGTAACTCCACTAGTTTCTTGTGTGAACAAAAATGACAGATGGATCATTGATAGTGGGTGTTCACATCACATGACTAGAGATAAATATAAGTTCATTACATTGAATTATTATGATGGAAATAGTGTAAGGTTTGGTAATGGTGCACCCTATCTAATAAAATTACAAGGTTCCATCAAACTTATAAAAAATATTTTATGTGACAATTCTTATTATGTTGAAGGACTTAACTTTAATTTGTTGATTATGTTACAACTAAATAATCTAGGTTGTAAGGTTGAGTTTGAGAATAACATTGCTAAGATATATGATACTAATGGAAAACTAATTCGAAAAGGTGATCAAACTAGAGGTAATCTATTCTACCTTGATATAGAGGATATTACTAGTTTAATCATAGAATTTGATGATGTGCAACTATGGCACAAGAGGTTATGTCATGTTAATTTTGATAACTTGGTTTATCAGTAGCATGAGAAGAGTGAAAGGTTTTCCTAAGTTGAAGAAACCTAACAATATAATTTGCTTTCCAAAATAGAAATATGTTTCTTTCCAAATGTTTAAGTGGTACTTAGCAAGAGTTGAGAAGGAAATAGGTAAATGTCTAAAATGCTTAAGATCTAATAAAGGAGGAGAATATACATCAAATGAGTTTGAGATGTTTTGTAATGACAAAGGAATCAAAAGAAAGACATTTTCTCCTAGGACTCCTCCACAAAATGGAATTGTTGAAAGAAGGATTTGATTTGTAATGGACTATGATAGGCCACTCATGATGGAGAAAAATGTTGCTTTGAAATACTAAAGAGAAGTTATATGTACAACTATATATACCTTGAACTGTGTGCAACTCAAGAAAGGTACTCATTCAACACTTTTTGAACTATGGCATGTATACTCACCCAATGAAACATATTTTAAGGTATTTGGAAGCAAGTGTTATATTCTCAAGGATTTTAGGAATGGTAAGATGCAAAAGAGGGTATATTCCTTGGTTATTCCATAAGCAATAAAGCTTATAAGTGTTTGAATACTAACACTAACAAAGTTGTGGAAAGTGCAAATGTGAAATTTGATGAATATACAGAAGTGCATAAGGTTGAACCTATGAAAGAACTAGAAGAATACAAATCATTTGTATACTTTTATGAAGGTATGCCTATTGATAAAGATGTTGTAAATAAATTTACAAATCAGCAACACGTTTCAGTGACTGCTAAGTCACCTACCATGAATGTCAAGTTGCATTTAGGAACTAAACTACATTCAAGTGCCAAGTTATAAAATGAAGTTAAGGCACATTTTGATTATGAGATTAGTGTACATGAAAGAGACGTACATAGTGATTCAAAATTTGAAAGAGAAAATGAGAAAAATGAGTAGAGCTAAGATTGTCTAAGTATGTCAAGATACATCACCCTACTGTACAAATTATTGGAGATAAAGATGCTAGACCAATGACAAGGAACAATATGAGAAATGATACATGTTTTTTGGGCATGCATGAACCTAAAACATTGAAAGATTCCTTAGAAGATGTGGACTAGAGTAAATCCATGAAAGAAGAGATTGAACAAATTAAGAAAAATAAGACATGGACTCTAGTTCCTAGATTAGAAGATAAGAATATGATTGGCACCAAGTGGGTGTACAGACACAACTTAGATGAAAATGGTGAAGTTGCAAGGAACAAAGCAAGATTAGTTTGTAAAGGATATGCACAAGACGAATGGATAGACTCTGGAGAAACACTCACCCCTATTGCAATAATGGAAGGAGGAAAAACTCTTCTTTCTTACTTTGCATACAAAGGTTTCAAAGTTTATCAAATAGATGTTAAGTTTGTATTTGTGAATGGTATATTTGAGAAAGAGGTTTATATAGAACAACCAAAAGGATTTTCTGATGCTAACAACAAAAAAATAGTATATAGATTGCACAAAGCTTTATATAGTTTGAAGAAAGCATTAAAAGAATTGTACGAAATGCTTCATAATTATCTTATGAAGATTGGATTTGAGAGGACTAATGATAAGAAAAATATGTACTTAAAGATAGAGAAAGGAAAAGATATTTTATTATCTAAATTTTTTGTTGATGATATCATATTTGGAGGTCAAGATACTTTATGTAAATCTTTTGCAAATGAAATGAAGAAAGAATTTGAGATGTATATGTTTGGAGAGATCAAGTTCTTTGTGAGTTTGCAAGTACATCAGATGAAGTATGGTATATACATCACTCAATTGAAGTATTTAAAAGAGATACTGGAAACTTTTGGATTGAAAGATTCCAAGCTAGTAAGCATACCTATGGTGATAGGACATAAGTTGCCAAAGAATGATGATTCAACTAAGATGACTCAAACATGTGACTCTCTCAACTCCTTATCACTATTAAAGGATGAAAACCTCAACAACCCATTATCACTCTTAAGGGAGTTTCTTAGAATGATAACCCTCTTATAGTCCTTAAAGGGAAACCTAGTTATGCTTGAGTTACTCATACTTATTAGACACAAAATAATCCTCAACTAAATATCCCATTTGATCCCACGCATTTACCACCTTCTCAACTAGTGCTTCCTCAAATACCTCATTTCTCTAGTTCCTTTGGAAAGGAGTATGATTTATTTCAATAGTCTTGCTCTACTCTGCTAAGATCTCTTAATGGGAACTTCTTTGACCATCCCCTACTTATCATGAATATTTATAGAAGGATTTATCTACTCTTCCTAACCTCTACCTAATTAGGATAACTTTATTTATTTCTTAGAGTGTACGCATGCTACACCTACTCCTCTTCAAATTATGTTTACTAAAAATGCTTTTCCCCTAAGGAAGTTCAAGATTAGTACCATACTCTTATGGTTGTGGTCCTTAATGATGGAAATATTATTTAAAGAACTTTAATCGATAAAGAAACATGATTGAATGTTTGTAGTTTGGATATGTTGAAAGATATTAATGGTAATATATCCACTATAAAGTTGGGTAGTCCCCCTATCCATGGCTTGGATAAAATTGATAAGAATACTCAGGGAATTATAACTCTTCCTATTAAGGTTGGTCTTGCTATATTAGATACTCTTATTCATGTGATGCCTGAACCTCCAACTATAACCTTGTTTTGGGAAGGCCATGGTTACATAATATGAATTATATTCCCTCTACTATTTACAAAAGGTTAATATTATCTATGATAATGTGATGTATACTCTCCATGTGAATGATAGACCTAATAGTTTCTATAGTATTGCATAGTCTAAGGTGATAGGACCTAGTGAAGAAAAAATAAAATAAAATTGAAGCTAAAAGTCAATCGAGTGAAGAACCTTCCTCTTCTTTTTATGAAGGTTGATGAGATACTTTATACTTTAACCTGAAATTTACTAGAGAATATGTAATTTCATATCACTCTTGTATGAAAACACTTGAACAATCTAAGGATGAAAAACTTGTTTCAACACTTCTTTCTAGAGAATTAATCAATAATGTCATCATTGCTTCATCTAAGGAAACCATTTAAACTATTAAACTTGACTATCAAGAGGTAGTTTCATATGAAGCTCCTTTGACTATTTGTGACATGGTTGATTGTTATCGTTATGTGTATCATTTTATCACTAGGCATGGGTTTTATGGTCAAGGATGTAGAAAATTTGAAAAAGAAATACAGGTTCCTTTATCTAATGATGGTTGTGAGCATACCAATGTTTTGTGATTTAATCATTATAAGAAATCTTCTTTATCTTTGAATGTGATTAAAAATTGTAGTGGTCCATTACAGATATCAAATCTACATCTTATCACATTTGGTCAATCACCTTCTTTGGATATTTTCTCCTTTGATGATGCTTTAGTTGACTTTATAGGTGCATATGAAGATTTACCTCCTTTCAATCATCATAAGAGAAAACCATATTTGTTTTATATTAATAGATATTTTGGAGAACACATTAAATCAGAACCACATTTATATATCCTCTTCCTTCTATGAAAGAAGAACAAAAAAACAATATTTTGATCACTGAAATGGTAGATGTGCCCGTTGATCAAGAAGATTCTCAAAATGTTATTAAGATTAGAAAATGTTTGGATAAAATAGAACAATAACAACTTATCAAGCTTATTTTTTAATTTCTTGATATCTTTTCTTGGAAATATTCTAATATACCTTTAATTGATCCTAAAAGTGTCACTCACAACTTAGTTTTGTTACTTGATGCTAAACCTATTAAGAAGAAGATTCGTAAAATAAGTCCTAGCATCACTCCTCATGTTAAAGCTAAGATATATAAACTCTTAGATGCTATCTTTATACATCCTATATATTATTCCCCTTGGATTTCTAACATTGTCGTTTTCTCTAAGGAAGAAGATAAGATAAGGATGTTTCCTTATTCCCATGATTTAAATGAGGATTTTTCGAAGGATAATTTTCCTTCACCAAACATTGATATGGTATTAGAATCAACAGATGGACATGTGTTATTATCTTTTATGGATGGATTTTCAAGGTATAATCAAATTTTTATTCCTCCCTATGTTCAATATAAGACCACTTTAATTACTCCTTGGGAAACATTTTTTTGGGTAATGATGCCTTTTGGATTAAGAAATGCAGGCACTACTTATCAACAAGCTATGACTTTTATTTTTCATGACTATATGCAAATGATTCTTGAAGACTAAGTGGATGATATTCTAGAGAAGTTTGTGAGTCCTAATAAACATATTCCTACTCTTAGACATTTCTTTGAGATAATAAAGAAGTATAATATGCATTTGAATCCACAAAAATGTGCCTTTGGGGTATTGAGGTAGATAGAGATAAAATTTATGCTATTATCAATATGCCTACTCCTCAGAATATCACACTGTTGGGTGATGTGACGCACTCCCCTGCCCACAGGTGGTTAATTATGTGGTGTTCCATGTTCACTAACAGTCATGGCTTTTGGTGCAACAGCAAATGGGCCCAAAAATTGGTATCAGAGCCTGGTTTTGGCCTGGTCATGGGTTCAAATCTCCCCGGTGCCTTCCCGACCCGCGTAAGCACCTGGTATGCACATCGAGGGGGAGATTGTTGGGTGATGCGACGTGCTCCCCTGCCCATAGGTGGTTAATTATGTGGTGTTCCATGTTCACTAATAGTCATGGCTTTTGGTGCAACGATAAATGGGCCCAACAATTTTCAGCACCCACAACAAAGTGCCAAACCCATCCAACTATCCATACCTCAAAGGTATAACAAGTGAATCTTATATCACCAACATATCCAATCTGCAACCTGCAATCACAAGCCTTAAGAGAAATACTTGCCACATATATACCAAGAAGCTCTCACTGCAAAAGATAATGTCAAATCTATAACCAATCCACTCAACACATCTCAAAGAAGTGAATCCATGTAGTATCAAGGATGTCCACAATACATAAACCAATATCCTGCAAGAAAAAACTCTCATAAAAAGTCTCCAATAGTCTCTCAAATTCTCCACAACTAACAGAGGAAAGAGATAAAGGAATAACCATGTCATCTCTCACATGACATACATGAGCACAAACTAGTGATCAAAATCTCTAACCAATCTCAAATCCAATGTAAGCAAAATTGAACATCCAGGAAGATAACAAAGATTGGAGAAACCATGCAAATCATAACCTGTATCATGTCCTACACACACCTCTAGATGTAAATTGTGCAAGTATGATCTCCTCCATAAAACCCCAACAAGAAGCCTCAACAACATCCAAACCATACCATATAACTAATCATGGATGTAAACCTCTCACAAGAAGATCAAACTCAATAAACCCATTCCTAAATCAAGGAATAACTATTCCTAATCCAAGGAATATGCCCAATATAAAACCATCTCCCAAACTCAACCAGCATAACAACATATGCACATGGAGAGAACCTGTTGGTGTTTTATTATGATATTAAAACAGTGCTAAAACTACTAAGCGACAAAAGGCTTAATACCTAGATATCAGTACATACACAACCTAAAGAATAGCCAATTCTCATTATCACTTGCATATGCAAAGTACTAGGACCCAACTTCAACAAAACCTTAGACGGTTTTCTACTCTTTTGGCTCTGTAAAAACCAGGGCGGGTGTACCCGAGGATGGTTCAAAAATGAAACAATTATATGAGAATTATTCTTAGTTTCATTTTGATTCTCATCTCTAAATCCTCAAACATATACGTAAATATTACAAAATTGATAAACACATCCCTTGAATAGATATGGCCAAGAAATCTTCTATAGCTCTGCAGGTGTTTCCAACAATAATGGCTAAATGAGGCTAAAACAATCCGTGCAGGCAAGTGCTGGCCAACTTCGAATATCTTACAGGAAATAAAAGTAAAAATTGATTTTATGATGTACTTTGAAAAAACCAGTCATAATATACTTCTCTTTTGTCTGAAATACTTTCGATCAGTGCTTAATCCATTGGGGATTCAGAGTTAAGTAAATTCTTAGATCTAATTTGTTGCTTTGCAAAAAATTCTTATCAGCAATTCTTACCAGAATTTATCATTCAAAAATCCTTTTTAACACCTAAGAAACCTCATCACATTCATCAAAGCCTTTATTTAATCCATTGAATTAATAGCAATAACAAATGGATGTACAACCTTACTATATTGCAATCAATTGCATAAGCTTTTACTCACACAACATCAAGGTAGCTAAGTATTTAAAAGGAGACAAAATTCAGAAAGAACAGATATGGGGACAGTTCATAATTTGTATTCATTTCCTTTGAAAATGGTATATCCTTTACAATAGACCCAGAAAGACCTTCAAAAAAGAAGCACAGTTCTTTCTACATTCATTTATATCTCAAAAATTTTGACAGAAAAGTATACTACAAACTTCCTTTCCAAAATGTTTGGACAAAAAATAGAACTAAGCACAATACTTAGTAAAAATAGAATTTGGACCCTTCTTTAGCCTTGGGATCTCACTTAAATAGTGTGAGATGTAACAAGCTTCAGGCCAAAGAAGGTGACAGGTGTCCTTCTAAAGAAAGACAAAAACAAAAATAATAGAAAGGTTAATTACAACAACATTTCTTGGTGGGTCCCTTTCTGTTATGCTTCTTAGTTGTTGTGATCTGATCTTACAATCATTCTTCATCTTCAGAGTACATACCCATGAGGTCTATAAGTGATGTATCATCTTCAGTTACCTGCAAACTCACTTTAACCTGGGGATTTTCCATGTCATCATTGCTGAATACAAAAGTAACTATTACTCTTACATCTTCTTCCTCATTGTCTCCTGACATCTGTTCACTAAACTAATTTTTCCATCTATTAAAAGTATCATCATCTGGCCAATCGAAACTTAGGGTTTCTCTTTGTATCTTTATTAAAGAATTTGCATTTTCCTCTAAATCATCAAATTCTTTTCTCATAGCAGTATAATATAATTGTACTTTTACCAGCTCCTCGTTTGTCTTTGCCCAAAACCAATGGCCAGTCTCACTGATGATGTTTATTATTCTGTTATCGAATAATTCATCCATTTCCTTTTTCCATTTTTCTTTTTCCTTTACTGTATCAACAGATTCTAAAGCACAAGGAAATAGGGTAAATTTTTCAGCAAGATATTTTGAAAAACAGAGTATCAAATTTCTCTGTAAAGAATCTCTTTCATTCTCGAAATTATCTAATTTATTCAATAAATCAAAAATCTTTTCAACTAATGATAAGGCATTTGGACTGTAGATATACATATAATTGTAACATCATTATTTCTCTGTCTCCATTTCTGTGCAAGAGAATCTAGTCCATCCTTTTCTTTATTCAACTCATCCATGAGGGTTACAATCCTTGTCAACTGATCATAAAAAGTTGACCATTGTATTTTATCCCTCAAATATGTCACACCCTGTTTCAATTTCTCTTCCTGCTGATTTCTAAATTCTATCTACCACTCATGTAATTTGGTTCTTTCTGCTTCAAATTCCTCTGCAGTATAGAATTGGGGTCTTTTAGGGGTGTCAGGTATCTCAATAATAGGGGTTAATCTCACAAATGATTGTGGAGGATATGCAATTCTCAGTGTACTGGATTCTCCCACTTTCCTCTTTCCAAGTACCTTCTCCAATTGAGATACCCTGTTTTCCAGCTCAATTCTCCTTTTTACCTCTTGATTATAAGAATCCACCACTATTTCATATTTATTGTGCATATCAATCATTTCCTTCTCTTCTCTTTCTGCAGTATCCAAGGCAAATTTAGAATAATCCACATTCATGTGGGCTGCCTGTACATTTGAAGTATCAACAACTCTCCTTACAATGATACTCCCTGTTAGTCCTGAATCATCAGGCTGTGATGAAGTAGTCCTAGATCCTCTTCTCAGGGACCACATAACAAGGGCAGCTTGATCATTGCTGAATGCTGTATCCAAGAATTCCTCTTTATTTGGATCTTGGAGTCCTAAATTATTTGATACAGAATTAAAAATTAATACATCAACAATATCCCAATTGGGCAATAATAAAACATTAGCATTTTTTACCATCTCTCTACCCTCATCAGGGGTTATATTTTGGAACTCTTGCACCATTTGTTGCTTTATTTGATTTTGGATGGAGGCCTCATCCATTTCTGGATGTTCTGTTTTCATATTCTTACACCTTTGCTCAAAAATGTGCATGTTTACCCTCCATGCAAACTGATGGAAAGCCCTAGATCTTACAAAACTGTTATCAGACAAAAAATGATGACTGGCTTGTTCCAAAATAGGGTCCAATTCCCTTCCTCTGAAATCTGCTATAGTTAATTCAAAACTTGGCATAGGAGGTTCCTAGGGGTTCCCTTCATCAATTTCTGCTTGTGTAACAAAAATTTCTCCTTGTGACCCCGTTTGTTCGAATTGCTCATTGGTGAGCTGCTCTTCATCAATTCTCATTGGGGTTTGAGAAGGTGATTAACCTTCATCAGGGGACTCTTCCTCCCTTATTATTTCTCTTCTTTTGGGAGAAGGTTCAGGGGGTCTTTCTTCCAGGACAGTACTGGTGGATTCAACTATCTATTTTTCTTTGTGTACAATGGGCACCTGCTGCCGAACAATAGTATATCCTATCTTCTTTCGTACCACCAGTGGACCCATTCCAATGTTGGGGGTGAAACCCAATTTTCTCATAACCTCTCTGGCTTTATCTGGAAAAGAATCAATAAAATAATGTTTCTTCCCATTCATTACTTCCATTATCTCAGAGAAAGTACTCATGAGCTTATTTATCTTATCTACATTGGTTGCAGCATTACTAAGAGGACTGTAATCTTTGTCAAAACAATTAATGAATTCCAAAACTTTTGAATAGACTCTCCATTTTTCTTTCTTTATTTATTGCTCATGGAGAGAATATTCATTTCTTATTATATCTTTAGGAAAATAGATTTCATGCTGAACTGGACGAAGCTGGATTCTAAATCTAAGAGCAGAGTTAAAGAAACCTTCTGTATCACAAAAACAAGCATGAGACACTGCCATCTTATATTGATCCAAAATTTTGCGGAGAAAGATCCACCCTTCTTTAGTTATCACAAACTGGTGGGCTATAGTGCAAGTAGGAAAAATTTATCATGTCCCCCTTTTGTGCAAAAAGGCCTCCTCCACTCCTCCCAACTGCCACAAAAATTTAGCTATCCCTACCTTTAAAGGTACCTGATAGGGTAGTACATGGGGTGTTCCTTTGAATCCATAGACCCTGATGACAGTTGAGACTGAATATGGGATAATATCTCCCCAATTATGTGAAACTTTTAGATTATGGGGTTTGTCCATAAGTCTAACAAGATGCATTAATGCCTTAGGAATTCTGGGATTATCACTCAATATGAGGCATCTTAGATTGGAGGCAAAGTGCCTATCAAATCTAACAAAGCTAGCATTTTTTTCTTCCCAAGTCATGTCTGCACTCCATAATTGGACTGGCAGTGCCTCCCCCTCTTGTTCCCTATTTAAAACCATTTCTTTACCAAAATAAGTGGCCCCTTTAAAAAGAAACATATGCATCAATAAGGAGTACTGACCCCAAACCTTTTCCACCTTGCCCTTTGCAATCCCCACCAATCCCTGGTGAATCTCATTAGCCAAGTAAGATGCAAAATCAAAAATTATTTCCACACCAAAAGAGGAGATTTGGGTGATCATATACATGAAGCTCACCGGAATAAAATCTTCTTTGCCCTCTTCGAAGACTCTGCACAGGGTCTTATATATCTCTACTTCCCTAGCATTAAAGCATGATTTCTTGAATGTTTCTTTAGAAGACGATGTTATGGTTGGGAGACCTCCAATCCGACCTATGTGGGCTTTTAGTGTGCCCTGTCTAATACATCCCTTTTGGATATATATTCTTTTTCTAACTCTATCAAATTAATGGGCACATGATACATGGTGAGAGGTCCCAGACTGAAAACCTTCCTAATCTCCTCAGGACTGATGGTAACTAAAGCCTCACCATCCATTCTTCTCACTACCTTAGTGGCTTGGTCATAATTTTTTGCTATAGCTTCAAGCAGGTCAAAATCCATAAACACACTGGGGACAACAAGCTTTCCAAGATCAAAATTCCATATATTGGCATGAGGGGCATATAACTTCCTTTCCGCAAACCATTTTTTGAATAAACTCAAACCAGTTTGAGAAGTTTGAGCATCCTGAACCCAATTACCCTTATCATACAATCCATCAGCTATCCTTAGCCTAGGGTTCAGTGAGGTTAACCTCTTAACTTGCACCATTTCTACAATAGACTCAAGAAATAACTCAAGCAAATCATCATGCACATTTCTATCCAAGTAGTTTATTGCACCTGAAAATCCCTTCTTTGGAGGCATCTTGGGCTATCTTTTTAGAACTTAAAAACTCATGAAGATGATGGTAGTTTTACTTACTTGAATTCTGTCTCTATTTTCCTTTGTATTTCTGCAAATTTTCCACGAACAGACAACTTGACAATTTTTATCAAACCTTGGCATGCTTTTCTTTCAGTAATGGCTTCTGCACAATAATGGCTCCATGTCTTTTCTCGCGTGAAATGAAACTGATGAAATCTCTCTATATTATACTCTATTTTTCCTCATGGATGAAGCTTTCTTGTCTAATTAATATAGAGAGTAGCACTACATTTTTTATTTAAAACTACATCGTCGATCTTCCAAGATCCTACGATCATGTGGTATAGAGAGAACAACTAGGAGTTATATTTGCCATGTCAGTTATTTTACCCAATGAGAACTTGCCACGTACAGAATTCTTTCTTTGATGGCACTTATATTTGGACCCACTGACGATAGAGAACACGTGTCAGCATGTCGCTACTTCGTTATGCATAAAGAATGAGCACCTTGCCATGGAAAAGTGGCGATAATTGTTGATCAAATCCAAAAATGATTGAAAGATATGCTACAGGGCTTTTTAAGAAGGAAGGTGGCGGGCCCAACTCGCTATGTTGCTATAATTATCTCCCTTGCAACTCTTCATAGCGAGGAGATGACAGCCGTTGATCACTTACCAAATCAAAAGTGAAGAAGAAACACAAGATCTCCTAATTCATATTTGCTATGTCGCATGGCTTAACAAGCATGCAACTTGTCATAGCGAGGTAGTGAGCTCCATTGATCCACTTCAAGCTGACGTTCAGGATTTTCTGTACATTCAGTCAGATAGGCATTAATGAGAATCGGATCTCTGCATAGTTGGCACATTTAAAAATTTATCATAGTCATCTTTCATTCCATGTCACCAAAGATCTTGCCGATCTTTTACCAATTTATGAGGCCTCGCTAATGGTGAAGCACCTGAATTTTTCGATAGCGAGGTAGCGAGCTCAGGCACTTAAAAGGATTCTGTGCCAAAAAATGCAAGGGTTACCTAGCAATCACTTCTATCAATTAAAACTGATTCTAACAATGATATTTATGACTGGTCATGCCACCTGGTGTAATTATGATACAAGCAAGATGCAATGTCATCATCTGCAGATTTTCACGTGGCCTCGCTACTTCGCTAACTGTGAAGTGCCTAAATTTTTTGATAGCGAGGTGGCAGAATGTCCAGAAAAACCATCATTCTGGCTCTGATGTCAGATATTCTAGTGGGTCCCTATCCCTTTTGGTCGATAACTTGCAAAGTGTACCTGCACAATAAATCATTTAATAAGAAAATCTTCGATCGCCGCATCTTCACTTTACGGTCCCGCCACTTAAAATACTCAATACTCATTATCTCACTATACTTAATAAGCATGCAACTTGTCATAGCGAGGTAATGCCAACGGTAGATCTAGTCGGATCTGACGGTTGGGACAAATAGGAAGAAGGGTAACCTGGGAGAAAGGAAAAGGAATATGATAGCATATTCATCTCTTTTGAAAATTTAAAATTTTGCACCCGACAATTTATGAATAGAGATGATATAGGGTTTATATGACGATTATTTCTTATGGATGATTTATCCAAAACCCTATGCTTCACTTAGGAATAGAACATTTGACTTTTCTAAAAACTTCTACTACACAAAAAGTCAGACCAACAGTGGCTCTGTCTGGGGATGATAGACTACTTGAGTCTATGCAAGGATTCAGAATATATGGGAGAGTAGACCACACATCTGGTAAGGTGAAAAATTCTTCAGAGAGCACAAAGCAACACACAAAAACAAAAAACCCAGATTGTACAAGGATTTACAGAAAACAAGACGACAGGAAACCCTAAAACTATTGTTCATGGAAGAAACTAAGTATTTTTCAGGAAAAATACCTCTTCAAGAACTGTCCATGAACTGGCAATTCAAGAATATTATCAAATATATCTTTGATTATGTAAGAATCTTCACCCCAAGCATTCTCAATGAGATATGGGCCTAACCAAATGGGATCAAATTTGCCATGTTTTCCTTTATCTTCAATTCTGGAATTCCACATTAAGACTAGGTCTCCATTTTCAAATTTCTTGTTTATAGTTCTTTTATCATAGAGTGTTTTGACTTGCAACTGCAACTTTTGGTTCCTCAGAGATGCTTCTCTTCTGGCTTCGATCAATCCTACCAATTCATCCATTCTTTCTTTCATTTCATCAGTAGTATCTTCATCATATGACTGGATGTAATTGTATAGTCCCATCAAGTTGTTCTGGGGCATTCTAGCTTGAATTCCATACACTAAATCAAATGGAGCTACCCCAATTGCCTTCTTTACAGTTACTCTGTCAGCCCATATTACCAACTGTAACTTGGAATCCCATGCCCTTTTATTATCATCCAAGGTTCTCTTAATGATTTTCAACAGGCTTTTATTTGTGGACTCAGCTTGTCCATTCCCTTATGGATGATATGGAGCAAATGATGTTCTTGTCATTCCATATTTATCACAAAACTTGATGAACTCTTCAGACCTAAAACACATAGCATTATCTGTGACAATTCTCTGTGGACATCCAAATCTAGAAATAATATTATTCAATAGGAAATTATTTACCACTTTACTTGTTGCATTTCTGGTAGGGATAGCCTCTACCCATTTTGTAAAGTAGTTAGTAGCAACCAGAATCCAAGAATACCCAGTGCTAGACTTGGGGAAAATTTCTCCTATGAAGTCCAGACCCCATTGTTGAAAAGGTGCTTGAGTTTCAACTGGCTTCAGTGGAGTATTTCTTGAGAATTTCAGCTTTCTAGCAAATCTTTGACAAGGATCACATTTCTTAACCATAACTTGAGCATCTTTGAACAAAGTAGGCCACTAGAATCCAGCCCTCATTATCTTATGCGTAGTAGTTTTGGCCATATAATGTCCTCCACATACTCCAGCATGCATTTCTTTCAAAATCTCTTTTGCCCTTTCTTTGTCAACACATTTCAACAGAACTCCCTCAAAGTTTCTCCACCATAAGTTATTTTGAACAATTACATACCTGATGGCTTTTAATTTAATATTCCTTTTTTCATTATCAGGCAGATGGGGAGGAACTTCCATATGTTGCAAGTAATGTATAACATTGGTGTACCAGTCACACTGGTCCATGTCGTAGAAGTCAGCTCTAAGATCATCATTTACTAGGTTTATCTGATTAGCTTCTAGGTTAGTTTCGGCCATGAGTTTGGCCAAACCTTGACCTCTTACTAACTTAGTTATCTGCATATCAATGTTAAATTCTTGGATTCTATTGATCCATCTACATCTCCTTCCTGATACTTCCTGTTGAGAGAATATATCTTTAACTGCAGCACTAGGTACAAAAGCAATAACAGTAGCACCTACCAAATAACTTCTGAATGCTTTTGCAGCCTTTACCAAAGCATATTCTTGTTTTTCATTTATTTCATACTTCAGCTTAGCATGCTGCAGGGATTTGCTGAAAAAGGCAATAGGCTGCTCGTATCCTTCTTGATTTTTCTGTAATAAAACTGTAGCTACAATATGGAATGATGCAAAAGAAAAAATATGCATGGGTTTCGCATAATCTGGGGTCCTCAACACTGGAGCATTCTTTATTGCAATTTTTATATCCTGGAATACCTGTGAAGGTTCACCATTCCAATCTATATAGCTCCTTTCTTGAGCATTTTTGAAATGGGTCTACTAATTTCAGAGAAGTTGGTAACAAACCTCCTCAGAAAATTAACCTGGACAAAAAAGGACTATATACCTTTCACATTTTTAGGTTTGGGGACTTTATCAATAGCTATTACCCTTTCTGGGTCTATTTTTACCCCATCCTTAGACACTATGTGTCCTCATAACTTTCCTTCTGTTACCCCAAATGAGCATTTCTTTGGGTTTAAAGATACCCCATATTCCAGGGCTTTTATAAAAAAAATTTCCAAGTGTTTGCAGTGATCTTCAGCCTTGTTAGAATATGTTGTAAGATCATCCTAGTACACAACCATAAATTTGTCAATATACTCATGAAATGCAACATCCATGTCTCTTTGGAAAGTAGCTCCTGCATTAATCAAGCCAAAAGGCATCCTCACATACACATATGTTCCCCAAGGGGTTGTGAAAGCTGTTTTGAATTGTTCACTTTCTTTTACTAGAACTTGATTATATCTAGAAAACCCATCCATCATTGACATCAATTCAGAGCCAGTCACTTGTTGTAACATGGCTTCCATATTAGGTAAGCCATAATTATCTTTTAGAGATGCAATGTTTAGATTTCTAAAATCAACACAAAGCCTAATATCTCCATTCTTTTTTCTCACAGGAACAAGGATTGAAACCCAAGTGGAATGCCTAATTGGTTTGATTATTCCACCATCTCTCAGTTTTGTCAGTTCTTTCTCCATTTTTGGGGCAAGGGTAGGATTGATTGGCCTCTATTTTTGCCTAAAAGGTCTTACATTTTCCTTCAACAGTATGACATGCTAGAAAATATCCTCCCTATAAGCTTTAAGGTCATCATATGACCAAGCAAAAACATGTCTGTAATTTCTAAGTAGGTCAATTAATGCTTTTTTGATTTGAATAGGCAGATCTTGGCTGATGGAAACCCTTTTAGGAAATTCATCCATTCCCAAATTCATTTCTTCTAGCTCCTGGGGTTTGGGGTCATTTACTCCCAATTTTACTCTGTCTTGGTTATCAAAAATATTCTCCAAGACTACCAACCCCTTCGGCATCTTATTTGTTTTTAATTGCATGATTTCTTGACCAAAAATGGTTTCTTTCCCATTTATGGTTTCAATTAGCCCATTGCAGTCCATCTCCTGACCATGGTACTTGTCTTCATTTAGCAAAAAATTTGTAATATCTTTGTCATCTTCAAACACCTGCCAATTTTCAATGTTGTCAGGTATAGAAGGTCTGTTTTGGACCTCAATCTGGGAGATTCCTGCAAATGATATTTCTTTTGGTTTGATGGCTACATTTGCCAGAAGATCAGCCATCTTATTCTGGGTTCTATCTCTCCATGAGATCCCAAATGCATCAAAGAATTCTATTTGATCCCAGACTGCATTTCTATATTGTTTTAATCTCCTATTTTTTGAGGAGTAAGCTCCTTTGATCTGAGAGATGATCAGTTCAGAATCCCCTATGACACACAATTTCTTAATTTTGTGGTGTGTGGCCATTTTGAGTCCTAACAGTAATGCTTCATATTCAGCGATGTTATTAGTGCAAGCAAACTTCAATGTGAATGAATACCTGAAGGTGTTGTTTTCAGGGGACAGAAAGACTACACCTGCCCCTGCACCCTCTTTAGAACTAGCCCCATCAAAGAACATTGTCCACAATTTTGGTGAATTCATGCAACATTCAACCTCATTTTCAATGATAGCAAGTAAGTTTTCCACTTCCTGAATAATTAATTCAGCCCTGAAAGCATTAATCCTAGTGTCTAGGAAAAAAGTGGTATCTTTGTCAATTTCTTCACCTAAGATGTGGTTAACCCTTGGTTCCCTATTTACCCTGACAACTTTGTCCCCTATATGGAAGGTGGCATAAGTAAGGTCACATTGTAGGCTTCCCCCCATGGAAGCGCTCCATTTTCTGGAAAGTAGCATCCCGTAGTGTGGAGGTATATCCACCACAAGGATAGACATGGTTAATTCTACCTCAGAAAATGCAGCTAGTTTGAATGGTAAGGCATTTATAGTACCTATTACTGGAACCTCTCTAGCATCCATCCCTCGGCATCTACCTTGCTTAGTATCCACCTTCAATCCTAGGGCTTCCATTACTTTGAAAGGTATTATAGTGTTGGAAGCTCCAGAGTCTATCATACATTTTTTTAAGGTTTTCCCTTTTATGATTAGACATAGGAAAAAAGGATCAATATCTTCTATGAACACAATTGATGAATCATCTAAAAACATCTGAGGAATCTGGGATATAATACCATTGTCCTCTATTATTAATGGGGTCTGTTGGGCTACAGCTTGATCATCAATACTATTGTTGTTTGCTATTTCACCCAACCATGACAAAGCCTTATTCTTATGCTCTTCAATTCTAAAAAGCTCAGACAAGGGCACTTTCACAGTAATTTGAGATAACATGGCAATCATATCAACAAGTTCAACCACAGTAGGTTTTACAATAGTACCTGGAATCGGAGTCTTTTGAGTAGTAAGCACCACTTTTTGCTTGACAACATCCGATTCTTATTTCTCTAGTTGCACTACTGTCTTTGTTGCTTCACCTATCTGAAATTTAACCTTCTTCTTTGGTTCCCATTTCTGACCCTTGTTCTCCTTGATCTTAGGCACATCTATACTGACTTTCTTGTGTTGATCATTTGTCTTATGAGTGGTGTCTTTGATGAACACACTAGATGGCCTTCCTACATCATTATTTATTGCTCTATTTCTCAAATTATAATTACTATGGACTTGTGAAATCATTTCGGCTGTAATTCTATCAATTTCCTCCTTGGAGGGGATTCTTAGATTTGTGAGACCTATGTCAGAAAATGTATTGCATACCTTATCTGTATCATTCTCTTCATCATCTAAAAATATTTGCTGATGATGTAACTAGTAAGAAATTCTCTGGCTAGTAACATCATTCTCAGGTTCTTCTGAATCAGAATCTATCAAATCATCGCATGTGTTCACCATATTGCAGCTTATATCATCATGGTTTTTCTCTTCAGTTTCTTCTTCTACTTGCACTCCTTGAGCTTGGGCGAATGACTAGGCAAGAACACAATAATCAGCAGAATGAGGTGATTGGCATATAATGCACCATGGTACATTATCATTCATATTTACAGTGTTCCTTTGCAGGGGGTCTGGAGTACCCTTATCTTTCATATTTTGGGTCTGGTTGGGAACTAGTTTACCATCTTTCCACTGAGTGGTGTAAGGGTAATTCTGCATCCTAGGCTATCTATTGAAATTGTTGTTATGCATAGGGGTTCTCTCAGTAAAATTTGGGTTATTGAAAATAGTGGTATTCATCTTCTTGAGCATTTCTAAAACATGGCCTATAGTAGGTTCTTCAGGCTTTTTTCCTATGGGATTTTTGTCATCCTCCCTTTTATTATTATTCTTAGGATTGAAAAGCTTAGGATCATCCCTCCTCCCTAGTTTTCCAAATGCCTTTCTATTATTTTCTATATTCACTGCAACTCTATAGGCATCTCTTAAAGTTTTAGGATCCTTATCTCTCAGTTGGTAGGCCATTTTGCTATCAAAAGAATTGAAATAGGTTGTGAGACAGACATCTTCATTTAACCTCATAAAATGGAAAATTTTGTACATCCCCTTTTGAAATCTCACATTGAAATCGAATGTGGATTCATTTGGATTCTTCTTGATATTGTTGAACTCATTCAACATGAATCCTGCATTAGTATTGTCCCCATATTGCTCTTTGAAAAATTTCTCTAAATCACTCCATGAAGTAATACTATCATCAGGCAACCTCCTGAAGCAATCCCTTGCATCCTCTGTGAGTGAATGCACAAATAATTTCATCACCATGTCCTCATGTTCAACTTCATAATCGTTCAGCATGTCAATGAAAATTCTCAAATGTTCTTCACCAGTAATAGCATTATTTCCAAAAAACTTAACCACTTTATCCCTTAAATCAGAAGATATGGGATGGGGGGCACCAGGAATACTGGAAAATGATATTTGTTTATATTTTTTAAGGTATATAGGTTTCTTCTAGAAACCAGGAACATTACAAGTACTAGCCGTATTAGCTTGACTCAGGGGAGTAGCTTGGGACAACTATGGCGGGACAAATGGGACTTGAGTGCTAATATTGGAAGATGAAGTAGGAGCAGATTGGGGTACTCTCTGAGTTAGGATTATAGGACTAGTAACTGGTGTAGGATTTGTAGGTGGGATAGACAAACTAGGCCATGAATTCAATGTAGAATTAGACTTTATGAATTGGATTTGCCTTCTAGTTTCTGCGACTTGAGCTTCATTTTCAACCTTCTCAAGTTCTTTTGCAAGGCCTTCCCTCTCCTTTCAAGCCTTCTCTAGATCTAGATCTAATTTAGATATGGAGGGTTGTATAGGTTTGCTAGGTATGGCTTGAGGCTCATTTATTTGGATTCCTATAGCCTTGCCTTTCCCTTTCTCTGGAACTGTTCCAGTGGGCTCTATTGGATCAACTTGAATGGGTTTATAAGCTTGAACTTGAGCAATAATTGGTTCTTGACTTTGATTTAGGCATTTCTCCTATTGTTGAACTTTGGTTCATAGATTTTCAACATCTCCAAAGACGTCCTGATGGAGAGTGGGGCTATTATCTTCTAATTTTTTATTTTGCTCTTTCAAAGTAGCCATCCTTCTTAGCAGAGTATCTCTTTCTATTATTGCATTCAAAGTGGATCGCTCCTTATCCTTTTCAAGATGGATGTGTTTAGCTTCTTCCTCAGCAATCCATTTCTTCAAAAATCCTATTTCAGATTGCACTTCTTTAGAGTCAGCAGAGGTTGCCTCGGAATCAACAGGGTCATCTAGATCTATAAGGTTTGGTTCCATATACGGGGCTACTCTGGGATTAAAAGGGTTATCAGATGAACTCCTAAATACTAGCCTACAATTTATATCTACTACAGGCTCTGGTCTTAGTGAAGCAATTCCCATAGTAGATACATCTTTGTCTTGAAAAAATCTCTCATCTAGTAATGGGGTACTGAAAATACCTCCTAAGAGTCTTGTATTTTCGGATTCGAAGCTAAGCAAAGATGACTCTCTTGCTATTATTGGTTGATAATGGGAATTTACAGAGGCATTACCTCTAGGCTTCCAAGTAGGATTTGGATATGTTCTTTTCTTATTTTGGTTCTTCCTACCACCTTGGGGTAGATCAGTATACATTGATACATTGGGATTGGCTCTCATGTAAGCCCTTGTGTTCTTTCTCTTGTCATCCATATTCTTTTTTTGTTACAATAAGCACTAGCTTCAAAACCTTGACTGAGTTGCCACCCTTTTTCGAGAAAAATATAATAACACTCTTACTGACAGAAAGAAAACAATACACAAGTAGGAACAAAAATATGGCACAGACAGACCAATCACTGATGTTGTAAGACTGCAACTCTTGCTTGTTAGATAAGACACTTGGATAAGTTGGATGCATCAGTGTGTAGCAATGGTACTTGGGTTATATCTTCTTTAAATCCTCAAGTTTTGACACTAAAGATTCCCTTATAAATACGGGCAAAATAAAGATCACACGGCACACATGTACTCAGTAAGACTAAAGACAACTGCAGTACTTTTTCCAGATGTGTTAGACAGTCCCCAGTAGAGTCGCCATTTTGTTGGTGTTTTATTATGATATTAAAACAGTGCTAAAACTATTAAGTGACAAAAGGCTTAATACCTAGATATTAGTACATACACAACCTAAAGAATAGCCAATTCTCATTATCACTTGCATATGCAAAGTACTAGGACCCAACTTCAACAAAACCTTAGACGATTTTCTACTCTTTTGGCTCTGTAAAAACCAGGGCAGGTGTACCCGGGGATGGTTCAAAAATGGAACAATTGTATGAGAATTATTCTTAGTTTCATTTTGATTCTCATCTCTAAATCCTCAAACATATACGTAAATCTTACCGAATTGATAAACACATCCCTTGAACAGATATGGCCAAGAAATCTTCTATAGCTCTGCAGGTGTTTCCAACAGCAATGGCTAAATGAGGCTAAAACAATCCATGCAGGCAAGTGCTGGCCAACTTCGAATATCTTACAGAAAATAAAAGTAACAATTGATTTTATGATGTACTTTGAAAAACCTAGTCATAATATACTTCTCTTTTGGCTGAAATACTTTTGATCAGTGCCTAATCCATTGGGGATTCAGAGTTAAGTAAATTCTTAGATCTAATTTGTTGCTTTGCAACAAATTCTTATCAGCAATTCTTACCAGAATTTATCATTCAAAAATCCTTTTTAACACCTAAGCAACCTCATCACATTCATCAGAGCCTTTATTTAATCGATTGAATTAACAGCAATAACAAATGGATGTACAACCTTACTATATTGCAATCAATTGCATAAGCTTTTACTCACACAACATCAAGGTAGCTAAGTATTTAAAAGGAGACAAAATTCAGAAAGAACAGATATGGGGACAGTTCATAATTTGTATTCATTTCCTTTGAAAATGGTATATCCTTTACAATAGACCCAGAAAGACCTTCAGAAAAGAAGCACAGTTCTTTCTACATTCATCTATATCTCAGAAATTTTGACAGAAAAGTATACTACAAACTTCCTTTCCAAAATGTTTGGACCAAAAATAGAACTAAGCACAATACTTACTAAAAATAGAATTCAGACCCTTCTTTAGCCTTGGGATCTCACTTAAATAGTGTGAGATGCAAGAAGCTTCAAACCAAAGAAGGTGACAGGTGTCCTTCTAAAGAAAGACAAAAACAAAAATAATAGAAAGGTTAATTACAACAACATTTCTTGGCGGGTCCCTTTCTATTATGCTTCTTAGTTGTTGTGATCTGATCTTACAATCATTCTTCATCTTCAGAGTAAATACCCATGAGGTCTGTAAGTGATGTATCATCTTCTGTTACCTGCAAACTCACTTTAACCTTGGGATTTTTCATGTCATCATTGCTGATTACAAAAGTAACTATTACTCTTACATCTTCTTCCTCATTGTCTCCTGACATCTGTTCACTAAACTGATTTTTCCATCTATTAAAAGTATCATCATCTGGCCAATCAAAACTTAGGGTTTCTCTTTCTATCTTTATTAAAGAATTTGCATTTTCCTCTAAATCATCAAATTATTTTCTCATAGCAGTATAATATAATTGTACTTTTACCAGCTCCTTGTTTGTCTTTGCCCAAAACCAATGGCCAGTCTCACTGATGATGTTTATTATTCTGTTATCAAATAATTCATCCATTTCCTTTTTCCATTTTTCTTTTTCCTTTACTGTATCAACAGATTCTAAAGCACAAGGAAATAGGGTGAATTTTTTAGCAAGATATTTTGAAAAACAGATTATCAATTTTCTCTGTAAAGAATCTCTTTCATTCTCAAAATTATCTAATTTATTCAATAAATCAAAAATCTTTTCAACCTGATGATAAGGCATTTGGACTGTAGATATACATATAATTGTAACATCATTATTTCTCTGTCTCCATTTCTGTGCAAGAGAATCTAGTCCATCCTTTTCTTTATTCAAGTCATCCATGAGGGTTACAATCCTTGTCAACTGATCATAAAAAGTTTACCATTGTATTTTATCCCTCAAATATGTCACACCCTGCTTCCATTTCTCTTCTTGCTGATTTCTAAATTCTATCTGCCACTCATGTAATTTGGTTCTTTCTGCTTCAAATTCCTCTGCAGTATAGAATTGGGGTCTTTCAAGGGTGTCAGGTATCTCAATAATAGGGGTTAATCCTGCAGATGATTGTGGAGGATATGCAATTCTCAGTGTACTGGATTCTCCCACTTTCCTCTTTCCAAGTACCTTCTCCAATTGAGATACCCTGTTTTCCAGCTCAATTCTCCTTTTTACCTCTTGATTATAAGCATCCACCACTATTTCATATTTATTGTGCATATCAATCATTTCCTTCTCTTCTCTTTCTGCAGTAGCCAAGGCAAATTTAGAATAATCCAAATTCATGTGGGCTGCCTGTACATTTGAAGTATCAGCAACTCTCCTTACAATGATACTCCCTGTTAGTCCTAAATCATCAGGCTGTGATGAAGTAGTCCTGGATCCTCTTCTCAGGGACCAAATAACAAGGGCAGCTTGATCATTGTTGAATGCTGTACCCAAGAATTCCTCTTTATTTGGATCCTGGAGTCCTAAATTATTTGATACAGAATTAAAAATTAATACATCAACAATATCCCAATTGGGCAATAATAAAACATTAGCATTTTTTACCATCTGTCTACCCTCATCAGGGATTATATTTTGGAACTCTTGCACCATTTGTTCCTTTATTTGATTTTGGATGGAGGCCTCATCCATTTCTGGATGTTCTGTTTTCATATTCTTACACCTTTCCTCAAAAATGTGCATGTTTACCCTCCATGCAAACTGATGGAAAGCCCTAGATCTTACAAAACTGTTATCAAACAAAAAATGATGACTGGCTTGTTCCAAAACAGGGTCCAATTCCCTTCCTCTGAAATCTGCTATAGTTAATTCAAAACTTGGCACAGGAGGTTCCTGGGGGTTCCCTTCATCAATTTCTGCTTGTGTAACAATAATTTCTCCTTGTGACCCCATTTGTTTGAATTGCTCATTGGTGAGCTGCTCTTCATCAATTCTCATTGGGGTTTGAGAAGGTGAGTAACCTTCATCAGGGAACTCTTCCTCCCTTATTATTTCTCTTCTTTTGGGAGAAGGTTCAGGGGGTCTTTCTTCTAGGACAGTACTGGTGGATTCAACTATCTATTTTTCTTTGTGTACAATGGGCACCTGCTTCCGAACAATAGTATATCCTGTCTTCTTTCATACCACCAGTGGACCCATTACAATCTTGGGGGTGAAACCCAATTTTCTCATAACCTCTCTGGCTTTATCTGGAAAAGAATCAATAAAATGTTGTTTCTTCTCATTCATTACTTCCATTATCTCAGAGAAAGTACTCATGAGCTTATTTATCTTATCTACATTGGTTGCAGCATTACTAAGAGGATTGTAATCTTTTTAAAAACAATTAATGATTTCCAAAACTTTTGAATAGACTCTCCATTTTTATTTCTTTATTTCTTGCTCATGGAGAGAATATTCATTTCTTATTATATCTTCAGGAAAATAGAATTCATGTTGAACTAGATGAAGCTTGATTCTAAATCTAAGAGCAGAGTTAAAGAAACCTTCTGTATCACAAAAATGAGCATGAGACACTACCATCTTATATTGATCCAAAATTTTGTGGAGAAAGATCCACCCTTCTTTAGTTATCACAAACTGGTGGGCTATAGTGCAAGTAGGAAAAATTGATCCTGTCCCCCTTTTGTGCAAAAAGGCCTCCTCCACTCCTCCCAACTACAACAAAAATTCAGCTATCCCTACCTTTAAAGGTACCTGATAGGGTAGTACATGGGGTGTTCCTTTGAATCCATAGACCCTGATGATAGTTGAGACTGAATATGGGATAATATCTCCCCAATTATGTGAAACTTTTAGATTATGGGGTTTGTCCATAGGTCTAACAAGATGCATTAATGCCTTAGGAATTCTGGGATTATCACTCAATATGAGGCATCTTAGTTTGGAGGCAAAGTGCCTATCAAATCTAACAAAGCTAGCATTTTTTTCTTCCCAAGTCATGTCTGCACTCCATAATTGGACTGGCAGTGCCTCCCCCTCTTGTTCCCTATTTAAAACCATTTCTTTACCAAAATAAGTGGCCCCTTTAAAAAGAAACATATGCATCAATAAGGAGTACTGACCCCAAACCTTTTCCACCTTGCCCTTTGCAATCCCCACCAATCGCTAGTGAATCTCATTAGCCAAGTAAGATGCAAAATCAAAAATTATTTCCACACCAAAAGAGGAGATTTGGGTGATCATATACATGAAACTCACCGGAATAAAATCTTCTTTGCCCTCTCCGAAGACTCTGCACAGGGCCCTATATATCTCTACTGCCCTGGCATTAAAGCATTATTTCTTGAATGGTTCTTTAGAAGACAATGTTATGGTTGGGAGGCCTCCAATCTGACCTATGTGGGCTATTAGTGCGCCCTGTCTAACTACATCCCTTTTGGATATATATTCTTTTTCTAACTCTATCAAATTAATGGGCACATGATATACAGTGAGAGGTCCCAGACTGAAAACCTTCCTAATCTCCTCAGGACTGATGGTAACTAAAGCCTCACCATCCATTCTTCTCACTACCTTAGTGGCTTGGTCATAATTTTTTGCTATAGCTTCAAGCAGGTCAAAATCCATAAACACACTGGGGACAACAAGCTTTCCAAGATCAAAATTCCATATATTGGCATGAGGGGCATATAACTTCCTTTCTGCAAACCATTTTTTGAATAAACTCAAACCAGTTTGAGAAGTTTGAGCATCCTGAACCCAATTACCCTTATCATACAATCCATCAGCTATCCTTAGCCTAGGGTTCAGTGAGGTTAACCTCTTAACTTGCACCGTTTCTACAGTAGACTCAGGAAATAACTCAAGCAAATCATCATGCACATTTCTATCCAAGTAGTTTATTGCACCTGAAAATACCTTCTTTGGAGGCATCTTGGGCTATCTTTTTAGAACTTAAAAACTCATGAAGATGATGGTAGTTTTACTTACTTGAATTCTGTCTCTGTTTTCCTCTTCATTCCTGCAAATTTTCCACGAACAGACAACTTGACAATTTTTATCAAACCTTGGCACGCTTTTCTTTCAGTAATGGCTCCAAATCTTTTCTCGCGTGAAATGAAACTGATGAAATCTCTCTGTATTATACTCCATTTTTCCTCATGGATGAAGCTTTCTTTTCTAATTAATATAGAGAGTGGCACTACATTTTTCATTTAAAACTGCATCGTCGATCTTCCAAGATCCTACGATCATGTGGTACAGAGAGAACAACTAGGAGTTATATTTGCCATGTCAGTTATTTTACCCAATGAGAACTTGCCACGTACAGAATTCTTTCTTTTATGGCGCTTATATTTGGACCCACTGACGACAGAGAACACATGTCAGCATGTCGCTACTTCCTTATGCATAAAGAATGAGCACCTTGCCATGGCGAAGTGGCGACAATCGTTGATCAGATCCAAAAATGATCGAAAGATATGCTAGAGGGCTTTTTAAGAAGGAATGTGGCGGGCCCAACTCGCTATGTCGCTATAACTATCTCCCTTGCAACTCTTCATAGCGAGGAGACGACAGCCGTTGATCACTTACCAAATCAAAGATGAAGAAGAAACACAAGATCTCCTGATTCATATTTGCTATGTCGCATGGCTTAACAAGAATGCAACTTGTCATAGCGAGGTAGTGAGCTCTGTTGATCCACTTCAAGCTGACGTTCAGGATTTTCTATATATTCAGTCAGATAGGCATTAATGAGAATCGGATCTCTGCATAATTGGCACATGTTAAAATTTATCATAGTGATCTGTCATTCCACATCACCAAAGATCTTGCTGATCTTTTACCAATTTACAAGGCCTCGCTAACTTGCTAATGGTGAAGCACCTAAATTTTTTGATAGCGAGGTAGTGAGCTCAGGAACTTAAAAGGATTCCGTGTCAGAAAATGCAAGGGTTACCCAGCAATCACTTCTATCAATTAAAACTGATTCTGACAATGGTATTTATGACTGGTCATGCCACCTGGTGTAATTATGATACAAGCAAGATGCAATGTCATCATCTGCAGATTTTCACGTGGCCTCGCTACTTCGCTAACGGTGAAGTGCCTAAATTTTTTCATAGCGAGGTGGCAGAACGTCCAGAAAAACCATCATTCCAGCTTTGATGTTAGATATTCTAGTGGGTCCCTATCCCTTTTGGTCAGTAACTTGCAAAGTGTACCTGCACAATAAATCATTTAATAAGAAAATCTCTGATCGCCGCATCTTCACTTTACGGTCCCGCCGCTTAAAATACTCAATACTCGTTATCTCGCTATGCTTAATAAGCATGCAACTTGTCATAGCGAGGTAACACCAACAGTAGATCTAGTCGGATTTGACGCTTGGGACAAATAGGAAGAAAGGTAACCCGGGAGAAAGGAAAAGGAATATGACAGCATATTCATCTCTTTTGAAAATTCAAAATTTCACGCTCGACAATTTATGAATAGAGATGATATAGGGTTTATATGACGATTATTTCTTATGGATGATTTATCCAAAACCCTATGCTTCACTTAGGAATAGAACATTTGACTTTTCTAAAAACTTCTACTACACAAAAAGTCAGACCAACATAACCAATGCTAAACCATCTCTCAAATGAACCCTTCAGAACTAACTCATGTACCATAGCTCAAGATCCATATCCATGAAAGACAAGCATAAATATAATGCAACTAAGAGAAATAATAGGCTATACCTCTCAAGTAGCAAACTGTCGAGTAGACCAAGAGTGGGGAATGAGAATGCTCATCAAGATACCCAAGTCTCCAACCAAGACTCATCTAAGAACAATCTCCTCTCAAGTCCATATCAGGTGTTTGCCCCTCGGACTTCCTACTGAAACCATCAACTGTCCCAACAAATACTTCTCTAATCTAAGAGAAATCAGCGTCACCACCATCTCTAAGTATCCATGAGCACTTGTAACCAATCAATCCATGCCAACTCCAAATGCAACATAGCAATATCATGAAGTATCCAGCTTATGATCAGTGTACTCAATACCAAGAAACTAAACCAAGATCAATGTCAAAGTTCCAACCATGGCCTTAGGAACATAAACATGACAACATGATCTTACTATCTCAACTAAAAGAGATAACATGCTCCATATGAACACACCATAACATGTCACAACTCTAAACGTGTATCAAGAGTATACCATGACATAATAATGAAACCATCCTCACACCAAGGATAGCATGCTAAATAAAAGCATAAACCACGCCTTTACCAAGAACCCTATGAGTCCTCAAGATGCAACCATTTCCACACACCATGAAGAAAACCATCTCCACATACGATGAAGATAACTAAGAACTCCATGAGTCCTCAAGATCTAACCATCTTCAAACACCATGAAGATAACAAGTGCACCATGCAAATGTCAAAGACGCTTCTGCAGCAACAGGATCTAAGACAAACCTCCAACATCTGTAAACACTCAATAAATATATCAATGCCAACAACTCCCACTCAACCATGGTACCAAGTCACCTATGGAATCATAAAATCCATCCTCTCCAAACCAAGAAGATATAAACTAAACCAGGAACTAATCCTGCACTGTCACCCCATCACTATCACAAGCTCCCACTAAACCATGTATCCAAGCTATCCATGACATAATGATGAAAAAAAACCATTTTGT
Source organism: Cupressus sempervirens (assembly GCA_028749045.1). Taxonomy (NCBI): domain Eukaryota; kingdom Viridiplantae; phylum Streptophyta; class Pinopsida; order Cupressales; family Cupressaceae; genus Cupressus; species Cupressus sempervirens. Next base: position 272,040,676 of record CM053789.1, read on the forward strand.
AACCATGAGAATCAACCAAGGCATCAAACCATCAAATAACTCAAAGTGCACATCATGAGCTCCTCAAAAGAAAACCAAATAACCATGATCCTCAACCAAGAAGATATACCACCATAACTGAATAAAAAAAAATCCAAGCTAATGAACATCAAGGATGTACCTGTGTAACCAATCATGTCATGCCAAAATCCATGACACCATGATCACATCCATGAACCGAGCATCTAGCTCTCAATATGTCCAACCTGTCAGCATAGTCAACCACAATCCTCCACCATGACTGTACCTGGTAACAACATATCATCCCTTCTACATGAAAAAAAATAGTAAATCATGTGACTTAGGGCATAGACAACCCAAATCCAAGCCACCAATCTGAATATGCATCAATAATAAAAGATCAATGGGCAAAGACAACCCATAACCAAGCTATAAATGCAACCTGTAAGTATAGACCGCTTACAACACTGCACAACTTCTAGACCTAACAAGTCATCATGCATATCCAAACCAAACATTGATAACCATATCATCATGAGACCAAACTTGAGTATACAATGACATCAAAACTTAAATCTCCAATGCCATAAACTCACAATGTTACCATAGTCAAAATATATCTATAAATTGTTCAGATAAATATATCAATAAATAAATCATGCCAAACCTGCACCAAATTTTAACCAATGTGTAGAGCTCTCCAAGAGCTTTCCGTTGACTACTCGAAGTCCAAAATCTGACTCCGTATGCCCAAGTTATGCCCCAATTCATGCTCAAAATAAATAACATCTGACTTTAGGGCTCTGAAAACCTAACAAAATTTCAAAATCATAGAACCAAACCTACACCATGTTGTAGTGCTTTGAATTAGCTTTCCAACACCTATAAGAACTCTGAAATTCGATATTCGGAGAGAAAGTTATGGCCATTTTACTAAGACAGTCTTTTTACCATTTTCAGTACGATTTTCCATTTTTAATTTTTTTTCAGTGACGAAAATTTCGACGTGATCAAATTTGACGGCCATCATGGGCTGAAACCAAAATACTCTTTCATTTCCTCTGAACATGGCCAAACTAGGGCATATTATATATCAAAATTTATGGAAATGTCGACCTGGATCCAATGGTGAGGTCTGTTTTTACCCAAGAGGTCATTTCTGCATGCTACCCCCCAAAACCCTCATTTTAAATAAAACATCCAAAAAACTCTCTTGTCCAACAATTTCACATGCCCAAATCTTTTAACATCCCATCATAACAGCAAACCCAAAACCCTTAGATCTGCAATAAATCATTCATATATCTTGCCCTTTTCTTTTATCCTCTCATGCATTCCCATGGATTCAATCTAGGGTTACAATAATAAAACCATAGCTCTGATACCACTTGTAAGGAAACTTGGCAATAAAGAATATAACCGTTTCCACATAACCCATAATAGATCTGAAATAAATACGAAATTAAAATCCACATGCAAGAGAATAGACAACATACCCATAAAATGTGACACAAGATATACCCTGGGAAACTCTCATTGAGGGAAAAAACCTAGCCTCCAAAAGCATCCATCATCATGTATTATTCAGCAAATATACCATTTCCATACAACCATGGAAGCCTTCATGGCCATAGCCACAACCGAGAAAACTATGTGAATAAGCATGAATCCACACATCCCATGCCATGCTTTCAACCTTCACAAATGCTCCCTTGGCTAACCTGTCAAGCCTTGTCCCGCTCGACTCTTGCCTTTTGTCTTCTCCTTGTCACTCTCTCTCTCTCTCTATACAACTACCCTTGTGGCTGCTTATATAGTAGCAAGTCCCACAAAACCACCAAGTGGTATTACATAAACCATGTGCTAAAACCATGTGCTACCTAACCCACTGACCCCACATTTAATATTGGGCATTTAATTCTTTTTCCCAATATTAAATAATATTATCACAATGTTACAATACAACTCATCAAGAATATTCCATGGAAATCTTTACATGTTGCACGTCCATCTAGGCACAACATTACATAGTAAAATAAAATAATAAAATAACAATATTATGCAATGTGTGCAACACCCATTATCTCAACACACACAACTTCATAGCTTATAAGGAAAGATGCAATCTATCCATAGGTTTGTTTCTAACCTAGGAGATTGTACTATCTCTTTCACTTCCTTTCTTAAAAAAAATTCTAATTTCTATTGGAATGAATATCATAATCTCTCATTTGAACAATTCAAGATTTATCTCACTAGTCCTCCTGTCTTGCAGTCAATTCAACCATTCTTTCTTAACACTTCTATAGGATCAAGATGGTAAGGAACATCATATTTATTACATAAGTTGTACATTCATTGATTATGAAACACATTACACTAAAATTGAGAAATAATATTTTTATATAATTTTTTCTTGTCAAAAACTTGAACTTACCTCCTTAACATAGAAGTTAATGTTTATGTGAATTTTGATCCTTTAAAGAATCTATTTATTTATTTGGATGACTTGCTAAATGGGCCATGCTCTTCAGAAAGTTTGATTTAAAGTTCATTTCTCATAAATCTATTAAAAGGAAAGCCTCAAATAATCACTTATGTAAGGATTCTTCTCCAACTTCAACAATATAATCGTTTGAGTTTCTTGATGATTTCATTTTACCTATTGTTATAGATGAAACATTGGAATTATACTTCAATGGATCTAGATATAAACTAGATCTAGAGTTGGTATCAAACCCATGTGTTATAAAATAACAAGTTTGTCTAAAAAAATTATATTCAAAGATTTGTAAAAGTCCCACCGACAAACCCTCTTTGATAAAGAGAATCTTGCTCTTAGTCAGTTGAAAGATACTAAATGACTAGGTAATTAGTTTTTATTCAATTACTTTTCTAAGAGAAAGAAGAATACATGTATTAAGTCATTTAAATGACAAGAATTTTAAAAGGATTGGACACTCTATGTGTTGGTTAAGTGTTAATGGTTGTTTTATCAATATCCATGTTCAAAATTTAGCTTTACAATAAGAAAATGAGGTCTTCAATTTTTTGTCTCATTGTTCACACTAAAACATTAATTTTTTGTGGCATAGAAGAGGAGAATACTATTTTGAGATTCAAACTCATTCTTTGTTTGCATAATCACACATTTAGAAATTCAAAAAAAAAAAATTATAATGAACCCAAGGACATCTCTTTGCATCTACCTAAGAAATTATGTAACTTTCTAGGGAGAACTATCAATGATAACATGAATATTTTGAATAAAAATAGACAAGAATGATCCAAAAAAGGCCAATCATATTTTTCTTGATTGCAAAAACTAGTTTGGATAAGAGAGAAAGGGTAGACAATTTTGATATTGTACTTGTATTTTCTATAGTTGGGTGATCTAATTTTAGGATCTAGTCAATAGTTGCCAAGTGAAATTGCATAATTTAGGTGTACACATATTTAATGCCTAATGTATAACTAAAAGACATAATATATTAAAATAACATCAACAATAGAAAGGGAGAAAAGAGAACCAAATTGATTATGGATCTCATCTTATCTAATTGGACTACATTTTTAGGTGTAGCTCAACTAAATGACCAATGTATTCATAACACTCCAAAGGTTTCTTTAGAACCTCATCTATTCCATCCACAAATTCATGATAGAAAAACATCACTCAAACCACCTTGGATACTAATGAGGCCAATTTAAGGCCTATTTGGTTCATGTTTTTTAATATCTTTTTATGGCTAAGACCATGAAACTTTATGAGATTTTGATGGACTTGTTTAGACTGCCTATGTTTATACTGCTATATGTGTGTGCACTTTGATATTTCTAAGATTAAATGAATATGGTGTACATATATGTTATATAGTTACATGGAATAAAATATTGTATCTTTCTATCTTGCATTGATTGGGTGGTTCTTCTTGTCACCATGTGATAAGAAAAAAGCTAATATAAGAAAAACTTATTATGAATTTTATCTTGGATATGTATTGTAATTGTTTCATGTGCACAATAATCTTTTGTCGAGAAATCGTGAGTTAGCAAGGGAAGGAAAAGTTAACATAAGAATAAATTAATGATAAGAAGTTGGTTGACTGTTTTGGCCTTATAATGCTTCCATGACTTTTCAATTATCAGTGGTTAGCATTGTGGGCTGAATCAAAGATGTTATCAACCATTATAGAGTAAATCTAGATTTCATGAACTCTTGAATTCATGTGCAATTGAATGTAACCTACTCATGTACTAAATGATGTTTTTTTGTATCTTCAATATCATCATATCCATGATGTTGGAGGATCCTAGATTTAGGGAGTTCTATTTTGTTGTAATGTTATAAATAAGTTGGAGTTTAGATTCTTGAGATAGTTATTTTTTGTGTGGACTTCTCTTGTAATCAAATAGTAGTGATCAATACAACTATGTTTCTATATTATGTACCTATGTTTTACTCATGAATGAAATGATTATTACAGTTCTTAACCTTTGAGTTGTAATTCATTCATTCTTTTATTGGGGCCCACACAGGAGGTAAACTTAGTTCATAGCTAGGTAGCAATCAGTTTTTTGGTTTCAATAGAAATATTCAAAACTATTTTGCTCCTGCAGCCATATGGTAACATAGTTGTTGGTTGATTCTTGTAGTATACACAAATATGTTAGTTTCCTATTTGTAGTAGTGCTAGGTTAGATTGCTATTTCATTTCTTAGTTTAGTATTTTGTTCGTCATTTGAGTTGCATAGTTATGATGACAATTAAGATGGGTTAGAGCATACACTTTGTGGGAATCATTTCAAGTTTACATCCCTAGTCAATAACTTAATAAGCCCAATATGTTATTCTAGTATGATATTTGACATTGTTGAACAATACATAATCATTATACTGACCAACCATTTTTGGCATCATAGTTAGGGATGGTGTCAATCGATCTAGTCCTAGAGTCATTGCCTTAGTTTAGTTTGTACATTTTAATTTTTTTAATTTTTTTTTGTATGCCTAGAAGAAGATGTCATCTTTTGAGATTCTTTCCTCAAAAAACCTAAATTGCACTACAAGATATCTTTAATCTTGAACTTGAGCAACCCCAAATTAAGAATGAAGAACAAGAAGAATTGTTTGAAAATCCATTTGTTAATACATAAGAATAACCACCTCCACCATCTAAAGAAGCATTGCATTTGAATGATCTTTTTTTTGAACATGAGTATCAGGGAAATCTATTAACTCTTGTTGTTTATCAGCCACAACAACTAGTTCCATGACCAAGGATGGTTTAAGCTACTTTTCCTTTCTGCATCCCCGATTTGCATGACAACAATACTCTAAAACATATACCTACCTCTATACTCCCCAAATTTTATGGCCTGATCAGTGAAGACCTTGAAACCTTCCTTTTTGAATTTGAAATCCTCTATAGGCATTATGATTATACAATAGATGCCCATAAGATGAAATTGTTTTGACCTACTCTTGAAGAGGTCTCTCCAACATGGTTCATGGGATTAGGTGCCAATGTTGTAAGAGATTGGGATGCAATGAAGAATATATTTCTCACTAAATATAAGGAGTATTGTAGGGGTCATGATATCAAGGTTTATGTTTAACACATAGCAAAATACCCAACATCAATTGAATGAAGACTAACAAAAAAATCTTTCTCTAAAAGGTGTATACGATGAAAGTATAGATTCTTTAGACCTTATGGTAGGAGGAGACATTACACAGAGGAATCAGGATGATATACAAAGTATATGTTTGAATTACACAATAGCTACTAGTTTAAAACAATTGGTTAATTGTGTATTGTCTTTAATGTTACACAACATGTCATATCTTTACTAGTCAATATATACCAAGCTCACTCAGGTGATGAAGACAATTTCTTGTGTTTGTTAAGCATTCTAGAGTTTTCCAAGTTCAGAAGATAGTGTCTACCAAGTTCACTCAGGTGGCAAAGAAAAGTATATAGAAGATTGAGTGTTAATCGAGGTCAATTGATTAATGAAGGAAAAGTTGGATGGAACTAGTGTTTACCGTGCTCACTCAGTTACCAAAGGAACTTTTTGAAATCAAGTGTTAACTGAGTTCACTTGGTTAACATAGGAAAATCATTTCTAAGTTAGTGTCTACTATGCAAGGTTGGTTAATGAAGGATTTTCTTGTTTTGACATATTGGGCTCAATAGATTTTTTTGTTGGTTCTAACCTATTGAGGTAATGAATAATATTAATTATTTTAAGTTGTATTCAAGCCAACTTGATAATGCATAAGGTATAAATATAAGGTCAAGTTGAGGATTAAAAGTGTAGAAGTGAATAGAAGATTTGAAGATGCTTAGAAGAAGTAAATTAGAAGGATAAGCATAATATCCTTGTTGAGCTACAAAGATACATTCAATCAGAAAGGATTAGGTATACAAGTCAAAATTGAGATCTACAATCAGCAATTTGGTTGTATCAAAAATTAGGTCATCTCATTGGTACTCTCTAACCATTGTAGCAGTGATCTAATGTAATGCCCCGCCTGAAGATCCTTGGAAACAAGGATTCAAATCAAGCCAAGATATTTTTTTTTTTACAAGTATGAATGCACAAGACAACATCATACAGGGATCACAAAGATCACAATGGAAGACTTCAACACAATCCTGACAACCAACGAATCTCCGAATGCCACTACCCAAGTGACACACCCAAACAAAACCCAGCAACCACCACAACAAGATGAGGGCACAAGAAATGACCACTCATCAACAAAACACCAAGCTGAGGTAAAATGTAGAATCTCAAAATTTGGCTAAGCCTAAAATCCTGAAGCCCTGAAAATTCGCTAAGTCTGGATTTCTGAAGCCCTGAAATTTCCTAGAATCCATAACTTATCTCCAAGAGGTCTAAAACCTATCTCAAATGATTTGTCGCATATATTAAAGTATATCTTAAGTATAAGGAATTAAATATATGTCAACTTATACTTAAGATATATTTTAAACCCCGAAGGACTACAACAGAAACCCAAAAATTGAATTTCAAAAGAAACCTCCTAAATTCAAAATGCAACAACATAGGCTTGAAGAATGCCTAAAAGGGTATCCAAAACCACTCTACAAAAGATTGGATCACGAAGAAAAGTGCTCGCTAATGGCACGCATAGGTTTTTCACAAAAACCGTGCGACACTTTTTACCAAGGGAGGGCGACACTTCTCCCTTACTACGTGTGACACTTCTCAAGAAGGCGTTCGATACTGGAAGAGTATTGCGTGACATTTCTCATAAAGTTGTGCAACACTCTTCTAGTGTCATATGAAATTTCTCCAGTAATGCATGCGACAATTTATAGTATCGTACAACATTCTTTCTATGGGTGTGCGATACTTTATCAGTGTCGCACAATGCTCAACAAATGTCGCCTATAGAAAGTAAAAACACTTCCAGAACTCAAAAATAGGGAAAAATTGACAAAAAAACCTCTACACCGGGGAGTACCAGATCCACGAAGGCTCGAGGAATGAACACTCGAGCGCAAGAACAACACAAAAAGGAGAACAAATATCCATCTATAGTATAACTGCAAAGAACATACTGAAATAAACATCGTAGAGAACAAAAGAAACATTGCAATGTACATAATTACATCTCAGGAACAAAACAACCAGACTAAGTACGCAATTCCTCCCAACCATCAATAGCATCATAAGACCATCGTGGGTCCTAGCCATCCCCCGTGCGTAACATCTCAAGCCACCGACCAAATCGTCGGTACTGTCGTAATAGGGATGTCACTACTAAAACATGCAACAATATAACCACAAGGAAATATAACATGCTAGTGATGACACATAAGATAATCCTATAGTAGATAACATCACCTATCACATGGTAAATAGCAGTAAGCAATAGATATACTACTAAATCAAATAACATCATCTAATCATATGCTAAACATCATGATAAGGGAATGCACCAAATAAAATAAAATCATCTAAAAATGATATACAAGCATCCCAATGAAAGCATAAATCACAAGAAAGCATACTCTGATACCCAAAGTACCAAGTGAAGACATCCAGCAACGTTCGCACTAGGACTAAAGATCGTCTCTGTACACTAATCCATAGTAGTGGTAAAGGTAGCTACGCCTCCCAACCAAATGGCACCCATAGGTCCACACCCGTCATGCCGATGGAGATAATGATCCAACCACAAACACACATAAAACACAACATCCATGGCTAACACTCATGCCAGACAGTATGATGGCTGCAACCAAGAACCTAAGACAATGCAAGGAGTAAAGGTCCTGGTTAGACACTTAATAGGCTACTATGTAGGGACTAACATCCTAGAGAGTCGCTTGGCATCAAAAATCCCAAGCTCAGATCGTGTGTCCTCAAACTTAAATGGGTGCTCACACATTGTGTCCTCGAACTTAATCGGGTGCTCACACATTTTACTTATCTTAAGTTTTATTAACAATCAAAAAATTTATTTAGTTATCACTTATATAAAGCTTCCTCTGCCAACCCATGACGCCATGATCGTCGGGCTGTGAGATAGAAGCCCCCTCCAGATGCTACCCTACCCTACCCATGCTCATCCTATGACAAGTGCCCATGGGCATGCATACTCCCATCTTAACCCCAATGATCATAACTTTCGGCAAATCCATGAAAGATCAAGCCTCACAAGTCACCCAACAAATGTATGCGTATGTACTTGTGTGTGGCGCACCACCATCATAAAGATCATAACACAAGGATAGGAATGAGAACATAATGCAAAGAAAACACCCAACTGAAAGCAACACAGGAGGGACGAATTCTACATGAATCCCAAAGCCAATAAAATCATACATCAAGAAATCACTCAACCGGCCTCAATCCAAGAGTATGGATTCTACACGAATCCAAATGTTATAACAAGACCAAACATGGTGAACTCACTCAACCGGCCTCAATCCAAGAGTATGAATTCTACATGAATCTTGGCATTCACAAAACAAAAGCAAAGGTCCAACAAAAACATAACAAGTATAAAATCACTCAACTGAACATAATGTTGGGTGTACGGATGCAACATGCATCCCAATGTAACATAAAAGTGCAAAAGTGGTCTGACTGATATCCAAATGGATCATCAAGGTCCATGACCCACATTGTGCCAAGAAAATCTAAGAAAATAGGGTGGCACACAAAACAAGGTAAAAACCCCAAAAAATTGGAAAACTTCAAAATTAAAACCCATTTGGCCTTTGGGTTCAAAAACCCCAAAAATCCAAAAATAAATGGAATCAGACAACGTATGCAAAAATGGCAAGCATAACAGCGTAAAATTCCAAACCCTCATCCCAAAAAGTAGGGAAATGTTCATACCCACCCAACCGGGTAGAACTAGCATACAGAAATGGAGGGGAACACTAGTTCTCAGCCTCCAAACAAATGGCTAGCAGAAACAGAAGCAAAAACAATAAAACAGGAAAGCCCTACCTCATAGCCAAAAGGGCAAAATGGAATCTAAACCATAAAATAAATATCTCGCAGAAGTAGCTGAAATCACTGCAATCCAAGGTTTCCTCGAGCTGGATCCAACGAGCACAACCTCGCGACGATCCCATGCTTGTAGCTCCCACAACGAACAAAACAGTAAATCCTCATGAAGAGGATTTTGGGTTTTACTCTCCAACTTTCCAATTTTGAAAGTGAGAAGTGAGGAATTAAATTCCTTTTTGGATACTTATTCATTTTTCAGGTGAATAATCAATTAGGGCATTTAACTAGCCAATCCAGTTAAACCCCGAATCGACCCAAACGAAAATAGGCTATTCCTATAAATAAGAATTCATCTATGGCAAAGCTGCCAGAAATATAAAATAAAACAATTAAAAAGCCCGAAAACCCAAAAACACATAAATTTCCTAAACAACTTTCGCGACAAAGTGAAACTCTAAATGCACAGACACGTTTACTTGTCTAATCACATAATGCAAACGAGTTCAAATTTAATAATCACCAAAAGGTTTAAATTAAACATTTAATTAAGGATACGTCGACCATACAAGGACGACATTGGTATAATATGAATGGCTGAATTCACTAACTCCATGTGCCATTGCTAGGGATATAAATCATGCACACTAAACAACACAACCAAGTGCAATTGTATATAATAATATAGCCGAAGCAATAATGCGTTAAATCACATAATTTAACCATTTATTTAATTAGATTAAAATAATCTATTTACATCACTCGCATTCACATAAAGCATAGCAACGCAGGAATGAAGTAAATAACCATAGCATTAAATCCATCACACAACATAATAAGAGATATGTCCAAATACCAGATAACATCACAAAACACACTGTCATCTCAAAATGGCATCATCATGCAATATGATTAACTGAACAACATAGTAGTCTAAAATCCATGATACTGGAATCAAAGTGTAGCATTTGACCCTCAGGTCATCTCAAATGTAAACATAACATGAGTGACAAATATCTCTCTAATAAAAAATATAACAAGGTAAATGCCTCAGCACATAACCCAATAAATCAACATGGACAATCCATTTCTAATCATTAATGCATTTAATAAAGATTGATTACTCTTCATTAAAAAGGCATTTAAAACACATAAGAAAACACAGTCATAAACATGACTAACCACTGCTACAAGAACCTAGTCCAGTGTAGCATGGTAAAAGAACATAGTGCAATCTTTGCACACATCTCAGGGTAATCATGGAACAACCTCATGATACCACATCAATCCTGGTAACCACTGGCACAAACCTTAGTGAACCAAAAATCACATCATAATCTCATAGATCAATCAAAAGCATAAACAAAGCAACTAATACATAAACATAAATCCAAACACCTCAATGGTGTAGACCACTCAATGTCACAATCATGATCCATCATAACAAAAGATCATCAAGGTCGTATCCATCAGGACAACTTACAAAAGTCAAATGGGAGAGGCACTACATCATCCCCCCCAAAGACTAGGCTTACTCCTGGAAGCCTGCAATCCAAGAAAAGAAATCAAAACACTCAAGAACCAAAATCAAAAGCGAGCAATAGGAATGACTCAACAACTCTCTACAAGTCAAACCCAAATCACTAAAACATTCTCAAACCATCACGTTAACCCCCAAAGAGTTTAACCACAAGAGAATGGGTGTCACACAGACACAAGGTCCTCCAAAAAGGAGCCTTCTATGCACTAAGAAAAAACCATATAGTCATAAAGTCAACAACACAAGGTAAGGAACAAGCCCCTCTACCTCATCTACAGGTGCCCAACAAAACATGCACCTACCAAGAGACCGCAAAACCAAGTCAAAACACTAAGCACTTCCAACAAAAGTTGGAATCATGGGGAATAACCATCCCAAATTTCCCAAGAATACTATCATATCACACATGATCATTTTGGAATCCACGTAAACTCACCCTTAGAATAAAGAGGATGAAATTTTACCAACAAAAGGACACACTCCAAAAGACTACTCACCACCAAGCGTAGGAGTACGATGCCTCACCATGGCACAAAAACTCAACTACCACTGGAAACTAGGGTAATAAAACCCAATGAGACAAGATATCACCTTTCCATAAGGTTCAAAGACTTTCGTCAGTGGACACAATCATCAAATTTTTTCATACCAACTCATGCAATGGTAACATGTGTCCAACGATACCATGTCCCTCTAGCACATGCTAGGAAAACTACACCCAAACTACCGCTAAACTCAATCTCTAGCCTCAAGTCAACAGTTAAAGAGAAAACTTGACCGAGACAATCCACATGAAGATATAAGCTTAGGGAGAAGGATACTACAGAGTATAGGACTGAGAAGGAGTTTCTCTCAACCTCTTTAAAAAATCAGCCCAAGATGCATTAGGGAACTCACAATTTCCCCCAGCCATCAACATACTCACAAGAGAACACTAATTGAGCTAGTGGCATAACCACACTAGCCTACTCTCTCAAGAGAGAAAGAATATGGAGATTTTCCAAGTTCAACATCTAGAAAGGAGAATGTAGACTCATCAAAGAACTGAGTCACTCCCAAACGACAAGGCAACATCATCCTCAACCAAGGAACACTCAAAAACCACACTACACCTCACAAGGGTGGGTCAGTGCAATAGGAAATACAAAAACCCAAGCATTGACTCCAACAAGTACCTAGTAGATTATGAAGACAAGATAACTCTTCTGTTATGAATAACATGAGGAGTTAAACTTCTCCAATGGCCATAAATACGATATATCATGATTGAATTGGCCTCTACTCGAAAAGGTACTTAGAACATTGATCAACAACTCCAAAAGCCATAGCCTTCACATCTGGACTCTAATTGAATCCATTTGAAAAGCGTTGAAAAGATATTGACAAGGACTACAACATGAAAAAGCTAAGAGGGACCTCAGACCTATGATCTGAGACACCACTCAAGACAAAACGACAAAGGCAAAAACAACAGTCTTGGCCACCAAGACAAGCAAGGAACGAAATGTCCAAATCCACACAAGAGCACACATAAGACATGGAATGAAAGGTAATACACACATTGAAACCATCATTACTTTTCTTTCATAAACTCATTAATTAAGCATAACATAAGCACTAATGCATAATCAACTGAAAAATTTTCAAGCAAGGGTCCAAGAGTCACTATAGTACAAGTACATACCTTTCAATTTCTTTCAAAAATAACATTAAGTTTAATCGCCATTTAAACCATTCAGTTACAATAAAAAATTTAGAGCTAAAAAAGACACACTAGCATGTTCTCCATGATATTATCCCTTGAACGTACTACCAGAGGTTCAAGATGAACATGATAGAGTCACAACACACAACTGGGCAGCAATGAAACACATCTAGAATAGTCATCATGAAACATAATCAAAAAGCCCAAGTGGGGGAACTGCCAATTCCAATAGTAAGTACTAAAAAGAGCTCATTTCAACAATAAGTCAAATGTGACAACTACCAAGAAGAGAGCGATAGATAAAATTTGATGACTACTCCAAGAGAGGAAAATACTAAAAACCAATGCTAGCCCAACAACATGAGGAAAGTACCTCCAACCCAATAAAATAAGGCATCAAACAAATCACATTATAGGTGATGACTGAGTACAGTCACACAACAGGGATAAATCACCACACAATGCTAAGGAATACATCATCCTAGCATCGTTAGAGAACACACTCACACACATCAAATAGTATACCATTAGTAACCTCATGCATATGCAGACAACAATAATTTCCATGCAATGCAACATTTAAATATTCATCAAATTAATACAGTTCTACATAAGCTTAAGAAATAATTAGATTGGGGACTTAAGTCATTTACCCAAGGATATAATGCAAACCTATTACTTTGCAGTGATTCACAATAAACACTCATTTTCAATGAAAGGAACCTGTCATGCCCAAAAACATGTAGGCAAAAACACACACAAATTTTTTTTTAATTTTTTTTTTAGAAACAATAATTACCCATGTCCTAAGTTGGAAATGGTTTGATAAAAGTCTTAGTACAGTATCTGTACATTACGTTTTAAGATTATACACATGAGGACGATTACATCGTTAAGATTTTGAAAACTATTGTTATAAGATTGATATCGATAAACTTATGTTCTTACATATCTTATACAACATTAGTAAAAGATATTTAAATAATGATGTAGATGACTACAAAATTTAGTCTAAGGAAACAACTAAACAAATAATATTGACATTAACACTTATTTTAAATAGACAATATCCTTAAAACAAAAGCCAAATTGTACTCAACTTCATACTTACGTTAATACCAAAACTGATTACATTTAGTTTTTAATTAAAAGGAATCAAGTCTAAATTAACGATTATATCGATAATATCTAACAATTGAATAAATAAATAAATAAAAAACGAACCTGGCTTACACCTAAATTTTAATTTAAGACTAATTCATTTCTTATTATAACCACTACTTAATTAACATTATCTCTATTATTGATTTTAAAATTATAAAAAGGAACTTTCTAAATTTAATACTTTTTTTTTTTTTAAAGCAACCCAACTAATCTATATCAAGTTATACATATATATATAAAAGAAATCCTAACTAATTTAAAATCTTAAACTATATTTCATTTACTATTAATTGTTACTAAACTAACTTAAAAATAACCTAATTAACTACTAAACACAAACTAATACAATAATAAATAAATAAAACAAATCTAACTATCTTAAACTACAGAATATACATATATATTTTTTTTGAAATTTTAATAAACGAAATTAACCAACTAAAAGATTAATTCTAAGACTAGCAAATCTAAACCTAAAACTAATTCTAACTAACATAAAATTAAAGCAAATAACTCTATTAAACCACTAATAAATCTAACCTATACTATCACTAACCCCTACTCTATCTTAACCTACCCTACACCCCCCTACACCCCCTATGCCAAGTGGCATGACAAGACCCCACTTGCCAAAGGTCTGCGTGCTACCCAAGGGCCTGTGCACGCAGACCTGATCATACCCTTGTCCCACGCTTCAAACCAAGCACAGACCAAACTTGGGTAAAAAGAAAACACACGCGATCCAAGGATAACAAAAAGTGGGGAGAAAGCAACCAATGAAAATGTCTTTCCCTCCAAGATGAGCGCCCAACTTGGTGAGGGTGATGGGGATGGGACAGGGTGATAGGGTGACGTCACCCTCCCATCAAGACAAAAAGACTTGCCAAACAAATTTGCACTCATAAATATTTATGAGCAAGTTAAAGTGGTGCTTCCCCAAGGTCAGAGAAGTGACAACATAGTGCAAGGTACACATGGAAGACTTTAAAGGATCATGGCGTCAGATCAAAGTCTTCTCAACAAGATTTGTCCCCCTCCCAAAACATTTTCCTCCATGAAAATGTAAGGTGAGCGCTCAAACAAAGAAAATGGGAGAACACAAAAGATAATGGGGACTGCTGAAATCATTCCCCATGACTTGTTCAAGAGTCTAATTAAAAAAAAACCCCTAAGAAATCCTAGCAAGAGATATGACACCCAAGAAGGATGGTAAACATTGATGGCGAAAAGTTTTATAGGCAAGAGTATAAGTTAAGAAGATAGCCCTCTAGGATATCCTAGTAAATTGCTCATAACTAATTTAGATATTATGCAAATTGGAAATATATTTTTTATATTTTTATTTTCTTAAAGAAACCAAAAAGAATATTCTCTGTTCCACTAAAGGAATAAATTATTTCTCCATGCAATTTCCAGCATCCTATAGGTGGGTAATTGATAATTTGTCTTCTCTCACTCTCTTGAAACTCAATGTATATTTCTTTGCAACTATTTTATAACAATAGGTGTATGCTTTCTCTTATGAATTTTTGATTTATTATTTCCATGAACCTCAAATGACCATGCATTTCAATGAAATCACATTACATGAAATAACCATCTACGTATTCATTTAACTATCTAATAAAACTGATGGATCAACATTGGAACAACATAATGACTAAACTAGTCTTAAGGAAATTGAGAAAATAAGAGATCAAAATGGTAATGATCCATTCCTTTTGAAAGGAGTATCAAAATACACAAAGTTATTTCTCTATCATGTTTCAATTTTAGCTTGGATCTCTTGACATAATTCTTCCTACATGTTCTTGCAAATTTATTTTCAAAACAATCAACCATGAACTAAATCATTTCAAACTTGATAAAGACACCATACATTTACATGGATTAGCAACATCTCTCTCTACAATCCATATGAATAGAGGCATCACCACACATCACAAATTGGATAATGTATAATGAACATCATTGTTGCATCTTATCTTTGATACACATTCATATGACAACATAGGATACAAAAATTTTAAGAGAAGTAAATTTACTCAATCACTTATTTTATTATCAACCTGATTCAAGGCTCAGCTGAGAAAGAATCAAGAAGAAAACCCAGCTTCGTTGCCATATATAACAAGGTTAAAAAAAAAACAATTTACAATAGGATCTCAATCCCAATTTTCAATAATTTCATCAAATTTTCTTCATGATCCAAATCAGGGAGTTTGTAATGTCTTCTAAATCTCATATCAAGAACCATGGAAGAAACCAATAACTGATTGGGTGACAACCAAGCAGAACCCAAAAGAACATCAAGCATGCATAATCATACATGGTTTACACAATAAGATTCACAATGAATCAAGACTAGGGAGAGGTGGATTCTTCCAACTGGAGAAGTCAAGCACAACACCAATTCAGATGCCCAATCGGGGCCAATAACCAAGAACTTTCGTTCTTCCATTTAAACTTGCCATACTCATACCAGGCTTGTGCTGACGGGTAGGGGCCCATAACACCCTACCCTTTATCCCTCTTCTCATCCTGAGAAGAGACTCTACACAGGTTGGAGTCCAACTAAATAGACCTCTCCCAAAATTGGTCACTTCTGCCCTCTCCTAGGGTGAGTAATACCAAAACACCCATGCAAGGAAACTCAAAATTTCAAACATAAACAAGAAAGGAAAACAACCAAAATAACAAGGTTTACAAAACTTCCCAACATACCCACAACCATACAATAGTAAAACAATAACAAGGTAACAAGAACATGAAACCAATCATAAACATTGAATAAGGGAAAATGAGAGTTTCCTACCTTCACAAAGAGGTAATGGCAATGAACCAATTTGAGTAGAGTATCCCTACTTCCTTCAAGCTTCAAGAAATCCTCTCTAAAATTAGAGATTGGGTAACCAAACCACTAAACAAAGGAAGGCCTCTAATAAGCCTCCAACTCAACCACCCAAAAAGAGCAATAACTATCTCCACCCACTTAGCCACTCTAGAAACTCCTAACACAACCTACACCATGGTTAAACCCTAAAAAGGAGGTGGGGTAAGACAACTCATGACAACCACTTGCAATTTTTTCACAAAGGAAAAAAGGGACTTTTTGAGTGCCCTCAAAAGTCAAAGCTAGGGGCTTAGGGCTTGGAAAAGACCCCTAACCCACACCCATACCCTTAGGTTAGAATAAAAACATGTTAAAGGCCTTAGGAAAGAGGTTAAGAGACAAAATAAAATCTAGGAATAAAATAGGTCCATCTAACAACTCTAACTAGCAAATTAAGAACGTAAACATTTTATGAGTGTCAAGCGACACTGAAAGAGCATAATTATGGACAATAGGGTTTCCAAATTTTAGTACATAAAGATAAGTTTTGTTCCTTCGTAGGGTTTCTCGGCTAAATATCTGCACACTCATTGCACACATCAGTAGTCCTAAAAATCACATGTATATAAACGTATATGTATCAAAAAATTTCATAAATTAAAACATGCATCAAATAAGAGTTTCTTCATCCTACATAATTCTTAACCATTGAAATATCTTGAATCAAATCTCAATTTTACTGATTTCGTCAACATACATATACAAGATCATTAAATGACAATCATCAAATATATCTGGAAATAACATCACACAACATGAAATAATAAAATATGTTCTAAGCATCAGATAATGTCTCGACATCTCGAGTCGCGGATAACAAAAATAGTAGTAATGTATCACTATGCTACGATGGGTCGGGGTGAGGCCTCATAGAACCATTTCATCATTATAACAACAAAATAAAGAATCACAAATAAGATTCATTCATCAACTTACAATCAGGAGAAAATAGGAAAACAATGCACCTAACCCCACAAGGAGAAACAAGAAGATGAACACAAGGCCAACACATGGACACCAATCAGTGGTTCCATCCAAAAAGGGTCACACAAGAAACCAACCAAACAAGGCACATCGATATTGCTAACTAAACCAGGAAGACCCACTTCCTTCTCCACACACTACTCTAGTTGCATCTACTGGACAAGAAAATCCATCACGAGTAGATACCAAAGCAACAAGATCACAAGTTCTCACCAAGACACTCGCACTCAACCAATGCAGCAATAACTACAAGGGCAACATAACATAGAGATCCCAATGTTTGAACATGGGCTCTGATACCAAAAGTAATGCCTCGCCCGGAGATCCTTGGAAACAAGGATTCAAATCAATCCAAGATATATTTTTTTTTACAAGTATGAATGCACAAGACAACATCATACAAGGATCACAAAGATCACAATGGAAGACTTCAACACAATCCCGACAACCAATGAATCTTCAAACGCCACTACCCAACTGACATGCCCAAAAAAAAGTGAGAAACCACCACAACAAGATGAGGGCACAAGAAATGACCACTCATCAACAAAACACCAAGTTGGGGTAAAATGCAGAATCCCAAAATTTGGCTAAGCCTGAAATCCTGAAGCCCTGAAAATTGGCTAAGTCTAGATTTCTGAAGCCTTGAAATTTCCTAGAATCCATAACTTATCTCTGAGAGGTCTAAAACCTATCTCAAATGATTTGTCGCATATATTAAAATATATCTCTTAAACAATATATTTTAAACTCTGAAGGACTACAACAGAAACCCAAAAATAGAATTTCAAAAGAAACCTCCTGAATTCAAAATGCAACAACATAGGCTCGAAGAATGCCCAAAAGGGTATCCAAAACAACTCTCAAAAAGATCAAATCATGAAGAAAAGTGCCCGCTGATGGCATGCACAGGTTTTTCACAAAAACTGTGCAACACTTTTTACTAAGGGAGTGCGACACTTCTCCCTTACTGCATGTGACACTTCTCAAGAAGTCGTGCGATACTGGAAAAGTATCGCCCAACATTTCTCATAAAGTCATGCAACACTCTTCCAGTGTCGTACGACATTTCTCCAGTAATGCATGTGACACTTTATAGTATCGTACGACATTCTTTCTATGGGCGTGCGATACTTTATCAGTGTCATGCAATGCTCAACAAATGTCGCCCATAGAAATTAAAAACACTTCCAAAACTCAAAAATGGGGAAAAACTGACAAAAAAACCTCCACACCGAGGAGTACCAAATCCATGAAGGCTTGAGGAATGAACACTCGAGTGCAAGAACAACACAGAAAGGAGAACATCTATCCATCTATATCATAACCGCAAAGAACGTACTAAAATAATCATCGTAGAGAAAAAAAGCAACATCGCAATGTACATAATTACATCTCAGGAACAAAACAACCAAACTAAGTACGCAGTTCCTCCCAACTGTCAATAGCATCATAAGACCATCGTGGGTCCTAGCCATCCCCCGCGCGTAACATCCCAAGCCACTAACCAAATCATCGGTACTATCGTAATAGGGATGTCACTACTAAAACATGCAACATTATAAGCACAAGGAAATCTAACATGCAAGTGATAATGCATAAGATAATCCTACAGTAGATAACATAAACTATCACATGCTAAATAGCAGTAAGGAATAGATATACTACTAAATCAAATAACATCATCTAATCATATGCTAAACATCATGATAAGGGAATGTTCCAAATAAAATAACATCATCTAAAAATGATATACAAGCATCCCATTGAAAGCATAAATCACAAGAAAGCATACTCTGATACTCGAAGTACCAAGTGAAGACATCCAAAAATGGTCACACTAGGACAAAAGATTGTCTCTATACACCGATCCCTAGCAATGGTAAAGGTAGCTACGCCTCCCAACCACATGGCACCCGTAGGTCCACACCCACCGTGCCAATGGAGATAATGATCCAAGCAAAAATACACATAAAACAAAACATCAATGGCTAACACTCACGCCAGACAGTATGATGGTTGCAACCAAGAACCAATGACAATGCAAGGAGTAAAGGTCCTGGTCAGACACTCAATAGGCTACTATGTAGGGACTAAAATCCTGGAGAGTTGCTTGGCATCAAAAATCCCAAGCTCGGATCATGTGTCCTCAAACTTAAACGGCTGCTCACACATTGTGTCCTCAAACTTAATCGGGTGCTCACACATTTTACTTATCTTAAGTTTTATTAACAATCACACATTTTATTTAGTTATCACTTATATAAAGCTTCCTTTGCCAACCAATGACACCATGATCGTCAAGCTATGAGATAGAAGCCCCCTCTAGATGCTACCCTACTCTACCCATGCTCATCCTATGACAAGTGCCCATGGGCATTCATACTCCCATCCCAACCCCAATGATCATAACTTTTGGCAAATCCACGAAAGATCGAGCCTCGCAAGTCACCCAACAAATGTACGTGCACATACTCGTGTGTGGCACACCACTATCATGAAGATCATAACACAAGGATAGGAATGAGAACATAATGCAAAGAAAACACCCAACTGAAAGCAATACGAGAAGGACGGACTCTACATGAATCCCAAAGCCAATAAAATCATACATCAAGAAATTGCTCAACCAGTATCAATCCAAGAGTATGGATTCTAAATGAATCCAAATGATGTAACAAGACCAAACATCATGAACTCACTCAACCGGCCTGAATCTGAGAGTATGGATTCTACACGAATCTTGGCGTTCATGAAACAAAAGCAAAGGTCCAACAAAAACATAACAAGTATAAAATCACTCAACCGAACACAACGTCGAGAGTACGGATGCAAAACGCATCCCAATGCAACATAAAAGTGCAAAAGTGGTCTAACTGATATCCAAATGGATCATCAAGGTCCATGACCCACATTGTGCCAAGAAAATCTGAGAAAACAGGGTGGCACACAAAACAAGGTAAAAACCCCATAAAATTGGAAAGCTTGAAAATTAAAACCGATTTGGCCTTTGGGTTCAAAAACCCCAAAAATCCAAAAATAAATGGAATCATACACCGTATGCTAAAATGGCCAACATAACGGCATAAAATCCCAAACCCTCATCCCAAAAAATAGGGAAATGTTCATACTCACCCAACCGAGTAGAACTAGCTTACAAAAACAGAGGGGAACACTAGTTCTCAGCCTCCAAACAAATGGCTACCAAAAATAAAAGCAGAAATGGAGCAAAAACAATAAAATAGGAAAGCCCTACCTCACAGCCAAAAGGGCAAAACGAGAATCTGAACCATAAAATAAATATCTCGCAGAAGTAGCTGAAAATCACAGCAATCCAAGGTTTCCACAAGTTGAATCCAACGAGCCCAACCTCGCGATGATCCCATGCCTGTAGCTCCCACAATGAACAAAACAGTAAATCCTTATGAAGAGGATTTTGGGTTTTACTCTCCAACTTTCCAATTTGAAAGTGAGAAGTGAGGAATTAAATTCCTTTTTGGATACTTATTCACTTTTCAAGTGAATAATCGATTAGGGCATTTAACCAGCCAATCCAGTTAAACCCCAAATCGACCCAAATGAAAATAGGCTATTCCTATAAATAGGAATTCATCTATGGAAAAGCTGCCAGAAATATAAAATAAAATAATTAAAAAGCTCGAAAACCCAAAAACACATAAATCTCCTGAACAACTTTCGCGACAAAGCGAAACTCTAAATGCACAAACATGCTTACTAGTCTAATCACATAATGCAAATGAGTTTGAATTTAATAATCATCGAAAGGTTTAAATTAAACATTTAATTAAGGATACGTTGACCATACAAGGACGACATTGGTAAAGTATGAATGGTTGAATCACTAACTCCATGTGCCACTGCCAAGGATATAAATCCTACACACTAAACAACACGATCAAGTGCAATTGTATATAATAATATAGCCGAAGCAATAATGCATTAAATCACCTAATTTAACCATTTATTTAGTTAGATTAAAATAATCTATTTACATCACTCACATTCACATAAAGCATAGCAACGTAGGAATGAAGTAAATAACCATAGCATTAAATCCATCACACAATATAATAAGAGATATGTCCAAATACTAGATAACATCACAAAACACACTATCATCTCAAAATGGCATCATCATGCAATATGATTAACTGAACAACATAGTAGTCTAAAATCCATGATACTAGAATCAAAGTGTAGCATCTGACCCTCAGGTCATCTCAAATGTAAACATAACATGAGTGACAAATATCTCTCTAATCACAAATATAACCAGGTAAAAGCCTTAGCACATAACCCAATAAATCAACATGGACAATCCATTTCTAATCATTAATTCATTTAATAAAGATTGATTACTCTGCATTAAAAAGGCATTTAAAACACATAAGAAAACACAATCATAAACATGACTAACCACTGCTACAGGAACCTAGTCTAGTGTAGCATGGTAAAAGAACATAGTGCAATCTTTGCACACATCTCAGGGTAATCATGGAACAACCTCATGATACCAGATCAATCCTGGTAACCACTGGCACAAACCTCAGTGAACCAAAAATCACATCATAATCTCATAGATCAATGAAATGCATAAACAAAGCAACTAATACATAAACATAAATCCAAACACCTCAACAGTGTAGACCACTCAGGGTCACAATCATGATCCATCACAACAAAAGATCATCAAGGTCACATCCATCAGGACGACTTACAAAAGTCAAATGGGAGAGGCACTACATCTAAATCTCTTAATAAAGTTGTCTTAATAGCTATTTGTAAATCCTCTAACAAGGTGGCATTTCTAGATTGAAGTGTCTAAAGACCTCTAATAAGGCCACTCCTACCATAATCCTCTAATAGGGCCACACCTAGAAATGTTTTTTGTAGCCTTTAATAGGGTTTCCTCCTAACATCACTCACTTTAGAAGAGTGAAAAATAGTAACTAGTTGCAATTGGTGGTTTTTCCCAAATTGAGTTTCCACATTAAATCTTGGTAAAAATTGTATTCATGTTATTTTTTTCATGTATGCAACTAAATTAAGTAAGGTTAAACATAGTTAATATCTTAAGTTCTACAAGTTTAGTATTTACTAGGTTTTAGTTGTTATTTCAATGCTTATTGAGTTACAATATTTACTAGTGTAAACTGAGTGCTTGGGTGTTTACCGAGCATGAATATTTTGTAGTGAAGTTTTGTGTTCTCTATTTAAATCTAAGGGATTTGAGATTTTTTTTAGTGGTAACTGATTCACCCCTCCCCTCTCAATTACTCCTCTTATATTTCCAACAATTGGTATCAGAGCTTTCTTTGTGCTTGTAGAGAAGGTTTCAAGGACCTAAGCTAAAGATTAGGATGTCTTACAAGAGATAGATTCCCAATTTGAACAAAGATAACTTCCAAACATGGAAAGAACTCATGAAGTTAGATTTGAAAACTATCAATGATTCACGTTTCAAGTACTTGGAAAATGCTTACAAGGCTCATATTGGAACATTGACAATGGAAGAGATTTCTGAGAAGAAAAATCATAACATCATGATGATTGAAATTGCATCAGCTCTTATCTATGCTAAGTTTGATGAGGTCAAAGGATGCACTACTACTCATGACATGTGGAACAAATTGAAGGATATCTATTGAGTTAATGATAACATAGAAAGAGCCAAGGTAAATAGCTTGAGAGGTTAGTCTGATTAGATGAAAATGAGAGAGCATGAAAACATTGCAAAATATGTTGAGAGAATCAAACCAAGTATCAATGCTATCAAAGCCTCTAGAGGAACAATTGAAAATGTGATAGTGGTAAGAAAGTTACTCAAAACTCTTTCCTATCTATCCAATCAAAGTGTCTGCTATTCAAGAGATGAGATTGGATCCAAATAAAAAGATAACACTGGATGCTCTAGTTGGAAGATTGACTACATTTGAACTAGATAACTATGATAATTATGCTCCTAGTTCTAGCAATCTTGAGTTTGCATTTAAAGCAAAGGTATCACTCAAGAACAAAGCTAAAAATTCTAAAAGAAAAAAATTTAAAAGTGAAGAGGAAGATAGTTTTGATAGTGATCTTGAATCCATTGAAGCATTACTTGCAAGAAGGTATCCCAAAGGAAAAGAAAAGTACAAAGGTAAAATTCCTTTAATCTACATCTCTTGTGAAGAAGTTGGAAACATTGTTGCAAGGTGTCCAACTAGAGTGGTCAAAGATGAAAGAAGCACAACAAGTAAAAAGGCAAGAAGGATTTCAAGAACTTCAAGGACTACAAGGACAAAGGTAAGATATCCTTTTTTATGGCTAAAGATTTAGATAGTAGTGAAGATGATTAAATGGTTTATATTGTTGTAAAAGATGAATCTCATGATGAAGGAGATAAAATGACACTTATTTATCATGTTAGAAAAAATGATACATGGATAATTGATAGTGGTTGGTCACATCATATGACTAGTGACAAAATAAATTTTGAACATATGGAACATTATGATGGTGGAAGTGTGATATTTGGAAATAATGAACCATATTGCATAAAAGGAAAAGGTTGTATCTCACTAACCAATGAACTTAGATGTGATAATTCTTATTCGATTGAAGGCCTAAAGTATAATCTACTAAGTGTGGCATAGTTAAATAACATTGGATTCAAGGTAGAATTCATGAATGGGAAGGCCAAGTTGTTGGATGAAAAAGGAAATCCAATTGGGTCTGGTAAACAAATAAAAGGTAACCTATTGTACCTAGATCTTAGTGAAAGTTCATGTTTCATTGCTCAAGTAGAAGAAAGTAGGTTATGGCATAAAAGGCTATGTCATGTGAAATTTTATTAGTTGAACAATATAAGCAAGAACAAAAAGTTGAGAGGTATTCCTAGTCCAAGAAAGCTGATATGAGCCTATACAAAAAATGTAAAATTGGTAAGATGGAAAAGACAAGTTTCAAAAGCAAGAACCATCATTCTAAAGAAGTCTTCAAGCTGGTTCATATAGAATTATGTGGATGTATTGAAATAGAGAGCTACTATAGAGTTAAGTATTTTGTTCTATTTGGTGATGATTATTCTTGAATGATGATTGTAATATATTTGAAAGATAAGTCTGAAGCATTTCAAAAGTTTAAGTGGTATTTGGCAAGAGTAGAGAAAGAAATTGGAAAGAAGCTAAAGTGTTCGAGTTTAGATAGAGGTGGTCAATTTATTTCTAATGAGTTCAATGAATTTTTCATTGAAAGAGGAATTAAGAGATAAGTATCAGCCCCTAGTACACCACAACATAATGGTATAGTTGAAAGAAGAAATAGACCCATCATGGATTGTGCAAGAACTTTGATGATAGAGAAGAGTGCTGCAATCAATATTACAATACATACCTTGAATAGAGTACAATGTAAGAAATACTCCAATCAAACTCCTTATGAACTATGGTATTGCTACAAACCTAATGTAAGTTATTTGAAAGAATTTGGTAGAAAATATTATATTCTGAAAGAGTCTAGGAAAGGTAAATTTGATGTCAAAGGTGATTAAAGCATATTTGTAGGATACTCCTATAGAAGTAAAACATACAAATTTTTGAACTTATCAACTCATAAGATCATAGAAAGTGCACATGTAAGAATTGATGAGTTTCTAGAAAAGAGTGAAGAAGAGAGCAGAAAAGAACCTAAGGATTACAAAAAAAAATTCTACTATGAACTTAATACATTTCCAAATCCAATTGGAAGTCAACAGACTTCACCTCCTGAGTCCTCAATATCTCCAAAGGCTATCAAGAGTCATAGTTTGAAGGACCTAAGTTGCAACCAAAAGCTACCAAGTTGCTGCTAGAGCAATCCGAGTTTGATGGATTTGAGTAATAGACAATTGGGCCCAAGCTTGATATAGAACATCATAGAAGAGCTAGTGGAACAAGTTCTAAATCCAAAGTACTTGTGTTAGCAAGATATGTTAGAAGGAACCATGCACTTGATCAAATCATTAGACACAAGTAAGATGGTACAATGCCAAGAAACAAATTGAAATGTATATGTTTGCTTATTGAATTTGAACCTAGATCAGTAAAAGATTCTTTGGATAATGAAAGTTGGATTAAAGCTATGAATGAAGAGATAGAAAAAATAGAGAGGAATAAGAGTTTTACTCTTGTTTCTAGACCCAAGGATACAAATGTAATTGGCACAAAGTAAGTTTTCAAAAACAAGTTGAGTGAAGATGGAGAAGTTTCCAGAAACAAAACAAGGTTAATCTCAAGAAGAAGGTATTGATTATGGTGAAAAATTTTCTCCTATTGCAAGATTAGAAGGTGTTAGAACTTTACCTACTTATGATAGACATAGAAGATTTAAAGTTTATCAAACAAATGTGAAATATGCATTCTTGAAGAGGAAGTTTACATAGAACAACTTGAAGGTTTTTTGGATGCTAGAAAAAGAGATATGATCTATAGATTGTACAAAGTGTTGTATGGTCTCAAGCAAGCTCCTAGAGCTTGGTATGAAAGAATTCATAACTATTTGATAAAGATTGGTATTCAATGAAAAAATAATAATAACAACCTATATATCAAAGAAGGACCAGACAAGAAGATTGTGTTAGCAGAAATCTTTTTGAACAACACATTATTTACTAGAAATGATGACTTATGCACAGATTTTTTAGAAGAGATGAGTAAAGAATTTGAGATATCCATGTTTGGAGATATAAATTTTTTTGTTAGATTATAGATTCAATAGAATAAAAATGATACCTACATTACTCAATCTAAATATCAAGCAGATACTGAAGAAATTTGAAATGGAAGATTCAAGAATAGTTGGAAAATATATATCCACTAGGCATACAATTTTAAAAAATGATGATTCCAAGGAGGTGGATCATACCACATAAAGATCAATGATTGGAAAATTGCAATATGTAGTGCATATAGAGCTTGATACTACATTAGCAATTGGTATGGTGGTAAGATTCTCAACAAATCCTTAAAAAAGCATATGATGGAAATCAAAAGAATCGTGAGGTATCTAAAAGGTACTTAAGAATATGGATTATGGTACAAAAAATGAGGCAATTTAGATTTGAAAGCCTTCAAAGATGTTGATTGGGTAGGAAGTGTTGATGATAGGATGAAAACCATTGGTGTATCATTCTTTCTTGGTAAGTGACTACTATCTTGGACAAGTAAGAAGCAAAATTGCATTTCTCAGTCTACAATAGAGGCATAGTATGTGGAAGTAGCAATTAATAGCTCTAATGTTGTTTGGTTCAAACAACTGTTGGTAGGTATGAAGATAGAGATTAAGGATCCAATGGTTATCTTTTGTGATAACAATAGTGCAACTAATATATCAAAGAATTCAATAATGCATACCAAACCAAGCACATTTCTATACAACATCATTTTCTGAAAGAATTGGTGCAAGATAATGAGGTAAGATTGGAGTATGTGAATACAAAAGAACAAATTGCAAACATATTCACTAAGCCATTACCTAAAAATGCATTTTTTTATTAAGAGCTAAGTTATGGGTCATTCCTCTATCTAAAGCTCACTAGAAGAAATTTAGTGATGCATCAACTAGGGCATGTTG
The DNA here is from genome assembly GCA_028749045.1 of Cupressus sempervirens. Lineage (NCBI taxonomy): Eukaryota > Viridiplantae > Streptophyta > Pinopsida > Cupressales > Cupressaceae > Cupressus > Cupressus sempervirens. The sequence continues at coordinate 272,068,072 of CM053789.1, forward strand.
AAGATCAATCAATTGATGAAGTATTGAAAAGAGCATATTGCATAGGGACCAGTACATGAGATACACTAATATTCATTGAATATTGTCTTTGGCATGAGATGTCCAAAAGTGAGAGTTTGTTATCATATCAAAGAAATTTTCTAAAAAGTGAGAGTATACATTTTACAGAGAATTTTTGTTTGAAGATGTCAAAAAAAGAAGATGAACTTGGTTTGATATCAAAGGAGAGTATGCTATCAGAAGATGTTGAAGGCAAAATTTTTTGATAGAGGGAGTAACTGAAGCCAGAGGGATTTCACATTGATAGAGGGAGTTCTCATGGATGAGAATTAGAATGAAAGTAAGGATATCTTCCTTAATTTATTCTTTCTCTAAAATTTCATTGTATTATGACATGTTGTGTTGCCATCAATGCCAAAGAGTGATATTATTCAAAATAATTGGTTAATTGTGTATTGTCTTTGATGTTACACAAAATGTCATATCTTTACAAGTTAGTGTATGCTAAGCTCACTCAGGTGATGAAGATAGTTTCTTGGGTCTGCCAAGCATTCCAAAGTTTACTAAGTTCAAAAGACAGTGTCTACTAAGTTCACTTGGGCAACAAAGAAAATTTCATAGAAGATTGAGTGTTAACCAAGCTCACTCAATTAATGAAGGAAAAGTTGGATGGAACCAGTGTTAACCGAGATCACTCGATTACCAAAGGAACTTTATGGAAATGTAGTGTTAACCAAGTTCACTTGGTTAACATAGGAAAATCATTTCTAAGTTAGTGTCGATCGAGAAGCATTCACTAGTACAAAAACAACAATATATGATTAAACAAACTACTAAAAAGTGTGGCTATATGACTAATTTTGATCACATGACCAATGGTAGTTGATTTCCGATCATAAATCTATTACTAAATCTATGACTAAATTATTTTAATTATTGATTTGGTAGTATATTTTGTAGCCTATTTGGTAGTATATTTGGTAGTATATTTGGTAGTATATTTAATCATTAATTTATTTATAATTTTGTAGTTTATTTGGTAATTTATTTGAAAGTCTATTTGGTAGTATATTTGATATTTTATTTTGTATTTGATTTGGTAGTTCATTTGGCAGTTGATTAGGTATTTTATTTGGTAGTTTATTTGGTATTTGATCTACTACTATATTTGGTAGCTTATTTAATCATTAATTTAATCATATTAGGGAACATTGGAATCAAACCACCATCCTCCTACTTGTAAAGTAAGTGCTCTTCAATTAAGCTAGTGCCCTTTAAAGAATAGTGATGTTATTAAATGCATAATATAAAGATCAAGAGAATGTTTAAATTGTCAAATTCATTACATGTGACTCATTCCCCTTATTATAATAAAGTTGTGGAACAAAAAAAGAAAGACCTTTATTTGTACAAACAACGGAGAAAACTAAGTCTAAAAACTTTGGATGATAATTTACTACTATTTCAAGTTCTTAATTTTTATTTTGCTCAATGAAATTGGTTTTTGTGTAGCTATCCAACATATAATATACATGCACTTACCTTTAGGAGAGAAGAAATATTCATGATGATATAACAACAAGTTGAGTTTATCCAGACTAGTTAAGTATATGATTGTATAGAGATGAAAAGTGTAAGGTCCATGCAAATCATCAAGGAACAATGTGTGATTCACAATTACAAGGAAGAAGGCATAATGACATTAAGTAAAATGTATTATTATGCTAAATACTACATATTATACATGCAATATATGGATGGCTTCAAGCTTTTTGAGCATGTTGGACTAGATATGGATTTTTCTGGATTTGTCTGTCATTAGTAAGCTCAATACTACATATCGTTGTAGTAAATGTAATAAAAGACATTTCTATTCACATATGATCAAGGCTCTAATAATTAACATCAATAAGTAATGTTTAAGATTATGCATTAGATCACCAATAGTAACAGATATCTTCCATGATAGGATAGTTTGATAGCCTTACTACACTCACTATGTGATGGAGCCCAAATTATGTGAAATTTAGACTTACATTTTTTAGGTAATAAAAAGTTTGTTATTAAGGTTATCGAATTTTCCCATCCATGTCATAAGTTAGAATACAAATAAAAGTCTATGATTAATGATAATTAAAATATTATAACTATATGAGCATCTGAAAAAAGTTGGAAATAATAGTGGTAGTAATTTTTAGAATTGGAAGTTTTCAATTAGGCAGTTGATTAGTCGGATATGATGAATCCAAGGGCTATGTTGAATGAAAGAAAATTCTTAAAGAAGCTTCACAATAAATCTCAGGCTAAGGATGACCAAAGGAATTTATCTATTATTTCTTATATCATTTTGAGAAATCCATACAATACTTTAGTTATGATTCTGAAAACTCCAATGCAAAATTGTAATTAAGTAGAAGAATTATAATTGAAACAAACTCTATAAGAAAAAGTAAGTCATTTCTTTTGACCAGACATGAGAACTTGCATGAAGAAGTGATTATTAAAATTTTCTAGCAACAAAGATACCACCAATGTAACAATATAGGGATATTAGAAAAGATATGATCTAGTTCATATGCTGGGAAGAGTTTCAACAACAACAAATAAACAAAACTGGACTACTCTTCTTTAAAGGACATGGAATATCTTTAGTATCTGATCCAATGGGTATATGTTATCAAAACTAGTTACATATTGTTTCTTACAATTTAATGTTTGGAAGAATTTCTTAGGGTGGTTGTATTCCTCCTTGTCATTTTATGGAATTATTGAAATTGTGTGCTGGGACTCTTATAAAATATGACCTCAAAACTCCATCATTGACATGGTCAAGATGAAGTAAAGTGCTCAAGATTTGTATGACTATACTAATGAATTATATAATTCATAGGGTTACAATGCTAAAATTTAGTACTAGAGATTCATAGATCAATGCATGACAAGGCTGGTTTGAAATATTTTATCTTTGGATCTTGTATAATAAGAAAGGAAACTACTTGTAAGGGAGTTAAAGACTATCACATAATTTTGAATGTTATGATTGTTGGGTGCTATTTAGTAATTCACAATCTTGGCTCTATAGTAGTAAATAATATTTTAATTAGTAATTTGAAGAAGGCAAACTTCCAAAGTTAGTAAACAAGCATGATCTTGCTAATAGGTACTACCTACTATGTGTGCATTTCTACTACTACTATAATGAATACTTGTTCATTGCATGCGGACTTCTAAAGGAAAACTTGTTTGAATTTTAAAAATTCAATAGAAAGTGTGGAAAGAATCATATACCAAGACTACAACCAATTACTATCGAGTTCTTGGAGGCTTTGTAGTTCTTACATAATCTTGGTCTTATTCATTATGAAATAAGAACATTAAGTAGTGAAAGGTCTTGATCATAATTTTTTCAAAGTACAGGCAGTAAAATGGTTCTAGGTCCAACAATTTGATTGTAGAGCCATTAGGCCTATCAGTATCTCAAATTAATCTTAAGGATTTCAAGAGAAAGAAACAAACATTATCAATATGCCCCAAACATAGATGTAGGAGAAATGCCAAAATTCTTCACCAATTAAGTGTTTGAAGGTCTGAGAATTTGTTTGCATAAGCATGCTAAAGCTTCAACCTTTTAGCATCCCCTGTATCAGCCCTTTACAAATAGATTAGTATTATTAAAAAAAAAATTCAAAAAGGTTTGGGCTGGTTCTATTCAAAATAGCCCATAATTATATGCATTAACCCTCCTAAATAATTATATGATAGGGCTTTATCGGGTATCCTAAAATTAGTATGCCTATAGGTTACAATAAATTTTGTGTTCCCTTTAGCATATATTTTTGTGGGAAACAAGGTTTAGAGCCTACTCTCATTGAAATTGCTTATGCATTTGAACCAGCTGCCAAAGTTAGGAAAAATCCTTTATTCAACGAATGAATAGCCTATCAATCTATAGCTTCATGGTTTTCCCTAAATTGTAAGTACCATTTCCAATTTCCCAAATGCAAGTGTATATGTTGACAAACTGTATAACTATTGTGAATGTATACAAGTTGTAGTAGATTCTTTGGTTTGTAGAATATGGCACAATGATCATTTTGGCAAGTCCAAAATCTCACACATCAACTTCAAAGTTATTTCCAAGTAGAATATTATTGGACTCTACATCTCAATGAATAATATGTGGTTTATAATCATCATATAAATAGGATAGCCCTTTGCTACTCCTAGAGTAATTTTGTATCTAGTTTCACAATCCAATACAGATGACTTTCTATGAAGCAATTTTCCTAAGCTTCCTTTTAGCATATACTCATACAAAAGAAGATTCAATTCCTGATGATTAAAGCTTTACAATATTACAGTGTCTGATTTTACCAAGTTTAGAGATCTCAACCTGAATCTTTTTTTACTTTACTTCCTTCTCCTTGTGAAGCCAATTTTCTAACAACAATCAATTCTCCAAAAGGCATAGTTTCTTTATATTGTTCCACATGCTCCTCTACCAATAACAACATCCTTAGATAAATTATCTATGGCCTTTACCAAATTCTGGTGTGTAAATCACTATTGTGGGAAAAAATAAATCTCTAAAGTAACAAGATGATGACCTTCAAAAGGGATAATCACACACATTGGATGTGTAAGAAGAAAAAAATGTTATGAATAATAAACTATGAAATTTATCCTACTACTACAATAGTTATTGCCATGATTTGGCCTATTGATGTTTTAGTTTCTTGAAAAGGAAATATAGATAGCCATGAATATGAGCATTCACATGAATTTGAAAGAGGTAGTCAGCACAACCCTTGATTTTCAATGAAATAGCTAACAAGCATCTTGTGAAATATAGTTATATTAGGAAATAGCCTGTTAAGATTACTGTATGAAACATTGCATGCTATAAAACTTGAAAGCTTAGCAAATGAAGGAGGAAGTTGATAAAAAAAATTATTATTATTGAGATAAATAGATCTTAACAAACTTAGGCTACCTAGTTCAACTATTATCTGCCAAAACAAGCTATTCCAACTTAGATCTAAAGCAATCCACAAACTATAAGTTGATAGAGCTCTAGTGGCACATTGCTTGAAAAGTAATTTCTGCCCATCTACAGTTCTGTCAAATGGGAAATCCTTCCAATAATGTCATGCAACCTTCTAGATAGTTTTTTATTATAAATAATGAGAGCTCCAAAAGAATAAGATTTCCAAGTTCTTTTGGAACAATGCAAATAATAGAATTTCTAGATAGATCAAGTTGTTGTAGTTTTATACAATGGAAAGCTACATGGGAACATTTCCAGCTAGCTAATTTGATGAGACATTAAAGCTCATTAGCTATGAAAGATTCCCAAGCTTAGGAGAAAGGTAACCTACCATAATTTAGTTATTAGCCAAATGAAGCATTTCCCAAGTTTTACAATTCCCTACCTCTAGTGAAATTGTTCCGTTGAACTAATTTTGATATATTTCAATAGTAGTCAAATTAAAATTTGGCAAATCTCAATGGGTAGACTACTAGTTATCTTGTTGTTTTCTATCCATAGTTATACTAGAGGTTTGCATGTATTCAATTCATAAGGAATATTCCTTGCTATATTATTAGAGTAGAGGTTTAATAATGTTAGTTTTTCTAAATTGAAAACATGACTTGGTATGCATCCACTTAGACTATTCTCTATCATATCAAGCATTGTAAGGTTATATTGAACTCTAGTTTCTAGAGGAATAGTGTCACTTAATACATGGTCAAAAAGTTGTGGGTGCTCTAGGCATATATCTATGTATACATTGCATACATACATATATATATATATATATATATATATATATATATATATATATATATATATATATATATATATATATATATATATATATATATATATATATATATATATATATATATATATATATATATGCATGCATGCATGTATACATAGATATATCTATGTATGTATGCAATGTATACATAGATATATGTATATGTTGCATACATACATAGATATATCTATGCATGCATGCATGTATACATAGATAAATCTATGTATGTATGAAATGTATACATAGATATATGTATGTATGGACGCATGCATGCATGCATACATATATATGTATGCATCTATATACATATATACATATATACATGTATGGATGTATTCATCCATGCATGCATGCATGCATGCATCCATACATATATATGTATGCATGCATATACATACATACATACATACATGTATGCATGTATACATAGATGCATGCATGGATGCATGCATACATGCATATGATTACATACAAGATTTATACATGTATACATGTAAGTATGTATGTATTTATGCATCCATACATACATATATCTATGTATATATTCCATACATACATAGATATGCATGCATGCATGCATGCATCCATATATATATTTATGTATACATGCATGCATGCATAGATATAATTATGTATGTATGCAATGTATATATCTATGTATGCAATATGTATGTATACATGTATGAATGCATCCATCCATACATACATGTATCTATGTATACAGACATATTGCATATGCATGCATGGATGCATGCATCTATCTATACATACATGTATAAATGTATGTATACATGTATGCATGCATGCTTGCATACATCAATAGATGCCTGCATATATGCATCCATGCATGCATGTATGGATGGATGCATCCGTTCATACATGTATCTATGTATGTATACATGCATGCATACATATATATGTATATATGTATATGTATATGTATATGTATGTATGCATGGATATGTATATGTATATGTATGTATATGTATACGTATATGTATGTATGCATGCATATGTAAATGTATATGTATGTATGCAACCATGCATACATACATACGCATACATACATACATACATATATATATATATATATATATATATATATATATATATATATATATATATATATATATATATATATATATATGTAAGCATACATACATACATACACATACATACATACATACATGTATGTATTGATATGCACACATGCATGCATGCATGCATCATACATAAGTTTATATATGTATGCATACATGTATGTATGGATGTGTATGTATGTATAGATACATACATCTATGTATGCATGTATGTATGTATGTATTGACACACACACATGCATGTATACATACATATTGAATACATAGATATATACATATATCTATGTATACATTGCATACATACATAGATATATCTATGCATGCATGCACATATACAAAGATATATATATGTATGCATGCATGCATGCATATCTATGTATGTATGCAATATATACATAGATATATGTATGTATAGATGCATACATACACACATACATACATGTATAGATGTATATATCTTGGATGTATGCATATGCATGCATGCATCTATGCATGCATGGATGCATACATCCATCCATGTATCTATGTATACATGCATACATACATGTATACGTGTATGTATGTATGTATATATATGCATGCATACATATATATGTATGGATGCATACATCTATGCATGCATGCATGCATATATCCATAGATGTATATATGTATATAGATGCATACATATATATGTATGTATGCATGCCTGCATCCATACATAAATATATCTATGTTTACATCGCATACATAAATAGATATATCTATGTATACATTGTATACATACATAGATATGCATGCATGCATACATACATATATATATCTATGTATACATTCCATATGCATAGATATGCATGCATAAATACATACATACATATATGTATGTATGCAATGTATACATAGATATATATATGTATGGATGCAAGCATGCATGCATCCATCCATACATACATGTATACATGTATATATCTTGTATGTATGCAAATGCATGTATACATGTATCTATCCATGCATGCATAGATGCATGCATCTATGCACACATGCATACATACATAGATGCATGCATGTATGTATGCATCCATGCATATGGATGCATCCATACATACATGTATCTATGTATGACATAGATACATGCATCGATGTATGCATCCATGCATGCATGCATATGCATGGATGCATAAATACCTGCATGCATCTATGTATATATGCATGTATGCATGGATGTAGATGCATGCATGCAACCATGCATGCATACATGCAGGTATCTATGTATGTACGGATAGATGCATGGATGTATGTATGATGTATGTATGCATGCATACATACAAGATATATAAATGTATACATGTATGTATGTATGCATGCATGCATGTATGCACATACATGCATCCATGAATGCATGGCTAGATGCATGCATACATACAAGATATCTACATGTATATATGTATTTATGCATCTATGTATGCGCATGCATGCATCTATCCATGCATGCATGCATCCATGCATATGCATGCATGTATGCATCGATGCATGCATGCGCATACATGGATGCATACATACATATATACATCTATGCATGTATATATCTTGTATGTATGCATGCATCTATCCATGCATGCATGGATGCATGGATGCAAATGAATGCATACATGCATATGCATCCATGCATACATACATGCATGCATGGATAGATACATGGATGTATGCATGGATGTGTGCATCTATGCATACATACATACAGACATGTCTGTATGTATGCATGGATGCATGCATGCATTTATACAAGATATATACATCCATGCGTATGTATGCATCCATGCATACATACATGTATGTATGGATGGATGCATATGTACATGTATGTATGGATGGATGCATGCATACATGTATACATACATAGATACATAGATATATACATGCATAGATACATGCATACATGTATACGTAGATATATGCATGCATGCATGCATCCATTCATACATACATATATCTATGTATACATTGCATACATACATAGATATATCTATGCATGCATGTATGTATACATAGATATATATATGTATGTATGCATGCATCCATATCTATGCATATGGAATGTATACATAGATATATGTATGTATGTATGCATGCATGGATGCATGCATATATCTATGTATACATTGCATACATACATAAATATATCTATGCATGCATGCATGTATACATAGATATATCTATGTATGTATGCAATGAATACACAGATATATGTATGTATGGATGCATGCATGCATACATACATACATATATATGTATACATCTATATACATACATACATGTATGGATGTATGCATCCATGCATGCATACATGCATTCATACATATATATGTATGCATGCATATATATATACATACATGCATACATGTATACATGTATGTATGCATGTATACGTAGATGCATGCATACATGCAGCTATATGCATAGAAGATATATACATGTATACATGTATTTATGTATGTATGCATCCATACGTACATATATCTATGTATATATTGCATACATACATATATATATCTATGTATACATGCATGCATGCATAGATATATCTATGTATGTATGCAATGTATACATAGATATATGTATATATCTATGTATGCAATATGTATGTATATATGTATGGATACATGTATGAATGCATCCATCCATACATACATGTATCTATGTATACATACATATTGCATATTCATGCATGCATGCATGCTTGCATACATCCGTAGATGCATGCATGTATGCATCCACGCAAGCATAGATGCATGCATGTATGGATGGATGCATCCATTCATACATGTATCTATGTATGTATACATGCATGCATACATATATATGTATATACGTATATGTATATGTATGCATGCATATTCATACATATATGTATGTATGCATGCATGCATGCATCCATACATGCATGCATAGATACATACATATACATACATGCATGTGTGTATGTATATTGCATACATATATGTATGTATGCATGCATCATACATACGTATATTTATGTATGGAGGCATGCATACATACATGCATGCATACATACATACACCTAAATACATACATGTATGTATGTATGTATTGATACACACACATGCATGCATGCATGCATCATACATACATTTATGTATTTATGCATACATGTATGTATGGATGTGTATGTATATATAGATACATACATCTATGTATGCACATAAGCATGCATGTATTGACACACACACATGAATGTATACATACATATTGCATACATAGATATATACACACACATGCATGCATGTATACATAGATATATGTATGCATGCATCCATGCATGCATATCTATGTATGTATGCAATATATGCATAGATATATGTATGTATGGATGCATAAATACATACATACTTACATGTATACATGTATATATCTTGTATGTTTGCATATGCATGTATGCATGCATACATACATGCATGCATCTATGCACGCATGGATGCATACATCCATCCATGAATCTATGTATACATGCATACATATATATGTATGGATGCATACATACATGCATGCATCTATGCATGCATGAATGCATCTATCAATATATGTATATATGTATATAGATGCATACATATATATGTATGTATGCATGCTTACATCCATACATACATATATCTATGTTTACATTGCATACATAAATAGATATATCTATGTATACATTGTATACATACATAGATATGCATGCATGCATACATACATATATATATCTATGTATACATTCCATATGCATAGATATGCATGCATACATACATACATACATATATATATATATATATATATATATATATATATATGGATACATGCATGCATGCATAGATATATCTATGTATGTATGCAATGTATACATAGATATATGTATGTATGGATGCATGACTTCATAGATGTATGGATGCATGCATGCATGCATCCATACATACATATATCTATGTATACATACATGGATGCATGCATCAATCCATACATACATGTATCTATCCATGCATGGATGTATGTATGCATGGATTCATACATACATACATACATGTATACATGTATATATCTTGTATGTATCCATATGCATGTATGCATGCATCTATCCATGCATGCATCTATGCATACATGCATACATACATAGATGCATGCATGTATGTATGCATCCATGCATATGCATGCATACATACATAAACACATGAATGTATGTATGCATCCATGCATATGCATGCATCCATACATACATGTATGTATTTATGACATAGATACATGCATGGATGTATGCATCCATGCATGCATGTATGGATGGATCCAAGCATGCATAGATGCATGCATATGCATGGATGCATAAATACATGCATGCATCTATGTATGACATAGATCCATGCATAGATACATATATTATGCATCCATGCATGCATATGCATGGATGCTTAAATACTTGCATGCATCTATGTATATATGCATATATGCATGGATGTAAATGCATGCATGCATCTAAGTATGCATGGATAGATGCATGGATGTATGTATGCATGCATACATGCATATGCATACATACAAGATATATGTATGCATCCATGGATATATGTATGCATGCATGGATGTATGCAAATACATGCATGCATATGGATGGATGCATACATACATGCATGTATCTATGTATGTATGCATGCATGCATGGATAGATGCATGCATACATACAAGATATATACATGGATACATGTATGTATGCATGCATCCATGCATACATACATGCATGCATTTATGCATGCTTGGATAGATACATGTATGTATGCATGCTTGGATAGATACATGTATGTATGGATGCATGCATATGCATGGAGTCATACGTACATGCATGCATCTATGTATGTATGCATGTATGCATACATGCATATACATGCATATGCATACATACAAGATATATACATGTATGTATATATGCATACATACATGCATGCATTGATAGATGCATGCATGGATGGATAGATACATGTATGTATGGATGGATGCATGCATACATGTATACATGAATACATATATGCAGTCATGCATCCATACATACGTATATCTATGTATACATTGCATACATACATACATACATACATACATACATACATACATACATATATATATATATATATATATATATATATATATATATATGCATGCATGTCTATGCATATGCAATGGATGCATATATATATATGTGTGTATAGATGCATGCATGCATGCATCTATACATACATATATCTATGTATGCAATGCATACATACATAGATATATCTATGTATACATGCAATGTGTACATAGATATATGTATATATGGATGCATGCATGCACACATATATATGGATGCATCTATATACATACATATATGTATGGATGTAGGCATCCATGCATGCATGTATGTATGCATCCATACACATATATGCATTCATGCATATATATAGATCCATTGTAATGTCCCGCTCGAAGATTTTTGAAAACAAGGATGAAAAATAAGTCAGAACAATTTTATTTTACAAGTGTAAGTGCACATGATACAACCTACACAAACCAAAAGATCGCAATGGAAGATTGAAAGACAACCAAGCACCAACGGATCTCCAAATACCACTACCAGCCAGAACACAACCACAAAAAGCACAAAGACCTACCAAGCTAAAAAACATAAGCTGACTCTAGAAAACTAGCTAAGTCTAAAATTCTGAAGCCCTGAAATTTGGCTAAGACTGAATTTCTGAAGACCTAATTTTTCCTAGAATCTACACCTTAGCTCGTAGAGGTCTGAAACCCATCTCAAATTAATCGTTGCATATATTAAAATATATCTTAAGTATAAGTTGATGTATACGTCAACTTATACTTAAATGATATATTTTAAACTCCAAAGGACTTCAACAGAAAAGCAAAAATTGAATTACAAGAGAAACCTCTTGAATTCAAAATGCAACAACATAGGCTTGAAGAATGCCCAAAAGGGTATCCAGATCAACTCTCAAAATGATCAAAACACTACAAAAAGTGCCCACTGTTGGCACGCGTAGGTTTTAACCAAAGGGTGTGCGACACTTTTTACTAAGGGAGGGTGACACTTCTCCCTTTGTGCGTGCGACACTTCTCAAGATGGCGTGTGATATTGAAAATGTATCACGCGACATTTCTCATGAAGTCGTGCAACACTCTTCCAGTGTCGTAAGATACTTCTTCAGTAATACATGCGATACTTTATAGTATCGTACGACATTCTTTCTATGGGCATGTGATATTTTATCAGTGTCACACAATGCTGAACAAATGTCGCCCATAGAAAACAAAAACACTTCAAGAAACTCAAAAAGGGCCAAAGACATAGAAAAAGCTTCACACTGGGGCACATTCCTAGGTGAGAGCACTCGAACAATAATAGAGTAATTGAAAGATAGAACACTAGAATCCATCCATCTACCAAACAAAGAAGGGAAAGAGTACATAAAGGAAACATCGCAATATCATAATTAACATTGCAATGAGAAAAATAACCAACTAAGTACGTGGTTCCTCCCAACTATCAATGGTGTCATAGGACCATTGTGGGCCCTAGCCATCCCCCGTGCATAACATCCCAAGCCACTGATCGAATCATGGGTGTTGTCGTAATAGGGATGTCACTACTAAACATGCTACAATGTAAGTAAATAAAATCTAACATGCTAGTAGTAAGCATAAGATAAAACTATAATCAAATAACATCATAAATCACAAGAAGCATACTCCGTATACTGAAGTACCAAGTGACACATCTAGCTACAGTCGCACTAGGACAATAGATCATTTGTGTACACTGGTCCCTAGCAGTGGTGAAGGTAGTTATGCCTCCCAACCACATGGAAGCCATAGGTCTACACCCGCAGTGCTAATGGAGATAGTGATCCAACCACAAACACATAAAAACACAAAAACCATGGCTAACACTCACACCAAGCAGTATGATGACTAAAACCAAGACATGGACAATGCATAAACTACAGGTCTTGGTCAAACACCTCAATGGGCTTACTATGTAGTGACTAACATCATGGAGAGTCTCTTGGCATCAAAAAGCCCAAGCTAGGACTTGCGTAGATTCAACATCCCTCAACGAAAAGGCTCCTGCACCCCAAACCTTTTTATTATCTTAAATTTTATTATCAGTCACACATTTTGTTTAGTTATCACTTAATTAAAGCTTCCTTCACCAACCCTCTGGGCACAATGATCACCGGGCTGTGAGGTAGAAGCCCCCAACATATGCTACCCTACCCTACCCATGCTCATCCTATGACAAGTGCTTGTGGACATGTATACTCCCATCCCAACCCCAATGATCATAACTTTGGGAAAATCCACGGAAGATCAGGCCTCGCAAGTCACCCAACAAATGTACACGCCCATCCTCATGTGTGGTGCACCACCATCATGAAGATCACAACACAAGGATAGGAATGAGAACACAATGCAAAGAAAAGACCCAACTAAAAGCAACACAGGAAGGATGGATTCTACATGAATCTCAAAGCCAATAAAACCATACATCATAAAATCACTCAACCGGCCTCAATCTGAGAGTATGGATTTTACACAAATCCCAATGATGCGACAAGACCAAATATCATGAACTTACTCAATTGGCCTCAATCTGAGAGTATGGATTCTACATGAATCCTAGCATTCACGAAACAAAAGCAAGGGTCTAAAAGAAACAATATCACAAGGTATAGAATCACTCAACCGAACACAACGTCAAGAGTATGGATGCAACATGCATCCCAATGCAACATAAAAGTGCAATAGTGTTCTGACTGATATCCAAATGGATCATCTAGGTCCACGACCCACATTGTGCCAAGAAAACTTGAGAAAATAGGGTGGCATGCAAAACGAGGTAAAAACCCCAAATTTTGAAAAAAATTCAAAATTAAAACCCATTTGGCCTTTAGGTTCAAAAACCCCAAAAATACAAAAATAAATAAAAATGGACACTGTATGCAAAAATGGCCAGCATAATGGCGTAAAAACCCAAAGCCCCATTTCAAAAATAGGGAAAACATTCATACTCGACCAACCGGGCGGAACCAACAAATAGAAATGGAGGGAAACACTAGTTCTCATCCTCCTAACATACAGCTACAAGAAATGGAAGTAGAAACAGAGTAAAACCAATAAAACGGGAAGGCCCTACCTGATGGAAAAAGGGGCAAAAACTAAAACCCGCACGATAAAATAATCAATTTGCCAAAATTGCTGAAACTAATGGCAAAACAAGAACTCCTCGAGCTGAATCCAACGAGACCAACCTTGCAAAGATCCCATGCTCATAGATCCCAGAACGAACAAAACAAAAATCCAAATTTCAATTTCCAAATTGTGATAAGTGATTTATGAAATAACTTTTCCAATACTTATTCACTTTTTGGGTGAATAGTCCATTTTGGAAAATAGCTAGCTGGAGTAGTTAAACTCTGAATTGACCCAAATGAAAATAGGTTATTATCCACAATGGAATTTCACCTATGGAAAAGCTGCCAGAAATTAAATCTGAAAAGATTAAAATCTGAAAAACCCAAAAATATAGAAAAACACTTAACACTTTTGTGAGAAATGTGAACTGCTATATGCATAGACACACTCACTAGTCTAATCACATAATGCAAATGAGTTTGGATTTATTAATCACTGAAGGTTTTGATCTAAACAATAACAATAAGGGTACATCGACCATATAGGAATGACATGGGTAAATATGAATAGCTGAATCACTAACTCCATGTGCCACTACCAGGGATATAATTCCTGCACACTAAAACACATGATCAAGTGCAATGGAAAATAATATCATAGCCGAAGCAACATGCATTAAAATACCTATTTAATCTATTTACATCACTCACATTCATAGAAAGCATAAAGATACAAGAATGAAGTTAATAACCATAGCATAGAATCCATCTCATAACATAATCAACAAATAGGTCCAATACATCATATAACCAGATACCATCATAGATCTACTATCATCTCAAAATGGCATCAACATGCAATATGATTAACTGAATAGTATAGTAGTCTAAAATCTATGATACTAGACTTAAAGTGTAACATCTGACCCTTAGGTCCTCTCAAATGTAAACATAACATGAGTAACAAATATCTCTCCAATAAAAAATATAACAAGGTAAATGTCCGCAACACATAACCAAATAATCCCACATGAACAATTCATTTCATTACTTAAGCATTTAATAATGATTGTTTACTCTGCATTAAAAAGACATTTAAAACACATAAGCAAACCTAGTCATAAACATGACTAACCACTGCTATAGGAACCTAGTCCAATGTAGCATGGTAAAAGAACATAGTGCAATCTTTGCACGCATCTTAGGGTAATCATGGAACAACCTCATGATACCGCATCAATCCTGTTAACCACTGGCACAAACCTCAGTGAACCAAAAATCACATCATAATCTCAAAGATCAGTCAAAAGCATAATCAAAGCAACTGATATAGAAACATAAATCCAAACACCTTGATGGTGTAGACCACTCAGGGTCACAATCCTAATCTCATCTCAACAAAAGATCAGCAAGGTTGCATCCATCAGGATGACTTACATGTATGCATCTATGTATACATGCATACATCCATAGATACATGATGCAGGAGCATCCAAAGGTATAAGGGCAATCCTATGTCACCAAAAAAAAATATGTACTTAGACTTAGTTTCTATTTCATGTGTTTTCATTTCTGGATACCCATTTGGGTCAAATAAAGGTTCCAACTCTCACAGTTCCACTACTAGTGTTATAGGATAGAGTATTTGGACACCTTGGGATACGTGTATATCCTAAAAAAATAGGAGTATGTAATTGGGCCTGTAGTGCCTACCCCTAGTTCGCATTTCTGTTATCATTGTCAAATTCTTTTAGGGTGATTTTATGCATTGATTAGTTTAGATATATTCGATTTACAATATTATGATATTATTTCATGTTTTGGATTACATATATACTTGTTGATTTCATTTCACATGACATTAGTGATGTCTTTAATGACGATTATCTTGTATTGATAGAGATGCATTATTATATGTACGAATTTGATGTTAGACTTGTGATTTTTACGATACTTACCCCATACTTGCATGTGTATGGTGTGCGTGTTTATTTTATCTTTCTGTCTAACGTGTTTGATGTGGCTAAGGGAGGGAGTCGTAGTCACCTGCTAGTCGGGATCTACACGATGAACCACTCCCCGCCATTGTCTGTTTAGTTTAGATATATTATATACATGTACATGCTCGTCTTTTATGCAGGATGTAGGTACCGGGCATCGACTTCACTAAATTGCCAGGATTAGTGTGCCCTATTACAAATACTCAAATGGTGAGAATGGGAAGATAATGATTAGGTCCAATCCTAGCCATAAGCCTATAATACTTGTCCTGCAAGAAGGACTCGTAATAGACTGTCTACCCTTTTTAAATCCGTGAGTATTTTGTGTGTATGTTGTTTTGTGAGTCTTTGAGGAATTTCTATTAATTAAGTCTAATTAAAAGATTAAATTGATGTTTTAATTTAATGAAAAATTATTATGAAATTATGAATATTTAATTATATTTAATTAATTGAGAAATTAATTAAATATAAAGAATTAAATTGAAAATAAAAGTTTTAAGATTAAATTTAGAACGTGATAATATTTATTTAATTTAATAATAATATATTTAGAGTTCATTTTTAAATAAATGCTAAATATTATTGTTATTTAAGTTAATAAATATTTATCAAATTTAAACGTTCAAAAATAAATTAAGAAGTTAAAAGATATTAAATTATGAAAAAAGATTTAAGTTCGCATGAATGAGTTTAAAATATAAGAGATTAATTAAAAGATAAAAAAAAACATGTGAACTTGAATAAAGATAATTTAATAATTTGCACATGAGATTAAAGTTAATAAATTAATTTAAAGTAAAGTAAAGTGGAAAGTTAAATAAAGTAATTTAATGATTCACTTAAAGTGCATGAAGGAATAATAAAAGAATATTTTATTTTAAAAAAGAAATTAATTGTGCATGAATGAAGTAATTAAATAAGAGAGAATTAAATATTGGAGATAAAAGTTAAAGTTTAAATTTAGAACGTGATTATATTTATTTAATTTAATAATAATATATTTAGAGTGCATTTTTAAATAAATGCTAAATATTATTGTTATTTAAGTTAATAAATATTTTATCAATTAAGTTTCTAAAAATGAAATTAAAAGTGAAAAGATATTTAATTATCATAAAGATTATAGTTCACATGATTTATGCATGAGTTGAAAATAAAAGAAATTAATTGAAAAGATTAAACATGTGAAATTAATAAAGATATTTAATCGCATTAAGTGCGCATGAGATTTATAAGTTATAAATTGATTAAAATAGAAGTTGAGTGGAAATTAAATAAAGAGATTTAATAATCCATTTAACGTGCATGAAAATATGAAAGTTAAGATAAATAAAGGTTGATTTTAGAGTTAACGAAAGGGGATCAAGAGACCTCTCGGGTAAACGCACAATTAGTGCCCCGATTATAGGAAGAGAACTCCTTATCAAAATTTGAGGGTTCATTTTTCAAGGGAGATTTTTGGGAGACAAGTTTTCAGACACAGGTTTCAGGGAACACACTTTTGGAAAGGGGAACAAAGAAATATTTGGAAGCTTTGAAGGGTTTGGATTAGCAAGGGTTTCACCAGATTGTTAGCATCAGATCAAGGTAGGGTTTGTGAACCATTGTAGAAATATTTTCGGATCTCTATCTTCTTCGTGCTTGTTGAAATTGATTTCTCAAATTCCGTTGTATGAATCTTGCCACCCTTCACTCTACATCTTTTGCTTTTGATTCCATCTGTGAATCCGGATTGAAAAACTATTTACATAACCTCGTTCTGCAATTGAAAGAAATTGGAAATAAATCGGGATCTGGGCTTTTGAGTTAAATTGGAATTTAGAAATTTAAATTTAGAAAGGGTTTGTTTGTGGAAATGAAAATTTTGGGATTGAAAATTTGAAGGGTTCGATTTATTGTTCCTATTAGACTAAAATTTCAATCATTTATAAACAAAGAATATATATGTATATATATTTGCATTTTTTTTACTGTGATCATAGAAGGGGAGTATTGTGTTAAACGATATATATCTATATATTAGAAAGAAAGTATTTAATAAAATTTTTATAATTATAAATTTTATATAATAAACAAATTCTTTTATAAAAAAAAAAAAAAAAAATGATTTACAAATTATTAAAAAAAAAAAAAAAATTTTTTAAAAATATTAAAAGGGGTTGGGATATACCCCACCCCCCCGTACCTACTACCGGCTTTATTAAGTTGCGGCAGTCAGTACCACTGCTGCCACAGGCAGCACTTGTACTGCTACTGCATGCAGCAGGGTACCCTGCTGCCGCAGGAAACAGGCCGGCGGGCCTTTAATCACGCAACAATATTATAAATATATATATATTTTTAAAAAAGGTTTTAAAAATTTTTATAATAATTTTTATTAATTGATTTTATATTTAATATAATTATTAATAAATTTCTTTTATAATTATATTAAATTCAACAAAATTTTAATTAATGAATTTGATTAATAAATGTTATTAAAATTTATTTATTTTTATAATTAATTAATTAGTATTGTTATTGGTATTATCTAGTTAATAATTAATTAAATATTATTAGAATGGTTTTGCTTAAAATATATATGTATTAATTAAATTAGTTAAAATCTTTTTAACTAAGGTTAATTAATATAAGTTATTTGAATCAAGTATTGAACTTATTTAAATTATCGATAATAATGAATTTAATAAATTGAGAATCTTATTCACTTAAACGTTCATTGAAATGCAAATTGAAAATGTTATTTTTGACTCTATTATGTCTTTTCAAATCAAACCCAACTATAAAACTATATTGGTTTGCTTGTATGGTCTATGCTTTTGGATTTTGGTGTTGATTAGATGTCGACCAGTCTAGGATGTACACCAGAGGTTTTGTGAGATTTCTCGGATACTATTATGTGGCTAGATGTTGTGATGATTCTTGTGATTGAAATTGGAGTTTTATACTTATGAGATTTGTTTTGTGAGCATTTATGTGTATTTGGATTTAGTTTGATCCATCTTGTTATTAGGTTGCCTGTTAAGGAACCGAGTTTGATCTTTATGGGTGTTGTGGTATGGGACACAATTGTATTTTTATGTGCTTAGGAGAGGTTGTCTAGGTACGTGACTTGGGAGTGGCTTGCATAGGGGTCTGGGACCCAAAGTGGTCAGTACCAGGGTAACCTAATGCAAGTTATGTAATAAGTGATAACCTAGTGATTAAAATTTATGGGGGGGAAACACACTAAAAAGATAAGTTAGAGATATTTGATATACCCATGCCTTTAGTGCTTGTATAGACTAAGGATGGGAATGAGATGAGTGCCTCATCTTCTTGAGAGGGCTTTCTAGTTTTCCATATGTGTGATGTTGAGGGTCCGGGGTTCAAAGTAACCAGTCCTGGGTAACTCAATGCTTGAGGGTCCGGGGTCTCTTAAGAGATCAGTCTAGGGTAACTCAAGCAGCCATGTGATGACACTCCCTAGTATGTAGCCTAAGTCTCCTCTATAGTTTTTGTGTATCTCTGGTGGTGTACTTATTGTTGGATGTGGTGTACTTATTGTTGGTGGTGTATTTATTGTTGGATGTGTTTATTGTGGTTATTACTTTCATTGAGGATGATTGGTGATTCATGGATGTTGTACTTTTGACATGTGGTTTTTCACTTGAGGTGATTATCTTTCTTTGACTTTATCTTATGATCTTGGTATTTGGTTTATACTTGGTTTGTGTATGATGTTTGGTTATGAGGTGTTGGTATTGGATTGAGTGTTCTTACTTTCGGATTATTTTATCTTCTTGACTAGCATGTGTTACCTTTGAGGTAGTTTTGGCTATTAGGAATTCCATGACTAGGAATGTTTTATGTTTGATAGCCGTTTGTGGATCATTCATTATCTTCCCTGCACGGTGGGAGTGGAAGCCTCACTAGGTAACCACGCGGTCGGGAGGTAGTGTCTTCTTACCATTTGGGTTCCCCTTCACATTGCCAGCTGTTGGATGTTTGTTGCAGACGATGTACCTTTATCATTCTTATTTCTTATCTTAGAACCTTCTTTTCAGATGATGTATATATGTTATCATGTATTCTGATTTATTGTATCTATTTTCACATACCCTGCGACATGTGCAGTGGATGTTATTTAGTGGATGTACTTTCATTGTATTGTTTATACTTATGCAATTGATTATGTGATTATGTATCTGTTATTTCTTTATGATCATAAGACATTGTACTTGGAACTTAAACTAATTAATTTAAAAATTATTAAATGTGACTCAACATAAAGGAACTCTTGAGGAATTGAAACTGTATCTATATTTGCATATGTGTATTTGATGTGTATGTTCATATTGCTTCCACATTAATATTATCTTGATGTTGTTTAAACTTCAAAAAAAAAAAAAAGTTCAGTAACCATTGTAACATGTTAGGTTTATTTCTCTTGGGTTTCCGAGCAGGGCGTTACAGGGCCATCATTTTGGGTAAACTAGAAGGTTTAAATTGGCTAGATGAATGTAATTGTAATTTAGAGCATTACAGAAAAAGAATCAGGTCAAAAAGCCCCACGGTTTGAAAGTTATTACAGTTTTTTGAGTTTTGGAGACCTCTTAAGAATGCTTCAAAGTCAAGTTAGGGGCATTAAATGACCTTAACAAGAGCCAAAAAATAGGGGATGAGTGAAGCTGGTCCATAAAGCTATAGGGCGCTTCGAGAGCTTTCTGGAAATGTGAACGGTTTGTCAATCAGAGCTACGGTTCAAAAGTTATGCCTCCTGAAAGTTCGATTACCATTTCAGGATTCTTCTAGATTCGTGTCAACTTCTAATTCAGCTTCTAGAGCCTTCTATTTGGTTAGTGGATGCCTGCTAGCACTTTCTAGATTGTATTCCTAGTCCTTAACCCTTTGGGGTCTATTTAAGGAGATTTTTGGCATTATAAAAGGCAGTTTAGAGTGGAGTTTGAGAGGAGGTACTAAAAGGAGAAATTATCTCCAGATTTATGTTATGGTAAGCCCTTAGGGCATGTTTTGAAGTTTATTTTCTCTGTACTGTATGTACTAGCTTATTTTTCTAGTTAATACAATTTCCCCTTTTTTGTTGTGTCCATTCTGTGCTTGGGTCGTGTCCCCATCAAGTGGTGTCAGAGCTGGTTTTCCTGAGTGTGTAGACAGAGCACCGACTGTGAGGTAGTTTGGACCAAGACTATGTGGTTATGGATTCAAGTTAGGAGATGCCTCCATGAAGAGAGCATGGCGAAAGGGCTAGAGCTATTAATCTTGAGGAGGTTAGAGCCCTCCAAAGGCAGGTACAAGTATTGCAAGAGGAGCTCCATAGAGGAGCCAATATTGCCGTAGGTGATGACAGTGAGGATGACAATGAAGAAGAAGAAATGGGACCAAAAGGGGAATTTGATGGGGAAGTTTGAATCAGGCAAAGGAAAGGCTTTTAGGGCCATTACTAAGTTTGAAAAAAGACCTACAATTGAAGTGAGTATATTTTCAAGAAATCTGAAACCAGATGAGTTGATCGATTGGATCAATGAATGGGAAGAATACTTTGAGTATAAGGATATTAGGGACCCAGATAGGGTTAAGTTTGCAAAGGCCAAACTGAAAGGCCATGCCAAAATCTGGTGGCAAGAGGTTCAATTGGAAAGAAATAGAAGAGGAAAGGAGAAGATCACAAGGTATGATCACATGGTGGACAAATTGAAGAAGTAGTTCATTCCTATGGACTACGAGCTTGATTTGTTTAAGAAGATGCATGGGTTCAAGCAAGAAGGAAGATCAGTCCAAGAATATACAGAGGACTTTTGTTGACTTTTGAATAGAGTAGGGCATGCAGAAGCAAATAAGGAGAAGGTTGCTCATTATATCAGTGGGTTGCGACCTAGCATCCAGGAGGAATTAAGTCTGGTAAGAATGACCAGCATTGAAGAGGCATACCTATTTTACCTATGAGTTGAAGAGAAGCTAAATAAAAGGACTGAAAGAAGACAAAGAGGGAACAGTCAAGGAGGAAGGGGTAGTGGTAGGTCATCTAGAGGTCGAAATGAAACCCAAAAGAAAAATGAAGATGTGGGTACCAAAAAAAACTAGAGGAATGAGGGTTTTAACCACTCCTGTGATCAAGACTTTGGAAATTAGAGAAGAAGAGGTAGAGGATGTGGACAAGAAAGAGGAGGCTTTCATGGTTCCTATTTCCATTGTAATGAAGAAGGTCATCATGCCTTTTAATGCCCTCAATGACAAGGAAGGATAGATAGGAGAGCTGAGCACCAAGGTAAGGTTGCTCATGTGGATGAGGATGCACAATCATCACATTTAGAGGATGCAGAAAGAGGAGAGACCTTGGTGAATGAAAGGGTCCTACTAAGTGGTGAGATTAAACCAGGACAATGAAGGAGTTTGTTCCATACCAAATGCAAGTGTGAGGATAAATGTTGTGACGTGATCATTGATGGTGGTAACAAAGATAACTTGGTATTAGAGGAGATGGTCTCTAAGCTGAAGCTCAAGAGGGAGAGACATCCCCAGCCCTATCAAATTGCTTGGGTGAAAGATGATCATAAGGTCCTAGTAAGTGAACAATGTTTAGTAAAATTCAAAATTGGGAGTTACCATGATGAAGTTCTCTATGATGTTATTTCGATGGATGTTTGCCATCTATTGTTGGGTAGACCATGGTAGTTTCATAGACATGCAGTACATGATGGACATGCAAACACATACTCTCTGACAAAGGATGGAGTTCACCACAAATTGAAGCCCATGAAAAAAGAAAGTGAAAAGGTATGTAGCAGTGCTAAGATTTGTCTTATTGATGGAAGAAAGTTTTTAGATGGCATAAACATCAAAATATTTGCTATGCTTTAATTCCTAGGAAAGATAAAGAAGGTAGTAGTGAAATACCACTTGAAGTTTCAGATTTACTAGGTGAGTTTGGAGATATTATCTTTGATAATGTTCCAGAAGGATTGCCACCAGTAATGAGGTACTTACTTAAGAATAAAGTACTTAAGAAGTTCTTTGTAAAATTTGTTATTGTTTATTTGGATGATATTTTAATTTCTAGAAAGACTTTGGAAGAACATTTATTGCATATTCGTAGTGTCCTTGAAAGGCTAAGGGAAGAGAAACTGTTAATTAATCTGAAGAAGTGTATCTTTGCAAAAAGGGAGTTAGTCTATTTGGGGTTTGTTATATCACCTGAAGGTCTCAAAATGGATCCAAAGAAGGTAAAAGCCATTTTAGAATGGCCTATTCCAAGGTTTGCTACTGAGGTAAGATCATTTCATGGTGTGGTTAGTTTTTATAAGAATTTTATTAAAAATTTCAGTGGCATATGTGCACCCATAACTGATACAATAAGAGGGGATAGAAAAGAGTTCAAATGGACTACAATAGCTGCAAGAAGTTTTGAATTTCTAAAGAAGAAGGTGATAGAACAGCCTATGTTGGCACTTCTAGATTTTAGAAAAGTGTTCTAGGTGGATTTTGATGCTAGTGGCAGTGCTATTGGGGCTGTATTAAGCCAAGAAGGTAAGCCTATTACATATTTTAGTGAAAAATTGAATGATGCATTATTTATTGCCAAAGAAATTCATTTTGTATACTGATCACCGGGCATTATAGTACCTAAATAGCCAAGGTAAATTGAATCAAAGGCATATGAAGTGGGTAGAGTTCTTGCAGAGCTATACATTTGTGTTGAATCATAGAAGCAAAAAATCTAACAGGGTTGCAGATGCACTAAGTAGGAGACAGTTGTTGCTTACAGTAATGTAGGTTGAAGTAGTTGGGTTTGATGAACTCAAGAATCTGTACCCTGATGAACCTAATTTTTTGAAGCATGGAAAGATTGTAAAGAGCCTATTGCTATAGATAGAACTAAGTGGTTAGACTATCTAATTCAGGATGGTATGTTATTCAAGGGTAGCCAATTGTGCATTCCAAGGAATTCCATGAGGGAAAATATGATTAAAGAGAAACATTGTGGAGGGATGGTAGGACATTTTGGTCGAGATAAGACCATTTCCATTCTTAGAGAACATTATTTTTGGCCTCAGATTTCAAAAGATGTAAAGAAGTTTGTATAGAGTTGCCAGGTTTGTCAAGTTGCCAAGGGATTTAGCCACAATACTGGACTATATTAGCCATTTCCTATTCCATCAAAGCCATGGGAGGACATAAGTGTGGATTTTGTTCCTAGATTTCTGAGGACACAAAGGGGTAATGACTCAGTATTTGTGGTGGTTGATAGGTTCTCCAAAATGCCACATTTCATTCCATGCCACAAAACTCATGATGCTATCCATATTGCAGATTTCTTTTTCAGAGAGGTGGTAAGACTACATGGTCTTCCAAGGAGTATAGTTTCTGAAAGAGATATTAAATTTGTAGGTTATTTCTAGAGAACATTGTGAAAAAAGTTGAGAACAAACTTAAAATTTAGTTCCACACATCACCCATAGACTGATGGGCAAACAGAAGTTGTAAACGAAAGTCTAGACAATTTGCTGAGATGTATAGTTGGGGAGAAGCCCAAGGGGTGGGATTTGATTCTACCACAAGCCGAGTTTTCTTACAATAACTTTGTAAATAGGAGTACTGGTAGATCACCATTCTAAATTGTATATGGAAGTAGCCCAAGGACTGCGCCAAAATTGAGGAAGATAGAGCAAGGGGAGAGGACAAGTGCTAAAGCTGAAGAATTTGCTAAACATATCAAGCATCTACATGAGGAGGTTCAAGCACACATTACCAAGATGAATCAAGAGTATAAAGCTAGGGCTGATCAAAGGAGAAGACATAAGGAATTCCAAGTAGGGGATCTAGTCATGGTACACTTATGAAAAGAAAGATTTCCAGCTGGCACTTACAAATGGCTAAAAATGAAGAAATTTGGTCCCTGCAAAATTTTGAAGAAACATGACTCAAAGAATGCATATGAGGTGGAGTTTCCAAATGGTATTCACATTTCTCCTATTTTCAACATTTCAGACTGAACAGAGTATCATGATGATGGTGCAGATGAGGAACTAATGTTAGAGCCATGTCCAATTCCTGCTTCTAAGAAGGAGGAGATAGAAGACATTCTAGATCATCATGTGGGTAAGAGTACTAGAAATAGGTAGTATGAAGAGTATTTGGTCAAGTGGAAAGGATGGCCGATAGAGGACTCAACTTGGATTTCAGTAGCTGAGGTTTCCCATTTGGGATTTCTTCTACTATTCATAAAGTGACAAGGTCACTTTTCAATCTACTCTAGGTGTCTAATGCAAGAGCATCCAAAGGTATAAGGGCAATCCTGTGTCACCCAAAAAAAAATGTACTTAGACTTAGTTTTCGTTTCATTTTTTTTCATTTCTAGATACCCATTTAGGTCAAATAAAGGTTCCAACTCTCATAGTTCCACTATCAGTGTTCTAGGATAGAGTATTTAAACACCTTGGGATACATGTAAATGTTGAAAAAATAGGAGTATGTAATTGTTCCATAATTTTGGTGAACTTGGAGGTTTAAATTGGCCAAATGAATTTAATTGCAATTTAGAGCATTCCAAAAAAAGAATCAGGTCAAAAGGCCCCACGGTTTGAAAGTTATCGCAATTTTTTGATTTTTTGAGACCTCCTAAGAATGCTTCAAAGTCAGGTTAGGGGCATTAAATGACCTCAAAAAGGGCCAAAAAATGGGGAACAAGAAAATATGGTCTATAGGGCTATAGAGCACTTCAAGAGCTTTCCAAAAATGTAAACAGTTCATCAATCAGAGCTACGGTTCAAAAGTTATACCTCTTGAAAGTTCGGTTACCGTTTTTGAATTCTTCTAGATTTGGACCAACTTCTAATGCGAGTTCTGGAGCCTTCTAGTTGCTCAGTGGATGCCTGCTAGCACTTTCTAGAATCCATTCCTAGAGCTTAACCCTCTGAGGTCTATTTAAGGACATTTTTGGCATTGTAAAAGACAATTCGGAGTGGAGTTTGAGAGGAGGTACTAAAAAGAGAAATTATCTCCAGATTTATGCTATTGTAAGCCCATAGGGCTTGTTTTGAAGTCTATTTTCTCTGTACTAGATGTATTAGCTTATTTACAAAGTTAATAAAAATTTCCCTTTCCTGTTGTGTCCATTATGTGCTTGGGTGGTGTCCCCATAAACTAAGGGTCATGAACTCACTCCATCAGCGTCAATCCAAAAGTATGGATTCTACATGAATCCCAATGTCCATGAAACAAGGAAAAGGTCCAAAAGAAACCATAATAGGTATAAAATCACTCAACCAAACACAATGTCAGGAGTATGGATGCAACATGCATCTGAAGGCAACATAAAAGTGCAAAAGTGGTCTGACTGATATTCACATTTCTCCTATTTTCAACATTTCAGACTGAACAGAGTATCATGATGATGGTGCAGATGAGGAACTAATGTTAGAGCCATGTCCAATTCCTGCTTCTAAGAAGGAGGAGATAGAAGACATTCTAGATCATCATGTGGGTAAGAGTACTAGAAATAGGTAGTATGAAGAGTATTTGGTCAAGTGGAAAGGATGGCCGATAGAGGACTCAACTTGGATTTCAGTAGCTGAGGTTTCCCATTTGGGATTTCTTCTACTATTCATAAAGTGACAAGGTCACTTTTCAATCTACTCTAGGTGTCTAATGCAAGAGCATCCAAAGGTATAAGGGCAATCCTGTGTCACCCAAAAAAAAATGTACTTAGACTTAGTTTTCGTTTCATTTTTTTTCATTTCTAGATACCCATTTAGGTCAAATAAAGGTTCCAACTCTCATAGTTCCACTATCAGTGTTCTAGGATAGAGTATTTAAACACCTTGGGATACATGTAAATGTTGAAAAAATAGGAGTATGTAATTGTTCCATAATTTTGGTGAACTTGGAGGTTTAAATTGGCCAAATGAATTTAATTGCAATTTAGAGCATTCCAAAAAAAGAATCAGGTCAAAAGGCCCCACGGTTTGAAAGTTATCGCAATTTTTTGATTTTTTGAGACCTCCTAAGAATGCTTCAAAGTCAGGTTAGGGGCATTAAATGACCTCAAAAAGGGCCAAAAAATGGGGAACAAGAAAATATGGTCTATAGGGCTATAGAGCACTTCAAGAGCTTTCCAAAAATGTAAACAGTTCATCAATCAGAGCTACGGTTCAAAAGTTATACCTCTTGAAAGTTCGGTTACCGTTTTTGAATTCTTCTAGATTTGGACCAACTTCTAATGCGAGTTCTGGAGCCTTCTAGTTGCTCAGTGGATGCCTGCTAGCACTTTCTAGAATCCATTCCTAGAGCTTAACCCTCTGAGGTCTATTTAAGGACATTTTTGGCATTGTAAAAGACAATTCGGAGTGGAGTTTGAGAGGAGGTACTAAAAAGAGAAATTATCTCCAGATTTATGCTATTGTAAGCCCATAGGGCTTGTTTTGAAGTCTATTTTCTCTGTACTAGATGTATTAGCTTATTTACAAAGTTAATAAAAATTTCCCTTTCCTGTTGTGTCCATTATGTGCTTGGGTGGTGTCCCCATAAACTAAGGGTCATGAACTCACTCCATCAGCCTCAATCCAAAAGTATGGATTCTACATGAATCCCAATGTCCATGAAACAAGGAAAAGGTCCAAAAGAAACCATAATAGGTATAAAATCACTCAACCAAACACAATGTCAGGAGTATGGATGCAACATGCATCTGAAGGCAACATAAAAGTGCAAAAGTGGTCTGACTGATATCCAAATGGATCATCAAGGTCCACGGCCCACATTGTGCCAAGAAAAATCGAGAAAATAGGGTGGCATGCAAAATGAGGTAAAAATCTCAAATTTTGAAAAAATTGCAAAATTAAAACCCATTTGGCCTTTGATCACAAAAATCTCAAAAGTCCAAAACTAAATGGAATCAGACATCATATGCAAAAGTAGCTAGCATAATGGCGTAAAATCCCAAACCCTCATCCCAAAAAATAGGGAAATGTTCATACCTGCCCAACCAGGTAGAACTAACATAAAGAAATGGAGGGGAACACTAGTTCTCAGCCTCCACACAAACAGCTACCAAAAATAGAAGCAAAAATGGAGTAGAAACAATAAAATGAGAAAGGCCTACCTCACAGCCAAAAGGGAAAAATGGGAATCTGAACCATAAAATAAACAGCTCGCAGAAGTAGCTGAAAATCATGACAATCCAAAGTTTTCCCAAGCTGGATCCAATGAGACCAACCTCGCGTCGATCCCACACCCATAGCTCCCACAAAAAACAAAACAATAAATTCTCTGAAGAGAATTTTGGGTTTTACTCTCCAACTCTCTATTTAAAAAGTGATAAGTGAGGAATTAAATTCCTCTTTGGATATTTATTCACTTTTCGAGTGAATAATCGATTAGGGCAAATAACTAGCCAACCTTGTTAAACTCTGAATCGACCCAAATGAAAATAAGCTATTCCTATAAATAGGAATTCATCTATGGAAAAGCTGCTAGAAATTATTTAAATCAATTAAAAAGCCTGAAAACCCAAAAACACAAAAATCACCTTAATGACTTTCGTAACATTGTGAAACTCTAAATGCATAGACACGTTCACTAGTCTAATCACATAATGCAAATGAGTTTGGATTTAATAATCACTGAAAGGTTTAATTTAAACATTTAATAAAGGATACGTCGACCATATAAGAGTGATATTGGTAAAATATGAAAGGTTGAATCACTAGCTCCATGTGCCACTACCAGGGATATAAATCCTACACACTAAACAACACGATTAAGTGCAATTTCATATAATAACATAGTCAAAGCAATAAATGCATTAAATCGCCTAATTAAAAAATTTATTTAATTATATTAAAATAATCTATTTACATCACTCACATTTGCATAAAGCATAACAACATAGGAATGAAGTAAATAACCATAGCATTAAATCCATCACATAATATAATTAGAGGTATGTCCAAATACCAGATAACTAGATATCATCATAAAATACACTGTCATCTCAAAATGGCATCATCATGCAATATGATTAACTAAACAACATAGTAGTCAAATATCTATGATACTAAAATCAAGGTATAACATCTGACCCTTGGGTCGTATCAAATGTAAAGCATCACATGAGTAACAAATATCTCTCTAATAAGAAATATAAGAAGGTAAATGTCTACAACACATAACCAAATAATTCAACAAGAACAACCCATTTTAATTACTTAAGCATTTAATAATGATTGTTTATAGAATGAACAAAAATACACTTAAAATGCAAAAGAAAACATAGTCATAAACATGACTAACCACTACTACAGGAACCTAGTCCAATGTAGTGTGGTAAAAAGAACACAGTCCAATCTCTGCACACATCTCAAGATAATCACATAACAACCTCATGATATCACATCAATCTTGGTAACCACTGGCACAAACCTTAGTGAACCTTAAATCACATCATAACCTCATAGATCAGTAGAAGCATAAACAAAGCAACAAAAATAGAAACATAAATCCAAACACCTCGACAGTGTAGACCGCTCAGTGTCACAATCATAATCCATCACAAAAAATGATCAAGAAGGTTGCATCCATCAAGATGACTTATAGAAGTCAAATGGGAGAGGCACTACATTGTATACATAGATATATATATGTATGTATACATGCATGCATGCATAGATATATCTATGTATGTATTCAATGTATACATAGATATATTTATGTCTAGATGCATGCATGCATGCATCCATCCATGCATATATATATCTATATATACATTGCATATGCATAGATATGCATGCATGCATACATACATATGTATATCTATGTATGCATGCATGCATGCATAGATATATCTATGTATTTATGCAATGTATACATAGATATATGTATGTATGGATGCAAGCATGCATGCATCCATACATATATGTATCTATGTAAATATACATGTATGCATGCATCCATCCATACATACCTGTATCTATCCATGCATGCATACGTGCATGCATGTATGCATGAATGCATACATACATACATACATGTATACATCTATATATCTTGTATGTATGCATATGCATGTATGCATGCATAGATATATCTATGTATGTATGCAATGTATACATAGATATATGTATGTATGGATGCATGACTGCATATATGTATAGATGCAAGCATGCATACATCCATGCATACATGTATCTATGTATGTATAAATGTATACATGCATCCATCCATACATACATGTATCTATCCATGCATACATACATACATACATGTATACATCTATAGATGCATGTATGGATGTATACATGCATGCATCCATGAATGCATATGTATGCATCCATAGATGCATGCATGTATGAATGCATGCATGCATGCATATGCATACATACAAGATATATACATGTAGACATGTATGTATGTATGTATGGGTCCATGCATACATACATGCATGCATATATGCATGCATCATACATATATACATCTATGTATGACATAGATACATGTATGTATGTATGTATGTATGAATGCATGCATGGATGTATGCATCCATGCATGCATAGATTGATGCATGTATGTATGCATGCATCTATGCATGCATAGATGCATGCATGCATGTATGCATCCATGCATGCATATGCATCCATACATACATATATCTATGTACATTGCATACATACATAGATATATCTATGCATGCATGCATGCATACATAGATATATTCATGTATGGATGCATGCATGCATATCTATGTATGTATGCAATGTATACATAGATATATGTATGTATGGATGCATGCATGCATACATACATATATATGTATGCATGTATCTATATACATACATGCATGTATACATGATGTATGCATATATATCTATGTGTGCAATATATATGCATGGATGAATGCATCCATGCATGCATAGATTCATATATGTATGTATGCATCTATAGATACATGTATGGATGTATACATGCATGCATCCATGAATGCATATGTATGCATCCATAGATGCATGCATGTATGAATGCATGCATACATGCATATGCATACATACAAGATATATACATGTAGACATGTATGTATGTATGTATGGATCCATGCATACATACACGGATGCATCTATGCATGCATCATACATATATACATCTATGTATGACATAGATACATGTATGTATGTATGTCTGTATGAATGCATGCATAGATTGATGCATGTATGTATGCATGCATGCACACATAGATTCATGCATGTATGTATGCATCCATAGATGCATGCATGTATGGATGCATGCATACATGCATATGTAGACATACAAGATATATACATATATACATGTATGTATGTATTTATGCATCCATGCATACACACATGCATCTATGTATCACATAGATCCATGTATGTATGCATGCATGCATATGGATGTATGCATTCATAGACACGTGTATTCATGCATGCATCCATTCATTATCTGTGTATGCAATATGTATGTATACATAGATACATGTATGTATGATGTATGTATGCATGCATGCATAGATATATGCATGATGTATGCATGCATGCATGGATATATCTATGTATGATGTACGCATGCATGCATCAATGCATGCATGTATGTATGGATGTATCTATGGATACATCCATACATACATGTCTCTATATATACATTGCATGCATGCATAGATATACATGTATCTATGTATGTGGTGCAGAGCACAAAGCTTGGTATTAGAGGAATGGATAAAAACTCCATCTTGTCTTCATTCTTCCTTCCTCATACCTCTTTGGATGTAATTAGAGGTTTTATGAAGTTTTATGAAAGGTTTGAATAAATATGAGCCCATTTGTGTAGGCACTTCATCTTATTTGGTGACCCTATAAACCAAGGATGTAAGTAGCCTATAGGGTATATATGTTTTAGGTGTTTAGGAGGGTTTCATATGGCCTAAATAGCCATGATGCTCAATAATATCAAGTTTAGAATGTGTTTTGAAGTCTTCATATGAAAAGTTGCTCATAGCGGCAGCTTTGAAAAAAAGTTGCTGACAACTTTTGCAAGAAAACTGTGCAACTTTTGCAAATTAGTTACATTCGACCTCTAACTGCCTTGGAGGTCAGTTTTTAGGTGTCATTAGGCTATAAATATATTGATCCTCTTCCCAAAAGAACAGAGGAACTTCATTGTACGGATTTTTCATTGGATGAATAAAGAACTCCCTATTTTTCTGTTTAACTCGCTGTTTTCAGAGGTTGCACGTGTGGTACGGACGTGAGACTAGAAGTTTAATGGTGGATTTGTAGAGTTTTATGTCCCACTGACTCATTGCATTTTATTTGGAGTGATTTGAAGAAGTTTGGACAAAGTTAGAGCAAATTGGGTGAAACCAGTCCCAAACCCTCCATAAAATCAGGGTTTTGTGCAAATGAGCCATTAGAGTGCACCTAATTGGCCTCAGGGGTGCAAAACCCAATAATCTGAGAGAAGACATGTACCATTTGTTGATTCTAGGAGTAGGAGTAGTTTCTATGGTGGGAGTCCAAGATTCAATGAGGCCCTAGTTCAAGTTAGGCATAGAATTTGAACTCGGAATTCAGATTTGGAAGTAGAATTGTGAAGTTCGGTTGATTGGAGTGCAACCAAGGGTTGAATTGGAAGTCTTAGACCTTCCCTAACACCATCCAAGTTAGTATCTTATTCTATGTACCCATTTCCTTGCACTTGCTTAACAAACCAAGCCTAATTAGGCCTATTAGGACTGCGTGTTTTGCATAGGTTGGGATATGCTGGAGTGGAGTGAGATTTTAAGATTTGGAGGTCTTTAAGGGGAGTCAAAAGGGTATCTGAAACTCTATTTTATTTACCAAGTCGTTTGAGGAAATCAAAAGATATTGCTGAAACTCAGGTTTTGCTAACCTACTAGGATTTACTAGGTAGGTATTGGTTGGGTGTATTACAAAAGTGTGGGAATCTGAAAAGTTGCTGATTCAGAGTACATTGGGATAGGTGAAGGTGTGTTGACCATCAGATCAAGTGGTTGAGAGGCCTAAAGCATAGATCCTTGTTTTGGCCTAGTTGAAGGATACTATTTCTAAAGACAAATGGGGAGCAGACTTTGCTTACCTGTTCCTTGACATTGAGAAGGTTGTCAAACCTTGTGAGAAGGTTATTTGCCAAGAGTGGAAGGTCCTTTAAGGATCTCCTAAGGTTAGAAGCAAGTTTGGCTTGTTTGAAGTGTCTAAGTGCAATCTAGACCAAGAGTACACTTCCGGTGTGTAACTCTGCATCAAGGTGGTATCAGAGCGGGTTAAGACCTGTTTTCATCATGTCTGAAGGAGAAGATGGACCAGAGAGGCCTCTCCCTCTGAGGGTCACAAATGCAAAACTAGCCAAGATAGTACAAGAACAAATGGCTGAAAGTAGGGCCTTTAGAGAAGAGAACAGAGCAGTCAAGAGAGAGTTGGAGAGACTCAAGGGCAAGTTGAAGAGAGGAGAAAACTATGAATCAGAAAATGAAGAGGTGGAGCAAGATGACAATGCAGCAGTAGTACCACCTGATCAAAGGCCTCTCTTACAAGCACTAGAAAGGATGGGAGTCAAGGGTGGAGAGATCCCTACATTTCAAGGAAAACTCAATCCTGATGAATGCATTGATTGGCTTGAAGCCATGGACAATCACTTTGAATGTGACCACATTCCACCAAGCCAAAAAGTAAAGATTGCCAAGACTAAGTTGAAGGGTGCAGCACTAAGCTGGTGGAATTTTATTCAGAATGAGAGGGCTGAGGATGGCAAGGAGCCCATAACTACTTGGAAAAGAATGAGAGCAGAGATCAAGAGGTAGTTTGTGCCCGAGGATTATGAAATCCTTGTGAACCAAAGGTTGCATAACCTTAAACAAAGGGATCTTGATGTGAGCACATACACACAAGAGTTCCATAACTTGACATTGAGAGCCAAGGTCAATGAGACAAATAAACAAAAACTAGCCAGATATGTAAGTGGCTTGAAGTATTCTATTCAAGATGAATTGACATTGGTGAATTTGGAGTCTGTACACCAGTGTTTTAATCTTGCATTGAAGATTGAAGAGAAGCATAAGAGGAGAGGTGATTCAAACACCAACAAAAGAGGAGGTAGCAATAATTTTAGAGGAAGAGGGGGCAGATTTCAAGGCAGAGGCTCTAGTTTCAGAGATGAAAATCAGAATCAGAATATTGATACCAGTCAAAGAGGATCTTTTAGAGGCAGAGGCAATAATGGCAATAGAGGAAGGAATGACAACAGGAGCAGAGGAGGCCAGGTCTTCACTGGCAGGTGTTTTATTTGCAATCAGACAGGGCATCAATCCTTTAGATGTCCCCAAAAAGGAGGAGACAACAACAGACCCGGAGATAGGAGAATTAATCTATTGCAAGAAGAAGAAGAGGATGGGCAAAGCATCTCATCCTATCACACCACAACCTCCAGACTTGCTAATCCTGAAACTGGAGAGTGCCTCATGATGCAAAGGACACTTTTGAAGGTGCCACAACCTGCAGAACCACCTCAGAGAAAAACATTGTTCAGGACACATTGCAAGGTGAAAGGAAAGGTATGTAAGTTAATTGTGGATTCAGGATCAACTGACAATATAGCATCTAAAGAAATGGTGGATAAATTAAAGTTGCCTAGGATACCACACCCATACCCTTATAAAGCTTCTTGGTTAACAAAAGACAAACAAACATTGGTAAATGAACAAGTTTGGGTGGAGTTCACATTAGGAGAGTATTCTGATAAAGTTTTGTGTGATGTCACTGAGATGGATGCATGTCACCTCTTATTAGGAAGGCCATGGCAGTTTGATGTAAAATCAAGGCATGATGGAGAAACCAACATTTATACAATAACTAAGGGAGGTGTTAAGTATACAATGAGGCCATTGCCTGATGATAGCAAATCAGACCATATAGTTAGTAGTGTGGCTTTAGTAGGGGAGAAGGAATTCCTCAAAACTATAAAAGAAAAGGACACACCCTGCTTTGCAATAGTGGTAAGACCAAAACAAGAATCAAGGAACCTAGTCAAGCCTAGAGCAGATTTGAAAAAAGATGATGTAGGACCCAAGGAGGTTAGGGATTTGCTAAACAAGTATCATGGGATTGTGGCAGGGAGTGTACCATCTACTTTACCACCAGAGAGAGAGGTGAGTCATTGTATAGACCTCATACCAGGGGCCACTTTACCAAATAAGGCTGCATACAAGTTGACTCCAGAACAGAATGAGGAGATAGCAAAACAAATAGAAGAGTTGCTATCTAAGGGTCTGATTAGGAAGAGTGTGAGTCCATGTGTAGTACCTGTAGTACTTGCACCAAAAAAAGAAGGAACATGGAGGCTATGTACGGACTCAAGGGCTATAAACAAGATAACCATCTGGTATAGGTTTCCCATGCCAAGAATGGAAGATTTGTTGGATTGTTTAGGAGGGGCTAAAATTTACTCCAAGGTAGACTTAAAAAGTGGATACCATCAGATAAGGATCAGAAAAGGGGATGAGTGGAAAACAACATTTAAAACAACTGAGGGTCTTTATGAGTGGCTTGTGATGCCATTTGGGCTATCAAATGCCCCAAGTACCTTCATGAGATTGATGAATGAGGTACTTAAGCCTTTCCTTAACAAGTTTGTTGTGGTATACCTAGATGACATACTAGTGTTTAGCAAGGATGAAGAGGAACACTTCAAACATCTAGATTTGGTCCTAAAAAGATTGCATGAGGAAGATCTCAAGATCAATTTGGAAAAGTGTATATTTGTGAAGGATGAACTGATATTTCTTGGTTTCGTTATTTCTAAGGACTCTTTGAAAATGGATCCATCCAAAGTAGAAGCTATAATAAATTGGCCATCTCCTACCACTGCTAGTGAGGTTAAAAGTTTCCATGGTTTATGTAATTTTTATAGAAAATTCATAAGGAATTTTAGTGGGATATCTGCTCCAATGGTGGATACCATTAAGGGGGGCAAGAAATGTCATTTTGTATGGACTAATGCTGCAGAAGAATCTTTCCAAATGCTGAAGCAGAAGATAGCACAAGAACCAGTCCTAAAGTTCCCTGATTTCAACAAAGTGTTTGTCATAGAATGTGATGCAAGCACTAAAGCTATTGGTGGTGTATTGAGTCAAGAGGGCAGACCAATAGCCTTCTTTAGTGAGAAGTTAAATGAAGCAAAGCAGAAATATTCAGTATATGATCTAGAGTTGTATGCTATGGTCCAATCCTTAAAAAGATGGAGGCATTATTTACTTTCCAAGGAGTTTATTTTTTTTACTGATAATCAGGCTTTGAGCTTTCTTAACAGGCAGGAAAAATTGAATCAAAGGCACATGAAGTGGATGGAGTTCATCCAAGCATATACTTTCTCAATCAAGCACAAGAAAGGGATCACAAACAAAGTTGCTGATGCCCTAAGCAGAAGAAACCTCCTAGTTCAATCAATTGAACTTGAAACCGTTGGCATAGAAGGTATGAAGGATCTATATAGCCAAGATGAGGATTTCAAAGAGATTTATAAAGTTTGCGAAAGCATGGAAGGCAGGTATCACACAGAGCTCTCTGATTTTTTAATTCAAGATGGTTTATTGTTTAAGGGGGGACAATTATGTATTCCTAAGGGATCATATAGAGAGAATATAATCAAAGAAAAACATAGTGGGGGCATGTCTGGTCATTTTGGATTAGACAAAACACTTGAGCAAGTTAGGAGATTCTACCATTGGCCAAAAATGCAGACCGATGTAAGAAAGTTTGTGGAATCTTGTATAATTTGTCAAAAGGCTAGAGGGCACTCATCAAATGCAGGGCTTTATACTCCTCTACCTATTCCTGACAGACCATGGGATTCAATAAGCATGGATTTTGTATTGGGATTACCAAAAACTAAGGCAGGAAATGATAGTGTGTTTGTGGTTGTTGACAGATTTTCCAAAATATTGCATACATAGATAGATATATGTATATATGTATATATGTATGCATACATACATAGATAGATATATATAGATAGATATATATATGTATGTATGCATACATACATAGATACATGTATGTATATATATATATGTATGGATGCATACATAGATACATGTATGCATGCATGCATACATACATACATACATACATACATATATATATATATATATATGTGTGTGTGTGTGTGTATGTATGTATGTATGTATGCATCCATACATAGATACATGAATGTATACATAGATACATGTATTCATGCATAGATACATACATATATCTGTGTATGCAATATATATATATATGGATGCATACATACATAGATACATGCATGCATGCATGTATGTATGCATGCATAGATACATACATATATTGATGCAGGAGCATCAAGAGGTATAAGGGCAATCCTACGTCACCCAAAAAAAATATGTACTTAGACTTAGTTTTTGTTTCATGTGTTTTTATTTCTGGATACCCATTTGGGTCAAATAAAGGTTCCAACTCTCACAGTTCTACTATCAGTGTTCTAGGATAGAGTATTTGAACACTTTGGAATACGTGTAAATGCCAAAAAAAAAAGAGTATGTAATTGAGCCATCATTTTGGTAAACTAGGAGATGTAAATTGGCTAGATGAATGTAATTGTAATTTAGAGCATTCCAAAAAAAGAATCACGTCAAATGGCCTCACGGTTTGAAAGTTATCGCAATTTTTTGAGTTTTGGAGACCTCCTAAGAATGCTTCAAAGTCAGGATAGGGGCATTAAATAATTTCAAAAATGCCAAAAAATGGGGGATGAGTGAAGCTGATCCATAGGGCTATAGAGCACTTCAAGAGCTTTTCAGAAATGTAAATAGTTTGTCAATCAAAGCTAAGGTTCAAAAGTTATGCTTTCCGAAATATCTGTTACCATTTCTAGATTCTTCTAGATTTGTGTCAACTTCTAACGCAACTTCTAGAGCCTTATATTTGGTTAGTGAATGCCAAATAGCACCTTCTAGAATGTATTCCTAGTCCTTAACCCTTCTGGGTCTATTTATGGACATTTTTGGCATTGTAAAAGACAGTTTGGAGTGGAGTTTGAGAGGAGGTACTACAAGGAGAAATTATTTCCAAATTTATGCTATTGTAAGCCCATAGGGCATGTTTTGAAGTCTATTTTCTCTTTACTGAATGTACTAGCTTATTTTCATAGTTAATACAATTTCCCTTTTCATGTTGTGTCCATTTTGTGCTTGGGTTGTGTCCCCATCAAGTGGTATCAGAGCTGGTTTTCCTGAGTGTGTAGACAGAGCACCGACTATGAGGTAGTTTGCACCAGGACTGTGTGGTTGTGGGTTTGAGTTAAGAAGATTCTTCCATGAAGAGAGAATGGTGGAAGGGCTAGAGCTATTAATCCTAAGGAGGTTAGATCCCTCCAAAGGCAGGTACAAGCATTGCAAAAGGAGCTCCAAAGAGGAACAAATGTTGCCATAAGTGACGACAGTGAGGATGAAAATGAAGAAGAAGAAATTGGACCAGAAGGGGAATTTGATGGGGAAGTTCTGAATCAGGCAGAGGAAAGGCTTTTTAGGGCCATTACTAAGTTTGGAAAAAGACTTATAATTGAAGTGGGTGTATTTTCAAGAAACCTGAAATCAGATGAGTTGATTGATTGGATCAATGAACTAGAAGAATAATTTGAGTACTAGGATATAAGGGACCCAGATAGGGTTAAGTTTGCAAAGGCCAAACTAAAAGGCAATGCCAAAATCTAGTGGCAAGAGGCCCAATTAGAAAGAAACAAAAG
The DNA here is from genome assembly GCA_028749045.1 of Cupressus sempervirens. Classification (NCBI taxonomy): domain Eukaryota; kingdom Viridiplantae; phylum Streptophyta; class Pinopsida; order Cupressales; family Cupressaceae; genus Cupressus; species Cupressus sempervirens. The sequence goes on from CM053789.1 coordinate 272,107,992, forward strand.
AGGAAAGGAGAAGATCACAAGGTGGGATCGCATGGTGGACAAATTGAAGAAGCAGCTCATTCCTATGGACTATGAGCTTGATTTGTTTAAGAAGATGCATGGGTTAAAGCAAGCATGAAGATTAGTCCAAGAATATACAAAAGAGTTTTACTGACTCTTGATTAGAGTAGGGCATGCAAAAGCAAATAAGAAGAAGGTTTCTTGTTATATCAGTGGGTTGCGACCTAGCATCCAGGAGGAATTAAGTTTGGTAAGAATGACTAGCATTGAAGAGGCATACCATTATTCCCTATGAGTTGAAGAGAAGCCGAATAAAAGGTTTGAAGGGAGACAAAGAGGGTACTAGCAGGAACTAGAGGAATGAGGGTTTCAACCACTCTTGTGATCAAGACTTTGGAAATCAGAGAGGAAGAGGGAGAGGACATGGACAAGGAAGAGGAGGCTTCCATGGTACCTATTTCCATTGTAATGAAGACGGTCATCGTGCCTTTAAATGCCCTCAACGATAAGGAAGGACAGATAGGAGAGCTGAGGGCCAAGCTAGGGTTGCTCATGTGACTGAGGATGCACAATCATCACATTTAGAGGATGCAAAAAGAGGAGAGGCCTTGGTGAATGAAAGGGTCCTACTAAGTGGTGAGATTGAACTAGGACAAAGGAGGAGTTTGTTTCATACTAGATGCAAGTGTGAGGATAAATTTTGTGAAGTGATCATTAATGGTGGTAGCACTAATAACTTGATATCAGAAGAGATGGTCTCTAACCTAAAGCTCAAGAGGGAGAGACATCCCCAGCCCTATAGGATTTCTTGGGTGAAAGATGATCATAAGGTCCTAGTAACTGAACAATGTTTAGTGAAATTCAAAATTTGGGGTTACCATGATGAAGTTCTCTGTGATGTTATTCCAATGGATGTTTGCCATCTATTGTTGGTTAGACCATGGCAGTTTGATAGGCATGCAGTACATGATGGTCATGCAAACACATACTCTCTAATAAAGGATGGAGTTTGCCACAAACTGAAGCCCATGAAAAAGGAAGGTGAAAAGGTATGTAGAAGTGCTAGGATTTGTCTTGTTGATGGAAGAAAGTTTTTAGATGGCATGAAACATCAGCACATGTGCTATGCTTTGATTCCTAGGAAAGATAAAGAAGGTAGTAGTGAAATACCACTTGAAGTTTTAGATATACTAGGTGAGTTTTGAGATATTGTCTCTGATAATGTTCCAGAAGGATTGCCACAAGTAAGGCAAATTAGTCATCAGATAGATTTAATCCCAGGAGCTAGTTTGTCTAACAAGGCTACTCACAGGATGACTCCTATAGAAACCAAGGAGCTAAACAGACAGGTCTAGGAGTTGTTGATGAAGGGCTTGATTTAGGAGAGCCCAAGTCCATGTGCAGTACTTGTAGTACTAGCACCAAAGAAGGATGGAGAGTGGAGGATGTGTATAGACTCTCGAGCTATAAATAGGAGAACCATCAAGTATCAGTTTCCTTTGCCAAGAATGGATGATCTTATGGACTGCTTGAGTGGAGCTCAGTACTTCACAAAGATAGATCTTAAGAGTGGTTATCACTAGATACGGATTCAAGAAGGAGATGAGTAGAAAATATCCTTCAAGACCAAGGAGGGTCTTTATGAGTGGTTAGTCATGCCCTTTGGATTGACGAACGCCTTGAGCACCTTCATGCGGCTTATGAATGAGGTACTTAAGAAGTTCTTTGGAAAAAAAATATTGTCTATTTGGATGATATTTTAATTTTCAGCAAGACTTTGGAAGAACATTTATTGCATATTCGTAGTGTCCTTGAAAGGTTAAGGGAAGAGAAACTATTAATTAATTTGAAGAAGTGTATCTTTGCAAAAAGGGAGTTAGTTTATTTGGGGTTTGTTATATCACCTAAAGGTCTTACAATAGATCCAGAGAATGTAAAAGCCATCTTGGAATGGCCTAATCCAAGGTCTACTACTGAGGTAAGATCATTTCATGGTCTAGTTAGTTTATACAAGAAGCTTATTAAGAATTTCAGTGGCATATGTGTACCCCTAACTGACACAATAAGAGGGGATAGAAAAGAGTTCAAATGGACTGCAGTAGCTACAAGAAGTTTTGAATTGCTGAAGAAGAAGGTTACATAATAGCCTATGTTGGCACTCCTAGATTTTAGAAAGGTGTTCTAAGTGGATTGTGATGCTAGTGGAAGTGCTATTGGGGTAGTATTAAGCCAAGAAGGTAAGCCTATTGCATATTTTAGTGAAAAATTGAATGATGCAAAAAAGAAGTATTCTATTTATGATCAAGAGTTCTATGCAATAGTTCAGGCCTTAAAGAAATGGAGGCATTATTTGCCAAAGGAATTTGTTTTGTATACTGATCACCAGGCATTACAGTACCTAAATAGCCAGGGTAAATTGAATCAAAGGCATATAAAGTGGGTAGAGTTCTTGCAGAGCTATACATTTGTGTTGAAGCATAGAAGTGGAAAATCTAATAGGGTTGCAGATGCACTAAGCAGGAGATAGTTGTTTCTTACAGTAATGTAGGTTGAAGTAGTTGGGTTTGATGAACTCAAGAATTTTTACCTTGATGATCTTGATTTTGCTAAACCATGGAAAGCTTGTAAAGAGCCTGTTACTATAGACAAAACTAAGTGGTTAGACTATTTGATTCAGGATAGTATACTATTCAAGGGCAGTCAATTATGCATTCCAAGGAGTTCCATGAGGGAAAATTTAATTAAGGAGAAACAAAGTGGAGGAATGGTAGAACATTTTTGTCAAGATAAACCATTGCCATTCTTAAAGAACATTATTTTTGGCCTCATATTTCATAGGATGTGAAAAAGTTTGTACAGAGTTACCAGGTTTGTCAAGTTGCCAAGGGATTTAGTCACAATACTGGACTATATCAGCCATTGCCTGTTCCATCAAAGCCATGGCAGGACATAAGTATGGATTTCATTCTTGGATTGCAAAGAACACAAAGGGGTAGTGACTTAGTATTTGTGGTGGTTGATCGGTTCTCCAAAATGGCACATTACATTCTATGCCACAAAACTCATGATGCGATCCATATTGCATACTTGTTTTTCAAAGAGGTGGTGAGACTACATGGTCTCCCAAGGAGTATAGTTTCTGATAGAGATACTAATTTTGTGGGGTATTTCTGGAGAACATTGTGGAAGAAGTTGAGAACAGATTTAAAATTCAGTTCCACACATCATCCGCAGACTGACGACCAAACAGAAGTCTGGGCAATTTGCTGAGATGTTTATCTGGGGATAAGCCCAAGGGATGGGATTTGATTCTACCACAAGAAGAGTTTTCTTAGAATAACTCTATAAATAGGAGTACTAAAAAATCAACATTCCAAATTATATATGGAAGTAGCCCAAGGACTACACCAGAATTGAGGAAGATAGAACAAGGTGAGAGCACAAGTGTTGAAGCTAAGGAATTTGTTGAACATATCAAGCATCTACATGAGGAGGTTCAAGCATACATTACCAAGATGTATCAAGAGTATAAAACTAGGGCTGATCAAAGGAGAAGACATAAGGAATTCCAAGTAGGAGATCTAGTCATGGTACACTTATGAAAAGAAAGATTTCCATCCGGTACTTACAACAAGCTGAAAATGAAGAAATTTGGTCCCTACAAAATTTTGAGGAAATGTGACTCAGGAAATGCATATGAGGTGGAGCTGCCAGATGGTATTCACATTTCTCTTATTTTCAACATTGCAAACTTAACAAAGTATCATGATGATGGTGCAGATGAGGAGCTAACGTTATAGCCATGTCCAATTCCTTCTTCCAAGAAGGAGGAGATAGAAGACATTCTAGATCATTGTGTGGGTAGGAGTACCAAAAATAGGCAGTATGAAGAGTATTTGGTCAAGTGGAAAGGATGGCAGATAAAGCACTCAACTTGGATTTCAGCAACTAAGGATTCCCATTTGGGATTTCCTCTACCATTCTTAAAGTGATAGGGTCACTTTTCAATCTACGTTGGGTGTCTAATGCAGGAGCATCTAGAGGTATAAGGGCAATCCTGTGTCACCAAAAAAAAAAATGTACTTAGACTTAGTTTTTGTTTCATATGTTTTCATTTTTGGATACCCATTTGGGTCAAATAAAGGTTCCAACTCTCACAGTTCCAGTATTAGTTTTCTAGATATAGTATTTGAACACCTTGGGATACGTGTAAATACTAAAAAAATAAGAGTATATAATTGAGCCATCATTTTGGTGAACTAGGAGGCTTAAATTGGCTAGATGAATTTAATTGTAATTTAGAGCATTCTAGAAAAAGAATTAGGTCAAAAGGCCCCACAGTTTGAAAGTTATCATAGTTTTTTGAGTTTTGAAGACCTCCTAAGAATGCTTCAAAGTCAGGATAGGGGCATTAAATGACCTCAAAAAGGACTAAAAAATGGGAGATGAGTGAAGCTAATCCACAAGGCTATAGAGCGCTTTGAGATCTTTTTGAAAATGTAAATGATTCGTCAATCAAAGCTACGGTTCAAAAGTTATGCCTCCCAGAAGATTGGTTAGCATTTCTGAATTCTTCTAGATTTGTGTCGACTTCTAACGTAGTTTCTAGAGCCTTTTATTTTTTTGGTGGATGCCAACTAGCACTTTCTAGAATGTATTCCTAGTCCTTAACCCTCTAGGGTCTATTTATGGACATTTCTGGCATTGTAAAAGACAGTTCGGAGTGGAGTTTGAGAGGAGGTGCTACAAGGAGAAATTATCTCCAAATTTATGCTATTGTAAGCCCATAGGACATGTTTTGAAGCATATTTTCTCTATACTGAATGTACTAGCTTATTTTCATAGTTAATACGATTTCCCTTTTCCTATTGTGTCCATTCTGTGCTTGGGTTATGTCCCCATCATATATCTATGTATGCAATATATATATATATATATATATATGGATGCATCCATACATAGACAAATGCATACATGCATGCATACATCTATGGATGCATGCATGCATAGATACATACATATATCTATGTATGCAATATGTATGTATACATAGATACATGTATGTATGGATGCATGCATGCATGCAATATATATATATATATGGATGCATACATACATAGATACATACATACATCTATGGATGCATGCATGCATACATGTATACATACATAGATACATACATAGATACATGCATGCATACATACATAGCTACATATATGTATGGATGCATCAATCCATACATAGATATATATATGTATAGATGGATTTATACATGTATGTATGGATGGATGCATGCATACATGTATACATACATAGATACATTCATCTATCCATGTATATGCATGCATGCATACATACATGTATCTATCTATGTATGTATGCATGTACATGCGTCCATCCATACATACATGTATCCATGTATATGCATGCATGCATACATACATGTATCTATCTATGTATGTATGCATGCACATGCATCTATCCATACATACATACATGTATCTATGTTTATGCATGCATCCATCCATACATACATACATGTATCTATGTATATGCATGCATCCATCCATACATACATGTATCTATGTATATACATGTATCTTGTATGCATGCATCCATCCATCCATACATACATCTATGTGTATATATATATTGTATGTATGCATATGCATGTATGAATACATGCATCCATACATACATACATATATACATATATATCTATGTATACATGCATGCATGCATACATCCATGTATCTATGTATGTATGCATGTATACATAGATGCATGCATGCATGCATACATACATACATACATAAATGAATGTATGTATGTATATATATGCATGCATTCATATATATGTATGTGTGTATATATATGCATGCATGCATACATACATGTATACATGTATGTATGTATGTATATATATGCATGCATAGATACATACATGTATCTATGTATGACATATGCATCCATACATACATTGCATCCATGCATAGATATATGCATTTATGTATGCATGTATATGTATGTATTCATGCATCCATCCATACGCACATGCAATCCATATGCATGCATCCATCCATACATACATGTATCTATGTATATGCATGCATACATACATACTTACATGTATCTATGTATGATGTATGCATACATACATACATTGCATCCATGCATAGATATATCTATACATGCATGCATGCATACATGCATTTATGTATGATGTATGCATACATACATACATTGCATCCATGCATAGATATATCTATGTATGCATGCTTTTATGTATGCATGCATGTATTTATGTATGCATGCATGCATAAATATATACATTGCATACATATACATAGATACATGTATGTATGGATGTATGTATGTCTTATTTATGCATCTATACATACATTGTATCCATGCATACATGCATCTATGTATGATGTATGCATACATACATACATTGCATCCATGCATAGATATATCTATGCATTCATGCATACATGCATCTATGTATGATGTATGCATACATACATACATTGCATCCATGCATATATATATACATGTATGTATGCATGTATATGTATGTATGCATGCATGCATCCATACATGCATGCAATCCATATGCATGCATCCATCCATGCATACTGATGGGGACACAACTTAAGCACAGAATGGACACAACAGGTAAGGAAAAATTGTATTAACTATGTAAATATGCTATTACATTCAGTACAAAGAAAATAGACTTCAAAACATGCTCTAAGGGCTTACAACAGTAATAATCTGAGGATAATTTCTTGTTTTAGTACCTCCTCTCAAACTTCACTCCGAACTGCCTTTTACAATGTCAAAAATGTTCTTAAAAAGACCCTAGAGGGTTAAGGATTAGGAGTACATTCTATAAAGTGCTAGTTGGCATCCACTGACTAAATAGAAGGCTCCAAAAGCTTTGTTAGAAGTGGATACAAATCTAGAAGAATCCAAAAATGGTAATCGAACTTTCAGGAGGCATAACTTTTGAACTGTAGCTCCGATTGATGAACCATTTACATTTTTGGAAAGCTCTTGAAGCACTCTATAGCCCTATGGACCAGCTTCGCTCGTTCTCCATTTTTCAACCCTTTTTGAGGTCATGTAATGCCCCTAACCTAACTTCAGAGCATTCTTAGGATGTCTACAAAAACTGAAAAACTCTAATAACTTTCAAATCATGCGGCCTTTTGACCTGATTGTTTTTTTGAAATGCTCTAAATTACAATGACAATCATCTAGCCAATTTACACCTTCTAATTCACCAAAATTATGGCTCAATTACATAATCCTATTTTTTCAACATTTACACATATCCCAAAGTGTTCAAATACTCTATCCTAGAACACTGATAGTGGAACTGTGAGAGTTGGAACCTTTATTTGACCCAAATGGGTATCCAAAAATGAAAACACATGAAACAAAAACTAAGTCTAAGTACTTTTTTTTTTGGTTGACACAGGGTTGCCCTAATACCTCTGGATGCTCCTGCATTAGACACCGAGGGTAGATTGAAAAGTGACCTTGTCACTTTATGAATGGTAGAAGAAATCCCAAATGGGAAACCTCAGCTTCTGAAATCCAAGTTGAGTCCTCTATCGACTGTCCTTTCCACTTGACCAAATACACTTCATACTACCTATTTCTAGTACTCCTACCCACATGATGATCTAGAATTTCTTCTACCTCCTCCTTCTTAGAAGAAGGAATTGGACATGGCTCTAACATCAGCTCCTCATCTGCACCATCATCATGATACTCCGTTAAGTCTGCAATGTTTAAAATAGGAGAAATGTGAATACCATATGGCAACTCCACCTCATATGCATTTCCTGAGTCATGTTTCTTCAAAATTTTGTAGGGGCCAAATTTCTTCATTTTTAGCTTGTTGTAAGTACCAGCTGGAAATCTTTCTTTTCTAAAGTGTACCATGACTAGATCCCCTACTTTGAATTCCTTATGTCTTCTCTTTTGATCAGCACTAGCTTTATATTCTTGATTCATCTTGACAATGTGTGCTTGGAACTCCTCATGTAGACACTTGATATGTTCAGCAAATTCTTCAACTTCAGCACTTGTCCTCTCCCCTTGTTCTATCTTCCTCAACTCTGGTGCAGTCCTTGGGCTACTTCCATATACAATTTAGAATGGTGATTTTCTAGTACTCCTATTTACAGAGTTATTGTAAGAAAACTTGACTTGTGGTAGAATCAAATCTGATCCCTTGGGCTTCTCCCCAACTAAACATCTCAGAAAATTGCCCAGACTTTTGTTTACGACTTCTATTTGGTCATCAGTCTATGGGTGATGTGTGGTACTAAATTTCAAGTTTGTTCTCAACTTTTTCCACAATGTTCTCCAGAAATACCCTACAAATTTAGTATCTCTGTCAGAAACTATACTCCTTGGAAGACCATGTAGTCTTACTACCTCTCTGAAAAATAAGTTTGCAATATGGACAACATCATGAGTTTTGTGGCATGGAATGAAATATGAAATTTTGAAGAACCTATCAACCACCACAAATACTGAGTCATTACCCCTTTGTGTCCTTGGCAATCCAAGAACAAAATCCATAATTATGTCCTCCCATGGCTTTGATGAAACAAGCAATGGATGATATAGTCTAGTATTCTGACTAAATCCCTTGGCAACTTGACAAATCTGACAAGTCTGTACAAACTTCTTCACATCCTATGATATTTGAGGCCAAAAATAATGTTCTTTGAGAATGGGAATGGTGTTATCTCAACCAAAATGTCTTTCCATCCCTCCATTGTGTTTCTCCTTAATTAGATTTTCCCTCATGGAACTCCTTGGAATGCATAAGTGACTGCCCTTGAATAACACACCATCCTAAATCAGATAGTCTAACCACTTAGTTCTATCTATAGCAACAGGCTCTTTACAAGCTTTTCGTGCTTCAACAAAATCAAGATCCTCAAGGTACAGATTCTCTAGTTCATCAAACCCAGCTACTTCAACCTGCATTACTATAAGAAACATCTATCTCCTACTTAGTGCATCTACAACCCTATTAGATTTTCCATTTCTATGCTTCAACACAAATGTATAGCACTACAAGAACTCTACCCACTTCATATGCCTCTGATTCAATTTACCTTGGCTATTTAGGTACTATAATGTGTGATGATCAGTATACAAAACAAATTGCTTTGGCAATAAATAATGCCTCCATTTCTTTAAGCACTAAACTATTGCATAGAACTCTTGATCATAAACAAAATACTTCTTTTTCGCATCATTCAATTTTTCACTAAAATATGCAATAGGCTTACCTTCCTAGTTTAATATAGCCCCAATAGTGCTTTCACTAGCATCAAAATCCAATTGGAACACCTTTCTCAAATTTGTAAGTTCCAACATAGGTTGTTTTGTTACCTTCTTCTTCAACAATTCAAAACTCCTTGCAGCTATCGTAGTCCAGTTGAACTCTTTTCTATCCCCTCTTATTGTGTCAGTCAGGGGTGCACATATGCCATTGAAATTCTTAATGAACTTTTTGTAAAAACTAACCAACCATGGAATGATCTTACCTTAGTAGAAGACCTTGGAGTAGGCCATTCCAAGATGGCTTTTACCTTCTCTGGATCTATTTTAAGACCTTCAGGTGATATAACAAACCCCAAGTAGACTAACTCCCTTTTTGCAAAGATACACTTCTTCAGATTAATCAATAGTTTCTCTTCTCTTAACCTTTTAAGGACACTACAAATATGCAATTAAAGTTCTTCCAAAGTCTTGCTAAAAATTAAAATATCTAATATTTGGACATACTTCTAATTATGTTATGTGATGGATTTAATGCTATGATTATTTACTTCATTCTTGCATTGTTATGCTTTATGCGAACGTGAGTGATGTAAATAGATTATTTTAATATAATTAAATAAATGGTTGAAATTAGGTGATTTAATGAATTTATTGCTTTGGATATGTTATTATATGCAATTGCACTTGATCATGTTGTTTAGTGTGCAGGATTTATATCCCTGGCAGTGGCACATGGAGTTAGTGATTCAGCCTTTCATATTTTACCAATGTCATCCTTAGATGGTCAAAATATCCTATATTAAAATGTTTAAATTAAACATTTTGATGATTATTAAATCAGAACTCATTTGCATTATGTGATTAGACTAGTAAGCGTGTCTGTGCACTTAGGGGTTCGCATTGTCGCGAAAGTTATGAAGGAGATTTTTGTGTTTTTGGATTTTTGGGCTTTTTAATTGATTTGTTTTAATTTTTGGCAGCTTTTCCATAGATGAATTCCTATTTATAGGAATATCCTATTTTCATTTGGGTTGATTCAGGGTTTAACTAGGTTGGCTGGTTATTTGCCCTAATCGATTATTCAATCAAAAAGTGAATAAGTATCGAAAGAGGAATTTAATTCCTCACTTCTCTCTTTCAAATTGGAAAGTTGGAGAGTAAAACCCAAAATATTCTTCATGAAGATTTACTATTTTGTTCGTTGTGGGAGCTTCGAGCATGGGATCATCGTGAGGTTGGGCTCATTGGATCCAGCTCGGGAAAACCTTGCATTGCTACGATTTTCAACTACTTCTACAAGATATTTATTTTATGGTTCAGATTCCCATTTTTCCCTTTTGGCTGTGAGGTAGGGCTTTCCTATTTTATTGTTTCTACTCCCTTTCTACTTCTATTTTTGGTAGCCATTTGTTTGGAGGCTGAGAACTAGTGTTCCCCTCCATTTTTGTATGCTAGTTCTACCCGGTTGGACGGGTATGAATATTTGTCTATTTTTTGTGATGAGGGTTTGGGATTTTATGTTGTTATGCTGGTCATTTTGGCATAGGGTGTCTAATTTCATTTATTTTTGGACTTTTAGGGTTTTTGAACCCAAAGGTCAAATGGGTTTCAATTTTAAAAATTTTCTAAAATTTGGAGTTTTTACCTCGTTTCAAGTGCCGCCCTATTTTCTTGAGTTTTTTTGGCACAATGTCTGTCGTGGACTTGGATGATCCATTTGGATATCAGTCAAACCACTTTTGCACCTTTTTTTGCATTGGGATGCAAGTCACACCCGTACTCATAACTTTTTATTTGGTTGAGCGATTTGTTACCTGTTATGTTTTCTTTTGGACCTTTCCTTTTATTTCGTGAATGCTAGGATTCATGTAGAATCCATACTCTCAGATTAAGGCCGGTTGAGTGAGTTCATGATGTTTGGTCTTGTTGCATCATTGGGATTCATGTAGAATCCATACTCTTGGATTGAGGCCGATTGAGTGATTTTATGATGTATGATTTTTTTGGTTTTGGATTTGCGTAGAATCCATCCTTCCTGTGTTGCTTTCGGTTGGGTGTTTTCTTGTCATTATGTTCTCATACCTGTCCTTGGGTTATGATCTTCGTGATGGTCGTATGCCACACACTACTATGTGCACATACATTTGTTGGGTGACTTGCGAGGCCTGATCTTCCATGGATTTGCCAGAAGTTATGATCATTGGGGTTGGAATGGGAGTATGCATGCCTACAGGCACTTGTCATAGGATGAGCATGGGTAGGGTAGGGTAGCATATGGAGGGGGCTTCTATCTCGTAGCCTAGAAATCATGATGCCACGGGTATGGCTAAGAGGAGCTTGAATAAGTGATAATTAAAGAAAATGTGTGACTGGTAATAAAACTTAAGATAATAAAACTTCCTGTGATGGTTCCAAGGGAGTACCTCGAGAGGAAAGTACCTTGCGAGTGTTTCCACATGTGATCCGAGCTTGGGTTTGTCGATGCCAAGAAACTCTCAATGATGTCAGCCCCTACTTAGTAGCCTTTTGAGTGTCTCACTAGGACCTTTACCCCTTGCATTGTCTTAGGTTCTTGGTTGCAGCCATCATACTATCTAGTGTGAGTGTTAGCCTTGGATGTTGTGCTTTATGTGTGTTTGTGGTTGGATCATTATCTCCATCAGCACAGTGGGTGTGGACCTATGGGTGCCACATGGTTGGGAGGCATAGCTACCTTCACCACTGCTAGGGACCAGTGTACAAAGATGGTCTTTTGTCCTAGTGCGATTATTGCTGGATGTTTTCACTTAGTACTTTGGGTTTCGGAGTATTCTTTCTTATGATTTATGCTTGTATTGAGATGTTTGTATATCATGTTTAGATGATGTTATTTTATTTGATGCATTCCCTTATTATGATGTTTAGCATATGATTAGATGCTGTGAATTGTTGTATTAGCATATCTGTTGCTTATTGTTGTTTAGCATGTGATAGGTGATGTTATCTACTATAGGATTATCTTATGCTTTACTACTAGCATGTTAGATTTCCTTATGCTTATATTGTTGCATGTTTTTAGTAGTGACATCCCTATTATGATAGTACCGATGATCTAGTCGATTTCTTGGGATGTTACGCATGGGGGATGGCTAGGACCTACCATGGTCTTATGATGCTATCAAGAGTTGGGAGGAACCACACACTTAGTTTGGTTGTTTAGTTCACTGTGATTTTTATTTCAGTGTGTTCTTTGCTACTATAGTTTAGATGGATAGGTGTTCTTCTTTTTGTGTTGTTCTTGCACTTGAGTGTTCATTCCTCGAGCCTTTGTGGATCTGGTACTCCTTGGTGTGGAGGTTATTTGCTCTTTTTTTGGTCCTTTTTGCTTCTAGGAGTGTTTTCATTTTTCTATGGGTGACATTTTGTCAACATTGTGAGACATAAAAATGTATCGCACGCCCATGCAAACTATGTCATACGACACTATAAAGTATCACATGCCTTCTTGAGAAATGTCATACAACACCGAAAGAGTGTCACATGCCTTCTTGATAAATGTTGTATGATGCTGAAAAGTGTTGCATGCCTTCTTGATAAATATTGTACAACACTGGAAGAGTGTCATATGCCTTAAGGAGAAGTGTCGCCCTCCCTTAGTAAAAAGTCTCACACAATTTTTGTAAAAAACTTGAGCGTGCCATCAACAGGAACTTTTCTTTGTGATTCAAACTTTCTGAGAGTTTTTTTTGGATACCCTTTTGGGCATTCTTCAACCCTATTTTGTCACATTTTTGATTCTGTTGGTTTCTTTTGAATCAATTTTTTGTGTTTTTGTTTTAGTCTCTTGGGGGTTTAAAATATATCATTTAAGTATAACAAAATTTCTTAAGATATATTTTAATATATGCGACGAATATTTTGAGATAGGTTTCAGACCTCTCAGAGATAAGTTATGGATTCTAGGAAATTTTAGGGCTTTAGAAATGTAGAATTAGCCAATTTTTTAGGGCTTCAAGATTTCAGGCTTAGTCAAATTTTAGGATTCTTCATTTACCCTAACTTGGTGTTTTGTTGATGAGTGGTCATTTATTGAGCCCTCATCATGTGTGTTGTCAATGTTGGTTTTGTTTGTGTGTGTCAGTTTGGTAGTGGTGTTTAGAGATTCGTTGGTTGCCAGGATTGTGGTGAAGTCTTCCGTTGCGATCATTGTGATCCCTGTACGATGTTGTCATGTGCATTCATACTTCTAAAAAAAAAATTTTGGCTTTTCTTTCATCCTCGTATCCAAGGATCTCTAGGTAGGGCATTACATTTGGTATCAGAGCCATGTTCAAACATTGGGATCTCTGTGTGTATGTTGCCATTGTAGTTATTGTTGTGTTGGTTTAGTGTGAGTGTCTTGGTGAGAAGTTGTGATCTTTGTTGCTTTGGTATCTACTTGTGATGGATTTTCTTGTCCAGTAGATGTGACTAGAGTAGTATGTGGAGAAGGAAGTGAGTCTTCCTGATTTTGTGAGCAAAATTGTTGTGCCTTGTTTGGTTGGTTGCTTGTGTGACCCTTTTTGGATGGAACCACTGATTGGTGTCCATATGTTGGCTTTGAGTTCTGCTTTTTGTTTGTCCTTTTAGAGTAGGGTGCATTGTTTCCATATTTTTCTCCTTATTGCAAGTATATAGATGAATCTTATTTGTGATTCTATGTTTTATCTTTAGGGTGATAAGATGGTTCCTTTCATTAAAAATGAGTGTTTATTGTGAATCATTGCAAAGAGTAGGTTTGCATTATATCCTTGGGTTAATGACTTAAGTCCCCAATTTGATTTCTTCTTAAGCTTATGTAAAACTATATTAATTTGATGGATATCTAAATGTTTCATTGCATGGAAATTATTGTTGTCTGCATATGCATGAGGTTACCGATGGTATATTGCTTGATGTGTGTGATTGTGTTCTCTAACATTGCTAGGATGATGTATTCCTTAGCATTGTGCAGTGACTTATCCCTCTTGTGTGACTGTACTCAATGATCACCTGTAATGTGAATTTTTTGATGCCTTATTTTATTTGGCTGGAGGTTTTTTCCTCATGTTGTTGGGCTAGCAGTGGTTTTCAATATTTTCCTCTCTTGGAGCAGTCATCAAATTTTATCTATCGCTCTCTTTGTGACAGTTGTCACATTTGACTTATTGTTGAAATGAGCTCTTTTTGGTACTTACTATTGGAATTGATAATTTCCCCCATTTGGGCTTATGATCTTGTTCATGATGACTATTCTGGATGTGTTTTACTACTACCCAGTTGTGCGTTGTAACTCTATCATGTTCATCTCAAACCTCTGGAAGTATGTTCAAGGGATAATATCATGGAGAACATGGTAGTGTGTATTTTTTAGATTTAAAGTTGTTATTGTTATTGAATGGTTTAAAAGATGAGTAAAAATAGTGTATTCTTAAAGAAATCGAAAGGTATGTGCTTGTTTTATGGTGATTGTTGGACCCTTTCTTGAAAATCTTTTAGTTTCATCATGCATTAGTGCTTATATTATGTTTAATTAATGAAATTATGAAAGAAGAGTAATGATGGTTTCAATGTGTGAACTACCTTTCATTCCATGTCTTATGTTGTTTTGGGCATGTGTGCTCTTGTGTGGATTTGGACATTTTCTCCGTCACTTGTCTTGGTGGCCAAGATTGTTGTTTTGCCTTTGTGGTTTTGTTTTGAGTGGTGACTCAGATATTGGGTCTTAGGACTCTCGAAGCTCCATCTTGTTGTAGTTTTTGTCATCTTTCTGGCACTTTTTTGATGGAGCCAATCTAAGTCCATATGTGAACCTATGGCTTCTAGAGTTGCTGATCATTGTTTCGAGTACCTTCTCGAGTAGAGGCCAATTCAATCATGATATATCATATTTATGGCCATTGGAGAAGTTTAACTCTTCATGTTATTCATAATCAAAGATTTATCTTATCTTCATAATCTACTAGGTACTTATTGGGGTTTGTGCTTGGGTTTTTGTGTTTCCTATTTCACTAAACTGCCCTTATGAGGTGTAGTGTGGTCTGTGAGCGTTCCTTGCTCATGGTTGATGTTGCCTTGTCTTTTGGGAGTGACTTAGTTTTTTGATGATTTTAGATTCTCCTTCTTGGACATTATCTTGGGCGCACCTTTGTATCCTTTTTTCTCTTGTGAGAGTAGGCTAGTGTGGCTATGCCACTAGCTCAATTAGTGTTTTCAGGTGAGTATGTTGATGGTTGGTGAAATTTTGAGTTTCCTAACGCATCATGGACTAGTTAGCATAGAGGTTGAGAGAGAGACTCCCTCTTAGTCCTAATACTGTATGGTATCCTTCTCCCTAAGCTTATATCTTTAGGTGGATTATCTCAGTCAAGTTTTCTCATTAATATTGACTTGAGGCTAGAGATTGAGTTTAGCGATAGATTGGGTGTAGTTTTCCTAGCATGGTACTAGAGGGACACGATATCGTTTGACACATGTTACCATATCGTGAGTTGGTATGCAAACATTTGATGATTGTGTCAACTGATGAAAGTCTGTGCAACCTTGTGGAAAGGTGATATCTTGTCTAGTTGCGTTATGTTACCCTAGTTTCTAGTGGTAGTTGAGCTTTTGTGCCTTGGTGAGGTGTTGTGCTCCTACGCTTGGTGGTGAGAAGTCTTTTGGAGTGTGTCCTTTTGTTGGTAAAATTTCATCCTCTTTGTTCTAAGTGTGAGTTTACATGGATTCCAGAATGATCATGTGTGACATGATAGTATTCTTGGGAATTTTGGGATGGCTTTTCCCCAAGATTCCAACTCTTGTTGGAAGTGTGTCTTTTTTTGACCTTGTTTGTGGTCTTGTAGTTGGCGCATGTTGTATTTGGGCACCTATTGATGAGGTAGAGAGAGTTTTTTCTTACCTTCTATTGTTGACTCTATGGCTAGATGGGTTCTTCGTAGCACATAGAAGGCTCCTTGTTGGAGGACCTTGTGTCTGTGTAACACCCATTCTCTCATGGTTAACCTATTTGGGGGTTAACGTGATGGTTTGAGAATGTTGGAATGATTTGGGTTTGACTTGTAGAGAGTTGTTGAGTCATTCCTATTGCTCACTTTGGAATTTTGTTCTTGGTGTGTTTGGTTTCTATTCATCGATTACATGCTTCCAAGAGTAAGCCTAGTCTTTGGGGGAGATGATGTAGTGTCTCTCCTATTTAACTTCTGTAAGTCATCCTAATGGATGCATCCTTGCTGATCTTTTGTTGTGATGGGATCATGATTGTGACCCTAAGTGGTCTATACCATTGACATGTTTGGATTTATGTTTCTTTATCAGTTGCTTTAATTATGCTTTTGACTGATCTTTGAGATTATGATGTGATTTATGGTTCACTAAGGTTTGTGCTAGTGGCTACTAGGATCGATGTGGTATCATGAGGTTGTTCCGTGATTACCCTGAGATGTGTGTAGAGATTGCACTATGTTCTATTACCATGCTACACTGGACTAGGTTCCTGTAGTAGTGGTTAGTCATGTTTATGACTATGTTTTCTTATGTGTTTTAAGTGCCTTTTTAATGCAGAGTAATCAATCATTATTAAATGCATAAGTAACTTAATGGATTGTTCATGTGGGATTATTTGGTTGTGTTGCAGACATTTACGTTGTTATATTTCTGATTAGAGAGATATTTGTTACTCATGTATGTTACATTTGAGATTACCTGAGGGTCACATAGTATACCTAGTTTTTCAGTATCATAGATGTTATACTACTATGCTATTCAGTTAATCATATTGCATGATGATGCCATTTTGAGATGACAGTGTGTTTTATGATGATATCTGGTATATGGGCATACCTCTGATTATGTTATGTGATGGATTTAATGCTATGGTTATTTACTTCACTCCTGTGTTGTTATGTTTTATGCGAACATGAGTGATGTAAATAGATTATTTTAATATAATTAAATAAATGGTTAAAATTAGGTGATTTAATGCATTTATTGCTTTGGCTATGTTATTATATGCAATTGCACTTGATTGTGTTGTTTAGTGTGCAGGATTTATATCCTTGGCAGTGGCACATGGAGTTAGTGATTCAACCTTTCATATTTTACCAATGTCATCCTTATATGGTCGACGTATCCTTTATTAAAATGTTTAAATTAAACCTTTCAGTGATTATTAAATTTGAACTCATTTGCATTATGTGATTAGACTAGTAAGCATGTTTGTGCATTTAGAGGTTCGCATTGTCATGAAAGTTATTAAGGAGATTTTTGTGTTTTTGGATTTTCGAGATTTTTAATTAATATGTTTTAATTTCTGGTAGCTTTTCCATAGATGAATTCCTATTTATAGGAATAGCCTATTTTCGTTTGGGTCGATTCTAGTTTTAACTAGGTTGGCTAGTTATTGCCCTAATCGATTATTCACTCAAAACATGAATAAGTATCGAAAGACGAATTTAATTCCTCACTTCTCACTTTCAAATTGGAAAGTTGGAGAGTAAAACCCAAAATTCTCTTCATGAGGATTTACTATTTTGTTCGTTGTGGGAGCTATGGGCATGGGATCATCATGAGGTTGGGCTCATTGGATCTAGCTCAAGAAAACCTTGGATTGTTTTGATTCTTAGCTGCTTTTGTGAGATATTTATTTTATGGTTCAGATTCCCATTTTTCCCTTTTGGCTATGAGGTAGGGCTTTCCTGTTTTATTGTTTTTGCTCCATTTTTGCTTCTATTTTTGGTAGCCATTTGTTCGGAGGATGAGAACTAGTGTTCCCCTCTGCTTTTGTATGGTAGTTCTACCCAGTTGGGCGTGTATGAACATTTCCCTATTTTTTGAGATGAGGGTTTGGGATTTTACACCATTATGCTGGTCATTTTTGCATACGATGTACAATTCCATTTATTTTTGGATTTTTAAGGTTTTTGAACCCAAAGGTCTAATGCATTTTAATTTTGAAATGTTTCTATAATTTGCAGTTTTTACCTTGTTTCGCATACTGTCCTATTTTCTCAAATTTTCTTGGTACAATCTGGGTCGTGGACTTGGAAGATCCATTTGGATATCAGTCAAACCACTTTTGCACCTTTTGTTACATTGCGATGCATGTCGCATGCGTACTCCCAACTTTGTGTTTGGTTGAGTGATATGTTACCTGTTATTTTTTCTTTTGGACCTTTGCTTTTGTTTCATGAATGCTAGGATTCATGTAAAACCCATACTCTTGGATTGAGGCTGATTGACTGAGTTCATGATGTTTGGTCTTGTTGTATCATTAGGATTCATGTAGAATCCATACTCTTAGATTGAGGCCGATTGAGTGAATTAATGATGTTTGGTTTTATTGGCTTTTGGATTCGTGTAGAATCCATCCTTCCTGTGTTACTTTTGGTTGGGTGTTTTCTTGGCATTGTGCTCTCATTCCTATCCTTGGGTTATGATCTTCATGATGGTGGTACGCCACACATCATTACGTGCACGTACATTTGTTGGGTGACTTGTGAGGCCTGATCTTTCATGAATTTGTCTGAAGTTATGATCATTGGGGTTGGGATGGGAGTATGCATGCCCACAGGCACTTGTCATAGGATGAGCATGGGTAGGGTAGGGTAGCATATGGAGAGGGCTTCTATCTCATAGCCTGGCAATCATGATGCCACAGGTATGGCTGAGAGGAGCTTGAATAAGTGATAATTAAAGAAAATGTGTGATTGGTAATAAAACTTAAGATAATAAAACTTTGTGTGATGGTTCCAAGGGAGTACCTCAAGAGCGAAGAACCTTGCAAGTGTTTCCACACATGATCTAAGCTTGGGCTTGTCGATGGCAAGCAAATCTCCATGATGTCAGCCCCTACTTAGTAGCCTTTTGAGTGTCTAACCATGAGCTTTACTCCTTGCATTGTCTTAGGTTCTTGGTTACGACCATCATACTATCTGGTGTGAGTGTTAGCCTTGGATGTTGTGCTTTATGTGTGTTTATGGTTGGATCATTATCTCCATCAGCATCGTGGGTATGGACCTATGAGTGCCACGTGGTTGGGAGGCATAGCTACCTTCACCACTGCTAGGGACCAGTGTACAAAGATGGTCTTTTGTCCTAGTGCGATTGTTCCTAGATGTTTTCACTTGGTACTTTAGGTTCCAGAGTATACTTTCTTGTGATTTATGCTTTCATTGGGATGATTGTATATCATGTTTAGATGATGTTATTTCATTTCATGCATTCCCTTATTATGATGTTTAGCATATGATTAGATGCTATGAATTTTCATATTAGCATATCTATTGCTTATTGTTGTTTAGCATGTGATATGTGATGTTATCTACTATAGGATTATCTTATGCTTTACTACTAGCATGTTAGATTTCCTTATGCTTATATTGTTGCATGTTTTTAGTAGTGATGTCCCTATTACGATAATACAGACGATCTGGTCGGTGGCTTAGGATGTTATGCATGGGGGATGGCTAGGACAAATGATGGTCTTATGATGCTATTAACGGTTGGGATGAACCGCACGCTTAGTTTGGTTGTTTAGTTCACTGCGATGTTTATTTTAGGGCGTTCTTTGCTACTGTAGTTTAGATGGATAGGTGTTCTTCTTTCTATGTTGTTCTTGCACTCGAGTGTTCATTCCTTGAGGCTTTGTGGATCTAGTACTCCCTGGTGTGGAGGTTCTTTGCTCTTTTTTTGGTCCTTTTTGCTTCTGAGAGTGTTTTTGTGTTTCTATGGGCGACATTTTGTCACCATTGTGTGACATAAAAATGTATCGCACACCCATGCAAACTATGTCGTACGACACTGTAAAGTATCACATGCCTTCTTGAGAAATGCCATATGACACTATAAGAGTGTCACACCTTCTTGAGAAATTTCGTACGATGCTGAAAAGTGTTGCATGCCTTCTTGAGAAATGTCGTATGACACTGGAAGAGTGTCAGATGCCTTAAGGAGAATTGTTGCCCTCCCTTAGTAAAAAGTGTTCCACATTTTTTATAAAAAACCTGCGTGTGCTATCAGAAGGCACTTTTCTTCATAATCCAAACTTTTTGAGAGTTATTTTTGATACCCTTTTGGGCGTTCTTCAACCCTATGTTGTTGCATTTTGAATTTTGTTGGTTTCTCTTGAATCAATTTTTTGTGTTTCTGTTTTAGTCTCTTGGGGGTTTAAAATATATCGTTTAAGTATAAGAAAATTTATTATACTTAAGATATATTTTAATATATGTGACAAATATTTTTATATAGGTTTTAGACCTCTCGGAGATAAGCTATGGATTCTAGTAAATTTCAGGGCTTCAAAAATCTAGACTTAGCCAAATTTTCAGGGCTTCAAGATTTTAGGCTTAGTCAAATTTCAAGATTCTGCATTTACCCTAACTTGGTGTTTTGTTGATGAGTGGTCATTTTTTGAGCCCTCATCATGTGCGTTGTCATTGTTGGCTTTGTTTGTGTGTGTCAGTTTTGTAGTGGCATTTGGAGATTCGTTGGGTGTCGGGATTGTGGTGAAGTCTTCCATTGTGATCATTGTGATCCTTGTATGATATTGTTATGTGCATTCATACTTGTAAAAAAAAAAAATCTTGGCTTGTATTTCATCCTTGTTTCAAAGGATCTCTAGGCGGGGCATTACATCTAGTATCAGAGCCCATGTTCAACCATTAGGATATCTGTGTGTATGTTGCCCTTGTAGTTATTGCTACGTTGGTTGAGTGCGAGTGTCTTGGTGAGAACTCATGATCTTTGTTTCTTTGGTATCTATTTGTGATGGATTTTCTTGTCCAGTAGATGTGACTAGAGTAGTATGTGGAGAAGGAAGTGAGTCTTCCTGATTTTGTGAGCAAAATTGTTGTGCCTTGTTTGGTTGGTTGCTTGTGTGACCCTTTTTGGATGGAACCACTGATTGGTGTCCATGTGTTGGCTTTGAGTGTTGCTTTTGGTTTCTCCTTATAGAGTAAGGTGCATTGTTTCCCTATTTTTCTCCTTATTGCAAGTATATAGATGAATCTTATTTGTGATTCTATGTTTCATCTTTAGGGCGATAAAATGATTTCTTTCATTGAAAATGAGTGTTTATTGTGAATCATTGCAAAGAGTAGGTTTGCATTATATCCTTGGGTTAATGACTTAAGTCCCCAATTTTATTGCTTCTTAAGCTTATGTAAAATTGTATTAATTTGATGGATATCTAAATGTTGCATTGCATGGAAATTATTTTTGTCTACATATGCATGAGTTACTAATGGTATATTGCTTAATGTGTGTGAGTGTGTTCTCTAACATTGCTAGGATGATGTATTCCTTAGCATTGTGCAGTGAATTATCCCTCTTGTGTGACTATACTTAGTCATCACCTGCAATGTGATTTGTTTGATGCCTTATTTTATTTGGCTAGAGGTATTTTCCTCATGTTGTTGGGCTAGCAGTGGTTTTTAGTATTTTCCTCTCTTGGAGCAGTCATCAAATTTTATCTATCCCTCTCTTAGTGACAATTGTCACATTTCACTTATTGTTGAAATGAGCTCTTTTTGGTACTTACGATTTGAATTGATAATTTCTACCATTTGGGCTTTTGATTTTGTTCATGATGACTATTCTGGATGTGTTTTGCTACTACCCAGTTGTGTGTTGTGACTCTATCATGTTCATCTCGAACCTCTAGTAGTACGTTCAAGGGATAATATCATGGAGAACATGCTAGTGTGTCTTTGTTAGATTTAAAGTTGCTATTGTTATTGAATGGTTTAAAAGATGAGTAAACATAGTGTATTCTTAAAGAAATTGAAAGGTATGTGCTTGTTTTATGGTGACTCTTGGACCCTTTCTTGAAAATCTTTCAGTTTCATTGTGCATTAGTGCTTATATTATGTTTAATTAATGAAATTATGAAAGAAGAGTAATGATGGTTTCAATGTGTGAACTACCTTTAATTCCATGTCTTGTATTTTTTTAGGCATGTTTGCTCTTGTGTGGATTTGGACATTTTGTCTATCACTTGTCTTGGTGGTGAAGACTGTTGTTTTGCCTTTGTGGTTTTATTTTGAGTGGTGACTCAGATCTTGGGTCTTAGGACTCTCGAAGCTCCATCTTGTTGTAGTTTTTATCATTGTCTTTCTGGCAATTTTTTGATGGAGCCAATCTGAGTCTAGACATGAAGCTATGGCTTCTGGAGTTGCTAATCATTGTTCTGAGTACCTTCTCGAGTAGAGGCCAATTCAATCATAATATATCATATTTATGGCCATTGGAGAAGTTTAACTCTTCATGTTATTCATAATGGAAGAGTTATCTTGTCTTCATAATATACTAGGTACTTGTTGGGGTTCGTGCTTGGGTTTTTGTGTTTCCTATTGCATTGAACTACCCTTGTGAGGTGTAGTGTGGTTTGTGAGCATTCCTTTCTTAGGGTTGATGTTGCCTTGTCTTTTGGGAGTGATTTAGTTCTTTGATGAGTTTAGATTCTCCTTCTTGGACATTGTCTTGGGCGCACCTCTGTATCCTTTTCTCTCTTGTGAGAGTAGGCTAGTGTGGCTATGCCACTAGCTGAGTTAGTATTTTTAGGTGAGTATGTTGATGGTTGGTGAAATTGTGAGTTTCCTAATGCATCATGGACTGGTTAGTGTAGAGGTTGAGAGAGAGACTCCCTCTTAGTCCTAATACTCTGTAGTATCCTTCTCCCTAAGCTTATATCTTTAGCTGGATTGTCTCAGTCAACTTTTCTCATTAACTATTGACTTGAGGCTAGAGATTGAGTCTAGCAGTAGATTGGGTGTAGTTTTCCTAGCATGGTCCTAGAGGGACATGGTATCATTGGACACATGTTACCATCTCATGAGTTGGTATGGAGACATTTTCTGATTGTGTCCACTGACGAAAGTCTGTGAAACCTTGTGGAAAGGTGATATCTTGTCTAGTTGGGTTATGTTACCCTAGTTTCTAGTGGTAGTTGAGCTTTTTTTCCTTGGCGAGGTGTTGTGCTCCTACGCTTGGTGGTGAGCAGTCTTTTGGAGTGTGTCCCTTTTTGGTAAAATTTCATCCTCTTTGTTCTAAGGGTGAGTTTACATGGATTCCAGAATGATCATGTGTGACATCATAGTATTCTTGAAAATTTTGGGATGGCTTTTCCCCCAGATTCCAACTGTTGTTGGAAGTGTGTCTTGTTTTGACCTTGTTTGTGTTCTGGTAGTTGGTGCATGTTGTAGTTGGACACCTGTTGACGAGGTAGAGAGGGTTTTTCCTTACCTTGTATTGTGTACTCTATGGCTAGATGGGTTCTTCATAGTGCATAGAAGGCTCCTTGTTGGAGGACCTTGTGTCTATGTGACACCCATTCTCTTGTGGTTAACCTATTTGGGAGGTTAATGTGATGGTTTGAGAATGTTGGAGTGATTTGGGTTTGACTTGTAGAGAGTTGTTGAGTCATTCCTATTGCTCACTTTAGATTTTTGTTCTTGGTGTGTTTGGTTTCTATTCATGGATTGCAGGCTTCCAGGAGTAAGCCTAGTCTTTGGGGGAGATGATGTAGTACCTCTCCCATTTGACTTCTATAAGTCATCTTGATGGATGCAACCTTGCTGATCTTTTGTTGTGATGGGATCATGATTGTGACCTTGAGTGGTCTCCACCATTGAGGTGTTTGGATTTATGTTTCTTTATCAGTTGCTTTGATTATGCTTTTGACTGATCTTTGAGATTATGATGTGATTTATGGTTCACTAAGGTTTGTGCTAGTGGTTACTAGGATCGATGTGGTATCATGAGGTTGGTTTGTGATTATCTTGAGATGTGTGCAGAGATTGCACTATGTTCTATTACCATGCTACACTGGACTAGGTTCTTGTAGCAGTGGTTAGTAATGTTTATGACTGTGTTTGCTTATGTGTTTTAAGTGCCTTTTTAATGTAGAGTAATCAATCATTGTTAAATGTGTAAGTAACTGAATGGATTGTTCATGTGGGATTATTTGGTTATGTGCTGCAGACATTTACCTTGTTATATTTCTAATTAGAGAGATACTTGTTACTCATGTATGTTACATTTGAGATGACCTGAGGGTCAGATAGTATACCTAGTTTTTTAGTATCATAGAAATTATACTACTATAGTATTCAGTTAATCATATTGCATGATGATGGCATTTTGAGATGACAGTGTGTTTTATGATGATATCTAGTATTTGGACATACCTCTGATTATGTTATGTGATGGATTTAATGCTATGGTTATTTACTTCATTCCTCCGTTGTTATGCTTTATGCGAACGTGAGTGATTTAAATAGATTATTTTAATATAATTAAATAAATAGTTAAAATTAGGTGATTTAATGCATTTATTGCTTCGGCTATGTTATTATATGCAATTGCACTTGATCGTGTTGTTTAGTGTGCAGGATTTATATCCCTGGCAGTGGCACATGGAGTTAGTGATTCAACCTTTCATATTTTACCAATCTCATCCTTATATGGTCAATGTATCCTTTATTAAAATGTTTAAATTAAACCTTTCAATGATTATTAAATTTAAACTCTTTGGCATTATGTGATTAGACCCGTAAGCGTGTTTGTGCATTTAGAGGTTTGCATTGTCGCGAAAGTTATTAAGGAGATTTTTGTGTTTTTGGATTTTCGAGCTTTTTAATTAATATGTTTTAATTTTTGGTAGCTTTTCCATAGATGAATTCCTATTTATAGGAATAGCCCATTTTAGTTTGGGTCGATTCGATTTTTAACTAGGTTGGCTAGTTATTTGCCCTAATCGTTTATTCACTCAAACAGTGAATAAGTATCCAAAGACGAATTTAATTCCTCACTTCTCACTTTCAAATTGGAAAGTTGGAGAGTAAAACCAAAAATGCTCTTCATGAGGATTTACTATTTATTTTTTTGTGGGAGCTATGGGAATGGGATCATCACGAGGTTGGGCTCGTTGGATCTAGCTCAAGAAAACCTTGGATTGCTTCGATTTTCAGCTACTTCTATGAGATATTTATTTTATGGTTCAGATTCCTATTTTTCCCCTTTGGATGTGAGGTAGGGCTTTCCTGTTTTATTTTTTCTGTTCCATTTCTACTTCTATTTTTGGTAGCCATTTGTTTGGAGGATGAGAACTAGTGTTCCCCTCTACTTTTGTATGGTAGTTCTACCTGGTTGGGTGTGTAATGCCCCACCAAGAGATCCTTGGAAACAAGGATGAAATACAAGCCAAGAATTTTTTCTTTTACAAGTATGAATGCACATGACAACATCATACATGGATCACAACAATTGCAATGGAAGAGTTCACCACAATCCTGACAACC
Organism: Cupressus sempervirens; assembly: GCA_028749045.1. NCBI lineage: Eukaryota > Viridiplantae > Streptophyta > Pinopsida > Cupressales > Cupressaceae > Cupressus > Cupressus sempervirens. Next base: position 272,133,602 of record CM053789.1, read on the forward strand.
AATGAAATGCCAAACACCACTACCAAACTGCTAGACACAAACAAAGCCAACAACAACAATGCACATGATGAGGGCACAAGAAAAAACTACTGATCAACAAAACACCAAGCTGGAGTAAAATGCAGAAACCTAAAAATTTAGCTAAGCCTGAAATCCTGAAGCCCTGAAAATTGGCTATTCCTAGATTTCTAAAGCCTTAGAAATTTCCTAGAGTCCATAACATAGTTTGCATGGGCGTGCGATACTTTTTAAAGTGTCACACATGCTGAAAAAATGTCAGCCATAGAAACATGAAAACACTCCCAAAAGTAAAAAGGGACCAAAAAAAGAGTAAAGAACCTCCACACCAGGGAGTACCGAATCCACAAAGGCACGAAGAATGAACACTTGAGTGCATGAAAAACATAAAAAGGAGAACATCTATCTATCTAAACCATAACAGTAAAGAACGTACTAAAATAAATATTGAAGAGAACAAAAGCAACATTGCAATGTACAGAAATAAATCTCAGGAACAAAACAACCAAGCTAAGTATGCAGATCCTCCCATCCGTCAATAGCATCATAAGACCATCGTGGATCCTAGCCATCCCCTACGCGTAACATCCCAAGCCACCAACTAGATCGTCGGTACTATTGTAATAGGGATTTCACTACTAAAACATGCACAATAACAGCATAAGAAAATCTAACATGCTAGTGATAACGCATAAGATAATCCTACAGTAGATAATATCACCTATCACATGCTAAATAGTAGTAATATCTAGATATACTACTAAAGCAAATCACATCATCTAAAAATATGCTAAACATCATAATAAGGGAATGCATCAAATAAACTAACATCATCTAAACATGATATACAAGCATCCCAATGAAAGCATAAATCACAAGAAGGAATACTCCAAAACTCAAAGTACCAAGTGAAGACATCCGACAATGGTCACACTAGGACAAAAGATTGTCTCTGTACATCGATCTCTAGCAGTGGTGGAGGTAGCTACATCTCCTAACCACGTGGCACCAATAGGTCCAAAATAGCCATGTTGATGGAGATAATGATCCAACCACAAAAACACAAAATAACATCCAAGGCTAACACTCATGCCAGACAGTATAATGGCTACAACCAAGAACCTAAGACAATGCAAGGAGTATAGTTCCTAGTCAGACACTCAAAAGGTTACTAAGTAGGGACTAACATCATTTAGAGTCACTTAGCATAAAAAAGCCCAAGCTAGAACTTGTGCAGATTCAACATCCCTCAACGGAAAGGCTCTAGCACCCCAAACCTTTTTATTATCTTAAGTTTTATTATCATTCACACATTTTATTTAATTATCACTTATATAAATCTTCCTCTGCCAACCCATGATGCCATGATTGTCAGGCTGCGAGATAGAAGCCCCCTCCATATGCTAGCCTATCCTACTCATGCTCATCCTATGCATGGATACTCCCATCCCAACCCCAATGATCATAGCTTTCGGCAAATCCATGGAATATCGGGCCTCACAAGTCACCCAACAAATGTACACACATGTAGTCATGTGTGTCATACTACCATCACAAAGATCATAACACAAGGACAGGAATGAGAACACAATGCAAAGAAAACACCCAACAGAAAGTAACACGGGAAGAAAAGACTCTACATGAATCCCAAAGCCATTAAAATCATACATCATGAAATCACTCAACTGGCCTCAATCCGAGAGTATGGATTCTACATGAATCCTAATGATGTAACAAGACCAAACATCATGAACTCACTCAACTGGCCTCAATCAAAGAGTATGGATTCTACACAAATCCTAGCATTCACAAAACAAAGCAAAGGTCCAAAAGAAACCATAACAGGTAACAAATCACTCAACCAAACACAAAGTTGGGAGTATGGGTACGACACACATCCAAATGCAACAAAAGGTGGAATAGTGGTCTGACTGATATCCAAACAGATCATCTAGGTCCATGACCCACATTGTGCCAAGAAAACCCAAGAAAATAGGGTAGCACACAAAATGAGGTAAAAACCCCAAAAATTTGGAAAAATTCAAAATTAAAATGCATTTGGCCCTTGGGTTCAAAAACTCCAAAAATCCAAAAATAAATGGAATCGGACACCGTATGCAAAAATGGCTAGCATAACGGTGCAAAATCCCAAACCCTCATCCCAAAAAATAGGAAAATGTTCATACCTTCCCAACCGGGTAGAACTAAAATATAGAAATGGAGGGGAACACTAGTTCTCATCCTCCTATTGAGATAATGGGTGCTGCACACATTGCATAATATTGTTATTTTATTATTTTATTTTATATTATGTAATGTTGTACCTAGATGGACGTGCAACATGTAAAGATTCCCATAAAATATTCCTGATGAGTTGTATTATAACATTGTGATAATATTTCATGTAATTATTTAATATTGGGGAAAAGAATTAAATGCTCAATATTAAATGTGGGGTCAGTGGGTTTGGTAGCACATGGTTTTAGCACATGGTCTATGTAATACCACTTGGTGGTTTTTGTGGGACTTGCTGCTATATAAGCAGCCACAAGGGTAGTTGTTGTAGAGTGAGAGAGAAAGAGTGACAAGGAGAAGACAAAAGGCAAGAGTCGAGCGGGACAAGGCTTGATAGGTTAGCCAAGGGAGCATTTGTGAAGGTTGGAAGCATGGCATGGGATGTGTGGATTCATGCTTGTTCACATAGTTTGCTCGGTTGTGGCTATGGCCATGAAGGCTTCCATGGTTGTATGGCAATGGTATTTTTTGCTGAATAATACATGGTAATGGATGCTTTTGGAGGCTGGGTTTTTTCCTCAATGACGGTTTCCCAAGGTATATCTTGTGTCACAATTTTGTGGGTATGTTGTCTATTCTCTTGCATGTGGATTTTAATTTTGTATTTATTTTAGATCTATTATGGGTTATGTTCAAACGGTTATATTCTTTGTTGCCAAGTTTCCTTACTAGTGGTATCAGAGCTATGGTTCTATTATTGTAACCCTAGATTGAATCCATGTGAATGCATGAGAGGATAAAAGGAAAGGGCAAGATATATGAATGATTTATTGCAGATCTGAGGGTTTTGGATTTGCTATTATGATGAGATGTTAAAAGATTTGAGCATGTGAAATTGTTGGACAAAAAAGATTTTTTCGGATGTTTCATTTAAATGAGAGTTTTGTGGGGTAGCTTGCAGAAATGACCTCTTGGGTAAAAATAGACCTCACCATTGGATCCGGGTCAACATTTCCATAAATTTTGATATATAATATGCCCTAGTTTGGCCATGTTCAGAGGAAATGAAAGATTTTTTTAGTTTCAGCCCATGATGGCCGTCAAATTTAATCCCGTCGCAATTTTCGTCACTGAAAAAATAAAAAAAAATGAAAAGTCGTACTGAAAATGGTAAAAAGACAGTTTTAGTAAAATGGTCATAACTTTCTCTCAGAATATCGGATTTCAGAGTTCTTATAGGCGTTGGAAAGCTAATTCAGAGCGCTACAAGATGGTATAGGTTTGGTTCTATAATTTTAAAAAAATTTCAGGTTTTAAGAGCCCTAAAGACAAATGTTCTTTATTTTGAGCACGGATTGGGGCATAACTTGGGCATACGGAGTCAGATTTTGGACTTCGAGTAGTCAACAGAAAGCTCTTAGAGAGCTCTACACATTGGTTTAGATTTGATGTAGGTTTGGCATAATTTATTTGTTGATATATTGATCTGAATAGTTTATAAGTATATTTTGACTATGGTAACATTGTGAGTTTATGGCATTGAAAATTTAAGATTTGATGTCATTGTCTACTCAGTTCATATTTCAGATTGGTGTCATGATGATATGGTTATCAGTGTTTAGTTTGGATACACATGATGACTTGTTGGATCTACAAGTTGTGCAGTTTTGTAAGCGGTCTATACTTACAGGTTGCATTTATGGCTTGGTTATGGGTTGTCTTTGCCTATTGATCTTTCATTATTGATGCATATTCAAATTGGTGGCTTGAATTTGAGTTGTCTATGCCCTAAGTCACATGATTTACTATTTTCTTCATGTAGAAGGGATGAGATGTTGTTACCAGGTACAGTCATGGTGGAGGATTGTGATTGACTATGCTGACAAGTTGGACATATTGAGAACTAGATGCTCAGTTCATGGATGTGATCATGGTGCCATGGATTTTGGCATGACATGATTGGTTATATAGGTACATCCTTGATGTTCATTATCTTGAATTTTTTGATTTGGTTATGGTGGTATATCTTCTTGGTTGAGGATATGGTTATTTGGTTTCTTTTGAGGAGCTCATGATGTGTACTTTGAGTTCTTTGATAGTTTGATGCTTTGGTTGATTCTCATGGTTAGAGGATGGATTTTTTATCATGATGTCATGGATAGCTTGGATACATGGTTTAGTGGGAGCTTGTGACAGTGATGGTGTGACAGTGCAGGATTAGTTCCTAGTTTGGTTTATATCTTATTGGTTTGGAGAGGATGGATTTTATGATGCCATAGGTGACTTGGTACCATGGTTGAGTGGGAGTTGTTGGCATTGATATATTTATTGAGTATTTGCAGATGTTGGAGGTTTGTCTTAGATCCTATTGCTGCAGAAGCTTCTTTGACATTTGCATGGTGCACTTGTTATCTTCATGGTGTGTGAAGATGGTTAGATCTTGAGGACTCATGGAGTTCTTGGTTATCTTCATGGTGTGTGGAGATGGTTCTTCCTGGTATGTGGAGATGGTTTTCTTCATGGTGTGTGGAAATGGTTGCATCTTGAGGACTCACAGGGTTCTTGGCAAAGGTGTGGTTTATATTTTTTATTTGGAATGTTATCCTTGGTATGAGGATGGTTTCATTATTATGTCATGGTATACTTTTGATACGTGTTTAGAGTTGTGACATGTTATGGTGTGTTAATATGGAGCATGTTATCTCTTTAGTTGAGATGGTAAGATCATGTTGTCATGTTTATGTTTCTGAGGCCATGGTTGGAACTTTGACATTGATCTTGGTTTAGTTTCTTGGTATTGAGTACATTGATCATAAGATGGAGACTTCATGATATTGCTATGTTGCATTTGGAGTTGTCATGGATTGATTGATTACAGGTGCTCATGGATACTTAGAGATGGTGGTGATGCTGATTTCTCTTGGATTAGAGAAGTATTTGTTGGGACAGTTAATGGTTTCAACAGGAAGTCATAGGTGCAGTCACCTAATATGGACTTGAGAGGAGATTTTTCTTAGATGAGTCTTGGTTGGAGACTTGGGTATCTTGATGAGCATTCTCATTCCCCACTCTTGGTCTACTTGGCGGTTTGCTACTTGAGAGGTATAGCCCATTGTTTCTCTCAGTTGCATTATATTTATGATTTTCTTTCATGGATATGGATCTTGAGCTATGGTACATGAGTTAGTTCTGGAGGGTTCATTTGAGAGATGGTTTAGCATTGGTTATCTCCATGTGCATATGTTGTTATGCTGGTTGAATTTGGGAGATGGTTTTATATTAGGCATATTCTTTGGATTAGGAATGGTTATTCCTTGGTTTAGGAATGGTTTTATTGAGTTTGATCTTCTTGTGAGAGACTTACATCCATGATTAGTTATATGGTATGGTTTGGGTGTTGTTGAGGCTTCTTGTTGGAGTTTTATGGAGGAGATCATACTTGCATAGTTTACATCTAGAGGTGTGTGTAGAAGGACATGATACAGGTTATGATTTGCATGGTTTCTCTAGTCTTGGTTATCTTCTTGGATGTTCAGTTTTGCTTACATTGGATTTGAGATTGGTTAGAGATTGTGATCACTGGTTTGTGCTCATGTATGTCATGTGAGAGATGACATGGTTATTTCTTTCTCTTTCCTTTGTTGGTTGTGGTGAACTTGGGAGAGCATTGGAGAGTTGTTCTTGCAGGATATCAGTTTATGTATTGTGGATGTCCTTGATACTACATGGATTCACTTCTTTGAGATTTTGTGAGTGGATTGGTTATAGATTTGACATTATATTTTGCAGTGGGAGCTTCTTGGTATATATGTGGTAGGTATTTCTCTTGAGGCTTGTGATTGCAGGTTATAGATTAGATATGTTGGTGATATAAGATTCACTTGTTATACCTTTGAGGTATGGATAGTTGGATGGGTTTGGCACTTTGTTGTGGGTGCTATTTCAGCTATGGATATTTTTTGACAACTACAGATACATGTGATTACCTTTCGATCAGGTTTTTGTGCTTGGAATTTTAGTTAGTACAGGATTTTATGATCTTCTAATGCGACAGGTTGGGTGGTTTTCTCTTTGGATGGCTTCTATGTATGTCCAGTGGCAGTGGCATAATAGGAGGTGAGATCATTCATGTTCGAGATGCTGGATACTTTGATTTTGTTGCGGGTACCAGGATGGAGCACTTGGTGTATTTTTTGATCCATGATGGTGGATGTGCTAGGAGGGATTATTCCCTTGTTCATTTATGTGGCTACGGATTGACTCTATGCAATGTATACAACAAGTGGGAGATTGTTGAGATAATGGGTGTTGCACACATTGCATAATATTGTTATTTTATTATTTTATTTTATATTATGTAATGTTGTACTTAGATAGATGTGCAACATGTAAAGATTCCTATGAAATATTCTTGATGAGTTGTATTGTAACATTGCGATAATATTTCATGTAATTATTTAATATTGGGGAAAAGAATTAAATGCCTAATATTAAATGTGGGGTCAGTGGGTTTGGTAGCACATGGTTTTAGCACATGGTTTATGTAATACCACTTGGTGGTTTTTGTGGGACTTGCTACTATATAAGCAGCCACAAGGGTAGTTGTTGTAGAGTGAGAGAGAAAGAGTGACAAGGAGAAGACAAAAGGCAAGAGTCGAGCAGGACAAGGCTTGACAGGTTAGCCAAGGGAGCATTTGTGAAGGTTGGAAGTATGGCATGGGATGTGTGGATTCATGCTTGTTCACATAGTTTGCTCGGTTGTGGCTATGGCCATGAAGGCTTCCATGGTTGTATGGCAATGGTATTTTTTGCTGAATAATACATGGTGATGGATGCTTTTGGAGGCTGGGTTTTTCCCTCAATGAGGGTTTCCCAAGGTATATCTTGTGTCACAATTTTGTGGGTATGTTGTCTATTCTCTTGCATGTGGATTTTAATTTCATATTTATTTTAGATCTATTATGGGTTATGTTGAAACGGTTATATTCTTTATTGCCAATTTTCCTTACACCTCCAAACAAATGGTTACCAAAAACAAAAGCAAAACCAGAGCAGAAATAATAAAATAGGAAAGCACTACCTGACAGCCAAAAGGAAAAAATGGAAAATTGAACTAAAAAATAAAATGCCTGTAGAAGTGGCAAAAAATCATGGCAATCCAAGGTTTTCCTGTGCTAGATCCAATGAGCTCAACCTCGTGATGATCCTATGTCCGTAGCTCCCACAACGAACAAAATAGTAAACCCTCATGAAGTGGATTTTGGGTTTTACTCTCCAACTTTCCAATTTGAAAGTGAGAAGTGAGGAATTAAATTCCTCTTTGGATACTTATTCACTTTTCGAGTGAATAATCGATGAGGGCATTTAACCAGCCAATCTAGTTAAACCCCGAATCCACCCAAATGAAAATAGGCTATTCCTATAAATAGGAATTCATCTATGGCAAAGCTGTCAAAAATTGAAATAGATCAAATTAAAAAGCTTGAAAACCCAAAAACACATAAATCTCCTTAATAACTTTCATGAAAATGTGAACCTCTAAATGCACAGACGCGCTTACTAGTCTAATCACATAATGCAAATGAGTTCAAATTTAATAATCACTGAAAGGTTTAATTTAAATATTTTAATAAAGGATATGTCGACCATATAAGGATGACATTGGTAAAATATGAATGGTTGAATCACTAACTCCATGTGCCACTGCCAGGGATATAAATTCTGCACACTAAACAACATGATCAAGTGCAATTGCATATAATAACATAGTCAAAGCAATAAATGCATTAAATCACCTAATTTAACCATTTAATTAATTGTATTAAAATAATCTATTTACATCACTCACATTTTCATAAAGCATAACAATGCAGGAATGAAGTAAATAACCATAGCATTAAATCCATCACATAACATAATCAGAGGTATGTCCAAATACCAAATAACTATATATCATCATAAAACACACTGTCATCTCAAAATGGAATCATCATGCAATATGATTAACTGAACATCATAGTAGTCTAATATCTATGATACTGGAATCAAAGAGTAACATTTGACCCTCAGGTGATCTCAAATGTAAAACATCACATAAGAACAGATATCTCTCAGATGAAAATGAAACAAGGTAAATTTTTACAGCACATAACCAAATAATCCAACAAGAACAATTGATTCTAATTACTTAAGCATTTAATAATGATTGATTACTCTGCATTAAAAAGGCATTTAAAACACATAAGCAAACACAGTCATAAATATGACTAACCACTGCTACAAGAACCTAGTCCAGTGTAGCATGATAAAAGAACATAGTGCAATCTCTACACACATCTTAGGGTAATCACGGAACAACCTCATGATACCACATCAATCCTAGTAACCAGTGGCACAAACCTCAGTGAACCAAAAATCACATCATAATCTCAGAGATCAGTCAAAAGCATAATCAAAGCAACTAATAAAGAAACAAAAATCCAAACACCTCAATGGTGTAGACCACTCAGGGTCACAATCATGATCCCATCACAACAAAAAGATCAACAAGGTTGCATACATTAGGATGACTTACAAAGGTTAAATGGGAGTGACACTACAGGGCCTGTATGAACATTTCCTTTTTTTTGCGATGAGGGTTTGGGATTTTATGTCGTTATGCTAGCCATTTTTGCATATGGTATCTGATTTTATTTATTTTTGGATTTTTAGGGTTTTTGAATCCAAAGTTCAAATGGGTTTTAATTTTGAAATTTTTCTAAAATTTGGAGTTTTTACCTCGTTTCATGTGCCACCTTATTTTCTTGAGTTTTCTTGGCACAATGTGGGTCGTAGAATTTGATGATCCATTTGGATATCAGTTAGACCACTTTTGCACCTTTTTTTGCATTGGGATGCATGTCACACCCGTACTCCCGACTTTGTGTTTGACTGAGTGATTTGTTACCTGTTATGTTTTTTTTTAGACCATTGCTTTTGTTTCATGAATGCTAGGATTTTTGTAGAATCCATACTCTCGGATTGAGGTCGGTTGAGTGAGTTCAAGATGTTTGGTCTTGTTACATCATTGGGATTTGTGTAGAATTCATACTCTCAGATTGAGGCCAACTGAGTGATTTAATGATATATGGTTTTATTGTCTTTGGGATTCATGTAGAATCCATCCTTCCTATGTTGCTTTCAGTTGGGTGTTTTCTTGGTATTGTGTTCTCATTCTTGTCCTTGGGTTATGATCTTCATGATAGTGGTACGCCACACACCAATACGTGCATGTACATTTGTTGGGTGACTTGCGAGGCCCGATCTTCTATGGATTTTCTGAAAGTTATGATCATTAGGGTTGGGATGGGAGTATGCATGCCCATGGGCACTTATTGTAGGATGAGCATGGGTAGGGTAGGGTAGCATATGGAGGGGGCTTCTATCTTATAGCCCGACGATCATGACGCCACAGGTATGGCTGAGAGGAGCTTGAATAAGTGAAAATTAAAGAAAATGTGTGACTAGTAATAAAACTTAAGATAATAAAACTTTATGTGATGGTTCCAACGGAGTACCTCGAGAGGGAAGTTCCTTTTGAGTGTTTCCACACGTGTTCCAAGCTTGGGCTTGTCAATGCCAAATGACTCTCGATGATGTCAACCCCTACTTAGTAGCCTTTTGAGTGTCTGACTAGGAACTTTACTCCTTGCATTGTCTTAGGTTCTTTGTTGCAGCCAGCATACTATCTGGCGTGAGTGTTAGCCTTGGATGTTGTGCTTTATGTGTGTTTGTGGTTGGATCATTATCTCCATTAGCATGGCAGGTGCGGACCTATGGGTGCCACATGGTTGGGAGGTGTAGCTACCTTCACCACTGCCTGGGATAGATGTACAGAGACGGTCTTTTGTCCTAGTACGACCATTACTAGATGTTTTCACTTGGTACTTTGGCTTTCAGAGTATGCTCTCTTGTGATTTATGTTTTCATTGGGATTCTTGTATATCATGTTTAGATGATGTTATTTTATTTGATGCATTCCCTTATTATGATGTTTAGCATATGATTAGATGCTGTGAATTGTTGTATTAGCATATCTGTTGCTTATTGTTGTTTAGCATGTGATAGGTGATGTTACCTACTATAGGATTATCTTATTCTTTACTACTAGCATGTTAGATTTTGTTATGCTTATATTATTGCATGTTTTTAGTAGCGACATCCTTATTACGACAATACCAATGATCTGGTCAGTGGTTTGGGATGTTACATGCGGGGGATGGCTAGGACCCACGATGGTCTTATGATGCTATTGACAGTTGGGAGGAACCGCACACTTAGTTTGGTTGTTTAGTTCACTGTGATATTTATTTCAGTGTGTTCTTTGCTGCTGTAGTTTAGATGGATAGGTGTTCTTCTTTCTGTGTTGTTCTTTCACTCGAGTGTTCATTCCTTGAGCCTTTGTGGATTTGGTACTCCCTGGTGTGGAGGTTCTTTGCTCTTTTTTTGGTCCTTTTTTCTTTTAAGAGTGTTTTTGTGTTTCTATGGGCAACATTTTGTCAGCATTGTGCGACATAAAAATGTATCGCATGCCCATGCAAGCTATGTCATATGGCATAGTAAAGTATCGCACGCCTTTTTGAGAAATGTCATACGACACTGGAAGAGTATCGCATGCCTTCTTGAGAAATTTCGTATGATACTAAAAAGTGTTGCATGCCTTCTTGAGAAATGTCATACGACACTAGAAGAGTGTCACATGCCTTAAGGAGAAGTGTCGCCCTCCCTTAGTAAAAAGTGTCACACAGTTTTTGTAAAAAACTTGTGCGTGCCGTTAGCAAGAACTTTTCTTCATGATCCAAACTTTTTGAGTGTTGTTTTGGATACCCTTTTGGGGGTTCTTCGACCCTATGTTGTTGCATTTTGAATTCTGTTGGTTTCTCTTGTATCCATTTTTCATGTTTCTATTTTAGTCTCTTAGGGTTTTAAAATATATCGTTTAAGTATAAGTTTAAGTATATTTTAATATATGCGACGAATCTTTTGAGATAGGTTTTAGACCTCTCGAAGATAAGTTATGGATTCTAGGAAATTTTAAGGCTTCAAAAATCTAGACTTAGCCAATATTTTAGGGCTTCAAGATTTTAGGCTTAGTCGAATTTAAGGATTCTGCATTTAACCTAACTTGGTGTTTTGTTGATGAGTGGTCATTTCTTGAGCCCTCATCATGTGCATTGTCTTTGTTGACTTTGCTTGTGTGTGTTAGTTTGGTAGTGGCGTTCGAAGATTCGTTGGTTGCCGAGAATGTGGTAAAGTCTTCCATTGCGATCGTTGTGATCCTTGTATGATGTTGTCATGTGCATTCATACTTGTAAAAAAAAAAAATCTTGGCTTGTATTTCATCCTTCTTCTCAAGGATCTCCAAACGGAACATTACAATGCATGCATACATACATACATACAAGTATCTATTTCATACATAGATGCATGAATGGATGTATGCATACTTACATGCATGGATCCATGGATGCATACATACAAGATATATACATGTATACATGGATGTATGTATGTATGCATCCATGCATACATGCATGCATCTATGCATGCATGGATGCATAGATGCATGCATGGATGCATACATAAATGTATACATGGATGTATGTATGTATTTATCTATCCATACATACATGCATGCATTTGCATGGATCCATACATACAAGATATATACATTTATACATGGATGTATGTATGTATGCATCCATGCATACATGCATGCATCTATACATGCATACATAGATGGATGCATGTATGTATGGATGGATGCATACATACATACATCCATGTATACATGTATATATCTTGTATGCATCCATCCATGTATATATCATCTATGTATGCATACATCAATGTATATATCTTGTATGCATACATCCATGTATATATCATGTATGTATGCATGCATACATGTATATATCTTGTATGTATGTATATGCATACATAAAAGATATATACATGTATAAATGGATGTATGTATGTATGCATCTGTTCTTACATAGATGCATGCATGTATGTATGCATGGATGCATACATACATACATACATGTATATATCTTTTATGTATGCATATGTATGTATGCATGCATGCATCCATACATAAATATATCTATGTATACATTGCATACATACAAAGATATGTATGCATGCATACATACATATATACATACATAAATACATGTAAACATGTATATGCATGTGTCTATGGATGCATACATACATGCATGCACCTATGCATGGATGCATGCATAGATACATACATGTATACATGTATATATCTTTTATGTATGCATGCATGCATACATACATGCATGCATACATACATACATACATGCATGCATCTATGGATGCATACATCCATGCATGCATCTATATATACATGCATACATACATGCATACATGTATGTATGTATGTATATATATGCATACATACATATATATGTATGGATGCATCCATACATGCATGCATCTATGCATGGATGCATACATCAATGCATCTATGTATGCAATATGTATATACATAAATACATGTATGTATACATGTATACATCAATGCATGCATCTATGTATACATGTATACATACATGTATTTATGTATATACATATTGCATACATAGATATATCTATGTATGCATGCATGCATACATACATAGATATAAGTATGTATGGATACATAGATAAATCTATATATGCATGCATACATCCATCCATACATGTATCTATGTATGTATACATATATATGTATGTATGCATGCATGTATCTATGTATGTATACATACATGTATTTATGTATGTATGTATATATATATATATATATATATATATATATACATGCATGTATGCATGTATGCATGCATATGTATGGATGCATGCATTCATGCATAGATATATCTATGTATAGCTGCAATGTATACATAGATATATATATGTATGAATTTATGTATGCATGCATATATATGTATGGATGCATGCATGCATACATACATGTATATATCTATGTGTACATGCATGGATACATATATCTATGTATGTATGCAATGTGTACATGGATATATGTATGTATGTATGCATGCATGCATACATACATGTTTCTATCTTTGTATACATGCATGTAAAGATATATCTATGTATGTATGCAATGTATACATAGATATATGTATATATGGATGCATACATAGATATATGTATGGATGAATATGTATGCATGCATGCATGTATAGATAGATTTTATGATGTGATGCTAGCATCATCAAAATCCACACTTCTATCTGAACTTCAAACTATTATAACTTTCACATTTGATCTTCTTTTTTGATGAAATGAACATCATTGGAAAGCTCTGATCAGGCTCTTCATTTTGAAATCCATTTTTGACCACTTTTGAGATAGCATGATTTCACCCTTATCTAACTCTCTACTCTACGTGTTGACATAAAATTTGACCGAGCATAACTTTTGCATATGAGCTCCTTTTTTGCCTGTTCAAGTTGTATCAGGTTCTATTCTTTGAGCTCTTTGTAGTGATAGTAAATTTGAGAGATTATCAGACTATTGATTTTTTTGCCTTTTGGATCCACCTGGATCATTCCTCCCCACTGAGAAGATTTTGGACCTCCAAAAGTCTATTTTTATGTACATTTTGAACAAGGGCAATGTTGCCCCACTTGCCGAGTATCATTTGTATGTCCTATTGGAATTTTAAACATATGACCCACCACAAACATAAAGACATATGAGATAGCATTGTTGACATAATTAACAATAAATCCACCAGTTTCCACTATTACATCCATCACCCACATAGCACCAACTAGTAGAAGTAGAAGTAACAAAATTGAAATAACTGATGAAATGGAAAGAGTATCAACATTTTGAACCTCTCATATAGAAACATTGTTAGAAAATGAGCCTTTCAAATCCTCTTTTACCATTACTGGCTGAAGACTTGATTCTTCTTGCACCTAATCCTCACTAGCTGCTACAAACATGAGAGTCAATTTACTACTTGCATTTACAATCATTTTCAAATGTCCTGTATTTACAATTGATCCTCCATTCTTCATGTGATGAGCTCTTATAATGTATTCAATCCCATTTTTAAACAAATGATACTTGTTATGTTCCCTGTAGAAGATAACTTTCCTATCATATAAGTATGGGCTACCCAACACAATCCCACAGATATCAATTGGAACCACATCAAATTCAACCTCATCTATGAACTTAGATGTTATTACAAATCTTAACTTACATTTCTTAGTAACTCACAATCTATTATCATTGTACACCCAACCTAATGGATAAGGTCTTCTATGTGACTTAGTTTCCAATCCCAATTGTTCAACAATTTCTTCTAAAATTAGATTAACTTGGGACCCACTATCTATCAATGTGTCAATTTTAGTGTTCTTTGAAATCACCCTTATATGAAGAAGTTCACACCTTTTACTATCTTCAAGAACAACATGACTTTTTGAAGTGGAACTATATGAAACATCAGTGGTAGAATAAAAAAAAAATTTACCTTTCAAATCCATAGCTGATATTGTTGCTTCATCACTAGAATCTGATCCAAGATCCTAAACAACAATCATAGACTTTTGCTTACCCTTATGATCCTTAAACCACTTTGGTTTCAATTCTAGATGCAATTTCCAACACTTCTCTTCTACATGTCCTTTCTTCTGACAATGCGAACATGTAGGTTTGTCACCTTCCTCTTTTTTCATTATGGCTACCTTCTTTCCTTTCTTGATGTTGTTAGGGGGAGAAAATTCCTTCTTTGAACTAAAACATACATTTCCTCCACCTGTTTCAATATGAGTCGCTTGAACACATACTTCATCAAAGTTAGAAGGACTAAACATCAATATTGTATGCTTCAAATATGAATGCATTCCACCTATATACTTTAATAAAGTATCTTGGGTATAAAGAGGAATTCCAAGAGTTAATGCCTTCTTCTTAAACACCTGTGTATACTCTTGCACAGACTGCCCTTTACCTTGCTTAAGATTTTGCCAATTCATAATGGCTTGTTGCATAGAACCCAATGGATAAAACTATTTTTTCAAAGCAAAAGTAAATTCATACCAAGATGAAGTGATTTTACCATGTGTAGCAAGATCATCCTGGATTTTACTCTCCCACCAAACTAATGCAGTACCTCCTATTCTAAGCGTAGCTAGCTAGATTTTGGAAGAATCATCCAAAATATTTTGAACCTTGCAATACACTTCGATCTTCTTAAGCCAATTATCCAATTTTTAAGCATCCAATTCACAATTATATATAGGAAAATCAAACTTTACATCAAGCTTTAACAAGGATTTCTTCACAGAATGTTCCTTTTTAGAAGAATTAGATAGAGAAGAAGAAGACGATGAAGAAGATGAAGAGGATGGAGATGAAGGTTCAGGAGGGTCACTACCATTTCCTACTCCTTTTCCTTTTCCATCTTTTGCTGAGGATTTAACTTCTTCTTTCTTCTTATCCTTATCCGCCTTTCTTAATTTTTGTTCATGTCTCTCTTGGAGAAGAATGTTGACAAAAGCCTTTAATTCCACAAAATATATTTGGAATGCTTCTACATCAAACTCAAGAACATGTTGTTGAAATTCCATCTCTGATTGAGGAAAAATCTTTCTTTTTCAAATTTTTGGATTGAACTCTTCAAGTTCACCTTCCCCTTGCTTCAACTTCAACCTGGTTAACTTTCACCACCTGCAATTTCTCAGAAAGAATAGGCTCTGATACAAAACATGATCTATCAACTAGGATTTTCAATTTTTTAACTTAATCCAAATTACATATTTAATTCCCGATCTAGGCAGTAATTGTGTGGTTCTGTATCTTAAACCATTGAAATTACAAGAAGATTTATGCTTTAAACAATCAAAATTAACAATGTGTTTAATAACATAAAATCAAGAACATAACTTTAAAAAATGAGAGAAATAAGAAAGAGATAGAAGAGATGCAAAAATTTCGATAACAGAGTTGATCGGGTTAGGACTATGTCTTCATGTCCACTTCTAAATTTGGGGATCGCTTTATTAATATTGCCAGGCAAAACACACCTTCTTACAACATCCAAGCTTCAACCTTTACAATTTCTCTCAAATTTTGCACTTGAAAATAATAACTTCATGCTTAAAATAATCTCTCACCTACAAACTCTCTCAAGAATTAAAAAACTTTCCCCCAAGAGAAAATTTTCCTTCCAAGCTAATTGTTCATCTCTTCTAAATCCCCTCCTTTTATACATGAAATTTAGCCAAAAATGGGCTAAAACAATTAACCAACATAATCCCCTATTTTGGTTACATAAATTTGAATCTCCCCCTTTACCAATTTATGGTTGTGAGTTTACTCCATGAATAGGGGTTTTTTTTAACAAATAACCTTATTTAAATAAGGTTGGGTGGATTTTTTTATGGATACATAACAACTCTTGCTCTAAAATTACATATGCCATAAATAAACCTATTGGTTGACTTTAATTTTAGGAGGGTAATGGTTGGGAGTTTAAATCCCATTATCCCTTTTCTTAAATTTGAATTAAATAACTATTTAAATTTGAATTTGAACTTTTTCCATCTTTTTAAGATTTTATGATGTCATGCTAACATCATCAAAATCCACACTTTTATCTGAACTTCAAACTTTATAACTTTCACATTTGATCTTCATTTTTGATGAAATGAATGTCATTGGAAAGCTCTCATCAGGCTCTTCATTTTGAAATCCCTTGTTGACTACTTTTGAGATAGCCTAATTTCACCCTTTATCTAGCCTTCTAATCTACTTATTGACCTAAACTTTGACCAAGCGTAACTTTTGCATATAAGCTCCTTTTTTGCCTGTTCAAGTTGTATCAGATTTTATTCTCTAAACTCTTTGTAGTAATACTAAATTTGAGAAATTATGAGACTATGCATCTATGTATAGATACATGTATCTATGTATGTCTACATCTATGCATACATATATATGTATGTATGCATGCATACATCCTTACATACATGTATCTATGTATGTATGCATGCATGCATATGGATAGATGGATGCATGCATAGATATATCTATGCAGGCATGTATGAATGTCTGCATACATAGACATGTATGCATACATGCATCATACATAGATACATGCATGCATGCATGCATGCATCGACATATCTATACATGATATGCATGCATCCATCCATACATACATATTGCATACATAGATATATGCATGCATGTATGTATGTATACATACATGTATCTATGTATGTATACATGTATGCATAAATATATATGTATGCATGCATGCATGCATACATAGATACATAGATGTATCTATGTATACATACATATTGCATACATAGATATATCTATGTATGGATGCATGCATGCATATATATATGTATGGATATATGTATGGATGCATGCATACATGTATGTATACATACATGTATCTATGTATGTATACATGTATGCATACATATATATGTATGTATGTATCTATGCATACATACATACATATATCTATGTATGCAATATGTATGTATACATAGATACATGTATGTATGAATGGATGATATGTATGCATACATATATACATATATCTATGTATGGAATATGTATGTATACATAGATACATGTATGTATGGAAGAATGCATGCATACATGTATGCAATATGTATGGATACATACATACATATATGTATGGATGGATGCATGCATACATGTATACATACATAGATTCATGTATGTATGGATGGATGCATGGTTGCATACATCCATAGATATATCTATGCATGTATGTATACACACATGTATGTATGGATGCATGCATGCATGTATCCATACATATATATATGCATGCATGCATGCATCCATAAATACATACATAGATATATGTATGTGTGCATGCATGCATGCATATATATATATATATATATATATATATATATATATATATATATATATACGCATTCATCTATGCTTAGATATGGATGCATAGATATATCTATGCATGCATGCATGTAGAGATATATCTAAATGTATGCATGCATGCATATATATGTATGCATGCATGCATACATATATCTACATGTATATATCTACTATGAATGCAGATGCATGTATGCATGCATACATGTATCTATGTATCTATGTATGTACGCAATGCATGCATCCATCCATATGCATGTATGTGTGCACGTATAGATAAATACATACATACATACATGTATATATATGCATGCATGTATATATATATAGATGCATCGATATATCCACGTATGTATGCAATGCATGCATCCATCCATATGCATGTATGGATGCATACATACATACATACATGTATACATGTATCTATATATATGCATGCATACATATATATCTATGCATGCATGCATGCATTCATACATATACATGCATATATATATATATATATATATATATATATATATATATATATGTATATATATATGTATACATGTATTCATGCATAGATTCTCTATGTATGTATGCAATGCATGCATCCATCCATATGCATGTATGTATGCATGTATGGATACATAGATATATCCATACATATATCTATGTATGCATGCATCCATCCATACATATATCTATGTATACATTGCATCCATAATATATGTATCTATGCATTCATGCATGCATATATATATATACATACATACATACATACATGTATACATGTACGTATGCATGTATACATAGATGCATGCATGGATGTATGCATTCATGCATGCATATGCATACATACAAGATATATACATGTATACATGTATAGATACATACATGCATGCATCTATGTATATATCCATGCATACATATATATCTATGTATGCATGCACGCATCCATACATATACATACATATATATATATTTATGTATACATGTATGCATGCATAGATTCTCTATGTATGTATGCAATGCATGCATCCATCCATATGCATGTATGTATGCATCCATGCATATATCTATGTATAAATTGCATCCATAATATATGTATGTATGCATGCATGCATGTATACATGCATACATATGTATGCATGCATATATATACATACATACATACATCTATACAAGTACATATACATGTATAAATAGATGCATTCATGGATGTATGCATCCATGCATGCATCCATACATGCATACATATACATACAAGATATATACATGTATAGATACATAAATGCATGCATCTATGTATACATGCATACATACATACATGCATGCATCTATGTATCCATGTATACATACATAGATATATCTATGCATGCATATATATATATATATATATATATATATATGTATGTATGTATGTATGTATGTATGTATGTACACACATACATATAAATGCATGCATACATGCATATGTATGAATGCATGCATGCATACATGCATATGCATATATCTATGTATACATAGCATACATACGTAGATATATCTATGCATGCATACATACACAGATATGCATACATATACTGTACGTATGTTTGCATCCATACATGCATACATACATACATAGATATATCTATGCTAAATGCATACATACATGCATGCATCTATGTATACATGCATACATACATAGATACATGTATGTATGAATGTATGCATGCATGCATACATAGATATATCTATGCATGCATGCATATATATATGCATGCATGCATACATATGCATGGATACATATGCATCCATACATATGCATTCATGCATACATGCATCCATACATATATCTATGTATGCATGCATATATATATGTTCCTACATACACATGCAGATATATATATATATATATCCATATGCATGCATGCATGCATACATACATATATCTATGGATGCATGCATACATATATCTATGGATGCTTGCATGCATATATATATATATATATATATATATATATATACATCCATATATGCATGCATGCATGCATATATATATATAATGCATACATAGATGGATGTATATATATATATATATATGTATGGATGTATACATATATCTATGTACATGCATATATACATGCAAGATATATGTATCTATAGATGGATGCATGCAGATGTATGTATGCATGTATGGATACATATATCTATGTATGCATGCATGCATCTATACATATATCCATACATAGATTTATCCATTCATTGCATACATACATAGATATATCTATGCATGCATGCATAGATACATAGATATATGCATGCATGCATACATATATATATATGTATGTATATGTATGTATGCATCCATACATGCATACATACATGCAAGATATACGTATGTATGGATGGATGCATGCATATGTATGTATGTATGGATGGATACATATATTTATGTATGCATGCATGCATCCATAAATATATATGTATGCATATATATATATATATATATATATATATATATATATACATACCTGTATACATGTATGTATGTATGTATGCATCCATACATGCATACATATGTATGCATACATATATATACATACATACATGTATACATGGATACATATATATGCATATACATATACGTATACATGCATACATACATATATGTATCTATGCATACATACATGGATACATGTATGCATTCATACATACATATATGTATACATGCATACATACATGGATACATGGATGTATACATAGATACATGCATGCATCCATTCATACATATATCCATACATATATCTATGTATGCAATATGTATGTATACATATTGTATACATAAATACGTGTATGTATACATACATGCATGCATCCATACATATATCTATGTATACATGCATACATGCATGGATCCATACATACATATATCTATGTATGTAATATATATGGATACATAGATACATGTATGTATGGATGGATGCATGCATTCATGTATATATACATAGATACATGTATCTATACGTAGATACATGTATGTATGGATGCATGCATGCATGCATCCATTGATACATACATGCATGCATCCATACATCTATGTATACATACATGTATCTATGTATGTATGTATGGATGCATGCATGGATACATGTATGGATGGATGCATGCATGCATCCATACATATACCCATACATATATCTATGCATGCATGCATGTATCTACGTATACATACATGTATGCATCCATATATATGTATGCATCCATATATATGTATGCATACATGTATATATACATAGATACATGTATGTATACATCCATACATGCATGCATTGTAGTGCCTCTCATGTTTGCAGTCTATGTCTTGTCTATTTTGATTTGAGAGATACTTGATACTCTTATTATTTTATGCCTTATGATGACTTGAGGGTCAGATGTTATACTTGGATTTAGTACCATAGATGCTTTACTGCTATACTGTTCATTTTATCACATTTGCATGTTGATGCCATTTTGAGATGACAGTAGATCTATGGTGGTATCTGGTTTTATGATGTATTGGACCTATTTGTTGGTTATGTTATGAGATGGATTCTATGCTATGGTTATTTACATCATTCTTGTATCTTTATGCTTTCTGTGAATGTGAGTGATGTAAATGGATTAAATAAGTATTTTAATACATGTTGCTTCGGCTATGAATTATTTTCCATTGCACTCGATTGTGTGTTTTAGTGTACAAGAATTATATCCCTGGTAGTGGCACATGGAGTTAGTGATTCAGCTATTCATATTTACCCATGTCAGTCCTATATGGTCAACGTACCCTTATTGTTATTGTTTAGATCAAAACCTTTCGGTGATTAGTAAATCCGAACTCATTTGCATTGTGTGATTAGACCAATGAGTATGTCTGTGCATTTAGAAGTTCGCATTTGTCGTGAAAGTGTTAAGTGTTTTTCTATATTTTTGGTGTTTTCAGGTTTTAATCTTTTGAAATTTAATTTTTGGTAGCTTTTCCTTAGGTGAAATCCCATTGTAGATAATAACCTGCTTTCGTTTGGGTCAATTCAGAGTTTAACTACTCCAACTAGCTATTTTTCAGAATTGACTATTCACCCAAAAAGTGAATAAGTATTGGAAAAGTGATTTCATAAATCACTTATCACAATTTGGAAATCCTCTTCTGTAGGATTCTTGTTTTGTTTGTTTTGGGAGCTATGAGCATGGGATCTTAGTGAGGTTGGTCTCATTGGGTTCAACTCGAGGAGTTCTTGCTTTGCCATCAGTTTCAACAGTTTTGGTGGATTGATTATTTGATCGTGCGGGTTTTGGTTTCTGCCCATTTTTCCATTAGGTAGGGCATTCCCATTTTATTGTTTTTACTCTGTTTCTACTTCCATTTCTTGTAGCATTCTATTACGAGGTTGTGAACTAGTGTTCCCCTCCGTTTCTAGTTGCTAGTTCTGCCCGGTTGGTCAGGTATGAATGTTTTACATGTTTTTGAAATGGGGGTTTGGGTTTTTGGGCCATTATGCTGGCCGTTTTTGCATACGGTGTCCGTTTTCAATTTTTTTGGATTTTTGGCATTTTTGAACCCAAAGGCCAAATGGGTTTTAATTTTGGAATTTTTCCAAAATTTGGGGTTTTTACCTCATTTTGCGTGCCACCCTATTTTCTTGAGTTTTCTTGGCACATTGTGGTTCGTGGACTTGGATGATCTATTTGGATACTAGTTGGAACACTTTTGCATCTTTCATTGCTTTGGGATGCATGTAGCATCTATCATCCCGATTATGTTTTTTTGGTCGATTGACTTCTGTTTGCATTCTCATCCTATCCTTGTGTATGATCTCTGTGATGGTGGTGTGCCACACACATGTACATTATCAAGTGACCTACGGGGCTCAATCTTCCATGGTACTTCTGAAAGTTGTGATCATTAGGGTTGGGTTGGGAGTTTGCATGCCTACGGGCACTCATCATTGGATGAGCATGGGTAGGGTAGGGTAGCATATGGAGG
The DNA here is from genome assembly GCA_028749045.1 of Cupressus sempervirens. NCBI lineage: Eukaryota > Viridiplantae > Streptophyta > Pinopsida > Cupressales > Cupressaceae > Cupressus > Cupressus sempervirens. The sequence continues at coordinate 272,156,817 of CM053789.1, forward strand.
GGGCTTCTACCTCATAGCTTGGTGATCATTGTGCCCAGAGGGTTGGAAAAGGAAGCTTTAATTAAGTGAAAATTAAATAAATATTGGGTGGTAATAATCTTAAGATAATAAAATATTTGGGGTGCAAGAGCCTTTCCGTTGAGGGATGTTGAATCTGCACAAGTCCTAGCTTGGGCTTTTTGATGCCAAGCGACTCTCCATGATATTAGTCCCTACATAGTAAGCCCATTGAGGTGTTTGACCATGACCTGTAGTTTATGCATTGTCTATGTCTTGGTTTTAGTCATCATACTGCTTTTCATGAGTGTTAGCCATGGTTGTTGTATTTTTTGTGTTTGTGGTTGGATCACTATTTCCATTAGCATGGCAGGTGTGGACCTATGGGTGCCACATGTTTGGGAGGCGTAGCTACCTTCACCACTACTAGGGACTAGTGTATAGAGATGGTGTATTGTCCTAGTACAATTGTAGCTGGATGTGTCACTTGGTACTTTGGTATACAGAGTATGCTTCTTATGATTTATGCTCTCATTATGATGTTATCATGTTTAGATGATGTTAGTTTTAACGTTCCTCATTATGATGATTAGCATGTAGTCGATGACTTTATCTGATTACAATTTTATCTTATGCTTACTACTAGCATGTTAGATTTTATTTACTTACATTGTAGCATGTTTAGTAGTGATGTCCCTATTACGAAAACACTAATGATTTGATCAGTGGATTGGGATGTTTGCGCGAGGGATGGCTAGGGCCCATGATGGTCCTATGATGCCATTGACGGTTGGGAGGAACCGCATACTTAATTGGTTATTTTTCTCATTGCAATGTTAACTATGTTATTGTGATGTTTCTTTCAGTTGAATGTGATGTTTCCTTTTCGTTCTTTTCCCTTCTCTGTTTGGTAGATGGTTAGATTCTAGTGTTCTATCTTTCAGTTACTCTATTTTTGTTCGAGTTCTCTTGCCTTGGAATGTGGATCCAGTACTCTCCAGTGTGGAGCTTTTTCTATGTGTTTGGCCTTTTTTGAGTTTCTTGAAGTGTTTTTATTTTCTATGGGCGACATTTGTTCAGCATTGTGTGACACTAATGAAGTATCGCATGCCCATAGAAAGAATGTCGTATGATACTGTAAAGTATCGCAAGCATTAGTGGAGAAGTATCGTACAATGTCATATGGCTTCATGAGAAATGTTGCACGATACTTTTCCAGTATCACACACCTTCTTTAGAAGTGTCGCACGCACTAAGGGAGAAGTGTCGCCCTCCCTTAGTAAAAAGTGTCGCACACCCTTTGGTTAAAACCTACGTGTGCCACTAGCGGGCACTTTTTGTAGTGTTCCAATCATTTTGAGAGTTGATCTAGATACCCTTTTGGGTGTTCTTCAAGCCTATGTTGTTGCATTTTGAATTCAAGAGGTTTCTTTTGAAATTCAATTTTTGGATTTCTGTTGTAGTCCTTCAGGGTTTAAAATATATCATTTAAGTTGATGTATATTTAATTTCTTATACTTAAGATATATTTTAATATATGCGACGATTAATTTGAGATGGGTTTCAGACCTCTATGAGCTAAGGTGTAGATTCTAGGAAAAATTAGGGTTTCAAAAATTCAGACTTAGCCAAATTTTAGGGCTTCAAGATTTCAGACTTAGCCAGTTTCCAAGAGTCAGCTTATGTCTTTCAGGTTGGTAGGTCTTTGTGGTTTTTGTGGTAGTGTTCTAGTTGGTAGTGGCATTTGGAGATCCGTTAGGGCTTGGTTGTCTTTCGATCTTCCCTTGCAATCTTTTGATTTGTGTAGGTTGTATCTTGTGCACTTACACTTGTTGAAAAAAAAAAAATGTTCTGACTTGTTTTTCATCCTTGTTTCCAAGGATCTCTGGGCGAGGCATTATATGCATCCATGTATCTACATATACATACATGTATTTATGTATGTATACATCTATGCATCCATATATATGTATGCATATATGTATGCATACATAGATACATGTATGTATACATACATTCATGCATGCATCCATGCATCCATACATATATCCATACATATATCTATGCATGCATGCATTTATCTACGTATACATACATGTATCTATGTATGTATACATGTATGCATCCATATATATATGGATGCATACATTTATACATACATAGATATGGATGCATACATGTATACATACATAGATACATGTATGTATACATGCATGCATGCCTGCATCCATACATATATCCATACATATATCTATGCATGCATGTATCTACGTATAAATATATGTATCTATGTATGTATACATGTATCTATGTATGTATACATGTATGCATCCATATATATGTATGCATACATGTATCCATGCATAGATACATGAATGTATACATACATGCATGCATGCATGCATCCATACATATATCCATACATTTATCTATCTATGCATGCATGCATGCATGCATCGATACATACATATATCTATGTATGCAATATGTATGTATACATAGATACATGTATGTATGGATGGATGCATGCATGCATGCATGCATCCATACATTTATCTATGCATGCATGCATCCATCCATACATACATGTATCTATGTATATATGTATGTATGCATATGCATGAATAGATGCATGCATGCATGCATATGTATGTATGCATATGCATTCATAGATACATGTATGTATGGATGCATGCATGCATAGATATATATATGCATGCATGCATGCATCCATACATACATATATCTGTGAATATATGTATGTATACATAGATACATGTATGTATGGATGGATGCATGCATGCATCCATACATATATCTATGCATCCATGCATCCATCCATACATACATGTATCTATGTATACATAAATATATCTATGTATATATGTATGCATGCATATGCATGAATAGATGCATGCATGCATGCATATATATGTATGCATATGCATTCGTAGATACATGTATGTATGGATGCATGCATGCGTAGATATATATAGGCATGCATGTATGGATGCATGCATGCTTAGATATATATAGGCATGCATGCATGCATCCATACATACATGTATCTATGTATGATGCATGCATATTTATGCATGCATGCATGCACTCATGCATACATCTATAGATGCATATGTATATACATAGGCATGCATGCATACATACATATATCTATGTATACATTGCATACATGCATAGATATATCTATTCATGCATGCATGTATACATAGATATATATATGTATGTATGCATGCATGCATACATACATATATATGTATTCATGCATATATATACATACATACATACATGTATGTATGTATGCATCCATACGTGCAAACATACATGCAAGATATATGTATATATGGATGGATGAATGCATACATGTATATATACATAGATACATGTATGTATACATATATACATATATGTATGGATGGATGCATTCATATGTATGTATGTATGGATGGATACATATATCTATGTATGCATGCATGCATCTATACATATAACCACACATATATGCATGCATGCATGCATGCATACATAGATATATCTATGTATGGATGCATGCATGCATGCATGCATGCATGCATGCATGCATGCATAGATATATCTATGTATGGATGCATGCATACATAGATATATATGTATGTATGCATTTATGCATACATAGATATATATGTATGTATGCATGCATGCTTGCATATATAGTCATGCATGCATATATATACATACATACATACATGTATACATGTATGTATGTATGTATGCATCCATACATGAATACATATATCAATACATAGATACATGTATTTATGGATGTATGAATGTATACATACATGCATGCATACATACATATACATATACATATATATGTATATCAATACATATATCAATACATAGATACATGTATTTATGGATGTATGAATGTATACATACATGCATGCATACATACATATACATATACATATATATGTATATATATATTCGTATACATGCATACATACATATATGTATCTAAGCACACATACATGGATACATGTATGCATCCATACATACATACATGCATACATGGATACATGGATGTATACATAGATGCATGCATCCATTAATACATATATCGATACATACATACATAGATACATGTATGTATACATCGATGGTATGTATGGATGGATGCATGCATGCATCCATACATACATGTATCTATGTATATATACGTGAATGCATGCATCCATCCATCCATACATATATCTATGTATATATGCATGCATGCATGCATCCATACATACATATATCTATGTATGCAATATAAATGGATACATAGATACATGTATGGATAGATGGATGTATTCATTCATCCATATATACATTGTAATGCTCTGCTCGGAGATCCTTGGAAACAAGGATTCAAATCAAGGCAAGATATATTTTTTTTACAAGTATGAATGCAGATGACAACATCATACAGGGATCACAAGGATCGCAACGTAAGACTTCACCACCATCCTGGCAACCAATGAATATCCAAACGCCACTACCAAACTGACACACACAACCAAAGCCAACAACAACAACACACATGATGAGGGCACAAGAAAAAATCACTCATCAACAAAACACCAAGCTGGGGTAATATGCAGAATCCCAAAATTTGGCTATGCCTGAAATTCTGAAGCCCTAAAAATTGGCTAAGTTTGGATTTCTAAAGCCTTGAAATTTCCTAGAATCCATAACTTATCTCTGAGAGGTCTAAAACCTATCTCAAACGATTTTTCGCATATATTAAATGATATATTTTAAACCCCTAGGAAATCTATTTTACACTACGAAGGTGTAAAAACCAACAGGGTGTCCAAAACCAACTTCTTAGCTTTCATCTGACAAGCCTAGATAGCCCTTGTTTCTCACACGAGAAAGAAAACTGGTATCGAGTTTCACGCGAGATCTTTCACCACTTCGCGTGAGGACTACAGAGCTTTGTGTGAGGATTCACATTCTTGCACGAGGATTCCCTATGCATCGTGCGAAGATCTACATTCTCCCATGGGAAGTGTATTATTTCGTGTGAGGAAGAACTAGTCTCGCACGAGGAAAATACAATCTCGCGTGAGGAAACAAATCAGTGCGACACAAAACACAATAAAAAAGCTAAACAAACAAGGAAACCTCCACACCAGGGAGTACAAGATTCACGTAAATCGAGGAATGAACACTCAAGAGCCCTAATAGCAAGGAAAGAGGAACATCTAACCATCTAAAACATAAAAGCAAAGCACATACTGAAATAAACATCGCAATGAAAAAATACATTTTAGAACTAAACAACCAAATAAATGCGTGGTTCCTCCCAACCGTCAATAGCATCATAAGACCATTGTGGGTCCTAGCCATCCCCCTCATGTAACATCCCAAGCCACCGACCAGATCATTAGTACTGTCATAATAGGGATGTCACTAATAAAAACATGCAACAATATAAGGATAAGGAAATCTAACATGCTAGTGATAACGCATAAGATAATCCTACAGTAGATAACATCACCTATCACATGCTAAACAACAGTAAGCAACAGATATACTACTAAATCAAATAACATCATCTAATCATATGCTAAATATCATGATAAGGGAATGTGTTAAGTAAACTAACATCATCTAAACATGATATCCAAGCATTCCAATGAAATCATAAATCACAAGAAAGCATACTCTGGAACCCGAAGTACCAAGTGAAAATATCCAGCAATGGTCACACTAGGATAAGAGACCATCTCTATACACCTGTCCCTAGCAGTGGTGAAGGTAGCTATGCCTCCCAACCATGTGGAACCCACAGGTCCACACCTATCGTGCTGATGGAGATAATGATCCAACCAAAAACACACAAAAGAACATCCATGGCTAACACTCATGCCAGACAGTATTATGGCTGCAACCAAGAACCTAAGACAATGCAAGGAGTATAGGTCCTGGTCAAACACTCAAAAGGCTACTAAGTAGGGGCTGACATCATTGAGAGTCACTTGGCATCGACAAGCCCAAGCTCGGATCGTGCATTTCAACTCCTCAACGGAGGGCCCCACACACACATTTTATTATCTTAAGTTTTATTACCAATCACACATTTTCTTTAATTATCACTTATTTAAAATTTCCTCTGCTAACCCTATGGGACTAAGGTCACCGGGCTATGAGATAGAAGCCCCCTCCATATGCTACCCTACCCTACCCATGCTCATACTATGACAAGTGCTCGTGGGCATGCATACTCCCATCCCAACCCCAATGATCATAACTTTTGGCAAATCCATGAAAGATCAGCCTCAATCCGAGAGTATGGATTCTACACAAATCCCAATGATGCAGCAAGACCAAACTTCATGAACTCACTCAACTGGCCTCAATCCAAGAGTATGGATTCTACACGAATCCTAGCGTTCATGAACAAAAGGCAAAGGTTCAAAAGAAACCATAACAAGTGTAAAATCACTCAACCGAACACAACGTTGGGAGTACGGATGCAACATGCATCCCAATGCAAAAAAAAGGTGCAAAAGTGGTTTGACTGATATCCAAACAGATCATCAAGGTCCATGACCCACATTGTGCCAAGAAAATTCAAGAAAATAGGGTGGCACACAAAATGAGGTAAAAACCCCAAAAATTTGGAAAACTTCAAAATTAAAACCCATTTGGCCTTTGGGTTCAAAAACTCCAAAAATCCAAAAATAAATGAAATCAGACACCGTATGCAAAAATGGCTAGCATAACGGTGCAAAACTCCAAACCCTCATCTCGAAAAATAGGAAAATGTTCATACTGTAGTGCCTGCCCCTAGATCGCATTTCTGTTATCATTGTCAATTTTCTTTAGGTTGATTTTATGCTTTGATTAGTTTAGAGATACTGGATTTACAATATTATGATATTATTTCATGTTTTGGATTACATATATATATATACTTGTTGATTTCATTTCACATGACGTTAATGATCCTAGTTAGTAAATATGATTTCTTTCATAAAAATGTTAACATGATGTCTTTAATGATGATTATGTTGTATTGATAGAGATGCATTATTATATGTACGCATTTGATGTTAGACTTATGATTTTTACAATACTTACCCCATACTTGCATGTGTATGGTGTGCGTGTTTGTTTTATCTTTCTGTCTGACGTGTTTGATGTGGTTAAGGGAGGGAGTCGTAGTCACCTGCTAGTCGGGATCTACACGATGAACCACTCTCTGCCATTGCATGTTTAGTTTAGATATATTATATACATGTACATGCTCGTCTTTTATGTAGGATGCAGGTACCGGGCATCAACTTCCCTGAATTGCCAGGATGAGCGTGCCCTATTACAAATACTCAAATGGTGAGAATGGGAAGATAATGATCAGGTCTAATCCTAGCCATAAGCCTATAATACTTGTCCTGCAAGGAGGACTCGTAACAGACTGTCTACCCTTTTTAAACCCGTGAGTATTTTTGTGCGTATGTTGTTTTGTGAGTCTTTGATGAATTTTTTGTTAATTAAATTAAAAGATTAAATTAATGATTTAATTTAATGGAAAATTATTATGATATTATGAATATTTAATTATATTTAATTAATTGAGAAATTAATTAAATATAAAGAATTAAATTGAAGATAAAAGTTTTAAGATTAAATTTAGAACGTAATAATATTTATTAATTTAATAATAATATATTTAGAGTTCATTTTTAAATAAATGCTAAATATTATTGTTATTTAAGTTAATAAATATTTATCAAATTAAAACGTTCAAAAATATATTAAAAAGGAAAAAGGTATTAATTTATGGAAAAGATTTAAGCTCGCATGAATGAGTTTTAAATATAAGAGATTAATTTAAAAGATAAAATATGTGAACTTGATTAAGATATTTTATTATAGTGCGCATGAGATTAAATTTATAAATTTATTAAAGTAAAGTAAAGTGGAAAGTTAAATAAAGTAATTTAACAATTCACTTAAAGCGCATGAAGGAATAATAAAAGAATATTTTAATTTAAAAAGGAAATTAATTGTGCATGAATGAATTAATTAAATAAGAGAGAATTAAATATTGGAGATAAAAGTTAAAGTTTAAATTTAGAACGTGATTATATTTATTTAATTTAATAATAATATATTTAGAGTGCATTTTTAAATAAATGCTAAATATTATTGTTATTTAAGTTAATAAATATTTTATTAATTAAGTTTCTAAAAATGAAATTAAAAGTGAAAAGATATTTAATTATCATAAAGATTATAGTTCGCATGATTTATGCATGAGTTGAAAATAAAAGAAATTAATTGAAAAGATTAAACATGTGAAATTAATAAAGATATTTAATCGAATTAAGTGCGCATGAGATTTATAAGTTATAAATTGATTAAAATAGAAGTTGAGTGGAAATTAAATAAAGAGATTTAATAATCCATTTAACATGCATGAAAATATGAAAGATAAGATAAATAAAGGTTGATTTTAGAGTTAACAAAATGGATCAAGAGACCTCTTGGGTAAACGCACAATTAGTGCCCCAATTGTAGGAAGAGAACTCCTTATCAAAATTTGAGGGTTCATTTTTGAAGGGAGATTTTTTTGAAGACAGGTTTCAGGGAACACACTTTTGGAATGGGGAACAAAGAAATCTTTGGAAGCTTGGAAGGTTTCGGATTAGCAAGGGTTTCACCAGATTGTTAGCATCAGATCAAGGTAGGGTTTGTGAACCATTCTAGAAACACTTTCAGATCTTTGTCTTCTTCGTGCTTGTTGAAAGTTGTTTCTCAAATTTTGTTGTCTGAATCTTGCCATCCTTCGTTCTGGATCTTTTACTATTCGATTTCATCTATGAATCCCGAGTTGAAACAACTATTTAGAAAACCTTGTTTCTACAATTGAAAGGAATTAGTATTAAATTGAGATTTGGGTTGAATTAAAATGGGATTGAGAAATTTAAATTTGGATAAATGTTTAATTTTGGAAATAAAAATTTTAAATTGAAAATTTGAATGGTTAATAGGATTTTCTCTATCAGATGATAATTGCAAAATATATATATATATATAAATTTGATTATTATTAGGAAGGAGAGTTTTGTATTAAATAAAACAAAATTATTTGAATTATATATATATATATATATATATATATATATATATATATATATATATATATATATATATATATATATATATATATATATATATATATATATATATATATATATATATATATTCTTTAGAGGGGAGATTGTTTATTTTAAATATTTTTATAAAAATAAAATAAAAACCAAAATTAATTATTAAATATAATATAATGTATGTTGAGAGGGGTTTCACTATCCCCAACTTAGCTCTCATACTGTCGGCAACTTCATGTTTTCTATGCCTACGTGGATCGCAGTTTGCATGCGATGGGGGTTATTTTGCTTTAAACATAAAAATAAAACACATCTTCATTTTACCCCATACCCCACTTACCATTTTAAGCGGCTGATATAACCGAGCATATAGCGCGGGAGCCATTCTTTAATTCAAGGCGAGTATATGGTGCCTGCATTAATTTAGGCCGCGCATGGTGGTTTACGTTAAAACCATTTCTTTGAATTAATTTTGTTTAAATGTTCTATATGATATTCAATGTAAATTGTTAGATAAGTTTATTATTAATGTTATATAATTAATTACATATAGTATATTTTTATATATCCATGTTAATATGAATTCATTTAAAATAATATAATTTACTTAATTAAATTTATTTTTAACTCATTAGTCATTATTAATTTTTAATTAATAATTTTATTATTAATTTTTAATTAATAATTTTATTATTAATTATTTAATTAAGTGGTGAATTAGTAAATCTTATTTACAAAAGGATTTAATTCATACTTTAAATATTAATTATTAATTTGATTATTATGATTTATCTAAGAATTTTACCAATAACTTGATTATTAATTACTTAATAATGTATGCAATTATTAGAATAAGATTGAATTAATGATAAATATCAATTAATGATGTTAGTTATATTTATTATTTAATAATTGGATTATTAATGGAATTGGGAGTATTGAATTTAATAATCAATAAATTGTTAATTTAATAAATGATTACTATTGCTCTTAAGTTATGATATGATTTTCTAATTATAAGAACGACAAATAGGTTAATTGAAAGGGCTAAATGCGGAAACTTATTACTTGAAAATATATGCACTAGAACTTAAACCCTACTTTAATATCAACAATATCTTTTCAAATCAAACCCAAACTATGAAACTGTATTGTTTGCTTATACTGTCTATGCTTTGGGTTTTTGGAGTCGGTTAGATGTTGACCAGTCTAGGATGTACACCAGAGGCCTTGTGAGATTTCTTTGATACTATTTTAAGTGGCTGGATGTTATGATGAGTTTTGTGATTCATATTGGAGATTATATTTATGAGGTTTATCTTGTGGAGCATTTATGTGTACTTGGATGGGCGAACGATCTTATTATCAGGTTTTTTGTTAAGGAACCGAGTTTGATCTTTATGGGTGTTGTGGTATGGGACACAACTATGTTTTTATGTGCTTAGGAGAGGTTGTCTAGGTACGTGACTTGGGAGTGGCTTGCATAGGGGTCTGGGACCCAAAGTGGTCAGTACCAGGGTAACCTAATGCAAGTTATGTAATAAGTGATAATCTAGTAACTAAAATTTATGGGGGAAAAAATACACTAAAAAGATAAGTTAGAGATATTTGATCTACCCATGCCTTTAGTGCTTGTATAGACTAAGGATGGGAATGAAATGAGTGCCTCATCTTCTTGAGAGGGCTTTCTAGTTTCCATATGTGTAATGTTGAGGGTCCGGGGTTCATAGTAACCAGTCCAGGGTAACTCAATGCTTGAGGGTCCGGGGTCTCTTAAGAGATCAGTCCAGGGTAACTCAAGCAACCATGTGATGACACTCCCTAGTATGTAGCCTGAGTCTCCTCTGTAGATTTTGTGTGTACCTTTGGTGGTGTACTTATTGTTGGTGGTGTATCCATTGTCGGATGTGTTTATTATAGTTACTTACTTTCATTGAGGATGATTGGTGATTCATGGATGTTGTACTTTTGACATGTGGCTTTTGACTTGAGATGATTATCTTTCGTTGACTTTATCTTATGATCTTGGTATTTGGTTTATACTTGGTTTGTGTATGATGTTTGGTTATGTGGTGTCGGTATTGGATTGAGCGTTCTTACTTTTGGATTATTTTATCTTCTTGAGTAGCATGTGTTACCTTTGAGGTAGTTTTGGCTATTAGGGGTACCTTGCCTAGGAATGTTTTATGTTTGATAGCCGTTTGTGGATCGTTCATTATCTTCCCTGCACGGTGGGAGTGGAAGCCTGACTAGGTAACCATGTGGTCGGGAGGTAGTGCCTTCTTACCATTTGGGTCCCCCTTCACATTGTCAGCTGTTGGATGTTCGTTGCAGAAGATGTACCTTTATCATTCTTATTTCTTATCTTAGAGACTTCTTTTCAGATGATGTATATATGTTATCATGTATTCTAATTTATTGTATCTATTTTCACATACCCTGCGACATGTGCAGTGGATGTTATTTAGTGGATGTACTTTCATTGTATTGTTTATACTTATGCTTTGCTTATGCTATTATGTATCTGTTATTTCTTTATGATCATGAGACATTGTACTCAAAACTTAAACTAATTAATTTAAAATCATTAAATGTGACTCAACTTAAAGGAACTCTTGAGGAATTGAAACTATATCTGTAATTGATTATGTGTATTTGATATGTATGTTCTTATTGCTTCCGCATTAATGTTATCTTGATGTTGTTTAAACTTCAAAAAAAAAAGTTCAGTAAACATTGTAACATGTTAGGTTTATTTCTCTTGGGTTCCCGAGCGGGGCGTTACACATACCTGCTCAACCAGGTAGAACTAACATACAGAAATGGAGGGGAACACTAGTTCTCAGCCTCCAAACAAATGGCTACCAAAAATAGAAGCAGAAACATAGTAGAAACAATAAAATAGGAAAGCCCTACCTCATAGACAAAAGGGAAAAATGGGAATCTGAACCATAAAATAAATATCTCGCAGAAGTAGCTAAAAATCACGATAATCCAAGGTTTCCCTGAGCTGGATCCAACGAGCCCAACCTCGCGACGATCCCATGCCCGTAGCTCCCACAATGAACAAAACAGTAAATCCTCATGAAGAGGATTTTGGGTTTTACTCTCCAACTTCCCAATTTGAAAGTGAGAAGTGAGGAATTAAATTCCTTTTTGGATACTTATTCACTTTTTGGGTGAATAATCGATTAGGGCATTTAACCAACCAATCTAGTTAAACTCCGAATCGACCCAAAAAAAAAAAGGCTATTCTTATAAATAGGAATTCATCTATGGAAAAGCTACCAAAAATTAAAATAAAACAATTAAAAAGCCCAAAAACCCAAAAATACATAAATCTCCTTAAACAACTTTCGCGACAACACGAACCTCTAAATGCGCAAACACGCTTACTGGTCTAATCACATAATGCAAAGAGTTTGGATTTAATAATCACCGAAAGGTTTAAATTAAACATTTAATTAAAGATACGTCGACCATATAAGGATGACATTGGTAAAATATGAAAGGCTGAATCACTAAATCCATGTGCCACTGCTAGGGATATAAATCCTGCACACTAAACAACACGATCAAGTGCAATTGCATATAATAACATAGCTAGAGCAATAAATGCATTAAATCACCTAATTTAACCATTTATTTAATAATATTAAAATAATCTATTTACATCACTCACGTTTGCATGAAGCATAACAATGCAAGAATGAAGTAAATAACCATAGCATTCAATCCATCACATAACAAAATCAGAGGTATGTCCAAATACCAAATAACTAGATAACATCATAAAACACACTGTCATCTCAAAATAGCATCATCATGCAATATGATTAACTGAACAGCATAGTAGTCTAATATCTATGATACTGTAATCAAAGAGTATAGTTTGACCCTTAGGTCATCTCAAATGTAAATCATCACATAAGAATAGATATCTCTTAGATCAAAATAAAACAAGGTAAATGTCCGCAGCACATAACCAAAGAATCAAACATGAACAATCCATTAAAATTACTTAAGCATTTAATAATGATTGATTACTCTGCATTAAAAAGGCACTTAAAAAACATAAGAAAACATAGTCATAAACATGACTAACCACTGCTACAGGAACCTAGTCCAGTGTAACATGGTAAAATAACATAGTGCAATCTTTGCACACATCTCAGGGTAATCACGGAACAACCTCATGATACCACATCAATCCTGGTAACCACTGGCACAAACCTTAGTGAACCAAAAATCACATCATAATCTCCTAGATCAGTCAAAAGCATAATCAAAGCAATGGATATAGAAACTTAAATCCAAACACCTCAATGGTGTAGACCACTCAGGGTCACAATCATGATCCCATCTCAGCAAAAGATCAGCAAGGGTGCATCCATCAGGACAACTTACAAAAGTCAAATGGGAGAGGCGTTACATACATAGATTCATGTATGGATGGATGGATGCATGCATTCATGTATATATACATAGATACATGTATGTATGGATGCATACATGAATGCATATATCCATACATATATCTATGCACGCATGCAACCATCGATACATACATGTATAGATGCATGCATCCATACATACATACATAGATACATGTATGTAAACATAGATGTATGGATGCATATATGGATGCATACATGTATACATACATAGATACATGTATGTATATGTAGATACATGCATGCATGCATAGATATATGTATGGATGGATGCATGCATCCATCCATACATACATGTATACATGCATGCATCCATATATACATATGTAGATAAATGTATCTACGTATGTATGTATGGATGCATACATGTATCTACGTATGTATGTATGGATGCATGCATGTATACATGTATGTATGGATGGATGCATGCATGCATTCATACATATATCCATACATATATCTATGCATGCATGCATGTATCTACATATACATACATGTTTCTATGTATCTATACATGTATGCATCCATATATATGGATGCATACATGTATATATACATAGATACATGTATGTATACATCCATACATGCATGGATCGATGTATCTACGTATACATACATGTATCTATGTATGTATACATGTATGCATCCATATATATGTACGCATACATGTATGCATACATAGATACATTTATGTATCCATCCATACATGCATGCATCCATGTATCTACATATACATACATGTATCTATGTATGTTTACATGTATGCATCCATATATATGTATGCATACATGTATACGTACATACATGCATGCGTGCATGCATCCATACATATATCCATACATATATCTATGCATGCATGCATTTATCTATGTATACATGCATGTATCTATGTATGTATACATGTATGCATCCATATATATGGATGCATACATTTATACATACATAGGTACATGTATGTATGTATACATACATATATCTATACATATATCTATGCATGCATGCATCCATGCATGCATGCATGTATCTACATATACATACATGTATCTATGTATGCATACATGTGCATACATATATCTATGCATGCATGCATGCATCTACATATACATACATGTATCTGTGTATGTATAAATGTATGCATTCATATAGATGTATGCATACATGTATCCATACATAGATACATGTATGTATACATACATGCATGCATGCATGCATCGATACATACATATATCTATGTATACATAGATACATGTATGTATGGATGGATGCATGCATGCATGCATGCATCCATACATACATGTATCTATGTATACATTCATGTATTTATGTATATATGTATGTATGCATATGCATTCATAGATACATGTATCTATCGATGCATGGATGCGTAGATATATATATATATATATGCATACATGCATACATGTATCTATGTATGTGATGTAGGAGCATCCAGAGGTATAAGGGCAATCCTGTGTCACCCAAAAAAAGTACTTAGACTTAGTTTCTATTTCATGTGTGTTCATTTTTGGCTACCCATTTTGGTCAAATAAAGGTTCTAACTCTCATAGTTTCACTATTAGTGTTCTAGGATAGACTATTTAAACACCTTGGGATACGTGTAAATACTGAAAAAAATAGGATTATCTAATTGAATGATCATTTTGGTGAACTAGAAGGTGTAAATTGTCTGGATGAATGTAATTATAATTTAGAGCATTTCAGAAAAAGAATCAGGTCAAAAGGCCCCACGGTTTGAAAGTTATTGTTGTTTTTCAATTCTTTGAGACCTCCTAAGAATGTCTAAAAGCCTGTCCATAGGGCTATAGAGCACTTCGAGAGCTTTCTGGAAATGTAATAGTTCGTCAATCGGAGCTATGGTTTAAAAGTTATGCCTCCTGGAAGTTTAGTTACCGTTTTTGGATTCTTCTAGATTTGCACCAACTTCTAACATGGCTTCTGGAGCCTTCTACTTGCTCGGTGGATATCTACTAGCATGTTCTAGAATGTATTCGTAGTCCTTAACCCTCTGGGGTCTATTTAACGACATTTTTGGCATTGTAAAAGGTAGTTTGGAGTGGAGTTTGAGAGGAGGTACTGAAAGGAGAAATTATCTCCAGATTTATGCTATTGTAAGCCCATAGGGCATGTTTTTAAGTCTATTATCTCGGTACTGGAATTATTAGCTTATTTAAAAAGTTAATAAAATTTTCCTTTCCTGTTATGTCCATTCTATGCTTGGGTGGTGTTTCCATCAAGTGGTATCAGAGCTAGTTTTCCTGAGTGTGTAGACAGAGCACTAAATGTGAGGCAGTTTGCACCAAGACTGTGTGATTGTGGGTTTGAGTTAAGAAAATGCCTCCATGAAGAGAGCATGGTGGAAGGGCCAGATCTATTAATCCTAAGGAGGTTAGAGCCCTTCAAAGGTACGTACAAGCATTGTAGGAGGAGCTCCATAGAGGAACAAATGTTGTCGCAGGTGACGATAATGAGGATGACAATAAAGAAGAAAAAATTAGACCAGAAGAGAAATTTGACAGGAAAGTTCTGAATCAGGTAGAGGAAAGGCTTGTTAGGTGACGTAGGAGCATCCAGAGGTATAAGGGTAATCCTATGTCACCCAAAAAAATGTACTTAGACTTAGTTTTTGTTTCATATGTTTTCATTTATGGATACCCATTTGGGTCAAATAAAGGTTCCAACTCTCATAGTTCCACTATCAGTATTCTAGGATAGAGTATTTAAACACCTTGGCATACGTATAAATCCCAAAAAATAGGAGTATGTAATTGGACCATCATTTTGGTAAACTAGAAGGTGTAAATTGACTAGATGAATGTAATTGTAATTTAGAGCATTCCAGAAAAAGAATCAGGTCAAAAGGCCCCAAGGTTTGGAAGTTATTGCAGGTTTTTGATTTTTGGAGACCTCCTAAGAATGCTTCTTAGTAAGGTTAGGGGCATTAAATGACCTTGAAAAGGGCCAAAAAATGGGGCATTAAATGGCCTCAAAAAGGACCAAAAAATGTTCATCAATCGGAGCTACAATTCAAAAGTTATGCCTCCCAGAAGTTCGATTACCATTTCTAGATTCTTCTAGATTTGTGTCAACTTCTAACACAGCTTCTGGAGCCTTCTATTTGGTTGGTGGATGCCTACTAGCAATTTCTAGAATGTATTCCTAGTCCTTAACCCTTAGGGGTCTATTTATGGAGATTTCTGGCATTGTAAAAGGTAATTCAGAGTGGAGTTTGAGAGGAGGTACTGAAGGAGAAATTATCTCCATTTTATGCTATTGTAAGCCCATAGGGCATGTTTTGAAGTTTGTTTTCAATATACTAAATGTACTAGCTTATTTTCCAGTTAATACAATTTCCTTTTTTTTTTTTTTTTTTTTTCTGTTGTGTCCATTCTGTTCTTGGGTTGTGTCCCCATCATTAGGGCCATTACTAAGTTTGGGAAAAGAGCTACAATTGATGTGGGTGTATTTTCAAAAAAATTGAAACTAGATGATTTGATCGACTGGATCAATGAACTAGAAGAATACTTTGAGTATGAGGATATCAAGGACCTAAATAGGGTTAAGTTTGCAAAGGTCAAACTGAAAGGCCATGCCAAAATCTAGTCGCAAGAGGTTCAATTGGAAAGAAATAGAAGAGGAAAGGAGAAGATCACAAGGTGGGATTGCATGGTGGACAAATTTAAGAAGTAGTTCATTCCTGTGGACTAAAAGCTTGATTTGTTGAAGAAGATACATTGGCTAAAGCAAGCAGGAAGATCAGTCAAAGAATACAAAAAAGGTTTATAAACTTTTGATTAGAGTAGGGCATGCAGAAGCAAATAAGGAGAAGGTTGCTTGTTATATCAGTGGGTTGCAACCTAGCATCCAAGAGGAATTAAGTTTAGTAAGAATGACCAGCATTGAAGAGGCATGCCAGTTTTTCCTATGAGTTGAAGAGAAGCTAAGTAAAAGGTTTGAAGGGAGACAAAGAGGGAGTAGTCAAGGAGGAAGGGGAAGTGGTAGGTGATTTGGAGGCTGACATGAAACCCAAAAGAAAAATGAAGATGTGGGTACTAGCAGAAACTAGAGGAATGAGGGTTTCAACCACTCCCATGATCAAGACTTTGGAAATTAGAGAGGAAGAGGTAGAGGATGTGGAAAAGGAAGAGGAGGCTTCTGTGATACCTATTTCCATTACAGTGAAGAAGGTCATCGTGCCTTTGAATTCCCTCAATGACAAGGAAGGACAGATAGGAGAGATGAGGGTCAAGCTAGCGTTGCTCATGTGAATGAGGATGCACAGTCATCACATTTAGAGGATGCAGAAAGAGGAGAGACTTTAGTGAATGAAAGAGTCCTACTAAGTGGTGATATTGAACTAGGACAAAGGAGGAGTTTATTCTATACCAGGTGCAAATCTGAGGAAAAATGTTGTGATTTGATCATTGATGGTGGTAGCACTGACAACTTGGTGTCAGAGGAGTTGGTCTCTAAGCTAAAGCTCAAGAGGGAGAAACACCCCTAGCCCTATCAGATTGCTTGGGTGAAAGATGATCATAAGGTCCTGGTAAGTGAACAATGTCTAGTGAAATTCAAAATTGGGAGTTACCATGATGAAGTTCTTTGTGTTGTTATTCCAATGGATCTTTTCCATCTATTGTTGGGTAGACCGTGGCAGTTTGATAGGCATGCAGCACATGATGGTCATGCAAACACATACTCTCTAACAAAGGATGGAGTTTGCCACAAACTAAAGCCTGTGAAAAAGGAAGGTGAAAAGGTATGTAGCAGTGCTAGGATTTGTCTTGTTGATGGAAGAAAGTTTTTGGATGGAGTGAAACATCAGCGTATGTGTTATGCTTTGATTCCTAAGAAAGATAAAGAAGGTATTAATGAAATACCACTTGAAGTTTCAAATTTACTAGGAGAGTTTGAAGATATTATCTCTGATAATGTTCCAGAAGGATTGTCACCAGTAAGACAAATCAGTCATCAGATAGATCTAATTCCAGGAGCTAGTTTTCCTAACAAGGTTGCTTACAAGATGACTCATACTAAAACAAAGGAGCTAAATAGATAGGTTCAGGAGCTATTGATAATGGGCTTGATTTGAGAGAGCCTGAGTTTATGTGTAGTACATGCAGTACTGACACCAAAGAAGGATGGAGAGTGGAGGACATGTACAAACTCTCAAGCTATAAATAGGATAACTGTCAAGTACCGATTTCCTTTGCCAAGAATGGATGATCTTATGGACTACTTGAGTGGACCTCAGTACTTCACAAAAATAGATCTCAAGAGTGGCTATCATCAGATACAAATAGGAGAAGGAGATGAGTGGAAAATGGCCTTCAAGATTAAGGAGGGTCTTTATGAGTGGTTAGTCATGCCCTTTGGATTGATGAACGCCCCAAGCACCTTCATGCGACTTATGAATGATGTACTTAAGAAGTTCTTGGGAAAACTTGTTATTATCTATTTGGATGAAATTTTAAGTTTTAGAAACACTTTGGAAGAATATTTATTGCATATTCATAGTGTCCTTGAAAGGTTAAGGGAAAAGAAATTCTTAATTAATTTGAAGAAGTGTATCTTTGCAAAAAAGGAGTTATTCTATTTGGGGTTTGTTATATCACCTAAAGGTCTCAAAATGAATCCAGAGAAGGTAAAAGCCATCTTGGAATGGCATACTCCAAGGTCTGCTACTAAGGTAAGATCATTTCATGGTTTGGTTAGTTTTTACAAGAAGTTTATTAAGAATTTCAGTGGCATATGTGCACCGCTAACTGGCACAATAAGAGGGGATAGAAAGAGTTCAAATGAACTGCAGTAGCTACGAGAAGTTTTGAAAGGCTAAAGAAGAAGGTGATAGAACAACTTGTGTTGGCACTTCTAGATTTTAAAAAGGTGTTCTAGGTGGATTGTTACGCTAGTGGCAGCACTATTGAGGTTGTATTAAGCCAAGAAGGTAAGCCTATTACATAATTTAGTGAAAAATTGAATGATGCAAAGAAGAAGTATTATGTTTATGATCAAGAGTTCTATGAAATATATATATATATATATATATACACACACATGCATGGATGTAGATGCATGCATATATGCATGCATGGATAGATGCATGGATGTATGTATGCATGCCTCCATGCATACATACATGCATGCATTTATGCATGCTTGAATAGATACATTTATGTATGGATGGATGCATGCATACATGTATACATACATAGATACATGTATCTATGGATGCATGCATATCCATGAAGTCATACATACATATGCATACATACAAGATATATACATGTATACATGAATGTATGTATGCATGCATCCATGTATACATGCATGCATGCATGTATGCATGCTTGGATAGATACATGTATGTATGGATGCATGCATATGCATGGAGTCATACGTACATGCATGGATCTGTGTATGTATGCATGTATGCATAGATGCATGCATGCATGGATAGATGCATGCATACATACAAGAGATATAGATGTATACATGTATATATGTATGCATGCATCCATGCATACATACATGCATGTGCATGCATGGATAGATGCATGCATACATACAAGATATATACATGTATACATGTATGTATGTATGCATGCATGCATGCATATATACATACATGCATATATGGATGCATGGATAGATACATGTATGTATGGATGGATGCATGCATACATAGATATATCTATGCATGCATGCATGTATACATAGATATATCTATGTATTCATGCATGTATACATAGAGATATATATATATATATATATATATGTATGGATGCATGCATGCATATCTATGCATATGCAATGGATGCATATATATATGTGTGTGTGTGTGTGTGTGTGGATGCATGCATGAATCCATACATACATATATCTATGTATATATTGCATACATCCATAGATATGCATGCATGCATACATACATATATATCTATGTATACATGCATCCATGCATAGATATATCTATGTATGCAATATGTATGTATACATGTATAAATGCATCCATCCATACATACATGTATCTATGTATACATACATATTGCATATCCATGCATGCATGCATGCATCTATGTATACATACATGTATCTATGTATGTATACATGTATGCATGCATGCATGCATACATCCATCCATACATGTATTTATGGTTATATGCATGTATACAGAGATGCATGGATGGATGAATGCATCCATGCATGCATGTATGGATGCATGCATCCATACATCCATGTATCCATGTATGTATACATGCATGCATACATATATATGTATATACATATATGGATATGTATGCATGCATGCATATGCATACATATATGTATATGAATATGTATATGTATATGTATGTATGCATGCATATGCATACATATATGTATATGAATATGTATATGTATATGTATGTATGCATGCATCATATATATGTATATGTGCGTATGCATACATGCATCCATACATGCATGCATACATACATACACATACATACATACATGTATGCATGTATATTGCATACATATATGTATGTATGCATGCATCATACATAAGTATATGTATGTATGTATGCATGCATGTATAGATACATGCATTCATACATACATACATACATGTATGTATATATTGATACACACACATGCATGCATGCATGCATCATACATACATATATGTATGTATGCATACATCTATGTGTGGATGTGTATATATGTATACATACATACATACATGTATGCATGTATTTATGTATGTATTGACACACACACATGGATGCATGCATGCATGCATCATACATATGTATATGTATGTATGTATGCATGCATCCATGCATACATACATACATAGCATACATGCATAGATATATCTATGCATGCATGCATAGATGCATAGATACATGTATGCATCTATGTATACATGCATACATACATAGATACATGATCCAAGAGCATCTAGAGGAATAAGGGAAATTCTATGTCACGCAAAAAAAAAATGTACTTAGACTTAGTTTCTGTTTCATGTGTTTTCATTTCTAAATACCCATTTGGGTCAAATAAGGGTTCCAATTCTCATAGTTCCACTATCAGTATTTTAAGATAGAGTATTTGGACACTTTGAGATACGTGTAAAAAAAAAAAAAAAAGGAGTATATAATTGGGCCATCATTTTGGGTAAACTAGAAGGTGTAAATTGGCCAGATGAATGTAATTGTAATTTGGAGGATTCCAAAAAAAGAATCAGGTCAAAAAGCCCCACGGTTTGAAAGTTATTGCAATTTTTTAGGTTTTGGAGACCTCCTAAGAATGCTTCAAAGTCAAGTTAGGGGCATTAAATGACCCCAAAAAGGGTCAAAAATGGGGGATGAGTGAAGCTAGTCCATAGGGCTATAGAGCGCTTTGAGAGCTTTTTGGAAATATAAATGGTTCATCAATCGGAGCTACGATTCAAAAGTTATGCCTTCCAAAAGTTTGGTTACCATTTCTAGAATGTATTCCTAGTCCTTAACCCTTTGGGGTCTATTTAAGGATATTTTTGGCATTGTAAAAGGCATTTTGGAGTGGAGTTTGAGAGGAGGTACTGAAAGGAGAAATTATCTCCAGATTTATGTTATTGTAAGCCCATAGGGCATGTTTTGAAGTTTATTTTCTCTGTACTATATGTACTAGCTTATTTTCCTAGTTAATACAATTTCCTTTTTTATGTTGTGTCCATTCTATGCTTGGGTCATGTCCCCATCAAGTGGCATCAGAGCCAATTTTCCTGAGTGTATACACAGAGCACTGACTATGAGGCAGTTTACACCAGGACTGTGTGGTTGTGGGTTCAAGTTAGAAGATGCCTCCATGAAGAGAGCATGGCATAATGGCCAGAGCTATTAATCATGAGGAGGTCAGAGCCCTCCAAAGGCAGGTACAGGCTTTGCAAGAGGAGCTCCATAGAGGAGCCAATGTTGCTGCAGGTGATGACAGTGAGGATGACAATGAAGAAGAAGAAATGGGACTAGAAGGGGAATTTGGTGGGGAAGTTCTAAATTAAGCAAAGGAAAGGCTTTTTATGTCCATTGCTAAGTTTGGGAAAAGACCTACAATTGAAGTGGGTATATTTTAAGGAAATCTGAAATCAGATGATTTGATCGATTAGATCAATGAACTGGAAAAATACTTTGAGTATGAGGATATTAGGGACCTAGATAGGATTAAGTTTGCAAAGGCCAAACTTAAAGGCCATGCCAAAATATTGTGGCAAGAGGTTCAATTGAAAAGAAATAGAAGAGGAAAGGAGAAGATCACAAGGTGGGATCGCATGGTGGACAAATTGAAGAAGCAGTTCATTCCTGTGGACTATGAGCTTGATTTGTTCAAGAAGATGCATGGGTTAAAGCAAGCAGGAAGATCAGTCCAAGAATATACAGAGGAGTTTTATCAACTTTTGATTAGAGCAGGGCATGTAGAAGCAAATAAGGAGAAGGTTTCTCATTATATCAGTGGGTTGCGACCTAGCATCCAAAAGAAATTAAGTTTGGTAAGAATGACCAATGTTAAAGAGGCATACCAGTTTTCCCTACGAGTTGAAGAGAAGCTGAATAAAAGGTTTGAAAGAAGACAAAGAGGGTGTGGTCAAGGAGGAAGGGGTAGTGGTAGGTCATCTAGAGGTCTAAATGAAACCCAAAAGAAAAATGAAGATGTGGGTACCAGCAGAAACTAGAGGAACGAGGGTTTTAACTGCTCCCATGATCAAGAATTTGGAAATTAGAGAGGAAGAGCTAGAGGACATGGACAAGGAAGAGGAGGCTTCCATGGTACCTATTTC
This sequence comes from Cupressus sempervirens, assembly GCA_028749045.1. NCBI lineage: Eukaryota > Viridiplantae > Streptophyta > Pinopsida > Cupressales > Cupressaceae > Cupressus > Cupressus sempervirens. Next base: position 272,180,255 of record CM053789.1, read on the forward strand.
CATTATAATGAAGAAGGTCATCGTGCTTTTGAATTCCCTCAATGACAAGGAAGGACAGATAGGAGAGATCAGGGCCAAGCTAGGGTTGCTTATGTGGATGAGGATGCACAATCATCACATTTAGAGGATGCAAAAAGAGGAGAGACCTTGGTGAATGAAAGGGTCCTACTAAGTGGTGAGATTGAACCAGGACAATGGAGGAGTTTGTTCTATACTAGATGCAAGTGTGAGGATAAATGTTGTGACATTATCAATTATGGTGGTAGTATAGATAACTTGGTATGAGAGGAGATGGTCTCTAAGATGAAGCTCAAGAGGGAGAGACATCCCTAGCCCTATTAGATTTCTTGGGTGAAAGATGATCATAAGGTCCTGTTAAGTGAACAATGTTTAGTAAAATTCAAAATTGGGAGTTACCATGATGAAGTTCTCTATGATGTTATTCCGATGGATGTTTGCCATCTATTGTTGGGTAGACCATGGCAGTTTTATAGACGTGAAATACATGATGGACATGCAAACACATAATCTCTGAAAAAGGATGGAGTTCACCACAAATTAAAGCCCATGAAAAAAGAAGGTGAAAAGGTATGTAATAGTGCTAAGACTTTTCTTCTTGATGGAAGAAAGTTTTTAGATGGCATGAAACATCAGCGCATGTGCTATGCTTTGATACCTAGGAAAGATAAAGAAGGTAGTAGTGAAATACCACTTGAAGTTTTAGATTTACTAGGTGAGTTTGGAGATATTATCTCTGATAATATTCCAGAAGGATTGCCAAGAGTAAGGTAAATTAGTTATCAGATAGATCTGATTCTAGGAGCTAGTTTGCCTAACAAGACTGCTCATAGGATGACTCCTACTAAAATAGAGGAGCTAAATAGATAGGTTTAGGAGCTATTGAGGAAGGGTTTGATTCAGGAGAGCCTAAGTCCATGTGCAGTACCTACAGTATTGGCACCAAAGAAAGATGGAGAGTGGAGGATGTGTACAAATTATCGAGCTATTAATAGGATAACCATCAAGTACCGATTTCCTTTGCCAAGGATGGATGATCTTATGGATTGCTTGAGTGGAGCTCAGTACTTCACAAATATGGATCTCAAGAGTAGCTATCATTAGAAAAGGATACAAGAAGGAGATGAGTGGAAAATAGCCTTCAAGACCAAGGAGGGTCTTTATGAGTGGTTAGTCATGCCCTTTGGATTGACGAATGCCCCAAGCACCTTCATGCGGCTCATGAATGAGGTACTTAAGAAGTTCTTGGGAAAAATTGTTATTGATTATTTGGATAATATTTTAATTTTCAGCAAGAATTTGGAAGAACATTTATTGCATATTTGTAGTGTCCTTGAAAGGCTAAGGGAAGAGAAACTTTTAATTAATTTGAAGAACAATATCTTTGCAAAAATGGAGTTAGTCTATTTGGGGTTTGTTATATCACCTAAAGGTCTCAAAATGGATCCAGAGAAGGTAAAAGCCATTTTGGGTAAGATCATTTCATGATCTAGTTAGTTTTTACAGGAAGTTTATTAAGAATTTCAGTGGCATATGTGCACCCCTAACTGATACAATAAGAGGGGATAGAAAAGAGTTCAAATGGACTACAACAACTGCGAGAAGTTTTGAATTACTGAAGAAGAAGGTGATAGAACAGCATGTGTTGGCACTTCCAAATTTTAGAAAAGTGTTCCAGGTGGATTGTGATGCTAGTGGCAGTGCTATTGGGGCTGTATTAAGCCAAGAAGGTAAGCCTATTGCATATTTTAGTGAAAAATTGAATGATGCAAAAAAAAAGTATTCTGTTTATGATCAAGAGTTCTATGCAATAGTTCAAGCCTTAAAGAAATGGAGGCATTATTTATTGCCAAAGGAATTTGTTTTCTATACTGATCACTAGGCATTACAGTACCTAAATAGCCAAGGTAAATTGAATCAGAGGCATATGAACTAGGTAGAGTTGTTGCCGAGCTATACATTTGTGTTGAATTATAGAAGTGGAAAATCTAACAGGGTTGCAGATGATCTAAGCAGGAGATAATTGTTGCTTACAGTAATGCAGGTTGAAGTAGTTGGATTTGATGAACTCAAGAATCTGTACCCTAATGATCCTGATTTTTCTAAAGCATGGAAAGCTTGTAAAGAGCCTACTACTGTAGATAGAACTAAGTGGTTAGACTATATGATTCAGGATGGTATGTTATTCAAGGGTAGCCAATTGTGCATTCCATGGAGTTCCATGAGGGAAAATTTGATTAAAGAGAAACATAGTAGAGGGATGGTAGGACATTTTGGTCGAGATAAGACCATTGCCATTCTTAGAGAACATTATTTTTGGCCTCAGATTTCACAAGATGTAAAGAAGTTTGTACAGAGTTGCCAGGTTTGTCAAGTTGTCAAGGGATTTAGCCACAATACTGGACTATATTAGCCATTGCCTATTCCATCAAAGCCATGGGAGGACATAAGTATAGATTTTTTTCTTGGATTGTCGAGGACACAAAGGGATAATGACTCAATATTTGTGGTGGTTGATAGGTTCTCCAAAATGGCACATTTCATTCCATGCCAAAAAACTCATGATGTTGTCCATATTGCAGACTTATTTTTCAAAGAGGTGGTAAGACTACATGGTCTTCCAAGGAGTATAGTTTCTGACAGAGATACTGAATTTGTAGGGTATTTCTGGAGAATATTGTTGAAAAAATTGAGAACAGACTTAAAATTCAGTTCCAAACATCACCCATAGATTGATGGCCAAACAGAAGTGGTAAACATAAGTCTGGGCAATTTGCTGAGATGTTTAGTTAGGGATAAGCACAAGGGGAGGGATTTGATTCTACCACAAGCCAAGTTTTCTTACAATAATTCTGTAAATAGGAGTACTGGTAGATCACCATTCCAAATTGTATATGGAAGTAGCCCAAGGATTGTGCCAGAATTGAGGAAGATAGAGCAAGGGGAGAGGACAAGTGCTAAAGCTAAAGAATTTGCTGAACATATCAAGCATCTACATGAGGAGGTTCAAGCACACATTACCAAGATGAATCAAGAGTATAAAGCTAGGGCTGATCAAAGGAGAAGACATAAGGAATTCCAAGTAGGGGATCTAGTCATGGTACACTTATGAAAAGAAAAATTTCCAGCTGACACTTACAACAAGCTAAAAATGAAGAAATTTGGTCCCTGCAAAATTTTGAAAAAACATGACTCAGAAAATGCATATGAGGTGGAGTTGCCAAATGGTATTCACATCTCTCCTATTTTCAATATTGCAGACTTAACAGAGTATCATGATGATGGTGCAGATGAGGAACTGATGTTAGAGCCATGTCCAATTCCTGGCTCTAAGAAGCAGGAGATATAAGACATTCCAAATCATCGTATGGGTAGGAGTACCAGAAATAGGCAATATGAAGAGTATTTGGTCAAGTGGAAAGGATGGCCGATAGAGGACTCAACTTGGATTTCAGCAGTTGAGGTTTCCCATTTGGGATTTCGTCTACCATTCATAAAGTGACACGATCACTTTTCAATCTACCCTAGGTGTCTAATGCAGGAGCATCCAAAGGTATAAGGGCAATCCTGTGTCACCCAAAAAAAAATGTACTTAGACTTAGTTTTTATTTCATGTGTGTTCATTTCTGGATACCCATTTGGGTCAAATAAAGGTTCCAACTCTCACAGTTCCACTATCAGTGTTCTAGGATAGTGTATTTGAACACATTGGGATACATGAAAATGCCAAAAAAATAGGAGTATGTAATTGAGTATGTAATGCGGCATGAAAAATGAGGTAAAAATCTCAAATTTTGGAAGAATTGCAAAATTAAAACCCATTTGGCCTTTGGGCACAAAAATTCCAAAAGTCCAAAAATAAATGGAATCAAACACCATATGCAAAAGTAGCCAGCATAATGGCATAAAATCTAAAACCCTCATCCCAAAAAATAAGAAGATGTTCATACATGCCTAACCAGGTATACATGTATGTATGTATGCATGCAAATACATGCATGCACATGCATGGATGCATACATACATGCATGCATCTATGTATGTATGCATGCATTCATGGATAGATGCATGCATACATACAAGATATATACATGTATACATGTATGTATGCATGCATACATACATGCATGCATTTATGCATGCTTGGATAGATAAATGTATGTATGGATGCATGCATATGCATGGAGTCATACATACATATGCATACATACAAGATATATAGATCTATACATGTATGTATGTATGCATGCATCAATGCATACATACATGCATGCATCTATGTATGTATGCATGTATGCATACATGCATATGCATGCATGGATAGATGCATGCATACATGCAAACGCATACATAGTAGATATATACATGTAGATATATCTACGCATGCATGCATACATATATATGCATGCATGCATACATACAAGATGTATACATGTAGATATATCTCTACATGCATGCATGCATAGATATACCTATGCATCCATATCTATGCATAGATGCATGCGTAGATATATATATGCATGCATGCATTCATACATACATGTATCTATGCATGCATGCATGCATAAATATATGTATTGATATATGCATGCATGCATCCATACATACATGTGTGTATACATACATGCATAGATATATCTATGGATGCATGCATGCATGCATGCATAGATATATGTATGGATGTATGCATGCATGCATCCATCCATACATACATGTATCTATGTATGTATACATGTATGCATCCGTCCATACATACATGTATCTGTGTATCTATACATATTGCATACATGTATGCATGCATTCTTCCATACATACATATTGTATACATAGATATATGTATGTATGCATGCATACATATCATCCATCCATACATACATGTATCTATGTATACATACATATTGCATACATAGATATATGTATGTATGTACATATGTATGTATGCATACATAGATACATATATGTATACATACATGCATGCATGCATCCATAAATACATATATCTATGTAAGCAATATGTATGTATACATAGATACATGTATGTATCTATGTATGCATGCATGCATGTATACATATATATGTATGCATACATGTATACATACATAGATACATGTATGGATACATACATGCATGCATGCATCCATACATACATATATCTATGTATGCAATATGTATGTATACATAGATACATGTATGTATGTATGGATGCATGCATGCATATCATCCATAGATATGTATATGCATGCATGCATGTATGCATGTATCTATGTATGATGCATGTATGCATACATGTATGGATGTATGCAGACATGCATACATATCTATGTACTTATGTCTATGCATGCATGCATGCATAGATATATGTATGCATGGATGTATGAATGTATGCATGCATGCATCCATCTATCCATATGCATGCATGCATACATACGTAGATACATGTGTGTAAGGATGTATGCATGCATACATATATATATATATATATGTATGCATACATGTATAAATACATAGATACATGTTTGTATACATAGATGCATAGTCTCATAATTTCTCAAATTTAGTATTATTACAAAGAGGTTAGAGAATAGAATCTGATACAACTTGAACAGGCAAAAAAGGAGCTCATATGCAAAAGTTAGGCTTAGTCAAAGTTTAGGTCAACAAGTAGACTAGAGGGCTAGATAAAGGTTGAAATTAGGCTATCTCAAAAGTGGTCAACAATGGATTTCAAAATGAAGAGCCTGATGAGAGCTTTCCAATGACATTCATTTCATCAAAAATGAAGATCAAATGTGAAAGTTATAATAGTTTGAAGTTCAGATAAAAGTGTGGATTTTGATGATGTTAGCATGACATCATAAAATCTTGAAAAGAGAGAAAAAGTTCAAATTCAAATTTAAATAGTTATTTAATTCAAATTTAAGAAAAGGGATAATGGGATTTGAACTCCCAACCATTACCCTCCTAAAATTAAGGTCAACCAATAGGTTATTTATGGCATATGTAATTTTAGAGGAAGAGTTGTTATGTATCCATAAAAAAATCCACCCAACCTTATTTAAATAAGGTTATTTGTTAAAACAAACCCCTATTCATGGAGTAAACTCACAACCATAAATTGGTAAAGGGGGAGATTTGAATTTATGTAACCAAAATAGGGGATTATGTTGGTTAATTGTTTTAGCCCATTTTTGGCTAAATTTCATGTATAAAAGGAGGGGATTTAGAAGAGATGAACAATTAACTTGGAACGAAAATTTGCTCTTGGGGGAAAGTTTTATAATTCTTGAGAGAGTTTGTAGGTGAGAAATTATTGTAAGCATGAAGTTATTATTTTCAAGTGCAAAAGAGAGAGAAACTATAAAGGTTGAAGCTTGGATGTTGTAAGAAGGCATTTTTTCCTTGCAACATTAATAAAGCAGTCCCCAAATTGAGAAGTGGACCTAGAGACGTAGTCCTAACCCGATCAACTCTATTATCAAATTGTTTGCATCTCTTCTATCTCTTTCTTATTTCTCTCACTTTTTTAAGTTATGTTCTTGATTTTATGTTATTAAACACATTGTTAATTTTGAGTGTTTAAAGCATAAATCTTCTTGTAATTTCTATTAGAAGTTGTAATCTTTCCTTGGTGTATTTATAAACCAAGGTTAGACCTCCTTTATTTATTATGATAATATATTAGGATATAAGCCAAGGTATCCTAATATATTTCTTTTTTTTCCTTTTTCCACTACATCTTATTTTGTCATCTAGTGGAATATGTGAGGACAAATATATATTGTAATTTCTAATTTTAGATTATTTCTCCTTAAGAAGAATCTCACACTTGGCCTCACACACTTATGAATGGTGTCATTCATAGACATGGGAGTTACATTCTAACTCCTCTCTCTCATCTCTATTTAAGAGATGACCCTCCTCTCTCATTTCACAATGAGGTTTCTTCCTCTTCTCAAATATTGTATGAGCCATTGCTCTCTTGCTCTCTCTCTCTTTCTTCTTAGGCTTTTCATGCCTCATTCATAATGTCACAAGGGGTTTTCTTTGCTTTCCCCTTTCCAAATATCGTGTCTCATGGTGTTGGAGCTTGAAGCTTTCTCTCTCCTATTTTATGGTAATATCTTTTCATGCATTTACTCACTTAGATTCTTTCTTGGTATTTCTTATTTACAGATTTCTTTTTCCATTTCTAACATGGTATCAGAGTAGTTTAATCTTTGTTTTGAGTGTTTGCATGAAGGTACGATTTGAAGGAGACTCTTCAGAGAGATTTCAATAATTTATTCTCTAATCTTCTTAAGTTGGAAGAAATTAAAGTTTTTTTTGGATTTGGCTAGTTTACCGCCAAACCCATTTAACTTTTGTTTGCTCTAATTTGTGCAGGTTACTTTTTATTTTCTATTAGTTTTCATCTAGCCCCCTTTGGAAGGCTTGCCGCCAAAGGGTTTTTATTATTAGCAACTCTGTGCTCTTTCTTTCTCTTTTGCCTCCATATACTATTTTTTTATCAAATCATATTTTAGCCAGGGTAGCTTTTTTTTCATAAACTCGACCTTTTGCAGTAAGCTGTCCTTGTAATATTTTGCACATTTTTGAGTAGCTGATGAAAGCTTTGCATTTCTCTAGCATCACTTTTTTCCTTCCTTGCTTTCAAGGTTGTTTCAGCGTCATTTTCCAGGCGTTGCAGTAGAGCCGTATAGTTTTTGTATAAAAATTTCAAATTTTTTTTCTTACAAGCTTGGGAAACTCTTACTGTATTTGATTATTTGGTATTACTAACTAGAAAGTTTTCATAATCTGCTAAGTCAGTAACAAGTTGTGATTTTTCAAGTAGTCCTAGAAATCTTTTTCTTGTTTACATAATCAGGAATGATGCCAGTTGTTGTTCTTTTCCTTCAATTTTCTGGCAGCGGTCATTTGCATAGGTTCCTCTAGATGTTCTGATTTGTCCTCTGATTGAGTTGTAGAAGCTAATCTTGCAAGAGTTTTCCCTGGGCTCTTCAAAAAATTCACATGGAATGTACATTTTGGATAGATGAAGTAGTCTGCAAGTACTTCTTCTCCTGCAATACCTTGCCATTAAAAATAATTCGCTGCTAAAATGCAAAAATATGACCATGTCGCAATAGGCTTGGTCCAATTGCTATCTCCTAATTTAGTTGATGAGCTACTCAAATTTATTATGCGACCCCTTGACTAAGGTCCATTTTGGGACATTGGCAACCATGTCCTGTGTATAGACCATTCATACTTAAAATCCCCCACAATAGGTGTCCCCAAGGCTTCAACACAATGAACTCAAATCTGATGTTTTCTCCCAGTAAATGGGAAGAGCTCAAGCCATGTGTAGCCATGAACTGAAAGTCTTATCACTCGATAATCTGTTATAGCATCTTTTCTTGAGTCTGCTCCAGAGCCGTCAGCAATTAGTATCCTTTCAGACTTTCCATCCTCCAACATCACCTTTTTCAGGGGAGCAACTATTTGACCTTGCTTTTGCTTTGGGATGCCAATAACTAATGCCCAGTATCTTCACTTTATGTTTCTTCCAGAGTAATCATGATTATCAGACAAGGATGTTGTGGAAGTCTTTTCTCAAAACAAAGCATGCAGTAGTGTTGCACTTTCACATGTCTGCCCCATCACCAAAACTCCACTGCACTCTTTGTCTAGTCTATGCACCAATCGAGGAGGTTCTGTATGGTCATATTTCAAAGCCGCTGCCATATTTCATATTTGGATATTTTGCTGGTCATATTTCTTTTTTAAGCTCTTGACTGTAGCATCATTTACTTTTATTATTGCTGTTACATTTCTTAGGCATACATTTGTGCCACCCTGTGTAGCTTTGGCCCATGCAAATGACCAACCATTGCAATGGAACATTGGGACTGTCCAGAGATATACAAGCAAGGTGGATACCTTCCCATCACATTTTTCATAGGCAAACTTGCCTCTACCTTTACAAATTTGGCAAGGGACATGAGGATATAAAACATCCAAAGATTTCACAAAAGACCCGTATCCTATTCCTTTCTCTGCAGAAGATCTCACAATCAGTAGACTGACATGCTGCTTCTTATTAATTCTAAATAGAGCGTATCTATTCACATTATATAGAGAATGAAATGAAAAGGAGGTTCTCTGGCCATGGCGGATCTAGACCTCAATAATATCAACTCTGTTAATTTTTGAACCATTCTGGACATCACAAGCTGTGCAAATTAAGGTGCCTTCTCCTCTGCAAGCTTTACACAAAGGAGCATCTTTTGATTTTCTGTTGCCACTCACCAGTTCTTCTCTCTGCAGCCAACCCATGCACCATCTCTCTTTGTCCTGCCACCCATTTCATACAAGAAAAGTTTTTTGTGTGCCTTATATCTGCTATTAGGTTTTTGCATTATTAAAAACCATGTGCATAACAATTCTGAAAGACTTTAATGGCTTCCAACCATTTTTTGCCACTAATTGCAAAAGCAGAATTCCTAAATTCAATGTTGTTGCATGGCATGGAAATTACGCTCCTTACAAGGTATGCACTGCAAAACCGAAATATGATGCTTATCGACAATGTTGCATATGTCTGGAGGCGGGTGGATTATTTTGATGGTTTTTGTATGTGTGGCAATACATGCAGGTTCAGATCCTGAAATGCTCAAATTGCTTAGATTTTGAATTGTTTCTTTACTTTCTATGGCATTGTTATTGTTATCGGAGGTGATCTAGGCAAGCGACAATGGAATAAAAATAAGCGAATACTTTAAATTGGAGATTTTGCAGTGGACAAGGAGGACGATTGCACGTTGCCATCATTTTTTTAAATTCGTCCATATCATTATAGCTATCAAAACTTTTTAGCATGTCAAAACCTTTTTTTAGCATGCAAGATTCTTTTTTCCTTTTTGAGCTCTGACAGAGGCATCTTTTGCTTTTCTCATTGCCTCTTGTCAACCTATTTTTGGCATGAAATCATTCATTATCAGACAAGTGCAATATTCTATTTTAAATCTCTCTTACTCATTACAAGCTTTATTCAAATTTTTTTTAGAAAAGTTTTTGAACTCTTTTTAGTATATTCTTATCTGTCAGATCTGACCTCTATCATTAATTACTAAGTTTTTTTTAGTTATATCTTTCTTAATGTTTTATTTCAAAAAAAATTCTTTTTGAATCACTTCCAATCTTGAAGGCATAGTATGAGAAAAATGGGGAGATCTTTTCTTGCCCCATGACTTTATGTTCTTATTACTTTGAGGTTATATTTTTGAACCAAGGTAAATATTGTGACTTTTTATAAATTGTGAGTTTCCAAAATATTAAGTATGGAAAGGTGATTATTTTCTTTAACCAATCTCTTTTCGTATATTTATTGAAGTATATATGGGTGCACACATATATACCAAGATAAATATACAAGCTATTATAATTTTCATAACCATGTTTACCCTGAATGGAGTTTTATACCTGATATCTATATTTAGTTGATCTTCCTTAAATCATTGGATTATGAGTAATCTTACACATTTTCCTTCATTTTGATATTTTGATGTCCTCATAGTTGCACTTTTATGCTTTTATAGCATTGTTCTATGCCATGTTGGCACTTTCTGGTTTTATACCAATGATCTACACGATTTATATGATAGTTTTTCTTTGAGTTGCATAGGGAGCCAATTTTTTCAAGGATAACTATGTAGGTCCCCTCAGTATAACTGATACATAGTTTCCTTATCTGGCCCATGGAGTATCCCTCCATCCTATATTGGTATGCACTCATTTTATATGGAGTTTCCCTCCATTTGATCCTATCTATTCCATTTTGATAGGATAATATTTTTATGGAGTTTCCCTCCATGTTGTTCCATTTTCTGTTCCTCATGAAGAGGATGTTATTATTGGAGTTTTCTCTCCAAATTCAGATGATTTGAACCAATTTGAAGGCAATATGTTGTTCTATCCTCATAATCCATTCTTTTGATCATGATAATTCTAATTTTATCAGCATGTCTCTCTTTTTACTTTACTTTCATATATTAATGTGATAATGATCTGCATACTTTATTGCTTAGATCATGAGTCATGCATGTTATGGATTGATCACCCATTAACTTGCAGTGGGATGATTCATTAAGTGGACTGTCTATATCCACGTGATTGATGCAATATTGATGCAAGTATCATTAGTTGGCCTTGTCTGTGGTCATTTGTGCATTAGTATAATATACTTTTCATGAGAGCATTGATCAAGCTTTTTACTCAATTTGTCCTTGTTGACAATTTTTTGAGCATATAATTTATCTCGATATCAAGTTATCTCCATTGTTTTTTGGTAACATGTTTTACTCATTGTTTGTCTATGAGAGTTTTATTATCCTTATTCAAAAGGATTTCAAATTTTCATATATGATGGCATTCTACTTGTGGATATTTGTATTGTTGTTCTCTTTTTTCTCAGGTGATCCATCAAGGAACCTTCTTCGTTTTCCACATATGAAGATGTGTCTCTGCTTCCACTTGATCACATTCAAAGGACTCATGCACTTCTCTTGGATCTGCAAATGTACCATATGGCTTGAAGACAATCAAATTACTTCATATTGAAGATTAAGTTGCAGATTTTTGTAAATTATGGGTTTAATACCCTTTGATGTAATTACCCCAAGTAAAGATTAAAGGGGGGTGTTAGAAGTTGTAATATTTCCTTGGTGTATTTATAAACCAAGGTTAGACCTGCTTTATTTATTATGATAATATATTAGGATATAAGCCAAGGTATCCTAATATATTTCTTTTTTGTCCTTTTTCCACTACATCTTAATTTGTCATCTAGTGGAATATGTGAGGACAAATATATATTGTAATTTCTAATTTTAGATTATTCCTCCTTAAGAGGAATCTCACACTTGGCCTCACACACTTATGAATGGTGGCATTCATAGACATGGGAGTTACATTCTAACTCCTCTCTCTCATCTCTATTTAAGAGATGACCCTCCTCTCTCATTTCACAATGAGGTTTCTTCCTCTTCTCAAATATTGTATGAGCCATTGCTCTCTTGCTCTCTCTCTCTCTCTTTCTTCTTAGGCTTTTCATGCCTCATTCATAATGTCACAAGGGGTTTTCTTTGCTTTCCCCTTTCCAAATATCTTGTCTCATGGTGTTGGAGCTTGAAGCTTTCTCTCTCCTATTTTATGGTAATATCTTTTCATGCATTTACTCACTTAGATTCTTTCCTGGTATTGCTTATTTACAGATTTCTTTTTTCACTTCTAACAATTTCAATGGTTTAAGATACAGAACTATGCAATTACTGCCTAGATCGGGAATTAAATATGTAATTTGGATTAAGTCAAAAAATTGTAAATCCTAGTTTATAGATCAAGTATGGTATCAGAGCCTATTCTTGCTGAGAAATTACAGGTGGTGAATGTTAACTAGGTTGAAGTTGAAGCAAGGAGAAGGTGAAGTTGAAGGAAGGAGAATGTGAACTTGAAGAGTTCAATCCAAAAATTGGAAAAAGAAGGATTTTTCCTCAATCAGAGATGGAATCTGAACAACATGTTCTTTAGTTTCATGCAGAAGTATTCCAAAGATCTTACAAATGATACTCGGCAAGTGGGGCAACATTGCCCTTGTTCAAAATGTACATAAAAATAGACTTTTGGAGGTCCAAAGGCTTCTCAGTGGGTAGGAATGATCGAGGTGGATCCAAAAGGAAAAAAATTCAATAGTCTAATAATCTCTCAAATTTAGTATCACTACAAAGAGCTCAGAGAATAGAACCCGATGCAACTTGAATAGGCGAAAAAGGAGCTCGTATGCAAAAGTTACGCTCGGTCAAATTTTATGTCAAAATGCAGAGTAGAGGATTAGATAAAGGGTTAAATCAAGCTATCTCAAAAGTGGTCAACACTAGATTTCAAAATGAAGAGCCTGATGAGAGATTTCATGTGATGTTCCTTTCATCAAAAACGAAGATCAAATGTGAAAGTTATAACAATTTGAAGTTCAGATAAAAGTGTGGATTTTGATGATGTTAGCATCACATCATAAAATCTATCCATACATACATGCATGCATCTATACATGCATGGATGCATGCATGCATACATATTCATCCATACATATATCTATGTATGAATCCATACATACATATATCTATGTATACATTGCATACATACATAGATATATCTTTGCATGCATGTATACCTAGATATATACATGTATGCATGCATGCATGCATGCATACATACATGCATGCATGTATGCATGCATGCATGCATACATGCATACATACATACATGCATGTATGCATTCATACATACATATATCTATGTACACATTGCATACATACATAGATATATCTATCCATGCATGTACACATAGATATATACATGTATATATGCATGCATACATGTATACATGCATACATACACTCATACATATATATATCTATGTATACATTGCATACATATATATATATATATATATATATATATATATATATATATATATATATATATATATATATATATATATATGCATGCATGTATACATAGATATATACATGTATGCATACACACACACACACACACACACACACATATATATATGTGTGTGTGTGAGTGTGTGTGTGTGTGTGCATACATGTATACATACATAAATACATGTATGTATACATGCATGCATGCATGCATGCATAAATACACTTATGTATGGATGGATGCATGCATAAATGTATACATACATAGATACATGCATGCATGTAATGCCCCACCTAGAGATCCTTGAAAACAAGGATGAAATACAAGCCAATAATTTTTTTTTCAAGTATGAATGCACATGACAACATCATACATGGATCACAACGATCACAATGAGAAACTTTGCCACAATCCTGGCAACCAACAAATCTTCAAATGCCACTATCAAATTGATACACACAAACAAAGCTAACAATGATGATGCACATGATGAGGGCACAAGAAACAAGCACTCATCAACAAAACACCAAGCTGGGGTAAAATGCAGAAACCTAAAGTTTGGCTAAGCCTGAAATCCTGAAGCCCTGAAAATTTGCTAAGTTTGGATTTCTAAAGCCCTAAAATTTCTTAGAATCCATAACTTATCTCCAAGAGGTCTGAAACCTATCTCAAAAGATTCGTCACATATATTAAAACGATATATTTTAAACCCCAAGAGACTAAAATAGAAACACGACAACTAGATTACAAGAGAAACCAACTGAAATAAAAAGCAACAACATAGGGTCAAAGAATGCCCAAAAGGGTATCCAAAACAACTCTCAAAAAGAATAGATCACAAGGAAAAGTGCATGCTGATAGCACGCGTAGGTTTTTCACAAAAATCGTGCGACACTTTTGACTAAGGGAGGGCGATACTTCTCCTTAAGACGTGCGACACTCTTCCAGTGTCATATGACATTTCTCAAGAAGGTATACGACACTTTTCAGCATCATATGACATTTCTCAAGAAGGCATGCAACACTTTTCCGGTGTTGTATGACATTTCTCAAGAAGGTGTGCAATACTTTATAGTGTTGTACGTCATAGTTTGCATGGGCATGTGATACTTGATAAAGTGTCGCACCATGCTGAACAAATGTCACCCAAAGAAAAAAAAGACACTTCTAAAACTCATAAAGGCAAAGAACTGACCAAAGAACCTCCACACTAGGGAGTACCAAATCCACACTCATCGAGGAATGAACACTCAAGAGCAGCAACAAAAAGGAAAGAGGAACATCTATCCATCTAAACCATAATAGTAAGGAACATACTAAAATAAACATCACAGTGAACAAAACCAACATCGTAATCAATAGAAATACATCTCAAGAACAAAACAACCAAACCAAGTACATGGTTCCTCCCATCCGTCAATAGCATCATAAGACCATCATGGGTCCTAGCCATCCCCCATGTGTAACATCCCAAGCCACTGACTAGATCATCGTTACTATCATAATAGGGATGTCACTACTAAAAATATGCAACAATATAAGCATCAAGAAATCTAACATGCTAGTAGAAAAGCATAAGATAATCCTATAGTAGATAACATCACCTATCACATGCTAAACATCAGTAAGCAATAGATATGCTACTACAGTAATTTCACATTATCTAATAATATGCTAAACATCATAATATGGAAATACATCAAATAAACTAACATCATCTAAACATGATATCCAAGCAATCTAATGAAAGCATAAATCACAAGAAAGCATACTCTGAAACCTAAAGTATCAAGTGAAAACATCCAACAATGGTCACACTAGGATAGAGATCGTCTCTATACATTGATTCCTAGTAGTTGTGAAGGTAGCTACGCCTCCCAACCATGTGGCACCCATAGGTCCACACCCACCATGCTGATGGAGATAATGATCCAACCACAAACACAAAAAATAGCATCCAAGGCTAACACTCACGCCAGACAATATGATGGCTACAACCAAGAACCTAAGACAATGCAAGGAGTATAGGTCCTAGTCAGACACTCAAAAGGCTACTAAGTAAGGACTAACATAATGGAGAGTCGCTTGGCATCAAAAAGCCCAAGCTAGGACTTGTGCAGATTCAACATCCCTCAACAGAAAGGCTCTAGCACCCCCAAACCTTTTTATTATCTAAAGTTTTATTATCATTCACACATTTATTTAATTTTCACTTAATTAAAGCTTCCTTCACTAGCCCTCTAGGCACAATGATCATCCTATCCTATCCTACCCATGCTCATCCTATGACAAGAGCCCATGGGCATCCATACTCCCATCCCAACCCCAATAATCATAACTTCTAACAAATCCACAGAAGATTGAGCCTCGCAAGTCACCCAACAAATGTACACACACATACTCGTCTGTGCTGCACCACCATCACGAAGATCACAATACAAGGATAGGAATGAGAACACAATGCAAAGAAAACACCCAACTGAAAGCAACATAGGAAGGACGAATTCTACATGAATCCCAAAGCCAATAAAATCATACATCATGAAATCACTCAATTGGCCTCAATCTAAGAGTATGGATTCTACATGAATCCCAATGATGTAACAAGACCAAACATCATGAACTCACTCAAACAGCCTCAATCTGAGAGTATGGATTCTACACAAATCCTAGCGTTCACGAAACAAAAGCAAAGATCCAGAAGAAACCATAATAGGTAACAAATCACTCAACCGAACACAAAGTCAGGAATATGGGTGCGACATGCATCCCAAAACAACAAAAGGTGAAATAGTGGTCTAACCGATATCCAAACAGATCATCCAGGTCCATGACCCACATTGTGCCAAAAAAACTTGAGAAAATAGGATGGCATGCAATATGAGGTAAAAACTTTAAAAATTTGAAAAACTTTAAAATTAAAACCCATTTGTCCTTTGAGTTCAAAAACCCCAAAATAAATGGAATTGAACACCATATGCAAAAATGGTTAGCATAATGGTGAAAAATCTCAAACCCTCATCCTGAAAAGTAGGGAAATGTTCATACCTACCCAACTGAGTAGAACTAACATACAAAAATGGAGGGGAACACTAGTTCTTAGCCTCCAAACAAACGACTACCAAAAATAGAAGTAGAAATGGAACAGAAACAATAAAACTAGAAAGCCCTACCTCACAGCCAAAAGGGCAAAATGGATTACTGAACCAAAAAATAAAACGCTCGCAAAAGTGGCTGAAAATTGCGACAATCCAAAGTTTTCCTGAGCTGGATCCAACGAGCTCAAATTCATGACGATCCCACGCCCGTAGCTCCCACAATGAACAAAAAAGTAAATCCTCATGAAGAGGATTTTGGGTTTTACTCTCCAACTTTCCAATTTGAAAGTGAGAAGTGAGGAATTAAATTCCTCTTTGGATATTTATTCACTTTTCGAGTGAATAATCAATTAGGGCAATTAACCAGCCAACCTAGTTAAACCCCGAATCGATCCAAACGAAAAATAGGCTATTCCTATAAATAGGAATTCATCTATGGCAAAGCTGCCAGAAATTAAAATAAATCAATTAAAAAGCCTGAAAACCCAAAACACATAAATCTCCTTAATAACTTTCGTGACAATGTGAACCTCTAAATGCACAGACACGCTTACTAGTCTAATCACATAATGCAAATGAGTTCGAATTTAATAATCATCAAAAGGTTTAATTTAAACATTTAATAAAGGATATGTCAACCATATAAGGATGACATTGGTAAAATATGAATGGTTGAATCACTAACTCCATGTGCCATTGCCAGGGATTAAATCATGCACACTAAACAACACGATCAAGTGCAATTTCATATAATAACATAGCCGAAGCAATAATGCACTAAATCACCTAATTTAACTATTTATTTAATTATATTAAAATAATCTATTTACATCACTCACATTCGTATAAAAAATAACAATGTAGGAATGAAGTAAATAACCATAGCATTAATTCCATCACATAACTAAATCAGAGGTATGTCCAAATACCAGATAACCAAATATCATCATAAAACACACTGTCATCTCAAAATGACATCATCAGGCAATATGATTAACTAAACAACATAGTAGTCTAAAATCTATGATACTAAAATTAAAGAGAACATCTGACCCTCAGGTCCTCTCAAATGTGAACATAACATGAGTAACAAATATCTCTCTAATCAGAAATATAACAAGGTAAACATCTGCAACACATAACCAAAGAATCCAACAAGAGAAAAACATTTAATTACTTCAGCATTTAATAATGATTGATTACACCACATTAAAAAGGCACTTAAAACACATAAGCAACCACAATCACAAACATGACTAACCACTGCTATAGGAACCTAGTCCAGTGTAGCATGGTAAAAAGTGCATAGTGCAATCTCTGCACACATCTCAAGGTAATCACAAAACAACCTCATGATACCACATCGATCTTGGTAACCACTGGCACAAACCTCAGTCAGCCAAAAATCACAACATAATTTCAAAGATTAGACAAAAGAATAATCAAAGCAACTAATACAAAAACATAAATCTAAACACCTCAATGGTTTAGACCACTCAGGGTCAAAATCAAGATCCCATCGCAACAAAAGATCAACAAGGTTGCATCCATCAGGATGACTTACAGAAGTCAAATGGGAGAGGCACTACAATGCATACATACACAGATTCATGGTTGTATGTATGTATGCATGCTTGCATACATACATAGATACATGTATGTATGGATGTATGCATACATAGATACATGCATGCATACATACATAGATACATGGTTGTATGTATGTATGCATGCTTGCATACATACATAGATACATGCATGTATGGATGTATGCATGCATACATACATATATATGTATGCATACATGTATACATACATAGATACACGTATGTATACATAGATACATGTATGAATGGATTTATGGATGCATGCATCCATACATATATCTATGTATGCATGCATGCATCCATACATACTTATATCTATGTATACATGCAGGAATTCATGAATGCATACATACATATATCTATGTATGCAATATGTATATACATACATACATGTATGTATACATGTATACATAGATATATATATACATACATGCATGTATCCATGTATGTATGCATGTATATATAGATGCATGCATGTATGTATGTATGCATGCATGCATACAAGATATATACATGTATACATGTATGTATGTATGTATGTATGTGTGTATGCATGGATGAATATCTTTGTATGTATGCAATGTATACATAGATATATTTATGTATGGATATATGCATGCATACAAACATATATATGTATCGATCTATATACATACATACATGCATGCATGCATGTATGCATGCATACATACATATGCATACATAAAAGATATATACATGTATGTATGTATGTATGCATCCATGCATACATACATGCATGCAACTATGTATGACATATATACATGCATGGATGTGTGCATACATGGATGTATGCATACAAACATGCATAGATGCATGCATGTGCATGGATGCATAAATACATGCATGCATCTATGTATGACATTGATACATGCATGGATGTATGCATCCATCCATTCATAGATGCATGCATGTTCCTGGATGCATAAATACCTGCATGCATCTATGTATGTATGCATGCATGCATGGATGTACATGCATGCATGGATAGATGCATGCATGTATGTATGCATGCATACATGCATATGCAGACATACAAGATATATACATGTATGCATGTATGCATGCATGGATGTATCCACACTCATGCATCTATGCATACATGCATACATACATAGATGCATGCATGTATGGATGCATTCATGCATGTGCATGCATGGATGCATCCATACATGCATGCATCTATGTATGTATGCATGGGTGCATAGATGCATGCATGTGCATACATCCATGCATGCATCTATGTATGTATGCATGCATACATGCTTATGCATACATACAAGATCTATACATGTATACATGTATGTATGTATGCATGCATCAACAAATACATACATACATATATATATATCTATGCATGCATGCATTCAATGTATACATAGATATATGTATGTATGTATGCATGCATGCATGCATGCATAGATATATATATACATGCATGCATGTATATATGTTTGTATTCATGCATAGATATATGTAAGAATATATATGCATGCATCCATCCATACATACATGTATTTATGTATACATACATGTATCTATGTATGTATACATGTATGCATGTATCCATCCATACATACATATATCTTGCATAAATGTATGCACATATGGATGCATACATACATACATACATACATGTATACATGTATCTATGTACATGCATGCATATGTATGTATGTACATATATATATTTATGTATACAAGCATGCATGCATAGATATATCTATGTTCCATGCATGCATGCATCCATCCATATATCTATGCATGCATGCATGCATCCATAAATTTATCCATTTATATATCTATGCATGCATACATGGATGCATTGTTATATGTATGTATCCATCATGCATGCATGCATGGATATATGTATGAATATATGTATGGATGCATGCATGCATGATATATGCAAGGATGCATGTATACATTGATATATGTATAGATATATGTATGAATGCATGCATGCATGATGGATGCATACATCCATACGTACATATATCACATACATGCATACATGCATCCATCCATAAATGCATACATACATGCATGCATCTATGTATAGATGCATACATACATAGATACATAGATGCATGGATGTATCTATCAATGCATAAATACAAGATATATACATGTATACATTTATGAATGTATGCATGCATAAATGCACATACATGCATTCATACATGCATGCATATGCATCTATGTATGCATGTATGCATAGATGAATGCATCCATGCCTGCATGGGTAGACACATGCATACAGGCATATGCATACATACAAGATATATAAATGTATATATGTATGTATGCATCCATGCATCCATACATGCATGCATGGATAGACACATATATGTGTGGATGGATGCATGCATACATGTATACATACATAGATACATGTATGTATGGATGTATGCATATGCATGGATGCATACATACATTCATGCATCTATGTATGTATGCATAGATACATGCATGATGCATGGATAGATGCATGCATACATTCATATGCATACATACAAGATATATTGATGGGGACACAACCAAAGCACTAAATGGACACAAAAGAAAAGGGAAAATTATATTAATTGAGAAAATAAGCTAGTACAAATAGTATAGAGAAAATAAACTTCAAAACATGTCCTAATGGCTTACAATAGCATAAATCTAGAGATAATTTCTCCTTTCAGTAACTCCTCTAAAATTTCACTCTGAACTACCTTTTACAATGCCAGAAATGTCCTTAAATAGACTCCGGAGGGTTAAGGACTAGGAATACATTCTAGAAAGTGCTAGTAGGCATCCACCGACCAAATAGAAGCCTCCAAAAATTGCGTTAGAAGTCGACACAAATATCGAAGAATCTAGAAACGATAACCAAACTTTCGAGAGGCATAAATTTTGAACTGTAGCTCTGTTTGATGAATCATTTACATTTTTAGAAAGCTCTCAAAGTTCCCTATAGTCCTATGGACAAGCTATGCTCATCCCCCATATTTTGGCCCTTTTAGAGGTCATTTAATGCCCCTAACAAGACTATGAAGCATTCTTAGGAGGTCTCCAAAACTGGAAAAACTACAATAACTCTCAAACCATGGGGCCTTTTGACCTGATTCTTTTTCTACAATGCTCTAAATTACAATTATATTCATCTGGCCAATTTACACCTTCTAGTTTACCAAAATGATGGCCCAGTTACATACTCCTATTTTTTTGGCATTTACACGAACACTGATAGTGGAACTGTGAGAGTTGAAACATTTATTTGACCCAAATTGGTATCCAAAAATGAAAACACATGAAATAGAAACTAAGTCTAAGTACATTTTTTTTTGTGACACAAGATTTCCCTTATACCTTTGGATGCTCCTGCATCAGACACCCAGGGTAGATTGAAAAGTGACCCTGTCACTTTAAGAATGGTAGAGGATCACAGTTGAGTCCTCAATCGACTATCCTTTCCCTCATGGAACTCCTTGGAATGCACAATTGAATACCCTTGAACAACATGCCATCTTGAATCAAATAGTCTAACCACTTACATCTATCTACAACAACAAGCTCTTTACAAGCTTTCCATGCTTCAGCAAAATTAGGATCCTCAGGGTACAAATTCTTGAGTTCATCAAACCTAACTGCTTCAACTTGCATTACTGTAAGCAAAAACTGTCTCCTACTTAGTGCATTTGCAACCCTGTTAGATTTTTGACTTCTATGCTTCAACACAAATGTATAGCTCTGCAAGAACTCTACCCACTTTGTATGCCTTTGATTCAATTTACCTTGGCTATTTATGTACTGTAATGTCTAATGATCAGTATACAAAACAAATTCCTTTGGAAATAAATAATGCTTCCATTTCTTTAAGGCCTGAACTATTGCATAGAACTCTTGATCATAAACAAAATACTTCTTCTTTGCATCACTCAATTTTTCACTAAAATATGCAATAGTCTTACCTTCTTGGCTTAATACAACCCCAATAGCACTACCACTAGCATCACAATCTAGCTGGAAAACTTTTCTAAAATCTAGAAGTGCCAACACAGGCTATTCTATCACCTTCTTCTTTAGCAATTCAAAACTTTTCGCAACTGTTGTAGTCCATTTGAACTCTTTTCTATCCAATCTTATTGTATCAGTTAGGTGTGCACATATGCCACTAAAATTTCCAAAAAACTTCTTATAAAAAATAACCAGACCATTAAATGATCTTACCTCAGTAGTATACCTTGGAGTAGGCCATTTCAAGATGGCTTTTACCTTCTCTGGATCCATTTTGAGACCTTCAAGTGATATAACAAACCCCAAATAGACTAACTCCCTTTTTGCAAAGTTACACTTCTTCAGATTAATTAACAGTTTCTTTTCCCTGAGCTTTTCAAGGACACTATGAATATGCAATAAATGTTCTTCCAAAATCTTGCTGAAAATTAAAATATTATCCAAATAAACAACTACAAATTTTTCCAACAACTTCTTAAGTACCTCATTGATGAGCCGCATGAAGGTGCTTGGGGCATTCGTCAATCCAAAGGTTATGACTAACCACTCATAAAGACCCTCCTTGGTCTTCAAGGATATTTTCCACTCATCTCCTTCTCAAATCCATATATGATAATAGCCACTCTTGAGATCTATCTTTGTGAAGTACTGAGCTCCACTCAAGCAGTCCGTAAACCATCAATTCTTGGCAAAGGAAATTGGCACTTGATGGTTATCCTATTATTAGCTCAAGAGTCTATACACATCCTCCACTCTCCATCCTTTTTTGGTGTGAGTACTGTAGGTACTGCATATGGACTTAGGCTCTCCTGAATCAAGCCCTTCCTTAATAGCTCCTGAACCTATCTATTTAGCTCTTCTATTTTAGTAAGAGTCATCCTGTGAGCAGCCTTGTTAGGCAAACTAGCTCCTGGAATTAGATCTATCTGATGACTAATTTGCCTTACTGGTGGCAACCCTTTTGGAACATTATCAGAGAAAATATCTCCAAACTCACCTAGGAAATCTCAAACCTCAAGTGGTATTTTACTACTACCTTCTTTATCTTTCCTAGGAATCAAAGCATAGCACATATGCTGATGTTTCAGGCAATCCTTGTTCATGGGCTTTAGTTTGTGGAAAACTCCATCCTTTGTTAGAGAGTATGTGTGTGCATGACCATCATGTATTGCATGCCTATCAAACTGCCATAGTCTACCCAACAATAGATGGAAAACATCCATTGGAATAACACTATAGAGAACTTCATCATGGTAAACCCCAATTTTTAATTTCACTAAAAATTGTTCACTTACTAGGACTTTATGATAGTCTTTCACCCAAGCAATCTGATAGGGCTGGGGATGCTTCTCTCTCTTGAGCTTTAGCTTAGAGACCATCTCCTCTGAAACCAAGTTATTTGTGCTACCACCATCAATGATTATGTCACAACATTTATCCTCACACTTGCATTTGGTATGGAACAAGATCCTCCATTGTCCTAGTTCAATCTCACCACTTAGTAGGACTCTTTCATTTACCAAGGTCTCTCCTCTTTTTGCATCCTTTGAATGTGATGATTATGCATCCTCAACCACATTAGCAACCCTAGCTTGGCCCTCAACTCTCCTATCTGTCCTTCCTTATCATTGAGGGCATTCAAAGGCATGATGACCTTCTTTATGCAATGGAAATAGGTACCACAGAAGCCTCCTCTTCCTTGTCCACGTCCTCTACCTCTTCCTCTCTAATTTCCAAACTCTTGATCATGAGAGTGGTTGAAACCCTCATTCCTCTTGTTCTTGCTAGTACCCACATCTTCATTTTTCTTTTGGGTTTCATTTCGGCCTCCAGATGACCTATCGCTTCCCCTTCCTCCTTGACCATGCCCTCTTTCTCTCCCTTCAAACCTTTTATTTACCTTCTCTTCAACTTTTAGGGCAAACTAGTATGCCTCTTCAACTCGTGTCATTCTTACTAGACTTAGTTCCTCCTAGATGCTAGGTTGCAACCCACTGATATAATGAGTAACCTTCTCCTTATTTGCTTCTACATGTCCTACTCTAATTAAGAGTCGGTAAAACTCTTCTGTATATTCTTGGACTAATCTTTCTGCTTGCTTTAACCCATGCATCTTCTTAAACAAATCAAGCTCGTAGTCCACAGGAATGAACTGCTTCTTCAATTTGTCCACCATGCAATCCCATCTTGTGATCTTCTCCTTTCCTCTTCTATTTCTTTCCAATTGGACCTCTTGCCACTAGATTTTGGCATGACCTTTCAGTTTGGCTTTTGCAAACTTAACCCAATCTGGGTCCCTGATATCCTTATACTCAAAGTTTCTTCTAGTTCATTGATCCAATCGATCAACTCATATAGTTTCAAATTTCCTGAAAATACACCCACTTTAATTGTAGGTCTTTTCCCAAACTTAGTAATGGCCCTAAAAAGCCTTTCCTCTACCTGATTCAAAAATTCCCCATCAAAATCCCCTTCTGGTCCAATTTCATCTTCTTCATTGTCATCCTCATTTTCATCACCTGTGGCCACATTTGGTCCTCTATGGAGCTCCTCCTACAATGCTTGTACCTACCTTTGGAGGGCTCTAACCTCCTCAAGATTAATAGCTCTGGCCCTTCTACCATGCTCTCTTCATTGAGGCATCTTCTAACTCGAACCCACAACCACACAGTCCTGGTGCAAACTGCCTCACAGTCGGCGCTCTATCTACACACTCAAGAAAACCTGCTTTGATACCACTTGATGGGGACACAACTCAAGCACAATATGGACACAATAGAAAAGGGGAAATTATATTAATTAGAAAAATAAGCTAGTACATTTAGTACAAAGAAAATAAAATTCAAAACATGCCCTAAGGGCTTACAATAACATAAATCTTAAGATAATTTCTCCTTTCAGTACCTCCTCTTAAACTCCACTCTGAACTACCTTTTACAATGCCAAAAATGTCCTTAAATAGACCCTGAAGGGTTAAGGACTAGGAATACATTCTAGAAAGTGCTAGTAGGCATCCACCGACCAAATAGATGGCTCCAAAAACTATGTTAGAAGTTGACGCAAATCTAGAAGAATCCAGAAACGGTAACCAAACTTTCGAGGGGCATAACTTTTGAACCGTAGCTTCGATTGACAAACTGTTTACATTTTTGGAAAGCTATCAAAGTGCTCTATAGCCCTATGCATGAGCTATACTCATCCCCCATTTTTTAGCCCTTTTTGAGGTCATTTAATGCCCCTAAGCTAACTTTGAAGCATTCTTAGGAGGTCTTCAAAACTTGAAAAACTGCTACAACTCTCAAACCATGGGACTTTTTGACCTTATTCTTTTTCTAGAATGTTCTAAATTACAATTACATTCATCTGGACAATTTACTCCTTCTAATTTACCACAATGATGGCCCAATTACATACTCCTATTTTTTTGGCATTTACACGAACACTAATAGTGAAACTGTGAGAGTTGGAACCTTTATTTGTCCCAAATGGGTATCCAGAAATGAAAACACATGAAACAGAAACTAAGTCTAAGTACATTTTTGGGTGACACAGGATTGCCCTTATACCTCTGGATGCTTCTGCATCATATATACATGTATACATGTATGCATGTATGTATGCATCCATACATACATACATGCATGCATGGATAGATACATGTATGTATGGATGGATACATGCATACATGTATAGATACATAAATACATGTATGTATGGATGCATGCATGCATCCATTAATACATATATCTATTTATATATTGCATACATACATAGATATATCTATGCATGGATGCATATATATATATATATATATATATATATATATATGGATGTATGCCTACATGCATATCTATGTATGTATGCAATGTATACATAGATATATGTATGTATGGATCCATTAATGCATAGATGCATGCATGTATGGATGGATGGATGCATACATACATACATCCATGTATACATGTATATATCTTGTATGTATGCATATACATACATACAAGATATATACATGGATGCATGCATACATACATGATATATGCATACATACAAGATATATACATGGATGCATACATACATACATGATATATACATGGATGGATACATACAAGATATATACATGGATGCATGCATACATACATGATATATACAAGGATGGATGCATACAAGATATATACATGTATACATGGATGTATGTATGTATGCATCCATCCATACATGCATGCATCTATGTATGACATAGATAATGCATCCATCTATGTATGCATGTATAGATGCATGCATGCATGTATGTATGATGCATACATACATACATCCATATATAAATGCATATATCTTGTATGTATGCATCCAGGCATGTATGTATGGACGGATGAATACATACATACATCCATGTATACATGTATATATCTTGTATGTATGCATATGCATACATACAAGATATATACATATATACATGGATGTATGTATGTATGCATCCATCCATACATACTGTATGCATGGATGCATACATACGAGATATATATATGTATACATGGATCTATGTATGTATCCATGCATACATACAAGATATATACATCTATACATGGATGTATGTATGTATGCATCTATGCATACATGCATGCATCTATGCATCCATAGATGCATACATGCATACATGTATGCATGGATGCATACATACATACATCCATGTATACATGTATATATCTTGTATGTATGCATCCATGCATGTATCTATGCATCCATGCATGCATACATCCATTCATGCATCTATGTATGAAATAGATACATGTATGTATGTATGTATGTATGTATGCATGCATTGTAATGTCCCGCCTGGAGATGATTGGAAATAAGGATGAAATACAAGCCAAGATTTTTTTTTTTTACAAGTATGAATGCATATGACAACATCATATAGGGATCACAACGATCGCAATGGAAGACTTCAACACATTCTTAGCAACCAACGAATCTCCAAACGCCACTACCAAACTAACACACACAAACAAATCCAACAATGACAATGCACATGATGAGGGCTCAAGAAATGACCACTCATCAACAAAACACCAAGTTAGGGTAAATGCAGAATCCTAAAATTTGACTAAGCCTAAAATTTCCTAGAATCCATAACTTATCTCCGAGAGGTCTAAAACCTATCTCAAAAGATTAGTCGCATATATTAAAATATATCTTAAGTACAAGAATTTTAAACCCCCAAGAGACTAAAATAGAAACACAAAAAATGGATTCAAGTGAAACCAACAGAATTCAAAATACAATAACATAGGGTTGAAGAACGCCCAAAAGGGTATCCAAAATAATGCACAGAAAGTTTGGATCATGAAGAAAAGTGCCTACTGACGATATGCGTAGGTTTTTTACAAAAACTGTGCGACACTTTTTACTAAGGGAGGGTGATGCTTCTCCTTAGGGTGTGTGACACTCTTCTAGTGTCGTACGACATTTCTCAAGAAGGCATGCGACACTTTTTAGCATCGTACGACATTTCTGAAGAAGGCGTGTGACACTCTTCTAGTGTCATATGACATTTCTCAAGAAGGCGTGCGATACTTTACAGTGTCGTACAACATAGTTTGCATGGGCGTGCGATACATTTTTATGTCACACAATGCTGAAAAAATGTCGCCCATAGAAATACAAAAACACTCCCAAAAGCAAAAAGGACCAAAAAAAGAGCAAAGAACCTCCACACCAGGGAGTACCGGATCCACAAAGGCTCGAGGAATGAACACTTGAGTGCAAGAACAACATAGAAAGAAGAACACCTATCCATCTAAACTACAATAGCAAAGAACACTCTGAAATAAACATCGCAGTGAACTGAACAACTAAACTAAGTGCATGGTTCCTCCCAACTGTCAATAGCATCATAAGACCATTGTAGGTCCTAGCCATCCCCCGCGCGCAACATCCCAAGCCACTGACATGATTGTCTATACTATCATAATAGGGACGTCTCTACTAAAAACATGCAATAATATAAGCATAAAAAAATATAACATGCTAGTAGTAAAGCATAAGATAATCCTATAGTAGATAACATCACCTATCACATGCTAAACAGCAATAAGCAACATATATACTAATACAACAATTCACAGTATCTAATTATATGCTAAACATCATAATAAGGGAATGCATCAAATAAAATAACATCATCTAAACATGATATACAAGCATCCCAATGAAAGCATAAATCACAAGAAAGCACACTCCAGAATCTGAAGTACCAAGTGAAAACATCTAGCAATGGTCGCACTAAGACAAAAGACCATCTCTGTACATCAGTCCCTAGTAGTGGTGAAGGTAGCTATGCCTCCCAACCATGTCACACCTGTAGGCCCACACCTACCATGCTGATGGAGATAATGATCCAACCACAAACACATATAAAGCACAACATCCAAGGCTAACACTCACGCCATATAGTATGATGGCTACAATGAAGAACCTAAGACAATGCAAGGAGTAAAGGTCCTGGTCAAACACTAAAAAGGCTACTAAGTAGGGGCTGACATCATGGAGAGTCATTTGGCATCAACAAGGCCAAGCTCGAATCACACGTGAAAACACTCGCAAGGTACTTCCCTCTCGAGGTACTCCCTTGGAACCATCACATGAAGTTTTATTATCTCAAGTTTTATTACCAGTCACACTTTTTCTTTAATTATCACTTATTCAAGCTACTCTCAGCCATACCCGTGGCATCATGATTGCCAGGCTGCGAGATAGAAGCCCCCTCTATATGCTTCCCTACCCTACCCATGCTCATCCTATGACAAGTGCCTGTGGGCATGCATACTCCCATCCCAACCCCAATGATCATAACTTCTGGCAAATCCATGAAAGATCGGGCCTCACAAGTCACCCAACAAATGTACATGTACGTACTAGTGTGTGGCATACCACCATCATGAAGATCATAACCCAAAGACAGGAATGAGAACACAATGCCAAGAAAACACCCAACCAAAAGCAACACAGAAAGGATGGATTCTACACGAATCCCAAAGCCAATAAAACCATACATCATTAAATCACTCAATCGGCCTCAATCTGGGAGTATGGATTCTACATGAATCCCAATGATGCAAAAAAACCAAACATCATGAACTCACTCAACTAGCCTCAATCCGAGAGTATGGATTTTGCACAAATCCTAGCATTCACGAAACAAAAGCAAAGGTCCAGAAGAAAACATAACAGGGAACAAATCACTCAACTGAACACAAAGTCAGGTGTACAAGTGTGACATACATCCCAATACAACAAAAGGTGCAAAAGTGGTCTGACTGATATCCAAATGCATCATCGAAGTCTATGACCCACATTGTGCAAAGAAAACTTGAGAAAACAGGGCGGCACATGAAACCAGGTAAAAACTCCAAATTTTAGAAAAATTTTGAAATTAAAACCCATTTGACCTTTGGGTTAAAAAACCCTAAAAATCCAAAAATAAACAGAATCAGATACCATATGCAAAAATGGCTAGCATAACAGCATAAAATCCCAATCCCTCATCCCAAAAAATAGGGAAATGTTCATACCTGACCTATAGTGCCTCTCCCATTTGACTTTTGTAAGTCATCCTGACGGATGCAACCTTCCTGATCTTTTGGTTGTGATGGGATCATGATTGTGACCTTGAGTGGTCTACATCATTGAGGTGTTTGGATTTTAGTTTCTTTATTAGTTGCTTTGATTATGCATTTGACTAATCTCTGAGATTATGATGTGATTTTTGGTTCACTGAGGTTTGTGCTAGTGGCTACTAGGATTGATGTGGTATCATGAGGTTGTTCTATGATTACCTTGAGATGTGTGCAAAGATTGCACTATGTTCTTTTACCATGCTACACTAGACTAGGTTCCTATAGCAGTGGTTAGTGATGTTTATGACTGTGTTTGCTTATGTGTTTTAAATGCATTTTTAATGTAGAGTAATCAATCATTATTAAATGCTTAAGTAATTAGAATGGATTGTTCTTGTTGGATTATTTGGTTATGTGCTATGGACATTTACCTTATTTTATTTTGATCTGAGAGAGATCTATTCTTATGTGATGTTTTACATTTGAGATGACCTGAGGGTCAAATGTTACTCTTTGATTCTAGTATCATAGATATTAGACTACTATGATGTTCAATTAATCATATTGCGTGATGATGCCATTTTGAGATGATAGTGTGTTTTATGATGATATCTGGTTTTTTGGTATTTGGACATACCTCTGATTATGTTATGTGATGGATTTAATGCTATGGTTATTTATTTCATTCCTGCATTGTTATGCCTTATCTGAACGTGAGTGATGTAAATAGATTATTTTAATATAATTAATTAAATGGTTAAATTAGGTGATTTAATTCATTTAATGCTTCGGCTATGTCATTATATGCAATTGCACTTGATCGTGTTGTTTAGTGTGCAGGATTTATATCCCTGGCAGTGGCACATGGAGTTAGTGATTCAACCATTCATATTTTACCAATGCCATCCTTATATAGTCAATGTATCCTTTATTAAAAATTTTAAATTAAACCTTTTGGTGATTATTAAATCTGAACTCATTTGCATTATGTGATTAGACCAGTAAGCATGTCTGTGCATTTATAGGTTCGCATTGTTGCGAAAGTTATTAAAGAGATTTATGTGTTTTTTGATTTTTGGGCTTTTTAATTGATTTATTTTAATTTTTGGCAGCTTTTCCATAGATGGATTCCTATTTATAAGAATAGCCTGTTTTCATTTTTGTGGATTTAGGGTTTAACTAGATTGGCTGGTTAAATGCCCTAATCAATTATTCACTTGAAAAGTGAATAAGTATCCAAAGAGGAATTTAATTCCTCACTTCTCACTTTCAAATTGGAAAGTTAGAGAGTAAAACCCAAAATCCTCTTCATGAGGATTTACTATTTTATTCGTTGTGGGAGCTACAGGCATGGGATCATCACGAGGTTGAGCTTGTTGGATCCAGCTTAGGAAAACCTTGGATTGCCACAATTTTTAGCCACTTCTGTAGGCATTTTATTTTCTAGTTTAGTTTTTCGTTTTACCCTTTTGACTGTGAGGTAGGGCTTTCCTATTTTATTGTTTTTGCTCTATTTCTGCTTCTATTTTTTGTAGCCGTTTGTTTGGGGGCTGAAAACTAGTGTTCCCCTCTGTTTTTGTATGTTATTTCTTCCCGGTTGGGCGGGTATGAACATTTTCTTATTTTTCAGGATGAGGGTTTGGGATTTTGCACCGTTATGCTGGCCATTTTTGCATACGATGTCCGATTCTATTTATTTTTGGATTTTTGGGGATTTTGAACCCAAGGGCCAAATGGGTTTTAATTTTGAAGTTTTCCAATTTTTTGGGGCTTTTACCTCATTTTGCGTGCCACCCTATTTTCTTGGGTTTTCTTGGCACAATGTGGGTCATAGACCTGGATGATCCATTTGGATATCAGTCAGACCACTATTGCACCTTTTGTTGCATTTGGATGCATGTCACACCCATACTCCTAACTTTATGTTCGGTTGAGTGATTTCATGATGTTTGGTCTTATTACATCAGTAAGATTCATGTAGAATCCATACTCTCGAATTGAGGTCGGTTGAGTGATTTCATGATGTATGATTTTATTGTCTTTGGGATTTGTGTAGAATCCATTCTTCCCGTGTTGCTTTTAGTTGGGTGTTTTCTTTGCATTGTGTTCTCATTCCTATCCTTGTGTTATGATCTTCGTGATGGTGGTGCAGCACACATGAGTACGTGTGCGTACATTTGTTGGGTGACTTGTGAGGCCCGATCTTATGTGGATTTTCCAAAATTTATGATCATTGGGGTTGGGATGGGAGTATGCATGCCCATGAGCACTTGTCATTAGATGAGCATGGGTAGGGTAGGGTAGCATATGGAGGGGGCTTCTATCTCACAGCCCAATGATCATGGCATCATGGGTTGGCAGAGGAAGCTTTATATAAGTGATAATTAAATAAAATGTGTGAATGATAATAAAACTTAAGATAATAAAAAGGTTTGGGGTGCTAGAGCCTTTTTGTTAAGGGATGTTGAATCTGTACAAGTCCTAGCTTGGGCTTTTTGATGCCAAGTGACTCCCCATGATGTTAGTCCCTACTTAGTATTCTTTTGAGTGTTTGAAAAGGACCTGTACTTCTCACATTGTCTTATGTTCTTGGTTGCAGCCATCATACTGTCTGGCATGAGTGTTAGCCTTGGATGTTATTTTGTGTGTTTATGGTTGGATCATTATCTCAATCAGCACGGTGGGTGTGGACCTATGGGTGCCATATGGTTGGGATGCGTAGCTACCTTCACCACTGCTAGGGATCGGTGTATAGAGACGATCTTTTGTCCTAGTGCAACCGTTGCTGGATGTCTTCACTTGGTACTTCAGGTTTTAGAGAATGCTTTCTTGTGATTTATGCTTTCATTGGGATGCTTGTTTATTATGTTTAGATAATGTTACTTTATTTGGCGCATTCCCTTATTATGATGTTTAGCATATGATTAGATGATGTGATTTTCTTTAGTAGTATATCTATTTCTTACTGCTGTTTAGCATGTGATAGGTGATGTTATCTACTGTAGGATTATCTTATACATTATCACTAGCATGTTAGATTTTCTTATGCTGTTATTGTGCATGTTTTAGTAGTGACGTCCCTATTACAACAATATCGACAATCTGGTCGATGGCTTGGGATGTTACGCGCAGGGGATGGCTAGGATCCACGATGGTCTTATGATGCTATTGATAGATGGGAGGATTTGCGTACTTAGTTTTCTTGTTTTGGTTGTGATAGTTATTTCTATACATTGCGATGTTGCTTTTGTTCTCTTCGATGTTTATTTCAGTATGTTCTTTGCTGTTATGGTTTAGACGGATAGATGTTCACCTTTTTGTGTTGTTCTTGCACTCGAGTGTTCATTCCTCGAGCCTTTGTGGATCCGATACTCCCTGGTGTGGAGGTTCTTTGCTCTTTTCTTGGTCCCTTTTTGCTTCTTGAGAAATGTTGTACGATGTTGAAAAGTATCACATGCCTTCTTGAGAAATCTCGTACGACACTGGAAGAGTGTCGCACGCCTTAAGGAGAAGTGTCACCCTCCCTTAGTAAAAAGTGTCGCACAGTTTTTGTGAAAAACCTGCGCGTGCCATCAGCGGGTACTTTTCTTCATGATCTAATCTTTTTGCGAGTTGTTTTGGATACCCTTTTGGGCATTCTTTGACCCTATATTGTTGCATTTTTTATTCTAGTGGTTTTCATTCTATGCAATTTTTCGTGTTCTGTTGTTTGCTCTTGGGGTTTAAAATGTATTTTTTAAGTTGATGTTTATTTAATTTCTTATACTTAAGATATATTTTAATATATGCAATGAATCTTTTGAGATAGCTTTCAGACCTCTCAGAGATAAGTTATGGATTCTAGGAAATTTTAGGGCTTCAGAAATCTAGACTCAGCCAATTTTTAGGGCTTCAAGATTTCAGGCTTAGCCAAATTTTAAGGTTTTTGAATTTTACTCTAGCTTGGTGTTTTGTTGATGAGTGGTTGTTTCTTGTGCCCTCATCATGTGCATTTTTGTTGTTGGCTTTGTTTTTGTGTGTTAGTTTGGTAGTGGTGTTTGGAGATTCGTTGGTTGTCGAGATTGTGGTGAAGTCTTCTGTTGCGATTGTTGTGATCCCTATATGATGTTTTCATGTGCATTCATACTTGTAAAAAAAAATTATTGGCTTGTATTTCATCCTTGTTTCCAAGGATCTCTTGGCGGGGCATTACATGCCCAACTGGGTAGAACTAGCATACAAAAATGGAGGGGAACACTAGTTCTCTGCCTCCAAACAAGTGGCTACCAAAAAATAGAAGTAGAAGCAGAGAAAAAACAATAAAATAGGAAAGCCCTACCTTAGAGCCAAAAGGGAAAAAAAAGAATCTAAACCATAAAATAAATATCTCACAGAAGTAGCTGAAAATTGCGGCAATCCAAAGTTTTTTCGAGCTGGATCCAATGAGCCCAACCTCGCGAAAATCCCACACCCATAGCTCCCACAATGAACAAAATAGTAAATCCTCATGAAGAGGATTTTTGGTTTTACTCTCCAACTTTGCAATTTGAAAGTGAGAAGTGAGGAATTAAATTCTTCTTTAGATACTTATTCACTTTTTGAGTGAATAATCGATTAGGACAAATAACCAGCCAACCTAGTTAAACCACGAATCGACCCAAACGAAAATAGGCTATTCATATAAATAAGAATTCATCTATGGAAAAGCTGCCAAAAATTAAAAAAAATCAATTAAAAAGCCCAAAAATCCAAAAACACAAAAATCTCCTTAATAACTTTCGCGACAATGTGAACCTCTAAATGCACAAACACGCTTACTAGTCTAATCACATAATGCAAATGAGTTTGAATTTAATAATCACCTAAAGGTTTAATTTAAACATTTTAATAAAGGATACGTCGACCATATAAGGATGACATTGGTAAAATATGAAAGGCTGAATCACTAACTCCATGTGCCACTGCTAGGGATATAAATCTTGCACACTAAACAACACGATCAAGTGCAATTACATATAATAACATAGCTGAAGCAATAAATACATTAAATCACCTAATTTTAACCATTTATTTAATTATATTAAAATAATCTATTTACATAACTCATGTTCGCATAAAGCATAACAAAACAGGAAGGAAGTAAATAACCATAGCATTAAATCCATCACATAACATAATCAGAGGTATGTACAAATACGAGATATCATCATAAAACACACTGTCATCTCAAAATGGCATCATCATGCAATATGATTCATTGAATAGCATAGTAGTATAACCAAATAATCCCACATGAACAATCCATTTAGTTATGCATTTAATAATGATTGATTAGTCTGCATTAAAAAGGCACTTAAAACACATAAGAAAACACAGTCATAAACATGACTAACCATTGCTACAGGAACCTAGTCTAGTATAGCATGATAATAGAACATAGTGCAATCTTTGCACACATCTCAAGGTAATCATAGAACAACCTCATGATACCACATCGATCCTGGTAACCACTACCACAAACCTTAGTGAACCATAAATCAAATCATAATCTCAAAGATCAGTCAAAAGCATAATCAAAGCAACTGATAAAGAAACATAAATCCACACACCTCAATGGTGTAGACCACTCAGGGTCACAATCATGATCCCATCACAAAAAAAGATCAACAAGGTTGCATCCATCAGGATGACTTATAGAAGTCAAACGGGAGAGGAACTACATCATCTCCCCCAAAGACTAGGCTTACTCCTGGAAGCTTGCAATCCATGAATAGAAACCAAACACACCAAGAACAAAAATCCAAAGTGAGCAATAGGAATGACTCAAAAACTCTCTACAAGTCAAACCCAAATCACTCCAACATTCTCAAACCATCACGTTAACCCCCAAATAGGCTAACCATGAGAGAATGGGTGTCACACAGACACAAGTTCCTCCAACAAGGAGCCTTCTATGTGCTACGAAGAACCCATCTAGCCATAGAGTCAACAATACAAGGTAAGAAAAAACTGTCTCTACCTCATCAACAGGTGCCCAACTACAATATGCACCAACTACCAGACCACAAAAAAGGTCAAAACAATACACACTTCCAACAAGAGTTGGAATCTCGAGGAAAAGCCATCCAAAAATTCTCAAGAATACTATCATGTCACACATGATCATTCTGGAATCCACATAAACTCACCCTTAGAACAAAAAGGATAAAAATTTACCAACAAAAGGACACACTCCAAAAGACTTCTCACCACCAAGCATAGGAGTACAACACCTCACCAAAGCATAAAAGCTTAACTACCACTAGAAACTAGGGTAACATAACCCAACTAGACAAGATATCACCTTTCCATAAGGTTGCATAGACTTTTGTCAGTGGACACAATCATCAAATGTTTGGATACCAACTCACGAGATGGTAACATGTGTCCAACGATACCATGTCCGTCTAGCACCATGCTAGGAAAACTACACCCAATCTACCGCTAAACTCAATCTCTAGCCTCAAGTCAATAGTTAATGAGAAAACTTGACTGAGACAATCCACCTTAAGATATAAGCTTAGGGAGAAGGATACTACAGAGTATTAGGACAAAGAGGGAGTCTCTCTCTCAACCTCGACACTAACCAGTCCATGATGCATTAGGAAATTCACAATTTCACCAACCATCAACATACTCACCTAAAAACACTAACTGAGCTAGTGGCATAGCCACACTAGCCTACTCTAACAAGAGAGAAAAGGATACAGAGGTTTGACCAAGACAATGTCCAAGAAGGACAATCTAAACTCATTAAAGAACTGAGTCACTCCCAAAAGACAAGGCAACATCAACTCTAAGCAAGGAATGCTCACAAACCACAGTACACCTCACAAGGGCAGTTCAGTGCAATAGGAAACACAAAAACCCAAGCATGAACTCCAACAAGTACCTAGTAGATTATGAAGACAAGATAACTCTTCCATTATGAATAACATGAAGAGTTAAACTTCTCCGATGGCCATAAATATGATATATCATTATTGAATTAGCCTCTACTCAAGAAGGTACTTGGAACAATGATCAACAACTCTAGAAGCCATAGCTTCACATCTAGACTCAGATTGGCTCCATCAAAAAAGTGCCAAAAAGACAACAACAAAAACTACAACAAGATGGACCTTCGAGAGTCCTAAGACCCAAGATCTGAGTCACCACTCAAAACAAAACCACAAAGGCAAAACAACAGTCTTGGCCACCAAGACAAGTGACGGACAAAATGTCCAAATCCACACAAGAGCACACATGCCAAAAACAACATAAGACATGGAATGAAAGGTAGTTCACACATTGAAACCATCATTACTCTTCTTTCATAATTTCATTAATTAAACATAATATAAGCACTAATGCACGATGAAAATGGAAGATTTTCAAGCAAGGGTCGAAGAGTCACCATAAAATAACCACATACCTTTCAATTTCTTTAAGAATACACTAAATTTACTCATCTTTTAAACCATTCAATAAAAATAACAACTTTAAATCTAACAAAGACACACTAGCATGTTCTTCATGATATTATCCCTTGAACATACTACCAGATGTTTGAGATGAACATGATAGAGTCACAACACACAACTAGGCAGTAGTAAAACACATCCAGAATAGTCATCATGAACAAAATCAAAAGCCCAAATGGGGAAAATTATCAATTCTAGTAGTAAGTACCAGAAAGAGCTCATTTCAACAATAAGTCAAATGTGACAACTGTCACAAAGAGAGTGATAGATAAAATTTGATGACTACTCCAAGAGAGGAAATTACTAAAAACCACTGCTAGCCCAACAACATGAGGAAAATACCTCTAGCCAAATAAAATAAGGCATTAAACAAATCACATTATAGGTGATGACTAAGTATAGTCACACAAGTGGGATAAGTCATCGCACAATGCTAAGGAATACATCATCTTAGCAATGTTAGAGAACACACTCACACACATCAAGTAGTATACCATCAGTAACCTCATGCATATGCAGACAACAATAATTTTCATGCAATGCAACATTTTGATATCCATCAAATTAATATAATTTTACATAAGGTTAAGAAGCAATCAAATTGGGGACTTAAGTCATTAACCCAAGGATATAATGCAAACCTACTCTTCGCAATGATTCACAATAGACACTCATTTTCAATGAAAGGAACAATTTTATCACCCTAAAGATAAAAATAGAATCACAAATAAGATTAATCTATATACTTGCAATAAGGAGAAAAATAGGGAAACAATGCATCTTACTCTACAAGGAGAAACAAAAAGTAGCACTCAAAGCCAACACATGGACAACAATTAGTGGTTCCATCTAAAAAGGGTCACACAAGCAACCAACCAAACAAGGAACAATAATTCCGCTCACAAAATTAGGAAGACTCACTTCCTTCTCCACATACTGCTCTAGTCACATCTACTAGACAAGAAAATCCATCACAAATAGATACCAAAGCAACAAAGATCACAAGTTCTAACCAAGACACTCACACTCAACCAACACAGCAATAACTACAAGGGAAACATACACACAGAGATCCCAATGTTTGAACATGGGCTCTAATACCAGATGTAATGCCCCCCCTAGAGATCCTTGGAAACAAGGATGAAATACAAGCCAAGATTTTTTTTTTTTAGAAGTATGAATGCACATGACAACATCATACAAGGATCACAACGATCGCAATGGAAGACTTCACCACAATCTCGGCAACCAACAAATCTCCAGACTCCACTACCAAACTAACACACACAAACAAAGCCAACAATGAAAATGCACATGATGATAGCTCAAGAAATGACCACTCATCAATAAAACACCAAGTTAGGGTAAATGTAGAATCCTTAAATTTGACTAAGCCTAAAATCTTGAAGCCCTGAAAAATTGGCTAAGTCTAGATTTTTGAAGCCCTAAAATTTCCTAGAATCCATAACTTATCTCCAAGAGGTTTGAAACCTATCTCAAAAGATTCGTCGCATATATTAAAATATATATTAAGAAATTTTCTTATATTTAAACAATATATTTTAAACCCCCAAGAGACTAAAACAAAAACACGAAAAATGGATTCAAGAGAAACCAACAGAATTCAAAATACAACAACATAGGGTCAAAGAGTGCCCAAAAGGGTATCCAAAACAACTCTCAAAAATTTTGAATCACGAAGAAAAGTGCCCACTAATGGAAAGCGCAAATTTTTTACAAAAATTGTGTGACACTTTTTACTAAGGGAGGGCGACACTTCTCCTTAAGATGTGTGATACTCTTCCAGTGTCATACAACATTTCTCAAGAAGACATGGGACACTTTTCAGCAACTTATGATGTTTCTCAAGAAGGTGTGCGACACTCTTCCAGTGTCATATGACATTTCTCAAGGTGTGCGATACTTTACAGTGTCATGTGACATAGTTTGCATGGGCATGCGATACATTCTTATGTCGCACAATGCTAACACAATGTCGCCCATAAAAACACCAAAACACTTCCAGAAGCAAAAATGACCAAAAAAAAAGCAAATAACATCCACACTAGGGAGTACCGGATCCACAAAGGCTCAAGAAATGAACACTAGAGTGCAAGAACAACACAGAAAGAAGAACACCTATCCATCTAAACAATAGCAGCAAAGAAAACACTGAAATAAACATCACAGTGAACTGAACAATCAAACTAAGTGCGTGGTTCCTCCCAACCATCAATAGCATCATAAGACCATTGTGGGTCCTAGCCATCCCACGTGCATAACATCCCAAACCATTGACCAAATCATCGGTACTATCATAATAGGGATGTCACTACTAAAAACATGCAACAATATAAGTATAAGGAAATCTAACATGCTAGTAGTAAAGCATAAGATAATTCTATAGTAGATAACATCACCTATCACATGCTAAACAACAATAAGTAGCAGATATGCTAATACAACAATTCACAGCATCTAATCATAGGCTAAACATCATAATAAGGGAATGTATCAAATAAAATAACATCATCTAAACATTATATACAAGCATCCCAATGAAAGCATAAATCACAAGAAAGCATACTCTGAAACTCAAAGTACCAAGTGAAAACATCCAGCAACGATCGCACTAGGACAAAAGACCGTCTCTGTACACTAGTCCCTAGAAGTGGTGAAGGTAGCTATGCCTCCCAATCATGTGGCACCTGTAGGCACACACCCATCATGCTGATAGAGATAATGATCCAACCACAAACACACATAAAGCACAACATCCAAGGCTAACACTCACGCTAGACAGTATGATGGCTGCAACAAGGAACCTAAGACAATGCAAGGAGTAAAGATCCTAGTCAGACACTCAAATGGTTACTAAGTAGGGGTTGAAATCATTAAGAGTCACTTGGAATCGATAATCCCAAGCTCGGATCACATGTGGAAACATCACACAAAGTTTTATTATCTTAAGTTTTATTACTAGTCACACATTTTCTTTAATTATCACTTATTCAAGCTCCTCTCAGCCATACCCATGGCATCATGATTGCAGGGCTGTAAGATGGAAGCCCCCTCCATATGCCACCCTACCCTACCCATGCTCATCCTACGACAAGTGCTCGTGGGCATGCATACTCCCATTCCAACCCCAATGATCATAACTTTCGGAAAATCCACAGAAGATCAGGCCTCACAAGTCACCCAACAAATGTACACGCATGTACTGGTGTGTGGTGTACCACCATCATGAAGATCATAACCCAAGGATAGGAATAAGAACACAATGCCAACAAAACACC
Organism: Cupressus sempervirens; assembly: GCA_028749045.1. Classification (NCBI taxonomy): domain Eukaryota; kingdom Viridiplantae; phylum Streptophyta; class Pinopsida; order Cupressales; family Cupressaceae; genus Cupressus; species Cupressus sempervirens. Next base: position 272,220,879 of record CM053789.1, read on the forward strand.
CAACCAAAAGCAACACAAGAAGGATGGATTCTACATGAATCCCAAAGCCAATAAAACCATACATCATTAAATTACTCAATTGGCCTCAATCTGAGAGTATGGATTCTACAAAAATCTCAATGATGCAACAAGACCAAACATCATGAACTCACTCAACCAGCCTCAATCTGAGAGTATGGATTCTACACGAATCCTAGCATTCACGAAAAAAAGCAAAGGTCCAAAAGAAAACATAACAGGTAACAAATCACTCAACCGAACACAAAGTCAGGAGTACGGGTGCAACATGCATCCCAATGCAACAAAAGGTGCAAAAGTGATCTAACTAATATCCAAATGGATCTTCCAAGTCCACGACCCACATTGTGCCAAGAAAACTTGAGAAAATAAAGTGGCACGCAAAATGAGGTAAAACCCCAAATTTTAGAAAAAATTCAAAATTAAAACCCATTTGAACTTTGGGTTCAAAAACCCTAAAAATCCAAAAATAAATGGAATCGGACACCATATGCAAAAATAGCTAGCATAATCGCGTAAAATCCCAAACCCTCATCCCAAAAAATAGGGAAATGTTCATACTAGCCCAACCGGGTAGAACTAGCATACAGAAACAGAGGGGAACACTAGTTCTCAGCCTCTAAACAAATGGCTACCAAAAATAGAAGCAAAAATGGAGCAGGAACAATAAAACAAGAAAGCCCTACCTCATAGCCAAAAGGGAAAAATGGGAATCCGAACCATAAAATAAATATCTCATAGAAGTAGTTGAAAATTGCGGCAATCCAAGGTTTTCCTAAGCTAGATCCAACGAGCCCAACCTTGTGATGATCCCACACCCCTAGCTCCCACAATGAACAAAACAGTAAATCCTCATGAACAAAACATAAAACACATAAGCAAACACAGTCATAAACATGACTAACCACTGCTACAGGAACCTAGTCCAGTGTAGCATGGTAATAGAGCATAGTGAAATCTCTGCCCACATCTCAAGGTAATCATGGAACAACCTCATGATACCACATCGATCTTGGTAACCATTGGCACAAACCTCAATGAACCAAAAATCACATCATAATCTAAAAAATCACGCAAAAGCATAATCAAAAAAATTGATAAAGAAACATAAATCCAAACACCTCAACAGTGTAGACCACTCAGGGTCACAATCATAATACTATCAGAACAATATATCAGCAGGGTTGCATCCATCAGGATGACTTACAAAAGTCAAATAGGAGAGGCACTACATGCATGCATACATGTATGTATGCATGTATACATAGATGCATTCATACATACATGGATACATTTATGCATGTGTACATAGATACCTGTATGCATCTATGCATGCATGGATGCATCCATGCATGTATGCAATCCATAAATGCATGCATATGCATACATAAAAGATATATACATGTATAGATGTATGTATGTATGCATACATACATACATAGATGAATACATACATGGATCTATGTATACATGCATACATACATGCATGCATCTATGTATACATACATAGATACATGTATGTATCGATGAATACATTGATGCATACATACATGCATGCATCTATTGATGCATACAAGCATAGATGCATGCATACATGCATATGCATACATACAAGATATATACATGTATAGATGTATGTATGTATGTATGCATACAAACATAGATGCATACATCCATGCATCTATGTATCCATGCATACATACATGCATGCATCTATGTATGACATAGATACATCTATGTATGTATGTATGCATACATAGATACATGCATCTATGTATACATGCATACATACATGCATGCATCTGTGTATATACATGTATGCATCTATGTATGACATAGATACATCTATCTATGTATGGATGGATGGATACATACATACATACATTGCATACATCCATACATGTATACATAGATACAAGTATGTATGGATGGATACATACATAAATGTATGTATGTATGGATGCATGCATACATGCATGCATGCATCTATCGATGCATAAATGCATAGATGTATACATCCATATGTGGATGCATGTATGCATGCATGCATACATAAAAAATATATATATGTATAGATGTATTTATGTATGTATGCATACATATATACATGCATCTATGTATGCATACATACATGCATGCATGCATTTATTTATCCATGCATTGCATACATCCATACATGCATACATAGATACATGTATGTATGGATGGATGGATGCATGCATGCATACATAGATATATGTATGGATATATGTATGCATGCATGCAATATATATATATATATATATATATATATATATATATATATATATATATATATATATATATAGATGTATGTATTCATGTATGCATACATACATGCATGCATGCATACATACATTCATACATTGCATACATCCATACATGCATACATAGACGCATGTATGTATGGATGGATGCATGCATGCATGCATCCATCCACACATACATGTATCTATCCATGCATGCATGCATGCATCTATGCATACATGCATCGATGCATGGATGTATGTATGCATCTATGCATATGCATGCACATATGTATGCATCCATGCATACATGCATGCATGGATGCATACATCCATGCATGCATGGATGCATGCATAGATGTATACATGGATGCAAGCATAAATGCAAGCATGTATGTATCCATTGCATCCATGCATGCATCTATGCATACATGCATGGATGGATGCATACATGCATGCATGCATACATACATACATGTATCCATGTATATATATTGTATGTATGCATGCATCCATCCATATATTCATGTATCTATCCATCCATGCATAGACGCATGCATGTATGCATGCATGGATGCATTCATACATAAAATGAAACATGTATAGATCTTGTATGTATGCATATGCATGTATGCATGCATACATACATGCATGCATCTATGTATATATGCATACATACATGTATACATGTATGTATGTATATAGATGCATACATATATATGCATGTACGCATGCATGCATTCATACATACATATATCTATGTATACATTGCATACATACATAGATATGCATGCATGATATGAATGCATGCATGCATACATATATATATCTACGTATACATGCATACATGCATGGATATATCTATGTATGTATGCAATGTATTCAGAAATATATGTATGTATGGAGGCATGCATGCATGCATGTATGGATGCATGTATGCATGCATTCATACATAGATATATGTATGAAGATATCCATGCATGCGTGCATGCATCCATACATACATGTATCTATGTATGTATGTACGTATATATATGCATGCATACATATATATGTATCGATGCATCCATACATGCATGCATCTATGTATACATGCATGGATACATACATACATATATACATGTATACATGTATATATCATGTATGTATGCATGCATACATACATGCATACATGTATGGGTGTATGTATATATATGTATGCATACATATATATGTATGGATGCATACATCCATGCATGGATCTCTATATACTTGCATACATACATGTATGTATGTATATACATATTGCATACATAGATATATGTATGTATGGATGCGTGCATGCATGTATCTATGTATGTATACATGTATGCATCCATCCATCCATACATACATGTATCTATGTATACATACATATTGCATATGCAAGCATGCATGCATCTAAGTATACGTACATGTATCTATGGATGTATACATGCATGTATGTATACATGCATACATAAATACATCCATGTATCTATGTATGCATGCGTGCATGTATCCTTTATGTATACATGTATGAATGCATCCATCCATACATACATACATAGATATATATATGCACGCATGCATGTATATATAGATATATATATGTACATACATACATATGAATGCATCCATACATGTATATACATACATACAAGATACATGTACATACATAGATACATGTATGTAAGTATGGATGCATGTATATACATAGATACATGTATATATGCATGCATGCATGCATATACATAGATACATATATGTATGGATGGATGCATGCATATACATAGAGACATACATAGATAGATACATGTATGTATGCATGCATGGATATACATGGATACATGTATGTATGGATGGATGCATGTATATACATGTATACATCTATAGATGAATGCATGCATAGACATGGATACATGTGTGTATGGATGGATGCTTATACATGCATACATACATAGATAGATACATGTATGTATGCATGCATGAATATACATGAATGCATGTATATATGGATGCTTGTATATACATAGATACATGTATGTATGTATGAAAGGATGCATGTACATGCATACATACATAGATAGATACATGTATGTATGCAGGAGCATCGAAAGGTATATGGGCAATCCTGTGTCACCCAAAAAAAAGTACTTAGACTTAGTTTTTGTTTCATTTGTTTTCATTTCTGGATACCCATTTTCTCCAAATAAAGGTTCTAACTCTCACAGATCCACTATTAGTGTTCTAGGTTAGAGTATTTTAGCACCGTAAGATACGCGAAAATACTTTAAAAATAGCAGTATGTAATTGAGCCATCATTTTGGTGAACTAGGAGGTGTAAATTGGTCAGATGATTGTAATTGTATGAATCTATGTAATTGCATGCATCTATGTATACATGCACACATCTATGTATATATGCATTCATACATCTATACATACATGCATACATACATAGATACATGTATGTATGGATGTATGCATGCATGCATGCATGTATACATACATTGCATACATACATAGACATATCTATGCATGCATGCATGCATGCATATATATATATATATATATATATATATATATATATATATATATATATATATATATATATATATATATATATATATATATATATATATATATATATATATATATATATATATATGTACATACATACATATCCATGCATGTACATAGATACATGCATGCATACATACATGTATACATGTATGTATGCATCCATACGTGCATACATTCATGCCAGATATATGTATGTATGGATGGATGCATGCATACATGTATACATACATAGATACATGTATGTATGGATGGATGGATGCATGCATGCATCCATACATATATCCATACATATATCTATGCATGCATACATACATATATACATGTATGTATGTATGCATGCATCCATACATGCATACATACATGCAAGATATATGTATTTATGGATGGATGGATGCATATACATACATATGCATGCATGTACATAGATATATCTATGCATGCAATCATGTATATATATATATATATATATGTGTGTACATACATACATATGCATGCGTGGATACATACATATATATGCATACATACATGTATACATGTATGTATGTATGTATGCATCCATACGTGTACACATACATGCATGCATCTATGTATGGATGTATACATACATGCATTCCATACATACATAGATGGATATATGTATGTATACATAGATACATGTATGTATGGATGGATGCATGCATACATGCATACATACATGTAAGATAGATGTATGTATACATTGATGCATGCTTACATGTATACATACATAGATACATGTATGTATCGATGAATGCATGCACGCAAGCATAGATACATGTATACATGTATGTATGTATGTATGCATCCATACATGCATACATACATGCAAGATATATGTATGTATGTATGGATGCATGCATGCATGCATCCATAGATATATACATACATATATCTATGTATGCATGCATGCATACATACATATATCTATTTATACATTGCATACATACATAGATATATCTATGCATGCATGCATACATCGATATTTATATATATGTATCCATGCATGCATACATACATATATATGTATGCATGCATACATATGCATCCATACATACATGTATGCATGCATACATATATATCTATGTATGCATGCATGCATTATATATATGTATGTATGCATGCATTTATCTATCTATACATGCATACATACATAGATACATGGATGTATGGATGCATGCATGCATCTACATATATATGCATACATACATACATACATGTATGTATGGATGTATGCATGCATACATACATACATACATAGACATATCTATGCATGTATGCATGTATACATAGATATATATGTACATACATACATATGCATGCATGCATGCATATGCATACATACAAGATACATGCATATACATAGATACATTTATGTATGTATGGATGGATGCATGTACATGCATACAATCATACATAGATACATGTATGTATGCATGCATGCATATCCATAGATACATGTATGTATGGATGGATGCATATACATGGATCCATCCATACATACATACATGTATCTATGTATATGCATGCATTCATCCATACATACATGTATCTATGTATATGCATGTATGCATGCATGCATACATACATGTACATGCATATACATGGATACAAGTATGTATGCATGCACGCATATACATGGATGCATGTACATGCATACATACATAGATAGATACATGTATGTATACATCTATAGATACATGTATGTATGAATGGATGCATGCATGCGTATACATAGATACATGTATGTATGGATGGATGTATGGATATATGTATGTATGAATGGATGCATGCATACATGCATGCATATACATAGATACATGTATGTATGGATGGATACATGTATGTATGGATGGATGCATGCATACATACATATACATGCATACATACATGCATGCATCTATGTATCCATGTGTACATACATAGATACATGCATGTATGGAAGCATGCATGCATATACATGGATACATGTATCTATGGATGGATGCATGTACATGCATACATACATAGATAGATCCATGTATGTATGCATGCATGGATGCATGCATACATGCATGCATATACATAGATACATGTATGTATGGATGGATGCATACATACATATATATACATGCATACATACATGCATGCATCTATGTATGCATGTATGTATGTATGCATGCATGCATCCATGTATATGCATGCATGCATGTACATGTGTACATACATAGAGAGATCCATGTATGTATGTATCCATGGATACATGCATACATGCATGCATACATACATATACATGGATACATACATGCATGCATCTATGTATACATGCGTACATACATAGATACATGTATGCATGCATGCATATACATGGATACATGTATGTATGGATGGATGCATGTACATGCATACATACATAGATAGATCCATGTATGTATGCATGCATGCATATACATGAATACATGTATGTATGAATGGATGCATGCATGCATATACATTGATTCATATATGGATGGATGGATACATGTATGTATGGATGGATGCATGCATACATACATATAAATACATATTTACATACATGCATTTATGTATACAGGCATACATACATAGATACATGCATGGATGGATGGATGCATGCATGCATACATCCATACATACATGTATTTGTGCATACATGCATGCATGCATAGATATGTATGCAATGTATGTATGTATGCATGCATGCATAGATATATCTATGTATGGATGTGATGTATGTATGTATGCATACATCATACATAAATGCATGTATGTATGCATGCATTAATGTATGAATGCATTTATGTATTTAAGTATGCATGTATTTATGTATGAATGCATAAATGCATAGATATGTATGCAATGTATGTATGTATGAATGCATGCATACATTAATGCATGTATGTGATGTAGTAGCATCTAGAGGTATACGGGCAATCCTGTGTCAATCAAAAAAAAAAAGGTACTTAGTTTCTGTTTCATGTTTTTTTATTTCTTGATATCCATTTGAGTTTAATAAAGATTCCAACTCTCACAGTTTCACTATCAGTGTTCTAAGATATATTATTCAAACATTTTGGGATACGTGTAAATGTCAAAAAATAGGAGTATATAATTAAGCCATCATTTTGGTGAACTAGAAGGTGTAAATTGGCCAGATGATTGTCCCTGTAATTTAGAGCATTCCAGGAAAAGAATTAGGTCAAAAGGCCCCACGGTTTGAAAGTTATTGCAGTTTTTCAATTTTTGGAGACATCCTTAGAATGCTTTGAAGTTAGGATAGGGGCATTACATGACCTCAAAAAGGGCCAAAAAATGGGGGACAACTGAAGCTAGTCCACAGGTCTATAGAGCGCTTTGAGAGCTTTCTGAAAATGTAAACGGTTCGTCAATTAGAGCCTCCATGAAGAGAGCATTGTGGAAGGGTCAAAGATATTAATCCTGAGGAGGTTAGAGCCCTCCAAAGGAAAGTACAAGAATTACAAGAGAAGCTCTGTAGAGGAACAAATGTTGTCGTAGGTGATAAAAGTGAGGATGACAATGAAGAAGAAGAAATTGGACCAGAAAGGGAATTTGACAGGGATGTTTTGAATTAGGCAGAGGAAAGGCTTTTCAAGGCCATTACTAAGTTTGGGAAAAGACCTACAATTGATGTGGGTGTAGTTTCAAGAAATTTGAAACCAGATGAGTTGATCGACTGGATCAATGAACTGGAAGAGTACTTTGAGTAGGAGGATATTAGGGATGCAGATAGGGTTAAGTTTGCAAAGGCCAAACTGAAAGGCCATGCAAAAATCTAGTGTCAAGAGCTTCAATTGGAAAGAAATAGAAGAGGAAAGGAGAAGATCACAAGGTGGAATTGTATGGTGGACAAATTGAAGAAGCAATTAATTCCTATTGATTATGAGCTTGATTTGTTTAAAAAGATGCATGGGTTAAAGCAAGCAGAAAAATTAGTCTAAGAATATATAGAGGAGTTTTACCGACTTCTGATTAGAGCAGGGCATGCAAAAGAAAATAAGGAGAAGGTTTCTCGTTATATCAGTGGGTTGCGACCTAGCATACAGGAGGAATTAAGTATAGTAAGAATGACCAGCATTGAAGAGGCATACCAGTTTGCCCTACGAGTTGAAGAGAAGCTAAATAAGAGGTTTGAAGGGAGACAAAGTGGGAATGATCAAGGAGGAAGGGGTAGTGGTAGGTCGTCTGGAGGCTAAAATGAAACCCAAAAGAGAAATGAAGATGTGGGTACTAGTAGGAACCAGAGGAACGAGGGTTTCAACTGCTCCCATGATCAAGACTTTGGAAATCAGAGAGGAAGAGGTAGAGGATGTGGACAAGGAAGAGGAGGCTTCCATGGTACCTATTTCCATTGCAATGAAGAAGGTCATCATGCCTTTGAATGCCCTCAATGAAAAGAAAGGATAGATACAAGAGCTGAGGGTCAAGCTAGGGTTGCTCATGTGGATAAGGATGCACAATCATCACATTTAGAGGATGTAGAAAGAGGAGAGACTCTAGTGAATGGAAGGGTCCTACTAAGTGGTGAGATTGAACTAGGACAAAGGAGGAGTTTGTTCCATACCAAATGCAAGTGTGAGGATAAATGTTGTGATGTGATCATTGATGGTGGTAGCACTGATAACTTGGTATCAGAAGACATGATCTCTAAGTTGAAGCTCAAGAGGGAGAAACACCCCCAGCCCTATTAGATTGCTTGGGTGAAAGATGATCATAAGGTCTTGGTAAGTGAACAATGTTTAGTGAAATTCAAAATTGGGAGTCACCATGATGAAGTTCTCTGTGATGTTATTCCAATAGATGTTTTCCATCTATTGTTGGGTAGACCATGGCAGTTTGATAGGCATGCAGTACATGATGGTCATGCAAACACATACTCTCTAACAAAGGATGGAGTTTTCCACAAACTGAAGCCCATGAAAAAGGAAGGTGAAAAGGTATGTAGCAGTGCTAAGATTTGTCTTGTTGATAGAAAGAATTTTTTAGATGGCATGAAACATTAGCGTATGTGCATTGTCGTATGTGCTATGCTTTCATTCCTAAGAAAGATAAAGAAGGTAGTAGTGAAATACCACTTGAAGTTTTAGATTTACTATGTGAGTTTGGAGATATCATATTTGATATCATCTGGATATATGAATGCCTCGAGTACCTTCATGCAGCTTATGAATGAGGTACATAAGAAGTTACTGTGAAATTTTTTTATTGTCTATTTGGATGATATTTTAATTTTTAGCAAGACTTTGGAAGAACATTTATTGCATATTCATAGTGTCCTGTAAAGGTTAAGCGAAGAGAAACTATTGATTAATCTGAAGAAGTGTATCTTTGCAAAAAGGGAGGCAGTGTACTTGGGGTTTGTTATATCACCTGAAGGTCTCAAAATGGATCCAGAGAAGGTAAAATCCATCTTGGAATGGCCTGCTCCAAGGTCTTCTATTGAGGTAAGATTGTTCCATGGTCTAGTTAGTTTTTATAGAAAGTTCATTAAGAATTTCAATGGCATATGTGCACCCCTGACTAACACAATAAGAGGGGATAGAAAAGAGTTCAAATGGACTGCGGTAGCTACGAGAAGTTTTGAATTGCTGAAGAAGAAGGTAACAGAACAACCTGTGTTGTCACTTCCAAATTTGAGAAAGGTGTTCCGAGTGGATTTTGATGCTAGTGGCAGCACTATTGGGGCTGTATTAAACCAAGAAGGTAAGCCTATTGCATATTTTAGTAAAAAATTGAATGATGCGAAAAAGAAGTATTCTATTTATGATCAAGAGTTCTATGCAATAGTTCAGGCCTTAAAGAAATGGAGGCATTATTTATTTCCAAAGAAATTTTTTTTGTATACTGATCATCATGCATTATAGTACCTAAATAGAAAAGGTAAATTGAATCAGAGGCATATGAAGTGGGTAGAGTTCTTGGAGAGCTATACATTTGTGTTGAAGCATAGAAGTGGAAAATCTAATAGGGTTGTAGATGCACTAAGTAGGAGATAGATGTTTCTTATAGTAATACAAGTTGAAGTAGTTAGATTTGATGAACTCAAGAATTTGTACGCTGAGGATCTTGATTTTTCTGAAGTGTGGAAAGCTTGTAAAGAGCGTATTGTTGTAGATAGAACTAAGTGGTTAGACTATTTGATTCAGGATGGTATGTTATTCAAGGGCAGTCAATTATGCATTCTGAGGAGTTCCATGAGGGAAAATTTGATTAAGGAGAAACATAGTGGAGGGATGGCAAGATATTTTAGTCGAGATAAGACCATTTCCATTCTCAAAGAACATTATTTTTGGCCTCAAATGTCACAGGATGTGAAGAAGTTTGTACAGACTTGTTAGATTTTTCAAGTTGCCAAGTGATTTAGTCACAATATTGGACTATATCATCTATTTCCTATTCCATCAAAGCCATGGGAGGACATAATTATGGATTTTGTTCTTAGATTGCCAAGGACACAAAGGGCTAATGACTAAGTATTTGTGGTGGTTGATAGGTTCTCCAAAATTGCAGATTTCATTCCATGCCACAAAACTCATGATGCTATCCATATTACAGACTTATTTTTCAGAGAGGTGGTAAGACTATATGGTCTTCCAAGGAGTATAGTTTCTGACAGAGATACTAAATTTGTAGGTTATTTCTGGAGAACATTGTGGAAAAAGTTGAGAACAAACTTGAAATTCAGTTCCACACATCACCCACAGACTGACGGCCAAACAGAAGTGGTAAATAGAAGTCTAGGCAATTTGCTGAGGTGTTTAGTTGGGGAGAAAGCCAAGGGATGGGATTTGATTCTACCACAAGTCAAGTTTTCTTACAATAAATTTGTAAATAGGAGTACTAGAAAATCACCATTCCAAATTTTATATGGAAGTAGCCCAAGGATTGCACTAGAATTCAGGAATATAGAACAAGGGGAGAGGACAAGTGCTGAAGTTGAAGAATTTGTTGAACATATCAAGCATCTACATGAGGAGGTCTAGGCACACATTGTCAACATGAATCATGAATATAAAGCTAGGGCTGATCAAAAGAGAAGACATAAGGAATTCCAAGTAGGGGATCTAGTAATGGTACACTTTAGAAAAGAAATATTTCTAGCAGGTACTTACAACAAGCTAAAAATGAAGAAATTTGGCCCCTACAAAATTTTGAAGAAACATGACTCAGGAAATGCATATGAGGTGGAGTTGCCAGATGGTATTCACATTTCTCCTATTTTCAACATTGTAGACTTAACAAAGTATCATGATGATGGTGCAGATGAGGAGCTGACATTAGAGCCATGTTCAATTCCTGCTTCTAAGAAGGAGGAGATAGAAGAAATTCTAGATCATCATGTGGGTAGGAGTACTAGAAATAGGTAATATGAAGAGTATTTGGTCAAGTGGAAAGGATGACCGATAGAGGACTCAACTTGGATTTTAGCAGCTGAGGTTTCCCATTTGGGATTTCCTCTATCATTCATAAAATGACAGGGTCACTTTTCAATCTACCTTGGGTGTTTGATGCAGGAGCATCCAGAGGTATAAGGGCAATCCTGTGTCAACCAAAAAAAAAAAAGTACTTAGACTTAGTTTCTGTTTCATGTGTTTTCATTTTTGGATACCCATTTGGGTCAAATAAAGGTTCCAACTCTCACAGTTCCACTATCAATGTTCTAGGATAGAGTATTTGAACACTTTGGGATACATATAAATGCCAAAAAAATAGGAGTATGTAATTGAGCAATCATTTTGGTGAATTAGAAGGTGTAAATTGGCCAGATGATTGTCATTGTAATTTAGAGCATTCTAGAAAAAGAATCAAGTCAAAAGGTCACATGGTTTGAAAGTTATCATAGTTTTTCAATTTTTGGAGACATTCTAAGAATTCTTTGAAGTTAGGTTAGGGGCATTACATGACCTCAAAAAGGGCTGAAAATGGAGAATGAGCGAAGCTGGTCCATAGGGCTATAGAGAACTTCAAGAGCTTTCCAAAAATGTAAATGGTTCATCAATCGGAGCTACATTTCAAAAGTTATGCCTCCCAAAAGTTTGGTTACCATTTTTGGATTCTTCTAGATTTGTTTCCACTTCTAACACAGCTTCTAGAGTCTTCTATTTAGTTGGTGGATGCCAACTAGCACTTTCTAGAATGTACTGCTAATCCTTAACCCTCTGAGGTCTATTTAAGAACTTTTTTGGCATTGTAAAAGACAGTTTAGAGTGAAGTTTGAGAGGAGGTACTAAAATGAAAAATTATCTCCAGATTATTATTGTTGTAAGCCCTTAGAGCATGTTTTGAAGTCTATTTTCTTTGTACTGAATGTAATAGCATATTTACATAGTTAATACAATTTTTTCTTTCCTGTTGTGTCCATTCTATGCTCAAGTTGTGTCCCCATCAGTATGCATGGATGGATGCATGTATATGGATTGCATGTATGTATGGATGGATGCATGCATACATACATATACATGCGTACATACATGCATATATCTATGCATGGATGCAAGGTATGTATGTAAGCATACATCATACATAGATGCATGTATGCATGCATGCATAGATATATCTATGCATGGATGCAATGTATGTATGGATGCATACATCATACAGAGATACATCCATACATACATGTATCTATGTATATGTATGCAATGTATATATTTATGCATGCATGCATACATAAAGGCATGCATGCATACATATATCTATGCATGGATGCAATGTATGTATGTATGCATACATCATACATAAATTGATGGTTACAACCCAAGAATAGAATGGAACCAACAAAAAGGGAAAATATATTAACTGAGAAAATAAGCTAGTACAAATAGTATAGAGAAAATAAACTTTAGAACATGCCCTAAGGGCTTATAATAGCATAAATTTGGAGAATATTTCTCCTTTTAGCACCTCCTCACAAACTCCACTCCGAACTGCCTTTTACAATGCCTGAAATCTCTTTAAATAGACCCCGGAGGGTAAAGGACTAGGAGTACATTCTAGAAAGTGCTAGTAGGCATCCACTGACAAAATAGAAGGTTCCAGAAGCTGCGTTAGAAGTTGGTGCAAATCTAGAAGAATCCAGAAACGGCAACCGAACTTTCGGGAGGCATAACTTTTGAACCGTAGCTCCGATTGACGAACCATTTACATTTTCGAAAAGCTCTCAAAGCGCTCTATAGCCTTATGGACTAGCTTTGCTCACCCCCCATTTTTTGACCCTTTTCCAGGTCATTTAATGCCCCAAACCTGACTTTGAAGCATTCTTAGGAGGTCTCCAAAACCTGAAAAATTGCAATAACTTTCAAACCCTGGGGCCTATTGACCTAATTCTTTTTTTGGAATGCTCTAAATCATGATTACATTCATGTGGCCAATTCACAGCTTCTAGTTTATCGAAATGATGGCCCAAATACATGCTCCTATTTTTTTAGGATTTTCAAATGCACTGATAGTTGAACTATGAGAGTTGAAACCTTTATTTGAGCCAAATGGGTATCCAAAAATGTAAAGACATGAAATAGAAACTAAGTCTAAGTACATTTTTTTGGGTGACACAGGATTGCCTTTATACCTCTGGATGCTCCTGCATCAAACACCCAGGGTAGATTGAAAAGTGACCCTGTCACTTTATGGATGGTAGAGGAAATCCCAAATGGGAAACCTCAGCTACTGAAATCCAAGTTGAGTCCTCGATCGATCGTCCTTTCCATTTGACCAAATAATCTTCATACTGCTTGTTTCTGGTACTCCTACCCACACGATGATCTAGAATGTCTTCTATCTCCTCCTTCTTAGAAGAAAGAATTGGACATGTCTCTAAAACCAGCTCCTCATCTGCACCATCATCATAATACTCTGTTAAATCTGCAATGTTGAAAATGGGAGAAATGTGAATACCATCTGCAAGCTCCACCTCATATGCATTTCCTGAGTCATGTTTCTTCAAAACTTTGCATGGGCAAAATTTCTTCATTTTCAGCTTGTTATAAGTACCAACTGGAAATCTTTCTTTTCGTAAGTGCACCATGACTAGATCCCCTACTTGGAATTCCTTATGTCTTCTCCTTTGATCAGCCCTAGATTTATACTCTTGATTCATCTTGATAATGTGTGCTTGAACCTCCTCATGTAGATGCTTGATGTGTTCAGCAAATTCCTCAGCTTTAGCACTTGTCCTCTGCCCTTGTTCTATCTTCCTCAATTTGTGTGCAGTCCTGGGGCTATTCCCATATACAGTTTGAAATGGTGATTTTCTAGTACTCCTATTTACTGAGTTATTATAAGCAAACTCTGCCTGTGGTAGAATCAAATCCCATCCCTTGGGCTTATCTCCAACTAAACATCTCAGCAAATTGCCCAGACTTCTATTTACCACTTCTGTTTGGCCATCAGTCTGTGAGTGATGCGTGGAGCTGAATTTCAAGTCTGTTTTCAACTTCTCCAACAATGTCCTCTAGAAATACCCCACAAATTTAGTATCTCTATCAGAAACTATACTCCTTGGAAGACCATGTAGTCTTACCACCTCTTTGAAAAACAAGTTTGCAATATGGACAGCATCATGAGTTTTGTGGCATGGAATAAAATGTGCCATTTTGGAGAACCTATCAACCACCACGAATATTGATTCATTACCCCTTTGTGTCCTTAGAAATCCAAGAACAAAATCCATACTTATGTTCTCCAATGGCCTTGATGGAACAGGCAATGGCCGATATAGGCTAGTATTTTGACTAAACCCCTTGGCAACTTAAGAAACCTGGCAACTCTGTACAAACTTCTTCACATCCTATGAAATTTGAGGCCAAAAATAATGTTCTCTAAGAATGGAAATGGTCTTATCCCAACCAAAATGTCCTACCATCCCTCCACTGTGTTTCTCCTTAATCAGATTTTCCCTCATGGAACTCCTTGGAATGCACAATCACTACCTTTAAACAACATGCCATCCTGAATCAAATAGTCTAACCACTTGGTTCTATCTACAACAACAGGTTCTTTAAAAGCTTTCCATGCTTCAGCAAAATTAGGATCCTCGGGGTACAAATTCTTGAGTTCATCAAACCCAACTACTTCAACCTGCATTATTGTAAGAAAAAACTATCTCCTACTTACTGCATCTGCAACCCTGTTAGATTTTCCACTTCTATGCTTTAACACAAATGTATAACTCTGCAAGAATTCTAGCCACTTCATATGCCTCTGATTCAATTTACCTTGGATATTTAGGTACTATAATACCTGATGATCAGTATACAAAAAAAATTCCTTTGGCTATAAATAATGCCTCCATTTCTTTAAGGCTTGAACTATTGCATAGAACTCTTGATCATAAACAAAATACTTCTTCTTTGCATCATTCAATTTTTCACTAAAATATGCAATAGGCTTACCTTCTTGGCTTAATACAGCCCCAATAGTGCTACCACTAGCATCACAATCCACCTGGAATACTTTTCTAAAATCTGGAAGTGCCAACATAGGCTGTACAGTCACCTTCTTCTTCAGCAATTCAAAACTTCTCGCAGCTACTGCAGTCCATTTGAACTCTTTTCTATCCCCTCTTATTGTATTAGTTAGGGGTGCACATATACCACTAAAATTCTTAATAAACTTCCTGTAAAAAGTAACCAAACCATGAAATGATCTTACCTCAGTAGCAGACCTTGGAGTAGGCCATTCCAAGATGGCTTTTACCTTCTCTGGATCCATTTTGAGACCTTCATGCGATATAACAAATCCCAAATAGACTAACTCCCTTTTTGCAAAGACACACTTCTTTAGATTAATTAACAGTTTCTCTTCCCTTAGCCTTTCAAGGACACTATGAATATGTAGTAAATGTTCTTCCAAAGTCTTGCTGAAAATTAAAATATCATCCAAATAGACAATAACAAATTTTCCCAAGAACTTCTTAAGTACCTCATTCATGAGCCGCATGAAGGTGCTTGGGGCATTCGTCAATCCAAAGGGCATGACTAACCACTCATAAAAACCCTCCTTGGTCTTGAAGGCTATTTTCCACTCATCTCCTTCTCGAATCTGTATCTGATGATAGCCACTCTTTAGATCTATCTTTGTGAAGTATTGAGCTCCACTCAAGCAGTCCATAAGATCGTCCATCCTTGGCAAGGGAAACCAGTACTTGATGGTTATCCTATGTATAGGTCAGGAATATGTACACATCCTCCACTCTCCATCCTTCTTTGGTGCAAGTACTATAGGTACTGCACATGGACTCAACCTCTCTCGAATCAAGCCCTTCCTCAACAACTCCTAAACCTGTCTATTTAGCTCCTCTGTTTTAGTAGGAGTCATCCTATGAGTAGTCTTGTTAGGTAAACTAGCTCCTGGAATCATATCTATCTGATGACTGATTTGCCTTACTAGTGGCAATCCATCTAGAACATTATTAGAGATAATATCTCAAAATTCCTCTAGTAAATCTGAAACTTCAAATGGTATTTCACTACTACCTTCTTTATCTTTCCTAGGAATCAAAGCATAGCACAGACGCTAATGTTTCATGCCATCTAAAAACTTCCTTCCATCAACAAGACAAATCCTAGCACTGCTACATACCTTT
This sequence comes from Cupressus sempervirens, assembly GCA_028749045.1. Classification (NCBI taxonomy): domain Eukaryota; kingdom Viridiplantae; phylum Streptophyta; class Pinopsida; order Cupressales; family Cupressaceae; genus Cupressus; species Cupressus sempervirens. The sequence goes on from CM053789.1 coordinate 272,238,357, forward strand.
TCACCTTTCTTTTTCATGGGCTTCAATTTGTGGCAAGCTCCATCCTTTGTCAGAGAGTATGTGTTTGCATGTCCATCATGTATTGCATGTCTATCAAACTGCCATGGTCTACCCAACAATAGATGGCCAAAATCCATCGAAATAACATCACAGAGAACTTCATCATGGTAACTCCCAATTTTGAATTTTACTAAACATTGTTCACTTACCAGGACCTTATGATCATCTTTTACCCATGAAATCCGATAGGGTTGGGGATCTTTCTCCCTCTTGAGCTTTAGCTTAGAGACCATCTCTTCTGATACCAGGTTATCAGTGCTACCACCATCGATGATCACGTCACAACATTTATCCTCACACTTGCATCTGGTACGGAACAAACTCCTCCATTGTCCTGGTTCATTCTCAACACATAGTAGGACTCTTTCATTTACCAAGGTCTCTTCTCTTTCTACATCTTCTAAATGTGATGATTGTGCATCCTCATCCACATGAGAAACCCTAGCTTGGCCCTCAGCTCTCCTATCTGTACTTCCTTGTCGTTGAGGGCATTCAAAGGCACGATGACCTTCTTCATTACAATGCAAATAGGTAGCACAGAAGCCTCCTCTTCCTTCTCCACATCCTCTACCTCTTGCTCTTTGATTTCCAAAGTCTTGATCATGGGAGCAATTGAAACCCTCATTCCTCTGGTTTCTGCTAGTACCCACATCTTCATTTTTCTTTTGGGTTTCATTGTGGCCCCCAGATGATCTACCGCTTCCCCTTCCTCATTGACTACACTCTCTTTGTCTTCCTTCAAACCTTTTACTCAGCTTCTCTTCAACTCGTAGGGAAAATTGGTATGCTTCTTCAACGCTGGTCATTCTTACCAGACATAATTCCTCCTGGATGCTAGGTTGCAACCCACTAATATAACGGGCAACCTTCTCCTTATTTGCTTCTGCATGCCCCACTCTAATCAAGAGGCGGTAAAACTCCTCTATATATTCTTGGACTGATCTTCCTACTTGCTTTAACCCATGCATCTTCTTAAATAGATCAAGCTCGTAGTCCATAGGAATGAACTGCTTCTTTAATTTGTCCACCATGTGATCCCATCTTGTGATCTTATCCTTTCCTCTTCTAAGTCTTTCCAGTTGAACATCTTGCCACCAAATTTTGGCATGGCCTTTTAGTTTGGCCTTTGGAAACTTAACCCTATCTGGGTCCCTTATATCCTCATACTCAAAGTATTCTTCTAGTTCATTGATCCAATCGATCAACTCATCTGGTTTCAAATTTCCTGAAAATATACCCACTTCAATTGTAGGTCTTTTCCCAAACTTAGTAATGGCCCTAAAACGCCTTTCCTCTACAGGATTCAAAACTTCCCCGTCAACTTCCTCTTTTGGTCCCATTACTTCCTCTTCATTGTAATCCTCACTATTGTCACCTGCGGCAACATTTGATCCTCTACGAAGCTCCTCTTGCAATGCTTGTACCTGCCTCTAGAGGACTCTAACCTCCTCAGGATCAATAGCTCTATCCCTTCCTCCATGCTCTCTTCATGGAGGCATCTTCTAACTCGAACCCACAACCACACAGTCCTGGTGCAAACTGCCTCACAGTCGGCGCTCTGTCTACACACTTAGGAAAACCCATTCTGATACCACTTGATGGTTACAACCTAAGAATAGAATGGAACCAACAAAAAGAGAAAATATATTAACTAAGAAAATAAGCTAGTACAAATATTATAGAGAAAATAAACTTTAGAACATGCCCTAAGGGCTTACAATAGCATAAATCTAGAGAATATTTCTCCTTTTAGGACCTCCTCTCAAACTCCACTCCGAACTGCATTTTACAATGCCTAAAATCTCCTTAAATAGACACCAGAGGGTAAAGGAATAGGAGTACATTCTAGAAAGTGCTAGTAGGCATCCACCAACAAAATAGAAATTTGCAGAAGCTACGTTAGAAGTCGGTGCAAATCTATAAGAATCTAGAAACGGTAGCCGAACTTCCGGGAGGCATAACTTTTGAACCATAGCTCTGATTGACAAACCGTTTACATTTTCAAAAAGCTCTTGAAGTTCTCTATAGCCCTATGGACCAGCTTCGCTCATCCCCCATTTTTTGACCCTTGTAAAGGTCATTTAATTCCCCAAACCTGACTTTGAAGCATTCTTAGGAGGTCTCCAAAACCCAAAAAACTGCAATAACTTTCAAACCGTGGGGCCTATTGACCTAATTCCTTTTTTGAAATTCTCTAATTATCATTAGATTCATCTGGCCAATTCACACCTTCTAGTTTACCAAAATGATGGCCCAAGTACATGCTCCTATTTTTTTGAGATTTTCAAATGCACTAATAGTTGAACTATGAGAATTGGAACCTTTATTTGAGCCAAATGGGTATCCAAAAATGTAAAGACATGAAATAGAAACTAAGTCTAAGTACATTTTTTTGGGTGACATAGGATTGCCCTTATACCTCTAGATGCTCCTGCATCAGACACCCAGGGTAGATTGAAAAGTGACCCTATCACTTTATAGATGGTAGAGGAAATCCCAAATGGAAAACCTCAGCTGTTGAAATCCAAGTTGAGTCCTCGATCGGCCGTCCTTTCCATTTGACTAAATACTCTTCATACTGCCTGTTTCTGGTACTCCTACCCACACGATGATCTAGAATGTCTTCTATCTCCTACTTCTTAGAAGCAAGAATTGGACATGGCTCTAAAACCAGCTCCTCATCTACACAATCATCATGATACTCTGTTAAATCTGCAATGTTGAAAATGGGAGAAATGTGAATACCATCTAGAAGCTCCATCTCATATGCATTTCCTGAGTCATGTTTCTTCAAAACTTTGCATGGGCCAAATTTCTTCATTTTCAGCTTGTTATAAGTACCAACTGGAAATATTTCTTTTCGTAAGTGCACCATGACTAGATCCCCTAATTGGAATTCCTTATATCTTCTCCTTTGATTAGCCCTAGCTTTATACTCTTGATTCATCTTGATAATGTGTGCTTGAACTTCCTCATGTAGATGCTTGATGTGTTCAGAAAATTCCTTAGCTTTAGCACTTGTCCTCTCCCCTTGTTCTATCTTCCTTAATTTTGGTGCAGTCCTTGGCCTATTCCCATATACAATTTGAAATGGTGATTTTCCAGTACTCCTATTTACAGAGTTATTATAAGAAAACTCTGCCTGTGGTAGAATCAAATCCCATCCCTTGGGCTTATCTCCAACTAAACATCTCAGCAAATTGCCCAGACTTCTATTTACCACTTCTGTTTGGCCATCAGTCTGTGGGTGATGCGTGGAGTTGAATTTCAAGTTTGTTTTCAACTTCTTCCACAATTTCCTCTAGAAATACCCCACAAATTTAGTATCTCTATCAGAAACTATACTCCTTGGAAGACCATGTAGTCTTACCACCTCTTTGAAAAACAAGTCTGCAATATGGACATGATCATGATTTTTGTGGCATGGAATAAAATGTGCCATTTTGGAGAACCTATCAACCACCACGAATACTAAGTCATTACCCCTTTGTTTCCTTGGAAATCCAAGAACAAAATCCATACTTATGTCCTCCAATGGCCTTGATGGAATAGGCAATGGCTGATATAGGCCAGTATTTTGACTAAACCCCTTGGCAAATTGACAAACTTGGCAACTTTGTACAAACTTCTTCACATCCTATGAAATTTGAGGCCAAAAATAATGTTCTCTAAGAATGGAAATGGTCTTATCCTGACCAAAATGTCCTACCATCTCTCCACTGTGTTTCTCCTTAATCAGATTTTCCCTCATGGAACTCCTTGGAATGCACAACTGACTACCTTTGAACAACATGCCATCCTGAATCAAATACTCTAACCACTTGGTTCTATCTACAACAACAGGTTCTTTACAAACTTTCCATGCTTCATCAAAATCAGGATCCTCGGGGTAAAAATTCTTGAGTTCATCAAACCCAACTACTTCAACCTGCATTGTTGTAAGCAACAACTGTCTCCTACTTACTGCATCTGCAACCCTGTTAGATTTTCCACTTCTATGCTTTAACACAAATGTATAACTCTGCAAGAATTCTAGCCACTTCATATGCCTCTGATTCAATTTACCTTGGCTATTTAGGTACTGTAATGCCTGATGATCAATATACAAAACAAATTCCTTTGGAAATAAATAATGCCTCCATTTCTTTAAGGCCTAAACTATTGCATAGAACTCTTGATCATAAACATAATACTTCTTCTTTGCATCACTCAATTTTTCACTAAAATATGCAATAGGCTTACCTTCTTGGCTTAATACAGCCCCAATAGTGCTACCACTAGCATCACAATCCACCTGGAATACTTTTCTAAAATCTGGAAGTGCCAACATAGGCTGTTCAGTCACCTTCTTCTTCAGCAATTCAAAACTTTTCGTAGCTACTGCTGTCCATTTGAACTCTTTTCTATCCCCTCTTATTGTATCAGTTAGGGGTGCACATATACCACTAAAATTCTTAATAAACTTCCTATAAAAACTAACCAGACCATGAAATGATCTTACCTCAATATTAGACCTTGGAGTAGGCCATTCCAAGATGGCTTTTACCTTCTCTGGATCCATTTTGAGACCTTCAAGTGATATAACAAATCCCAAATAAACTAACTCACTTTTTGCAAATACACACTTCTTTAGATTAATTAACAGTTTCTCTTCCCTTAGCCTTTCAAGGACACTATGAATATGCAGTAAATGTTCTTCAAAAGTCTTGCTGAAAATTAAAATATCATCCAAATAGACAATAACAAATTTTCCCAAGAACTTCTTAAGTACCTCATTCATGAGCCGCATAAAGGTGCTTGGGGCATTCGTCAATCCAAAGGGCATGCCTAACCACTCATAAAGACCCTCCTTGGTCTTGAAGGTTGTTTTCCACTCATCTCCTTCTTGAATCTGTATCTGATGATAGTCACTCTTTAGATCTATCTTTGTGAAGTACTGAGCTCCACTCAAGCAGTCCATAAGATCATCCATCCTTGGCAAAGGAAACCGATACTTGATGGTTATCCTATTTATAGCTCAGGAATCTGTACACATCCTCCACTCTCCATCCTTCTTTGGTGCGAGTATTGTAGGTACTACACATGGACTCAACCTCTCTCGAATCAAGCCCTTCCTTAGCAACTCCTGAACCTGTCTATTTAGCTCCTCTGTTTTAGTAGGAGTCATCCTGTGAGCAGCCTTGTTAGGCAAACTAGCTCCTGGAATCAGATCTATCTGATGACTGATTTGCCTTACTAGTGGCAATCCATCTGGAACATTATCAAAGATAATATCTCCAAATTCCCCTAGTAAATCTAAAACTTCAAATGGTATTTCACTACTACCTTCTTTATCTTTCGTAGGAATCAAAGCATAGCACATACGCTGATGTTTCATGCCATCTAAAAACTTCCTTCCATCAACAAGACAAATCCTAGCACTGCTACATACCTTTTCACCTTCCTTTTTCATGGGCTTCAATTTGTGGTGAACTCCATCCTTTGTTAGAGAGTATGTGTTTGGATGTCCATCATGTATTGCATGTCTATCAAACTGCCATGGTCTACCCAACAATAGATGGCAAACATCCATCGAACTAACATCACAGAGAACTTCATCATGGTAACTCCCAATTTTGAATTTTACTAAACATTGTTCACTTACCAGGACCTTATGATCATCTTTTACCCAAGAAATCCGATAGGGTTGGGGATGTTTCTCCCTCTTGAGCTTTAGCTTAGAGACCATCTCTTCTCATACCAAGTTATCAGTGCTACCACCATTGATGATCACGTCACAACATTTATCCTCACACTTGCATCTGGTATGGAACAAACTCCTCTGTTGTCCTGGTTCATTCTCACCATTTAGTAGGACTCTATCATTTACCAAGATCTCTCCTCTTTCTACATCCTCTAAATGTGATGATTGTCCATCCTCATCCACATGAGTAACCCTATCTTGGCCCTCAACTCTCCTATCTATCCTTCCTTGTCATTGAGGGCATTCAAAGGCACAATGACCTTCATCATTGCAATGGAAACAGGTACCATAGAAGCCTCCTCTTCCTTGTCCACGTCCTCTATCTCTTCCTCTTTGATTTCCAAAGTCTTGATCATGGGAGCGATTGAAACCCTCATTCCTCTAGTTTCTACTAGTACCCACATCTTCATTTTTCTTTTGGGTTTCATTGTGGCCCGCAGATGATCTACCACTTCCCCTTCCTCCTTGACCACACCCCCTTTTTCTTCCTTCAAACCTTTTACTTAGCTTCTCTTCATCTCGTAGGGAAAATTGGTATGCTTCTTCAATGCTGGTCATTCTTACCAGACTTAATTCCTCTTGGATGCTAGGTCGCAACCCACTGATATAACAAGAAGCCTTCTCGTTATTTGCTTCTGCATGCCCTGCTGTAATCAAGATTTGGTAAAACTCCTCTATCTATTCTTGGACTGATCTTCCTGCTTGCTTTAACCCATGCATCTTCTTAAATAGATCAAGCTCGTAGTCCATAGGAATGAACTGCTTCTTCAATTTGTCCACCATGCGATCCCATCTTGTGATCTTATCCTTTCCTCTTCTAATTTTTTCCAGTTGAACGTCTTGCCACAAGATTTTGGCATGGCCTTTTAGTTTGGCCTTTGTAGACTTAACCCTATCTAGGTCCCATATATCCTCATACTCAAAGTATTCTTCCAATTCATTGATCCAATCGATCAACTCATCTGGTTTCAAATTTCCTTAAAATATACCCACTTCAATTGTAGGTCTTTTCCCAAACTTAGTAATGGCCCTAAAAAGCCTTTCCTCTACAAGATTCAAAACTTCCCTGTCAACTTCCTCTTTTGGTCCCATTACTTCCTCTTCATTGTCATCCTCACTATTGTCACCTGCAACAACATTTGCTCCTCTACGAAGCTCCTCTTGCAATGCTTGTACCTGCCTCTAGAGGACTCTAACCTCCTCAAGATCAATAGCTCTAGCCCTTCCACCATGCTCTCTTCATGGAGGCATCTTCTAACTCGAAACCACAACCACACAGTCCTAGTGCAAACTGCCTCACGGTCGGCGCTCTGTCTACACACTCAGGAAAACCTGCTCTAATACCACTTGATGGTTACAACCCAAGAATAGAATGGAACCAATAGAAAGAGAAAATATATTAACTGAGAAAATAAGCTAGTACAAATAGTATAGAGGAAATAAACTTTAGAACATTCCCTAAGGGCTTACAATAGCATAAATCTAGTTAATATTTCTCCTTTTAGCACCTCCTCTCAAACTCCACTCCGAAATGCCTTTTACAATGCCTGAAATCTCCTTAAATAGACCCCAGAGGGTAAAGGACTAGGAGTACATTCTAGAAAGTGCTAGTAGGAATCCACCAACAAAATAGAAGGTTCCAAAAGCTGCGTTAGAAGTTGGTGCAAACCTATAAGAATCCAGAAACGATAGCCAAACTTTCGAGAGGCATAACTTTTGAATCGTAGCTCCGATTGACAAACCATTTACATTTTTAGAAGGCTCTCAAAGTGCTTTATAGCCCTATGGACCAGCTTTTATCATCCCCCATATTTTGACCCTTTTCAAGGTCATTTAATGCCCCAAACCTAACTTTGAAGCATTCTTAGGAGGTCTCCAAAACTCGAAAAACTGTAATAACTTTCAAACCGTCGGGCTTATTGACCTGGTTATTTTTCTAGAATGCTCAAAATCATGATTACATTCATCTGGCCAATTCACAACTTCTAGTTTACCGAAATGATGGCCCAAATACATGCTTCTATTTTTTTGAGATTTTCAAATGCACTGATAGTTGAACTATGAGAGTTGGAACCTTTATTTGAGCCAAATGGGTATCCAAAAATGTAAAGACATGAAATAGAAACTAAGTCTAAGTACATTTTTTTGGGTGACATAGGATTGCCCTTATACCTCTGGATGCTCCTACATCAAACACCCAGGGTAGATTGAAAAGTGACCCTGTCACTTTATGGATGGTAGAGGAAATCCCAAATGGGAAACCTTAGCTGCTGAAATCCAAGTTGAGTCCTTGATCGGCCGTCCTTTCCATTTGACCAAATACTCTTCATACTGCCTGTTTCTAGTACTCCTACCCACACGATGATCTAGAATGTCTTCTATCTCCTCCTTCTTAGAAGCAAGAATTGGACATGGCTCTAAAACTAGCTCCTCATCTGCACCATCATCATGATACTCTGTTAAATCTGCAATGTTGAAAATGGGAGAAATGTGTATACCATCTTGAAGCTCCACCTCATATGCATTTCTTGATTCATGTTTCTTCAAAACTTTGCATGGGCCAAATTTCTTCATTTTCAGCTTGTTATAAGTACCAACTGGAAATCTTTCTTTTCGTAAGTGCACCATGACTAGATCCCCTACTTGGAATTCCTTATGTCTTCTACTTTGATCAGCCCTAGCTTTATACTCTTGATTCATCTTGATAATGTGTGCTTGAACCTCCTCATGTAGATGCTTGATGTGTTTAGCAAATTCCTCAGCTTTAGCACTTGTCCTCTCCCCTTTTTCTATCTTCCTCAATTTTGGTGCAATCCTTGGGCTATTCCGATATACAATTTGAAATGGTAATTTTCTAGTACTCCTATTTACAGAGTTATTATAAGAAAACTCTGCCTGTGGTAGAATAAAATCCCATCCCTTGGGCTTATCTCCAACTAAACATCTCAGCAAATTGCCCAGACTTCTATTTTCCACTTCTGTTTGGCCATCAGTCTATGGGTGATGCGTGGAGCTGAATTTCAAGTCTATTTTCAACTTCTTCCAAAATGTCCTCCAAAAATATCCCAAAAAATTAGTATCTCTATCAGAAACTATACTCCTTGGAAGACCATGTAGTCTTACCACTTCTTTGAAAAACAAGTCTGCAATATGGACAGCATCATGAGTTTTGTGGCATGGAATAAAATGTGCCATTTTGGAGAACATATAAACCACCACGAATACTGAGTCATTACCCCTTTTTTTCCTTGGCAATCCAAGAACAAAATCCATACTTATGTCCTCCAATGGCCTTGATGGAATAGGCAATGGCCGATATAGGCCAGTATTTTGACTAAACCCCTTGGCAACTTGACAAACCTAGCAACTCTGTACAAACTTCTTCACATCCTATGAAATTTGAGGCCAAAAATAATGTTCTCTAAGAATGGCAATGGTCTTATCCCGACCAAAATGTCCTACCATCCCTCCACTGTGTTTCTCCTTAATTAGATTTTCCCTCATGGAACTCCTTGGAATGCACAACTGACTACCTTTGAACAACATGCCATCCTGAATCAAATACTCTAACCACTTGGTTCTATCTACAGCAACAGGTTCTTTACAAGCTTTCCATGCTTTAGCAAAATCAGGATCCTCGGGGTACAAATTCTTGAGTTCATCAAACCCAACTACTTCAACCTGCATTGTTGTAAGCAACAACTGTCTCCTACTTACTGCATCTGCAACCCTGTTAGATTTTCCACTTCTATGCGTTAACACAAATGTATAACTCCATAAGAATTCTAGCCACTTCATATGCCTCTGATTCAATTTACTTTGGCTATTTAGGTACTATAATGCCTGATGATCAGTATACAAAAAAAATGCCTTTGGAAATAAATAATGCCTCCATTTTTTTAAGGCCTGAACTATTGCTTAGAACTCTTGATCATAAATAGAATACTTCTTCTTTGCATCATTCAAGTTTTCACTAAAATATGCAATAGGCTTACCTTCTTGGCTTAATACAGCCCCAATAGTGCTACCACTAGCATCACAATCCACCTGGAATACTTTTCTAAAATTTGGAAATGCCAACATAGGCTGTTTAGTCACCTTCTTCTTCAGCAATTCAAAACTTCTCGTAGCTACTGCAATCCATTTGAACTCTTTTCTATCCCTTCTTATTGTATCAGTTAGGGGTGCACATATACCACTGAAATTCTTAATAAACTTCTTGTAAAAACTAACTAGACCATGAAATGATCTTACCTTAGTAGTAGACCTTGGAGTAGGCCATTCCAAGATGTCTTTTACCTTCTTTGGATCCATTTTGAGACCTTTAGGTGATATAACAAATCCCAAATAGACTAACTCCCTTTTTGCAAAGACACACTTCTTTAGATTAATTAACAGTTTCTCTTCCCTTAGCCTTTCAAGGACACTATGAATATGTAGTAAATGTTCTTCCAAAGTCTTGCTGAAAATTAAAATATCATCCAAATAGACAATAACAAATTTTCCCAAGAACTTCTTAAGTACCTCATTCATGAGCCGCATGAAGGTGCTTGGGGCATTCGTCAATCCAAAGGGCATGACTAACCACTCATAAATACCCTCCTTGGTCTTGAAGGCTATTTTCCAGTCATCTCCTTCTCAAATCCATATCTGATGATAGCCACTATTTAGATCTATCTTTGTGAAGTACTGAGCTCCACTCAAGCAGTCCATAAGATCATCCATCCTCGACAAAGGAAACCGGTACTTGATGGTTATCCTATTTATAGCTCAGGAATCTATACACATCCTCCACTCTCCATCCTTCTTTGATGCGAGTATTGACGGTAGTGCACATGGAGTCAGTCTCTCCTGAATCAAACCCTTCCTCAACAACTCCTTAACTTGTCTATTTAGCTCCTCTGTTTCAGTAGGAGTCATCCTGTGAGCAGCCTTGTTAGGTAAACTAGCTCCTGGAATGAGATCTATCTAATGACTGATTTGCCTTACTGGTGGCAATCCATTTGGAACATTATCAAAGATAATATCTCCAAATTCCCCTAGTAAATCTGAAACTTCAAATGGTATTTCACTACTACCTTCTTTATCTTTCATAGGAATCAAAGCATAGCACATACGCTGATGTTTCATGCCATCTAAAAACTTCCTTCCATCAACAAGACAAATCCTAGCATTGCTACATACCTTTTCACCTTCCTTTTTCATGGGCTTCAATTTGTGGCGAACTCCATCCTTTGTCAGAGAGTATGTGTTTGCATGTCCATCATGTATTGCATGTCTATCAAACTACCATGGTCTATCCAACAATAGATGGCAAACATCCATCGAAATAACATCACAGAGAACTTCATCATGGTAACTCCCAATTTGGAATTTTACTAAACATTGTTCACTTACCAAGACCTTATGATTATCTTTTACCCAACAAATCCGATAGGGTTGGGGATGTTTCTCCCTCTTGAGCTTTAGCTTAGAGACCATCTCTTCTGATACCAGGTTATCAGTGCTACCACCATCGATGATCACGTCACAACATTTATCTTCATACTTGCATTTGGTACGGAATAAACTCCTCCGTTGTCCTAGTTCATTCTCACCACTTAGTAGGACTCTTTCATTTACCAAGGTCTCTCCTCTTTCTGCATCCTCTAAATGTGATGATTATGCATCCTCATCCACATGAGCAACCCTAGCTTGGCCCTCAGCTCTCCTATCTGTCCTTCCTTGTCGTTGAGGGCATTCAAAGGCACGATGACCTTCTTCATTGCAATGGAAATAGGTACCACGAAAGCCTCCTCTTCCTTGTCCATGTCCTCTACCTCTTCCTCTTTGATTTCCAAAGTCTTTATCATGGGAGCGGTTGAAACCCTCATTCCTCTAGTTTCTGCTAGTACCCACATCTTCATTTTTCTTTTGGGTTTCATTGTGGCCTGCAAATGATCTACCGCTTCCCCTTCCTCCTTGACCGTGCCCTCTTTGTCTTCCTTCAAACCTTTTACTCAGCTTCTCTTCAACTCGTAGGGCAAATTGGTATGCTTCTTCAATGCTGGTCATTCTTACCAGACTTAATTCCTCCTGGATGCTAGGTCACAACCCACTGATATAACGGGCAACCTTCTCCTTATTTGCTTCTGCATGCCCCGCTCTAATCAAGAGTCAGTAAAACTCCTCTATATATTCTTGGACTGATCTTCTTGCTTGCTTTAACCCATGCATCTTCTTAAATAGATCAAGCTCATAGTCCACAGGAATGAACTGCTTCTTCAATTTGTCCACCATGCACTCCCATCTTGTGATTTTATCCTTTCCTCTTCTAAGTCTTTCCAGTTGAACGTCTTGCCACCAGATTTTGGCATGGCCTTTTAGTTTGGCATATGCAAACTTAACCCTATCTGGGTCCCATATATCCTCATACTCAAAGTATTCTTCCAGTTCATTGATCCAATCGATCAACTCATCTGGTTTCAAATTTCCTAAAAATATACCCACTTCAATTGTAGGTCTTCTCCCAAACTTAGTAATGGCCCTAAAAAGCCTTTCCTCTACAGGATTCAAAACTTCCCCGTCAACTTCCTCTTATGCTCCCATTACTTCCTCTTCATTGTCATCCTCACTATTGTCACCTGTGGCAACATTTGCTCCTCTATGAAGCTCCTCTTGCAATGCTTGTACCTGCCTCTGGAGGACTCTAACCTCTTCAAGATCAATAGCTCTAGCCCTTCTGCCACACTCTCTTCATGGAGGCATCTTCTAACTCGAACCCACAACCACACAGTCCTTGTGCAAACTGCCTCACAGTCGGCGCTCTGTCTACACACTCAGGAAAACCTGCTCTGATACCACTTGATGGTTACAACCTAAGAATAGAATGGAACCAACAAAAAGGAAAAATATATTAACTAAGAAAATAAGCTAGTACAAATAGTACAGAGAAAATAAACTTCAAAACATGCCCTAAGGGCTTACAATAGCATAAATCTAGAGAATATTTCTCCTTTTAGCACCTCCTCTCAAACTCCACTCCGAACTGCCTTTTACAATGCCTGAAATCTCCTTAAATAGACCCTAGAGGGTAAAGGACTAGGAGTAAATTCTAGAAAGTTCTAGTAGGCATCCACCGACAAAATAGAAGGTTTCAGAAGCTACGTTAGAAGTCGGTGCAAATCTAGAAGAATCCAGAAACGGTAGTCGAACTTCCGGGAGGCATAACTTTTGAACCGTAGCTCCAATTGACGAACCGTTTACATTTTCGGAAAGCTCTCTAAGTGATCTACAGCCTTATGGACCAGCTTCATTCATCCCTCATTTTTTGACCCTTTTCAAGGTCATTTAATGCACCAAACCTGACTTTGAAGCATTCCTAGGATGTCTCCAAAACCCGAAAAACTGCAATAACTTTCAAACCGTGGGGCCTATTAACCTGATTCTTTTTCTGGAATGCTCTAAATCATGATTACATTCATCTGGCCAATTCACACCTTCTAGTTTACCAAAATGATAGCCCAAATACATGCTCCTATTTTTTGGGGATTTTCAAATGCACTGATAGTTGAACTATGAGAGTTGGAACCTTTATTTGAGCCAAATGGGTATCCAAAAATGTAAAGACATGAAACAAAAACTAAGTCTAAGTACATTTTTTTGTGTGACACAGGATTGCCCTTATACCTCTGGATGCTCCTGCATCATAAATGCATGCATGTATAGTAATATCTATGCATGGATGCAATGTATAAATGTATGTATACATCATACATAGATACATGTATGTATGTATGTATGCATGCATATACATAGATACATGTATGTATGGATGGATGCATGCATATGGATTGCATGCATGTATGGATGGATGCATGCATACATACATGCATATATCTATGCATGGATGCAATGTATCTATGTATGCAAGCATGCATGGATAGATATATCTATGCATGGATGCAATGTATGTATGGATGCATATGTCATACATAGATACATGTATGTATGTATGCATGCATATATATACATCCATACATACATGTATACATGTATGTATGTATGTATGCATGCATCTATGTATACATGATTACATACATAGATACATGGATGTATGCATGCATGCATACATACATTGCATACATACATAGATATATCTATGCATGCATGCATGTATACATAGATATATATATGTATATATGTATGTATGTATGCATGCATTCATACATGCATATGCGTACATACAAGATATATATATACATAGATGTATGTATGGATGGATGCATGTACATGCATACATACATAGAGAGATACATGTATGTATGCATGCATGCATATACATGGATACATGTATGTATGGATGGATGCATGTACATGCATACATACATAGATAGATACATGTATGTATGCATGCATGCATATACATGGATACATGTATGTATGGATGGATGCATGTACATGCATACATACATAGATAGATACATGTATGTATGCATGCCAGCATATACATGGATAGATGCATGTATGTATGGATGCATGCATATACATGGATACATGTATGTATGAATGGATGCATACATACATACATACATACATACATATATATATATGTATATATGCATACATACATGTATCTATGTATACATACATATTGCATATATAGCTATATGTATGTATGGATGTATGCATGCCTATATAGATATATGTATTGATATATGCATGCATGCATGCATGCATATATATATATATATATATATATATATATATATATATATATATATATATATATATATATATATATGTATGTGTACATGCATGCATCCATACATACATGTATCTGTGTATGTATGCATGCATGTATCTATGTATGTATATATGTATGCATGCATTCATTCATACATACATGTAAAAATCCCTCCATACATGTATATATCTATGTATGGATGCATCCATATATATATATATTGCATACATAGATATATGATGGGGACACAACCCAAGCACATAATGGACACAATAGGAATAGGGAAATTGTATTAACTGTGAAAATAAGCTAGTACATTCAGTACAAAAAAATAGACTTCAAAACATGCCCTATGGGCTTACAATAGCATAAATCTAGAGGATAATTTCTCCTTGTAGCACCTCCTCTCAAACTCCACTTCGAACTGTCTTTTACAATGCTAGAAATGTCCATAAATAGACCGCGGAGGGTTAACAACTAGGAATATATTCTAAAAAGTTCTAGTTGGCATCCACCGACCAAATAGAAGGCTCTAGAAGCTGCGTTAGAAGTCGACACAAATTTAGAAGAATCCAGAAATGGTAACCGATCTTCCGAGAGGCATAACTTTTGAACCATAGCTCCGATTGATGAATCATTTACATTTTTGAAAAGCTCTCAAAGTGCTCTATAGCCTTATGGACTGACTTCACTCATCTTCCATTTTTTGGCCCTTTTCAAGGTCATTTAATGCCCCTATCCTGACTTTGAAGCATTCTTAGGAGGTCTCTAAAACCTTAAAAACTGCGATAACTTTCAAACCGTGGGGCCTTTTGACCTAATTCATTTTCTAGAATGCTCTAAATTACAATTACATTCACCTAGCCAATTTACACCTCCTAGTTCACCAAAATGATGGCTCAATTACATACTCCTATTTTTTTTCCATTTACACGTATCCCAAGGTATTCAAATACTCTATCCTAGAAAATTGATAGTGGAATTGTGAGAGTTGGAACCTTTATTTGACCTAAATGGGTATCCAAAAATGAAAACACATGAAACAAAAACTAAGTCTAAGTACATATTTGTTTGGGTGACACAGGATTGCCCTTATACCTCTAGAAGCTCCTGCATCAGATACCCAGGGTAGATTGAAAAGTGATCATATCACTTTAAGAATGGTAGAAGAAATCTCAAATGGGAAACCTCAGCTACTGAAATCCAAGTTGAGTCCTCTATCAGCCATCCTTTCCACTTGACCAAATACTCTTCATACTGTTTGTTTCTGGTACTCCTACCCACACGATGATCTAGAATGTCTTCTATCTCCTCCTTCTTGGAAGCTGGAATTGGACATGGGTCTAACACTGGCTCCTCATCTGGACCATCATCATAATACTCTTTTAAGTCTGCAATGTTGAAAATAGAAGAAATGTGAATACCATCTGGTAGCTCCACCTCATATGCATTTCATGAGTCATATTCTTTTAGAATTTTGCAGGGACCAAATTTTTTCATTTTCAGCTTGTTGTAAGTACTGGCTAGAAATCTTTCTTTTCATAACTGTACCATGACTAGATCCCCTACTTGGAATTCTTTATGTCTTCTCCTTTGATCAGTCCTAGTTTTATACTCTTGATTCATCTTGGTAATGCGTGCTTGAACCTCGTCATGTAGATGCTTGATATGTTCAACAAATTCCTCAGCTTCAGCACTTGTCCTCTCCCCTTGTTCTATCTTCCTCAATTTTTGTGTAGTCCTTGGGCTACTTCCATATACAATTTGGAATAGTGATTTTCCAATACTCTTATTTATAGAGTTATTGTAAGCAAACTCTGCTTGTGGTAGAATCAAATCCCATCCCTTGGGCTTATCCCCAACTAAACATCTCAGCAAATTGCCCAGACTTCTATTTACCACTTGTGTTTGGCCGTCAGTCTACGGGTGATGTGTGGAACTAAATTTCAAATCTATTCTCAACTTCTTCCACAATGTTTTCTAGAAATATCCCACAAATTTAGTATCTCTATACAAAACTATACTCCTTTGGAGACCATGTAGTCTCACCACCTCTCTGAAAAACAAGTTTGCAATATGGACAGCATCATGAGTTCTGTGGCATAGAATGAAATGTGCCATGGCTTTGATGGAATAGGCAATGGCTGATATAGTCCAGTATTGTGACTAAATCCCTTGGCAACTTGACAAACTTGGCAACTCTGTACAAACTTTTTCACATCCTGTGAAATCTGAGGCAAAAAATAATATTCTTTAAGAATGGCAATGGTTTTATCTCAACCAAAATGTCTTGCCATCCCTCCACTATGTTTCTCCTTAATCAGATTTTCCCTCGTGGAACTCCTTAGAATGCATAATTGACTGCCCTTGAATAGTATACCATCCTAAATCAGATAGTCTAACCACTTAGTTCTGTCTACATCAACAAGTTGTTTACAAGCTTTTCATGCTTTAGGAAAATTAGGATCATCAGGGTACAGATTCTTGAGTTCATCAAACCCAACTACTTCAACCTGCATTACTGTAAGAAACAACTCTCTCCTACTTAGTGCATCTACAACCCTGTTAGATTTTCCACTTCTATGCTTCAATACAAATGTATAGCTCTACAAGAACTCTACCCACTTCATATGCCTTTGATTCAATTTACCTTGGCTATTTAGGCACTGTAATGGCTGGTGATTAGTATACAAAATAAATTCCTTTGGCAATAAATAATGCTTCCATTTTTTTAAGGCATGAACTGTTGCATAGAACTCTTGATCATAAACAGAATACTTCTTTTTTGCATCATTCAATTTTTCACTAAAATATGTAATAGGCTTACCTTCTTGGCTTAATATAGCCCCAATAGCACTGCCACTAGCATCACAATCCACCTGGAACACCTTTCTAAAATTTGGAAGTGCCAATACAGGCTATTCTATCACCTTCTTCTTCAGCAATTCAAAACTTTTGTCATGTCCCCTTTTCAAATAATTAAAAAATAATAATCTTTGCTAAGGCAGGTAGGCCCAAGAAAGTGAAGTTTCGGAAAAAGGGGGTTAATCTTTGGAAATTGTTGAACTAATAAATAAAAATTATTATTAAAATATGTTTCATTCACCTCTCTTTGATGTGAGTTATGGTTATGCCCTCTTTTAAGGGGTTTGGAGGCATTTTGGGGGGATACCAGAACTTGATTTTGCTCATTTCTTTGTTATTCTTCAGAGGCTGCCAAACCTGTGGAGAAGGAGACCCAAGAACGAGAGTTTACAGGTTTCCAGAGAGACCCAAGAATGGGATTTTATAGGTTTCAAAGAAGGATAAGGATAGGATTTTGAAGCCATTTCATGTGCATACTCATACAGAGTTTGCCTTTGTTCTAAACAGTGCAGATTTGTGGGTTTTCGGGTGTGTTTTTGTATGAGTTTGGTGTTTTTAGTTGAGTATTTCATATCAGTTTGGGTTGCTGCTGTATTTCAGACTTTAAGGTGTTAAAATAGATCTGAATATATGTATTGGGATGTGATTAAACTTCTGAGATAGATTATTAGTATTTTTGTGGTGTTTTTGGGCATTTTTGTGTTAATTTCGGGAGCCCAATGAGCATAGTTTTTGTCCTACATTTGAGAACTGTTGTGTAGAGGCTATACGGATCTCGAAATGTCATTTTGAAAGCTATTGTGCTACTGAAATTTCTATAAAAATTTCCACTTTTAGATTTATTAATAATAGGTGAAGCTGTGAAGCTTTTGGCACAATTTCTGGCATACCCGATTTGGGGTTTCTTGAGAAATTTGGTGGATCTTTGTGATATTAATTGTTTGATCTTGAAAATCTGATTAGAGGTTGGAAATATCATACAAAATCAGAAAAGGGACATTTCAATGGTATCAGAGCCATGATCTTGCCAGCCTGAGGGTTTGTAGAAGTTTGCATGTCAGTTTTGACAACTACCCAGATCTTGCATGTCAGTTTTGATAGCTACCCAGATCTTGCATGTTAGTTTTGACAATTACCCAGATCTTGCATGTAAGTTTTGATAACTACCCAAATCTTCCATGTCATAATTTATGGTTGCATGTTGCTTCCAATCAGCTAGATGTCAAAATTTATGGTTGCATTCTACTTCTAATCATTTGCATGTTAGTTCTTGGTGAATTTGGTGGTTGCATATTGCTTCTAATCAGCTGCATGTCAAAATTTATGGTTGCATGCAACTAAGTGAAAGAGAAAATGGATAGTTGCAGTGAGAAAAGAATAATTTTTTTTTTATCAAACCTCCAGTTGAAAGTAAAAGTACAAAATCCAAGGAAGGGAAAAGTATGGCTAATCCAGATGAGATGGCAAAGAAATTCTTCCAAGACATCCAAAATACTCAGAAGCAAACAGTGGATAGTTTGGCAGAAACTAGAGAGGCTTTGTGAATATTGACAAAAAAACTACAAGGAGTTGCATCTATTAATGAGAAAGGGAGCACTTCAGAGGAGCCAAGAAATCTGAAATCCACACCATCTAAATCAACCAAAACTATTTTCTTGCCTACATATGAGCCACCAGTACCAAATCTAGCCATTAATCCTGTCGAAGAGGTTACAGGTAACTTGATTACATTAAGAGCTACTTACAATGGCTTAGATGATGACTTTCATAGTTCGGTTCCTTTTAGAGAATATGTGGATATGATGAACACTTTGATGCCCAAGAAAGAGTACAGAAGGGAGCATGACATAAGTGGAAGAGAGCTCAAAAATAAAATAAGCAAGTTTATAGCACCTACTTTTGATGGAACAAATAAAATTTCAGCTAGAGCATGGCTACAAAAATTACAGACCTTCTTCACACTTAACCCCATGAAGGAGAGTGATGTTGTTCAAATTGCAAGTCTACACTTAGAAGATGCAGCCTATGATTGCTGGTATCATGGAATGACTACTCAAAGTCATGATCAGGTAACTACATTTGATGATTTTAGTCAAAGAGTGATAGATAGATTTGACCTCAAGGATGATGATTATGAGAATGTTGTTGTGCATGATGGTGAGATACTTGGTAGAGATGAGCAGACATTGAGCATTCATGACTTTTCTGAGAGAGAGTACCAGGTAGAGTTAGATGTTTCATCACATGAGGTTGAGGCTAGTAGTACTTCACATGATTTATCCCACCGGCTGAAGGTGAGTGAAGACAGTATTGTGACTACATTATCTCATCATGACAAGTATGAGAGATTAGTTGGTATTGGTCATATTACTCAAGTGAAGATTTTTCTTGAGTTACCAGCTGATTATAGTTTACAAATATGGACTCGAGATTGTTATATTGGCATTTGGGATTCAGTTGACTGGAAATCTTTAACACTTTTTGGTAGCAGTAATTGTTTGGGTGCTATAATGGATTTGATTACCAGATTGCACGGTGTTTTCTTTTCTTGTTCCAGGAGCTTATCCGATGTTGGTATTAGTTTTTATACACCGGTGTTGGGATTTTTTCATATATCCAGTCGACCATACTTGCTGGAATGTGTTGATGATATTTCATATTTGGTAGTGTGTACAGATGAATCCTAGGATCATATTGGCATTGATGACATTAGGAGGATGCAATGTGCATTTTTGAAGACTTAGTTTCCTTGGGTATAGAGGAGTTGGACAGTAGTGCTAATTTTTTTGATACTCCATATGTTGATATGAGCTTTAGATTTGATTCACAGGATATGGATGGTAATACTCTAGAGACTAGTAACTTTGAGGATACTCCTTTAGACAATGCATCAGAGGAGGTTTGTAGGAGATAGTCAAGCCAGTGCCATCATGTGTCTAATCAGTTGAGAGTTAGTGACCGAGACATTGCTGTCACTTGCCAGCCTTTTGATGCTACTTGTCAGTTGTTAGCAGTTTATGGATGGGGTTCTCCTACTAGTGATGAGTAGGAAGGAAGTTATCTTTCCTTGACAGAGATCCACTCTTTATGGGAGGCTATTTGGATTTTGAGACAGAATTATATGCAATTGGTAGCTGACAGAGATTATCTTATGGAGTGGGGCAGTACAGCATATGATGCATTGCTGGCCAAGGAAGATGAGGTGAGTGAGCTTACTGAGCAGCTTGAGGTGACTTCTGAGATTCTTGAGAGTACACTGTTGGATTTCAAGGAGTCATAGTTTCATTTGGCTAAGGTGACCATGGAGTTAGAGTGGCTACAATCTTTACCTAATTCCATACAGTCACAAGTTGTGGTGTTTGGTGATCCGAGGATGTCCATGGCCAAGATTTTCATAGACAATGGAGATAGGGATGCATCCATCCTTGATACTAACATTGGCATATCAGGTTCATTCCCACTAGAGTCAGGTTCAATTGAGTTGGGTGTTGTAGTAGATTTTTGTATGCTTGACATGGTGGTGGCCTCTAATACTGATGGAATAGAGACTAGAGATGTATCAAAGATCATGTGTGATGTTGGTGACTCAGCAATTGGAATGGTTTCGGCTAGTAATACTACTCCCTTGGTGATATCTTTGGAGGTAGTAATCAGTTCCAACATGGTTAATGATCAATTGCAATTAGTTTCATCTAGATTACAGTCTAAGCCACTGACTGAGATTGGTGAATTCTATCGGCATTACACTATGAGGTATGCTCATCAATTTACCTTTGATGACCATGTTGATGAGATGATGATACAAAGATGTACTTTGGTTCCTAGTGCTTATCATCAATTATGGGACAGTTTGATGCCTCAAGATGAGAGTTGTGATGGGCATGACATGGTGATAGGTTCTACAGTTGACAACTTGATAATATGTGACTTAGAGCAAGAGTTTGGGAGTGATGCTTCAGTGGGTGTTGTTATTGATTCTACTCCTTTGGCTATGAAATCTCTTGACTTAGCTAGTGATCAGTCACAGTGGGTTGTATCACTTGTTCATGGTGACCTATTGACTGAGGTTGGTTTTTTTAATCAACATTATATTGCAGGGTATGTACATCAGTTAGCATTTGATCCTTGTTTTGAGGAGTTGATGGCAGGCAAATTTGGTTTGGATTCCATTTCTTACTCTTTATCTTGTAATGTCTTTTCACCATCAGCAGTGCATGGGAGTTATGGTTATGAGATAGTGCCTAGTGATTTGCAGAGTTGTGTTGATTGTAGGAGTTGTAGAGTGTGTGGATTCTCCATACTTGGTACAATTTCATTCAAGAGCATTCACCATTGTTGCAGAGTTGGATTGTACATTCCATATAGGCCAGTGAGATGCGTTGATGGTATTTACTATGCTGGTAGTTTAATTTGTCCACTTTACTTGGGTTCTGATGTTCTAAGAGTTTGTGTCTCATGGGTTTTTGACTGTGGTAGTGGTGATTTTGGAGTTTGGTTGAGCTATAATTGTCAGTTTGATTATGGATTCCTCTCGGTCATATTGCAGAGGATATTGCAGGAGCCTGTATTAATTGGTAGTAGTATAGTTCATGACTACATTTGGGATCTAGGTGGATTGATTGGTTTATTGTTTAGACATTGCTTGAGGACAAGAAATGTTTGGGAGGGGAGGACTTGTCATGTCCCCTTTTCAAATAATTAAAAAATAATAATCTTTCCTAAGGCAGGTAGGCCCAAGAAAGTGAAGTTTCAGAAAAAAGGGGGTTAATCTTTGAAAACCGTTGGACTAATAAATGAAAATTATTATTAAAATATGTTTCATTAACCTCTCTTGGATGTGATTTATGGTTATGCCCTCTTTTAAGGGGTTTCGAGACATTTTGGGGGGATTCCAAAACTTGATTTTTGCTCATTTCTTTGTTATTCTTCAGAGGCTGCCAAACCTGTGGAGAAGGAGACCCAAGAATAGGAGTTTACAGGTTTCCAGGGAGACCAAAGAATGTGAGTTTACAGCTTTCAAAGAAGGCTAAGGATAGGAGTTTGAAGCCATTTCATGTGCATGCTCATACAGAGTTTGCCTTTGTTCTAAACAGTGCAGATTTGTGGGTTTTCGAGTGTGTTTTTTGTATGAGTTTGGTGTTTTCAGTTGAGTATTTCATATCAGTTTGGGTTGCTGCTGTATTTTAGACTTTAAGGTGTTAAAATAGATCTGACTATATGTATTGGGACATGATTAAACTTCTGAGATAGATTATTAGTATTTTTGTGGTGTTTCTGGGCATTTTTGTGTTAATTTCGGGAGCCCGATGAGCATAGTTTTTGTCCTACATTTGAGAACTGTTGTGTAAAGGCTATAGAGATCTGGAAATGTCATTTTGAAATATTTTATGCTGCTGAAATTTTTGTAAAAATTTCCACTTTCAGATTTATTAATAATAGGTGAAGCTGTGAAGCTTTTGGAACAAATTTTGGCATACCCGATTTGGGGTTTCTTGAGAAATTTGGTGGATCTTTGTGATGTTAGTTGTTTTATCTTGAAAATATGGTTAGAGGTTGGAAATATCATACAAAATTAGAAAAGGGACATTTCAACTTCTTGTAGCTGCTGTAGTCCATTTGAACTCTTTTCTATCCCCTCTTATTGTGTCAGTGACGGGTACACATATGCCACTGAAATTCTTAATAAACTTCCTGTAAAAACTAACTAGACCATGAAATGATCTTACCTCAGTAGCAGACCTTTGAGTAGTCCATTCCAAGATAGCTTTTACCTTCCTTCAATCCATTTTAAGACCTTCAGGTGATATAACAAACCCCAAATAGACTAACTCCCTTTTTGCAAAGATATACTTCTTCAAATTAATTAATAGTTTCTCTTCCCTTAACCTTTCAAGGACACTACAAATATGCAATAAATGTTCTTCCAAAGTCTTGGTGAAACTTAAATTATCATCCAAATAGACAATAACAAATTTTCTGAGGAACTTCTTAAGTACCTCATTCATAAGCCGCATGAAGGTGCTCAGGGTGTTCATCAATCCAAAGGGCATGACTAACCACTCATAAAGACCCTCCTTGGTCTTGAAGGCTATTTTCCACTCATCTCCTTCTCAAATCCATATTTGGTGATAACCATTCTTGAGATCCATCTTTGTGAAGTACTTAGCTCCACTCAAGCAGTCCATAAGATCATCCATTCTTGGCAAAGGAAATCGATACTTGGTGATTATCCTATTTATAGCTCGATAGTCTGTACACATCCTCCACTCTCCATCCTTCTTTGGTGCTAGTACTGCAAGTACTGCACATGGACTCAGGCTCTCCCAAATCAAGCCCTTCCTCAATAGCTCCTAGACTTGTTTGTTTAGCTCTTCAGTTTTCATAGGAGTCATCCTATGAGTAGCCTTGTTAGACAAACTAGCTCCTAGGATTAAATCTGTCTGATGACTAATTTGCCTTACTGGTGGCAATCCTTCTAGAACATTATCAGAGACAATATCTCAAAACTCACCTAGTAAATTTGAAACTTCAAGTGGTATTTCACTACTACCTGCTTTATCTTTCCTAGGAATCAAAGCATAGCACATATGCTGATGTTTCATGCCATCTAAAAACTTTCTTCCATCAACAAGACAAATCTTAGCACTTCTACATACCTTTTCACCTTCCTTTTTCATGGGCTTCAGTTTGTGGTGAACTCCATCCTTTGTTATAGAGTATGTGTTTCCATGACCATCATGTACTGCATGCCTATAAAACTTCCATTGTCTACCCAGCAATAGATGGCAAACATCCATTGGAATAATATCACAGAGAACTTCATCATGGTAACCCCCAATTTTGAATTTCACTAAACATTGTTCACTTACCAGGACCTTATGATCATCTTTTACCCAAGCAATCCGATAGCGCTGGGGATGTCTCTCCCTCTTGAGCTTCAGCTTAGAGACCATCTCTTCTAATATCAAGTTATCAATGCTACCACCATCAATGATCATGTCACAACATTTATCCTCACACTTGCATCTGGTACGAAACAAACTCCTCCTTTGTCCCGGTTCAATCTCACCACTTAGTAGGAACCCTTCATTCACCAAGGTCTCTCCTCTTTTTGCATCCTCTGAATGTGATGATTATGCATCCTCATCCACATGAGCAACCCTAGTTTGGTTATCAGCTTTCCTATCTGTCCCTCCTTGTCATTGAGGGCATTTAAAGGCACGATGACCTTCTTCATTACAATGGAAATAGGTACCATATAAGCCTCCTCTTCCTTGTCCATGTACTCTACTTCTTCCTCTCTAATTTCCAAAGTCTTGATCATGGGAGTGGTTGAAACCCTCATTCCTCTGGTTCTTGTTAGTACCCACATCTTCATTTTTCTTTTGGGTTTCATTTCAGCCTCCAAATGACCTACTGATTCCCCTTCCTCCTTGACCATGCCCTCTTTGTCTCCCTTCAAACCTTTTATTTAGCTTCTCTTCCACTTGTAGGGAAAACTGGTATGCCTCTTCAACGCTGGTCATTCTTACAAGACTTAATTCCTCCTGGATGCTAGGTCACAACCCGTTGATATAACAAGCAACCTTCTTATTTGCTTCTGCATGCCCTGCTCTAATCAAGAGTTAGTAAAACTCGTATGTATATTCTTGGACTGATCTTCCTGCTTGCTTTAACCCATGCATCTTCTTAAACAAATGAAGCTCGTAGTCCACATGAATGAACTGCTTCTTCAATTTGTCCACCATGCGATCCCACCTTGTGATCTTCTTCTTTCCTCTTCTATTTCTTTCTAGTTGGACCTCTTGCCACCAAATTTTGGCATGGCCTTTCAGTTTGGCCTTTGCAAACTTAACCCTATCTGGGTCCCTAATATCCTCATACTCAAAGTATTCTTCCAGTTCATTGATCCAATTGATCAACTCATCTGGTTTTAAATTTTCTAAAAGTAGACCCACTTCAATTGTAGGTCTTTTCTCAAATTTAGTAATGGCCCTAAAAAGCATTTCCTATGCCTGATTTAGAACTTCCCTGTCAAATTCCCCTTTTGGTCCAATTTCTTCTTCTTCATTGTATTAACTGTGAAAATAAGCTAGTACATTCAGGAAAACCAGCTCTGATACCACTTGATGGGGACACAACCCAAGCAAAGAATGGACACAACAGGAAAAGGGAAGTTGTATTAGCTATGAAAATAAGCTAGTACATTCAGTACAGGGAAAAAAAACTTCAAAACATGCCCTACGGGCTTACAATAGCATAAATTTGGATATAATTTCTCCTTGTAGTACCTCCTCTCAAACTCCACTCCGAACTATCTTTTACAATGCCAGAAATGTCCATAAATAGACCCCGAAGGGTTAAGGACTAGGAATATATTCTAGAAAGTTCTAGTTGGCATCCATCAACCAAATAGAAGACTCTAGAAGCTACATTAGAAGTCAACACAAATCTAGAAGAATCCAAAAATGGTACCCAATCTTCTGTGAGGCATAACTTTTGAATTGTAGCTCCGATTGATGAACCGTTTATATTTTTGAAAAGCTCTCAAAGCACTCTATAGCCCTATGGACCAGCTTTACTCATCCCCCATTTTTTGGCCCTTTTCAAGGTTATTTAATGCCCCTATCCTAACTTTGAAGCATTCTCAAGCAGTCTCCAAAATCTGAAAAATTGTGATAACTTTCAAACCGTGGGGCCTTTTGACCTGATTCTTTTTCTAGAATGCTCTAAATTACAATTACATTCATCTAGCCAATTTACACCTCCTAGTTTACCAAAATGATGGCTCAATTACATACTCTTATTTTTTTGACATTTACATGTATCCCAAAGTGTCCAAATACTCTATCCTAGAACACTGATAGTGGAACTGTGAGAGTTGAAACCTTTATTTGACCCGAATGGATATCTAGAAATGAAAACACATGAAATAGAAACTAAGTCTAAGTACATATTTTTTTTTGGGTGACACAGGATTGTCCTTATACCTCTGGATGCTCCTGCATCAATATATGTATGTATATATGCATGCATGTATCTATGTATGGATGCATATATATATATATATATATATATATACATACATGTATCTATGTATGTATGCATTCATATATATGCATACATGCATGCATGCACACACACACACACACATATGTATGCATGCATACATAAATGTATCTATGTATGCATACATATTGCATACATAGATATATATATGTATCTATGCATGCATGCATCTATGGATACATACATATTGCATACATACATGTATCTATGTATACATTGCAAGCATGCATGCATAGATATATCTATCCATGGATGCATGCATATCTATGCATGGATACATGTATGCATGATGGATCTATGCATGGATGCATACATACATAGATACATGTATATCTATGCATGGATGCAATGTATATATAGATACATGTATGTATGGATGTATGCATGGATACATCCATGCATACATGCATGCATAGATGCATGCATGCATAGATATATATATGCATGTATGCATACATCCATACATACATGCATGCATGTGCATGCATGCATAAATCATACATAGATATATCCATGCATGCATGCATGCATGCATGTATCTATGTATACATACATATTGCACACATAGATAATTTATGGATGCATGCATGCATACATACATGGATCTATTTCATGCATAGATGCATGCATGTATGCATGGATGCATAAATACATACATACATGTATACATGTATATATCTTGTATGTTTTAATATGCATGTATGCATGCATCCATACATGTATGCATCTATGGATGCATACATACATGCATGAATCTATGCGTGCATGCAGGCATAGTTGCATGCATACATACATACATACATGTATCTATGTCATACATTGATGTATATATGTATGATGCATGCATGTATGCATGGATGCATACATACATGCATACCTGTCTATATGTATATATCTTGTATGTATGCATGTATTCATACATGCATGCATCTATGGATGCATCCATATGCATTCATGGATGCATGCATGCATACATCCATACATACATATATGAATCTATGCATGCATGGATGCATACATCCCTGCATACATATTGCATACATAGATATATATGCATACATCATGTATACATGCATGTATGTATATAGATACATGCATACATATATATGTATGTATGCATGCATGCATCCATACATACATATATCTATGTATGCATTGCATACATACATAGATATGCATGCATGCATGCATAGATATATCTATGTATGTATGCAATGTATACATAGATATATCTATGTATGGATGCATATGCATGCATGGATGCATACATACATGCATGCATCTATGGATGCATACATAGATATATATGCATACATACATGTATACATGCATGTATGTATATGGATGCATGCATGCATCCCTACATACATATATCTATGTATACATTGCATACATACACAGATATGTACGCGTGCATACATACATACATAGATATATGTATGGATATATGCGTGCATGCATGCATACAGACATCTATCTATGTATACATACATGTATCTATGTACGTATATGTATATATCTTGTATGTATGCATATGCATGTATGCATGCATCCATGCATGCATGGATGCATACATCCATCCATGCATCTATGTATACATGCATGCATGCATCCATCCATACATACATGTGTCTATCCATGCATGCATGTATGCATGGATGGATACATACAGACGTACATGTATACATGTATATATCTTGCATGCATCCATATGCATACATAGATGCATACATGTATATATCTTGTACGTATACATTCATGCATGGATGCATCCATCCATGCATGCATCTATGCATACATGCATGCATACATCCATTCATACATACATGTGTCTATCAATGCATTAATCGATGCATGCATGTATGTATGTATGCATGGATGGATACATACATACATACATGTATACATGTATATATCGTGCATGCATCCATATGCATACATACATGCATACATGTATATATCTCGTATGTATGCATATGCATGTATGCATGCATACATCCATGCATGCATGGATGCATACATCAGTGCATGCATCTATGTTTACATGCATGCATGGATGGATGCATGGATGCATCCATCCATGCATGCATCTATGCATACATGCATGCATACATCTATCAATACATACATGTGTATATCCATGCATGCATAGATGCATGCATGTGTGTATGCATGGATGCATACATACATTCATACATGTATACATGTATATATCTTGTATGTATGCATATGCATGTATGCATGCATACATGTATATATCTTGTATGTATGCATCTTGTATGTATGCATGCATGTATACATGCATGCATCTATGTATACACACATACATACATGTATACATGTATGTATATATGTATATATATGCATGCATCCATATATATGTATGGACGCATACATCCATGCATGTATCTATGTATACACGCATACATACATGTATGTATGTATATATATGCATGCATACATATATATGTATGTATGAATGCATGCATGCATACATATATATATCTATGTATACATTGCATACATACATAGATATGCATGCATGCATGCATACACATATATATATCTATGTATACATGGATGGATAGATATATGTATGTATGGATGCATGCATGCATGAATCCATCCATACATACATTTATCTATGTATACATACATATGCATGTATGTATTCATGCATGCATACATAAATAGATACATGTATGTATGGATGTATGCATGCATACATACATACACATATACATACATGGATGCATGTATGTATACATATATGCATGCATGCATGCATGCATATGCAATATGTATGTATACATACTTACATGTCTATATGGATGGATGCATTCATAAATGTATACATACATATTGCATACATACATATATCTATGTATACATTGCATACATACATAGATATATCTATGCATGCATGTATATATATATATATATATATATATATATATATATATATATATATATATATATATATGTATGTATGTATGTATGTATGTATGTATGTATGTATGTATGCAATGTATATAGAGATATATGTATGTATGGATGCATACATACATACATACATGTATATATCTTGTATGTATGCATGTGCATGTATGCTTGCATACATACATGCATGCATCTATGCATACATGGATGCATACATCTATGTATACATGCATTTATAAATGTATACATGTATTTATATATGTATATATATGCATTAATACATATATATGTATGGATGCATACATACATGCATGCATGGATGCATACATCCATCCATGTATGTATGTATATAGATGCAGACATATATATGTATGTATGCATGCATGCATCCATACATACATATATCTATGTATACATTGAATGCACACATACATATATCTATGTATAGATTGAATGCATACATACATATATCTATGTATGTAATGTTCTGCTTGGAGATCCTTAGAAACAAGGATTCAAATCAAGTCAAGATATAATTTTTTTAACAAGTATGAATGCACATGACAATATCATACAGAGATCACAAAGATCACAACAGAAGACTTCACCACAATCCTGGCAACCAATGAATCTTCGAACGCCACTACCAAACTAGATGAGGGCTCAAGGAATGACTACTCATCAACAAAACACTAAGCTGGGGTAAAATGCAGAATCTTGAAATTTTGCTAAGCCTAAAATCCTGATGCACTTAAAATTGGCTAAGTCTGGATTTCTGAAGCCCTAAAATTTATTAGAATCGTTAACTTGTCTTTTAGAGGTCTGAAACCTATCTCAAAAGATTTGTTGCATATATTAAAATATATCTTAAGTATAAGGAATTAAATATATGTCAACTTATACTTAAATGATATATTTTAAACCCCAAGAGACTAAAACACAAACACAAAAATTGGATTCAAGAGAAGCCAACAAAATTCAAAATGCAACAACATAGGGTCGAGGAATGCCCAAAAGGGTACCCAAAACAACTCTCAGAAAGTTTAGATCATGAAGTAAAATGCTCGCTATTGGGCCGCGCAGGTTTTTACAAAAGTTATGTGATACTATAATGCAGCATAGAAAAGTGTCACATGACATTTTTCAAGAAGGAGTGCGACACTTTCAGGGACTGGGAAATACTTTTCTTTAAGGCGTGCGACACTTCAACAGTGTCGTAGGACACTTCTCTAAGAGGCGTGTGATACTAAAAAAGTGTCATGCGACTCTTCTCTAAAAGGCATGCGATATGTCACATGACATTTCTCAAGAAAGCATGCGATACTTTACAATGTCGTATGATACAATTTGTATGGGCATGTAATACTTTTTAAATGTTGCACATTGCTGAAAAAATGTCACCCATAGAAAATAATGACACTTCCAGAACTCAAAAAGGGAAAAAATAGACCAAAGAACCTCCACATCAGGGAGAACTGGATCCACATCTTGAGGCATGAACACTCGAGTGAAAGAACAACATAGAACAAAGAACATTTATCCATCTAAACTACAACAACAATGAACATACTACAATAAACATCGCAATGAACTGAACAAACAAACTAAGTACGTGGTTCCTCCCAACCGTCAATAGCATCCTAAGACCATTGTGGGTCCTAGCCATCCTCCATGTGTAACATCCCAAGCTACTAACCAAATTGTCAGTATGTAGTGCCTCTCCCATTTGACTTTTGTAAGTCATCCTGATGGATACACCCATGCTGATCTTTTGTTGTGATACATCATGATTGTGATCCTGAGTGGTCTACATCATCGAGGTGTTTGGATTTATATTTTTTGTATCAGTTTCTTTGTTTATGCTTTTGATTGATCTATGAGATTATGATGTGATTTTTGGTTCACTGAGGTTTGTGCCAGTGGTTACTAGGATCGATGTGGTATCATGAGGTTGTTCTGTGATTACCTTGAGATGTGTTCGGAGCAATCAATCATTATTAAATGCTTAAGTATTAGAATGGATTATTCTTGTTGGATTATTTGGTTATGTGCTGCGGATATTTACCTTGTTTTATTCTAATTAGAGAGATATTTGTTACTTATGTTATTTTTTACATTTGAGATGACCTGAGGGTCAAATGTTACTCTTTGATTCTAGTATCATAGATATTAGACTACTATGCTGTTTAGTTAATCATATTGCATGATGATGCTATTTTGAGATGACAGTGTGTTTTATGATGATATCTGGTTATCTGGTATTTGGACATACCTCTGATTTTGTTATGTGATGGATTTAATGCTATGGTTATTTACTTCATTCTTGCATTGTTATGCGAACGTGAGTGATGTAAATAGACTATTTTAATATAATTAAATAAATGGTTAAATTAGGTGATTTAACGCATTATTGCTTTGGCTATGTTATTATATGCAATTGCACTTGATCGTGTTGTTTAGTGTGCAGGATTATATCCCTGGTAGTGGCACATGGAGTTAGTAATTCAGCCATTCATATTTTACCAATGTCGCCTTTGCATGGTCGACGTATCCTTAATTAAATGTTTAATTTAAACCTTTTGGTGATTATTTAATTCGAACTCATTTGCATTATGTGATTAGACTAGTAAGCGTGTTTGTGCATTTAGAGTTTCACTTTGTCGTGAATGTTGTTTAAGAGATTTATGTGTTTTTGGGTTTTTGGGATTTTTAATTGATTTATTTTAATTTCTAGCAGCTTTTCCATAGATGAATTCCTATTTATAGGAATAGCCTATTTTTGTTTGGATCAATTCGGGGTTTAACTGGATTTGCTGGTTAAATGCCCTAATCGATTATTCACCTAAAAAGTGAATAAGTATCCAAAGAGGAATTTAATTCCTCACTTCTATCTTTAAAATTGGAAAGTTGGAGAGTAAAACCCAAAATTCTCTTCATGAGAATTTACTGTTTTGTTCGTTGTGGGAGCTACGGGCGTGGGATCTTCGCGAGGTTGGGCTCGTTGGATCCAGCTCGGGGAAACCTTGGATTGCCACGATTTTCAGCTACTTCTGCAAGATATTTATTATATGGTTCAGATTCTCATTTTTCCCTTTTGGTTGTGAGGTAGGGCTTTCCCGTTTTATTGTTTCTACTCCATTTCAACTTCTATTTTTGGTAGCCATTTGTTTGGAGGCTGAGAACTAGTGTTCACCTTCCTTTTTGTATGTTAGTTCTACTCAGTTGGGCAGGTATGAACATTTTCCTAGTTTTTGGGATGAGGGTTTGGAACTTTACGCCGTTATGCTGGCCATTTTTGCATACGATGTCCGATTCCATTTATTTTTGGATTTTTGGGGTTTTTGAACCCAAAGGCCAAATTTGTTTTAATTTTGAAGTTTTCCAAATTTTTGGGGTTTTACCTCGTTTTGCATGCCGCCCTGTTTTCTCAAATTTTCTTGGCGCAATGTAGGTCGTGGACCTGGATGATCTATTTGGATATCAGTCAAACCACTATTGTTACTTTGTTGCATTGGGATGCATGTTGCATCCGCACTTCCGATGTTGTGTTCGGTTGAGTGATTTTATACTTGTTATGGTTTCTTCTGGACCTTTGCTTTTGTTCATGAATGCTAGGATTCGTGTGGAATCCATACTCTCGGATTGAGGCAGGTTGAGTGAGTTCATGATGTTTGGTCTTGTTGCATCATTGGTATTCGTGTAGAATCCATACTCTCAGATTGAGGCCGATTGAGTGATTTAATGATGTATGGTTTTATTGGCTTTGGGATTCATGTAGAATCTGTCCTTCCCGTGTTGCTTTCAGTTGGGTGTTTTATTTGCATTGTGTTCTCATTCTTGTAATTGTGTTATGATCTTCGTGATGGTGGTACGCCACACACGATTACGTACGCATACATTTTTTGGGTGACTTGCGAGGCTCTATCTTCCATGGATTTTCTAGAAGTTATGATCATTGGGGTTGGGATGGGAGTATGCATGCCCACGGGCACTTGTCGTAGGATGAGCATGGGTAGGGTAGGGTAGCATATGGAGGGGGCTTCTATCTCGCAGCTCGGCGATCATGACACCATGGGTATGGCTGAGAGGAGCTTGAATAAGTGATTATTAAAAAAAATGTGTGACTAGTAATAAAACTTAAGATAATAAAATGGTACTTTTGTGTATTGGCCTTCCATTGAGGGATTTGAGCTACATAGTGTATTGGCCTTCCATTGAGGGAGTTGAGCTACACAGATTTGAGCTTGGGCTTTTCGATGCCAAGCGACTCTCCATGATGTCAACCCCTACTTAGTAGCCTTTTGAGTGTCTAACCAGGACCTGTACTCCTTGCATTATCTTAGGTTCTTGGTTGCAGCCATCATACTGTCTAGCATGAGTGTTAGCCATGGATGTTGTGCTTTTTGTGTGTTTGTGGTTGGATCATTATTTCCATCAGCATGGTGGGTGTGGACCTATGGGTGCCATGTGGTTGGGAGGTGTAGCTACCTTCACCACTACTAGGGATCAGTGTACAGAGATGATCTTTTGTCCTAGTGTGATCGTTGTTGGATGTCTTCACTTGGTACTTCGAGTTCTGGAGTATGCTTTCTTGTGATTTATGCTTTCATTGGGATGCTTGTATATCATGTTTAGATGATGTTATTTTATTTGGTGCATTCCCTTATTATGATGTTTAGCATATGATTAGATACTGTGAATTATTGTATTAGCATATATGTTGCTTATTGATGTTTAACATGTGATAGGTGATGTTATCTACTGTAGGATTATCTTATGCTTTACTACTAGCATGTTAGATTTCCTTATGCTTATATTGTTGCATGTTTTAGTAGTGATATCCCTATTACAACAGTACCAACAATTTGGTTGGTGGCTTGGGCTAGGATCCACGATGGTCTTATGATGCTATTGACGGTTGGGACGAACCGTGTACTTAGTTTGGTTGTTTTGTTCCTGAGATGTATTTTTGTACATTGCGATGTTGCTTTTGTTCTCTGCGATGTTTATTTCAATGTGTTCTTTGCTACTTAGTTTAGATGGATAGATGTTCTCCTTTCTGTGTTGTTCTTGCACTCGAGTGTTCATTATTTGAGCCTTTGTGGATCCAGTACTCCCTGGTGTGGAGGTTGTTTTGTCAATTGTTTCCCCATTTTTGAGTTCAAGAAGTGTTTTTTATTTCTATGGGAAATATTTTTTCAGCATTGTGTGACCCTAATAAAGTATTGCACGCCCATAGAAAGAATGTCGTACGATACTATAAAGTGTTGCACGCATTACTGGAGAAGTGTCATACAACACTAGAAGAGTGTGACACGGCTTTATGAGAAATGTCGCGTGATAATTTTTCAGTATCACACACCTTCTTGAGAAGTGTCGCACTCAATAAGGGAGAAGTGTCGCCCTCCCTTAGTAGAAAGTGTCACACGATTTTTGTAAAAAACTTGCACGTGCCATCAGCGGGCACTTTTCTTCATGATCCAATCTTTTTGAGAGTGGTTTTGGATACCCTTTCTGGTGTTCTTCGAGCCTATGTTGTTGCATTTTAAATTCAAGAGGTTTCTTTTGAAATTTAGTTTTGGGTTTCTGTTGTAATCCTTCGGGATTTAAAACATATCGTTGAAGTATAAGTTGACATATATTTAATTCCTTATACTTAAGATATATTGTAATATATGTGCCAAATCGTTTGAGATAGGTTTCAGACCTCTCAGAGATAAGTTATGGATTCTAGGAAATTTTAGGGCTTCAAAAATCCAGACTTAGCCAATTTTCAGGGCTTCAGGATTTCAGGCTTAGCCAATTTTGGGATTCTGTATTTTAGCCCAGCTTGGTGTTTTGTTGATGAGTGGTCTTTTCTTGTACCCTCATCTTGTTGTGGTGGTTGTTGGCTTTTGTTTGGGTGTGTTAGTTTGGTAGTGGCGTTCAGAGATTCGTTGGTTGCCAGGATTGTGTTGAAGTCTTCCGTTGCAATCTTTGTGATCCTTGTATGATGTTTTCTTGTGCATTCATACTTGTAAAAAAAAATATCTTGGCTTGATTTGAATCCTTGTTTCCAAGGATCTTTGGGTGGGGCATTACATTTGGTTGAGTGCGAGTGTCTTGGTGAGAACTCATGATCTTGTTGCTTCGGTATCTACTTGTGATGGACTTGCTTGTCCAGTAGATGTAACTAGAGCAGTGTGTGGAGAGGGAAGTGAGTCTTCCTAGTTTTGTTAGCAGAATCGATGTGCCTTGGTTGGTTGGTTGCTTGTGTGACCCCTTTTGGATGGAACCACTGATTGGTGTCCATGTGTTGGCTTGTGTGCCTCTTTTTTTTGTTTCTCCTTGTGGAGTAGGTGCATTGTTTCCCTGTTTTCTCCTGATTGTAAGTTGATAAATGAATCTTATTTGTGATTCTTTATTTTTTTTTTATAATGATGAAATGGTTCCTATCATTGAAAATGAGTGTTTATTTTGAATCATTGCAAAGTAATAGATTTGCATTATATATTTGGGTAAATGACTTAAGTCCCCAATCTGATTGTTTCTTAAGCTTATGTAAAACTATATTAATTTGATGAATATTTAAATGTTGCATTGTATGGAAATTATTGTTGTCTGCATATGCATGAGGTTACTAATGGTATACTGATCGATGTGTGTGAGTGTCTTCTTTAACATTGCTAGGATGATGTATTCCTTAGCATTGTGTGGTGATTTATCCCTCTTGTGTGACTGTACTCAGTCATCACCTGTAATGTGATTTGTTTGACACCTTATTTTATTTGGCCGGAGGTACTTTCCTCATGTTGTTGGGCTAGCATTGGTTTTTAGTATTTTCCTCTCTTGGAGTAGTCATCAAATTTTATCTATCGCTCTCTTTGTGGCAGTCGTCACATTTGACTTATTGTTGAAATGAGCTCTTTTTGGTACTTACTGTTGGAATCGGCAATTCCCCCATTTGGGATTTTGATTATGTTTCATGATGACTATTATGGATGTGTTTTATTGCTGCCCAGTTGTGTGTTGTGACTCTATCATGTTCATCTCGAACCTCTGGTAGTACGTTCAAGGGATAATATCATGGAGAACATGCTAGTGTGTCTTTATTAGATCTAAAGTTGTTATTGTATCTGAATGGTTTAAATGGTGATTAAACTTAATGTTATTTTTGAAAGAAATTGAAAGGTATGTACTTGTTCTATGGTGACTCTTGGACCCTTGCTTCAAATCTTTCAGTTCATTATGCATTAGTGCTTATGTTATGCTTAATTAATGAAATTATGAAAGAAGAGTAATGATGGTTTCAATGTGTGGATTACCTTTCATTCCATGTCTTATGTTGTTGGGCATGTGTGTCCTTGTGTGGTTTTGGACGTTTTATCCATTGCTTGTCTTGGTGACCAAGGCTGTTGGTTTTGTCTTTGTTGTTTTGATTTCAGTGGTGGCTCAAATTGTAGATCTTAGGTCTCTTTTAGCTTCTTCATGTTGTAGTCCTTGTCGATATATTTTTGACGCTTTTCAAATGGATTCAATCCGAGTCTAGATGTAAAAGCTATGGCTTCTGGAGTTGCTAATTGGTGTTCCAAGTACCTTTTTGAGTAGAGGCCAATTCAATCATAACATATCGTATTTATGGCCATTGGAGAAGTTTAACTCCTCATGTTATTCATAATGGAAGAGTTATCTTGTCTTCATAATCTACTAAATACTTGTTGGAGTTCATGCTTGGGTTTTTGTGTTTCCTATTGCATTGACCCACCCTTGTGAGGTGTAGTGTGGTTTGTGACCATTCCTTGTTGTGGATGATGTTGCCTTATCGTTTGGGAGTGACTCAGTTCTTTGATGAGTCTACATTCTCCTTTCTAGATGTTGACCTTGGTGCACCTCTGTATCCTTTCCTCTCTTGTGAGATTAGGCTAGTGTGGTTATGCCACTAGCTTAGTTAGTGTTTTTAGGTGAGTATGTTGATGGTTGGTGAAATTTTGAGTTTCCTAATGCATCATGGACTGGTTAGTGTAGAGGTTGAGAGAGAGACTCCCTCTCAGTCCTAATACTCTGTAGTATCCTCCTCCCTAAGCTTATATCTTCATGTGGATTGTCTCAGTCAAGTTTTCTCTTTAACTATTGACTTGAGGCTAGAGATTGAGATTAGTGGTAGTTTGGGTGTAGTTTTCCTAGCATGGTGCTAGAGGGACATGGTATCATTGGACACATGTTACCATCTTGTGAAGTTGGTATGCTGACATTTCATGATTGTGTCCCCTGACGAAAGTCTTTGAAACTTGTGAGAAGGTGATATCTTGACTGGTTGGGTTGTGTTACCCTAGTTCTGATGCAGGAGCATCCAGAGGTATAAGGGCAATCCTATGTCACCCAAAAAAATGTACTTAGACTTAGTTTCTGTTTCATGTCTTTACATTTTTGGATACCCATTTGGCTCAAATAAAGGTTCCAACTCTCATAGTTCAACTATCAGTGCGTTTGAAAATCCCAAAAAGATAGGAGCATGTATTTGGGCCATCATTTTGGTAAACTAGAAGGTGTGAATTGGCTAGATGAATGTAATCATGAATTAGAGCATTCCAGAAAAGGAATCAGGTCAATAGGCCCCATGGTTTGAAAGTTATTGCAGTTTTTCAAGTTTTGGAGACCTCCTAAGAATTCTTAAAAGTCAAGTTTGGGGCATTAAATGACCCCAAAAAGGGTCAAAAAATGGGGCACAAGCAAAGCTGGTCCATAGGTCTATAAAGCACTTCGAGAGCTTTCCAAAAATGTAAACGGTTCGTTAATCAGAGCTACGGTTCAAAAGTTATGCCTCCTAAAAGTTCGGCTACCGTTTCTGGATTCTTCCAAATTTGCACCAACTTCTAATGCAGCTTCTAGAACCTTCTATTTTATCGGTGGATGCCTACTAGCACTTTCTAGTATGTAATCCTAGTCCTTAACCCTCTGGGGTCTATTTAAGGAGATTTCAGGCATTGTAAAAGGCAGTTCAGAGTGGAGTTTGAGAGGAGGTGCTAAAAGGAGAAATATTCTCCAGATTTATGCTATTGTAAGCCTTTAGGGCATGTTCTAA
This sequence comes from Cupressus sempervirens, assembly GCA_028749045.1. Classification (NCBI taxonomy): domain Eukaryota; kingdom Viridiplantae; phylum Streptophyta; class Pinopsida; order Cupressales; family Cupressaceae; genus Cupressus; species Cupressus sempervirens. The sequence continues at coordinate 272,276,820 of CM053789.1, forward strand.
AGTTTATTTTCTCTGTACTATTTGTACTAGCTTATTTTCTTAGTTAATATAATTTCCCTTTTCTATTGTGTCCATTCTGTTGTTGGGTTGTGTCCCCATCAAGTGGTATCAAAGCGGGTTTTCCTGAGTGTGTAGACAGAGCGCCGACTGTGAGGCAATTTGCACCAGGACTGTGTTGTTGTGGGTTTGAGTTAGAAGATGCCTCCATGAAGAGAGCATGGAGAAAGGGCCAGAGCCATTGATCTTGAGGAGGTTAGAGCCCTCCAAAGGCAGGTACAAGCATTGCAAGAGGAGCTTCGTAGAGGAGCAAATGTTGCCACATGTGAAAATAGTGAGGATGACAATGAAGAGGAAGTAATGGGACCAGAAGAGGAAGTTGACGGGGAAGTTCTGAATCCTATAGAGGAAAGGCTTTTTAGGGACATTACTAAGTTTGGGAAAAGACCTACAATTGAAGTGGGTATATTTTTAGGAAATCTGAAACCAGATGAGTTGATCGATTGGATCAATGAACTAGAAGAATACTTTAAGTATGAGGATATAAGGGACCTAGATAGGGTTAAGTTTGCAAAGGCTAAACTGAAAGGCCATGCCAAAATCTAGTAGCAAGAGGTTCAACTAGAAAGACTTAGAAGAGGAAAGGAGAAGATCATAAGATGGGATCGCATGGTGGACAAATTGAAGAAGCAGTTCATTCCTGTGGACTATGAGCTTGATCTGTTGAAGAAGATGCATGGGTTAAAGCAAGTAGGAAGATTAGTCCAAGAATATACAGAGGAGTTTTACTGACTCTTGATTAGAGCGGAGCATGTAAAAGAAAATAAGGAGAAGGTTTCTTGATATATCAATGGGTTGTGACCTAGCATCCAGGATTAATTAAGTCTGGTAAGAATGACCAACATTGAAGAGGCATACCAATTTGCCCTACGAGTTGAAGAGAAGATGAATAAAAGGTTTGAAGGAATACAAAGAGGGTGCGATCAAGGAGGAAGGGGAAATGGAAGATCATCTGGAAGCCGCAATGAAACACAAAAGAAAAATGAAGATGTGGGTACTAGCAGAAACTAGAGGAATGAGGGTTTCAACCACTCCCATGATCAAGACTTTGGAAATCAAAGAGGAAGAGGTAGAGGACTTGGACAAGGAAGAGAAGGCTTCTGTGGTACCTATTTCCATTGCAATGAAGAAGGTCATCGTGCCTTTGAATGCCCTCAACGATAAGGAAGGACAGATAGGAGAGCTGAGGGCCAAGCTAGGGTTGCTCATGTGGATGAGGATGCACAATCATCACATTCAGAGGATGCAGAAAGAGGAGAGACCTTGGTAAATGAAAGAGTCCTACTAAGTGGTGAGAATGAACTAGGACAACGAAGGAGTTTGTTTTGTACCAGATGCAAGTGTGAGGATAAATGTTGAGACGTGATCATTGATGGTGGTAGCACTGATAACCTGGTATCAGAAGAGATGGTCTCTAAGCTAAAGCTCAAGAGGGAGAAACATCCCCAACCCTATCGGATTTCTTCGGTAAAAGATGATCATAAGGTCCTGGTAAGTGAACAATGTTTACTAAAATTCAAAATTGGGAGTTACCATGATGAAGTTCTTTGTGATGTTATTTTGATGGATGTTTGCCATCTATTGTTGGGTAGACCATGGTAGTTTGATAGACATGCAATACATGACGGACATGAAAACACATACTCTCTGACAAAGGATGGAGTTTGCCACAAATTGAAGCCCATGAAAAAGGAAGGTGAAAAGGTATGTAGAAGTGCTAGTATTTGTCTTGTTGATGTAAGGAAGTTTTTAGATGGCATGAAACATCAGCATATGTTCTATGCTTTGATTCCTAGGAAAGATAAAGAAGGTAGTAGTGAAATACCATTTGAAGTTTCAAATTTACTAGGGGAATTTGGAGATATTATCTCTGATAATGTTCCAGATGGATTGCCACCAGTAAGGAAAATTAGTCATCAGATAGATCTGATTCCAAGAGCTAGTTTACCTAACAAGGCTGCTCATAGGATGACTCCTACTAAAATAGAGGAGCTAAATAGACAGGTTCAGGAGTTGCTGAGGAAGGGCTTAATTCGAGAGAGCCTGAGTCCATGTGTAGTACCTGCAGTACCTACACCAAAGAAGGATGGAGAGTGGATGATGTGTATAGATTCTCGACCTATAAATAGGATAACCATCAAGTACCGGTTTCCTTTACCAAGGATGGATGATCTTATGGACTGCTTGAGCGGAGCTCAATACTTCACAAAGATAGATCTAAAGAGTGGCTATCATCATATATGGATTCGAGAAGGAGATGAGTGGAAAACAACCTTCAAGACCAAGGAGGGTCTTTATGAGTGGTTAGTCATGCCCTTTGGATTGACGAACGCCCCAAGCACCTTCATGTAGCTCATGAATGAGGTACTTAAGAAGTTCTTGGGAAAATTTGTTATTGTCTATTTGGATGATATTTTAATTTTCAGCAAGACTTTGGAAGAACATTTACTGCATATTTGTAGTGTCCTTGAAAGGCTAAGGGAAGAGAAACTATTAATTAATCTAAAGAAGTCTGTCTTTACAAAAGGGAGTTAGTCTATTTGGGATTTGTTATATCACCTGAAGGTCTCAAAATGGATCCAAAGAAGGTAAAAGCCATCTTGGAATGGCCTACTCCAAGCTCTACTACTGAGGTAAGATCATTTCATGGTCTGGTTAGTTTTTACAGGAAGTTTATTAAGAATTTCAGTGGCATATGTGCACCCCTAACTGATACAATAAGAGGGGATAGAAAAGAGTTCAAATGGACTGCAGCAGCTACGAGAAGTTTTGAATTGCTGAAGAAGAAGCTGACTGAACAACCTATGTTGGCACTTCATGATTTTAGAAAAGTATTCCAGGTGGATTGTGATGCTAGTGGTACTGCTATTAGGGCTGTATTAAGCGAAGAAGGTAAGCCTATTGCATATTTTAGTGAAAAATTAAATGATGCAAAGAAGAAGTATTATGTTTATGATCAAGAATTCTATGCAATAGTTCAGGCCTTAAAGAAATGGAGGCATTATTTATTGCCAAAGGAATTTGTTTTGTATACTGATCATCAGGCATTACAGTACCTAAATAGCCAAGGTAAATTGAATTAGAAGCATATGAAGTGGGTAGAATTCTTGCAGAGTTATACATTTGTGTTGAAGCATAGAAGTGGAAAATCTAATAGGGTTGCAAATGCACTAAGTAGGAGACAGTCACTGCTTACAACAATGCAGGTTGAAGTAGTTGGGTTTGATGAACTCAAGAATTTGTACCCCGAGGATCCTGATTTTGCTGAAGCATGGAAAGCTTGTAAAGAACCTATTGTTGTAGATAGAACCAAGTGGTTAGACTATTTGATTCAGGATGGCATGTTTTTCAAAGGTAGTCAATTGTGTGTTCCAAGGAGTTCCATGAGGGAAAATCTGATTAAGGAGAAACATAGTGGAGGGATGGCAGGACATTTTGGTCAGGATAAGACCATTGCCATTCTTAGAGAACATTATTTTTGGCCTCAAATTACACATGATGTGAAGAAGTTTGTACAGAGTTGCCAGGTTTGTCAAGTTGCCAAGGGGTTTAGTCAAAATACTGGCCTATATCATCCATTGCCTATTCCATCAAGGCCATGGGAGGACATAAGTATGGATTTTGTTCTTGGATTTCCAAGGACACAAAGGGGTAATGACTCAGTATTCATGGTGGTTGATAGGTTCTCCAAAATGGCACATTTCATTCCATGCCACAAAACTCATGATGTTGTCCACATTGCAGGCTTGTTTTTCAAAGAGGTGGTAAGACTACATGGTCTTCCAAGGAGTATAGTTTCTGACAGAGATACTAAATTTGTGGGGTATTTCTGGAGGACATTGTGGAAGAAGTTGAGAATAGACTTGAAATTCAGTTCCACGCATCACCCATTGACTGATGGCCAAATAGAAGTGGTAAATAGAAGTCTAGGCAATTTGCTGAGATGTTTAGTTGGAGATAAGCCCAAGGGATGGGATTTGATTCTACCACAGGAAGAGTTTGCTTATAATAACTCTATAAATAGGAGTCCTGGAAAATCACCATTCCAAATTGTATATGGGAATAGCCCAAGGACTGCACCAGAGTTAAGGAAGATAGAACAAGGGGAGAGGACAAGTGCTGATGCTGAGAAATTTGCTAAACACATCAAGAGTCTACATGAGGAGGTTCAAGCACACATTATCAAGATGAATCAAGAGTATAAAGCTATGGCTGATCAAAGGAGAAGACATAAGGAATTCCAAGTAGGGGATCTAGTCATGGTGCACTTACAAAAAGAAAGATTTCCAGTTGGTACTTACAACAAGCTGAAAATGAAGAAATTTGGCCCCTGCAAAATTTTGAAGAAACATGAATCAGGAAATGCATATGAAGTGGAGCTGCCAGATGGTATTCAGATTTCTCCCATTTTCAACATTGTAGATTTAACAGAGTATCATGATGATGGTGCAGATGAGGAGCTAGTGTTAGAGCCATGTCCAATTCTTACTTCTAAGAAGGAGGAGATAGAAGACATTCTAGATCATCATGTGGGTAGGAGTACTAGAAATAGGTAGTATGAAGAGTATTTGGTCAAATGGAAAGGACGGTCGATCGAGGACTCAACTTGGATTTCAGTAGTTGAGGTTTCCCATTTGGGATTTCCTCTACCATCCATAAAGTGATAGAGTCACTTTTCAATCTACCCTGGGTGTCTGATGTAAGAGCATCCAGAGGTATAAGGGCAATCTTGTGTCACCCAAAAGAATGTACTTAGACTTAGTTTTTGTTTCATGTCTTTACATTTTTGGATACCCATTTGGCTCAAATAAAGGTTCCAACTCTCATAGTTCAACTATCAGTGTGTTTGAAAATCCTAAAAAAATAGGAGCATGTATTTGGGCCATCATTTCAGTAAACAAGAAGGTGTGAATTGGCTAGATGAATGTAATCATGATTTAGAGCATTCCAGAAAAAGAATCAGGTCAATAGGCCCCACGGTTTGAAAGTTATTGCAGTTTTTTGAGTTTTGGAGACCTCCTAAGAATGCTTCAAAGTCAGGTTTGGGGCATTAAATGACCTTGGAAAGGGTCAAAAAATGGGGGGTGAGAAAAGCTAGTCTATGGGGCTATAGAGCACTTTGAGAGCTTTCCGAAAATGTAAACGGTTCATCAATCAGAGCTACGGTTCAAAAGTTATGCCTCCCAGAAGTTCGGCTACCGTTTTTGGATTCTTCTAGATTTGCACCGACTTCTAACGTAGCTTCTGGAACCTTCTATTTTGTCAGTGGATGCCTACTAGCACTTTCTAGAATTTACTCCTATTCCTTAACCCTCCGGGGTCTATTTAAGGAGATTTCTAGCATTGTAAAAGGCAGTTCGGAGTGGAGTTTGAGAGGAGGTGCTAAAAGGAGAAATATTCTCCAGATTTATGCTATTGTAAGCCCTTAGGGCATGTTCTGAAGTTTATTTTCTCTGTACTATTTATACTAGCTTATTTTCTCAGTTAATATAATTTCCCTTTTCTGTTGTGTCCATTCTATTCTTGGGTTGTGTCCCCATCAAGTTCCCAGTGATAGTTGAGCTTTTGTGCCTTGGTGAGGTGTTGTGCTCCTACGCTTGGTGGTGAGTAGTCCTTTGGAGTGTGTCCTTTTGTTGGTAAACTTTCATCCTCTTTGTTCTAAGGGTGAGTTTACATGGATTCCAGAATGATCATGTGTGACATGATAGTATCCTTGGAAAGTTTGGGATGGTTATTCCCCATGATTCCAACTCTTGTTGGAAGTGTGCCTTGTTTTGACCTTGTTTGTGGTCTTGTAGTTTGTGCATGTTGTAGTTGGGCACCTATTGACGAGGTAGAGAGGGCTTGTTCCTTACCTTGTATTGTTGACTCTATGGCTAGATGGGTTCTTCCTAGAGCATAGAAGGTTCCTTGTTGGAGGACCTTGTGTCTGTGTGACACCCATTCTCTCATGGTTAACCTATTTGGGGGTTAATGTGATGGTTTGAGAATGTTGGAGTGATTTGGTTTAACTTGTGGAGAGTTTCTTGAGTCATCTCTATTGCTCACTTAGCACTTTTTTCTTGGTGTGTTCGGTTTCTATTCTTGGATTGCAGGCTTCCAGGAGTAAGCCTAGTCTTTGGTGGGGATGATGTCATGCCTCTCCCATTTGACTTTTGTAAGTCATCCTGATGGATGCACCCATACTGATCTTTTGTTTTGATAGATCATGATTGTGACCCTAAGTGGTCTACACTATTGAGGTGTTTGGATTTATATTTTTTGTATCAGTTGCTTTGTTTATGCTTTTGACTGATCTATGAGATTATGATGTGATTTTTGGTTCACTGAGGTTTGTGCCAGTGGTTACCAGGATCGATGTGGTATCATGAGGTTGTTCTGTGATTACCTTGAGATGTGTGCAGAGAAATCAATCATTATTAAATGCTTAAGTATTAGAATGGATTATTCTTGTTTGATTATTTGGTTATATGTTGTAGACATTTACCTTGTTTTGTTCTGATTAGAGAGATATTTGTTACTCATGTTATGTTTTACATTTGAGATAACTTGAGGGTCAAATGTTACTCTTTGATTCCAGTATCATAGATATTAGACTACTATGTTGTTCAGTTAATCATATTGCATGGTGATGCTATTTTGAGATGACAATGTGTTTTATGATGATATCTGGTTATCTGGTATTTGGACATACCTCTGATTTTGTTATGTGATGGATTAAATTCTATGGTTATTTACTTCATTCCTACATTGTTATGCGAATGTGAGTGATGTAAATAGATTATTTTAATATAATTAAATAAATGGTTAAATTAGGTGATTTAAAGCATTATTGCTTCGGCTATGTTATTATATACAATTGCACTTGATCGTGTTGTTTAATGTGCAGGATTATATCCCTGGTAGTGGCACATGGAGTTACTGATTCAGCCATTCATATTTTACCAATGTCGCCTTTGCATGGTCGACACATCCTTAATTAAATGTTTAATTTAAACCTTTTGGTGGTTATTAAATCCGAACTCATTTGCATTATGTGATTAGACCAGTAAGCGTGTCTGTGCATTTAGAGTTTCGCTTTGTTGCAAAAGTTGTTTAAGAGATTTATGTTTTTTTGGGTTTTTGGGCTTTTTAATTGATTTATTTTAATTTTTGGCAGCTTTGGCATAGATGAATTCTTATTTATAGGAATAGTCTATTTTCGTTTGGGTCGATTCGGGGTTTAACTGGATTGGTTGGTTAAATGCCCTAATCAATTATTCACCTGAAAAGTGAATAAGTATCCAAAGAGGAATTTAGTTCCTCACTTCTCACTTTCAAATTGGAAAGTTGGAGAGTAAAACCCAAAATCCTCTTCATGAGGATTTACTGTTTTGTTCGTTGTGGGAGCTAGGGGTGTGGGATCGTCGCGAGGTTGGGCTCGTTGGATCCAGCTCAAGGAAACCATGGTTTGCCGCAATTTTCAACTACTTCTGCGAGATATTTATTTTATGGCTCAAATTCCCATTTTGCCCTTTTGGCTGTGAGGTAGGGCTTTCTCGTTTTATTATTTCTGCTCCATTTCAGCTTCTGTTTTTGGTAGCCATTTTTTTGGAGGCTGAGAACTAGTGTTCCCCTCTATTTTAGGATGTTATTTCTACCCAGATGGGTGGGTATGAACATTTTCCTAGTTTTTGGGATGAGGGTTTGGAATTTTACGCCGTTATGCTGGCCATTTTTGCATACGGTGTCCGATTCCATTTATTTTTGGATTTTTGGGGTTTTTGAACCCAAAGGCCAAATGGGTTTTAATTTTGAAGTTTTCCAAATTTTTGGATTTTTTACCTCATTTTGTGTGCCACCCTATTTTCTTGAATTTTCTTGGCGCAATGTGGGTCATGGACCTAGATGATCCGTTTAGATATCAGTCAGACCACTATTGCACCTTTTGTTGCATTGGGATGCATGTTGCATCCGTACTCCCAACGTTGTGTTCGGTTGAGTGATTTTATACTTATTATGGTTTCTTTTGGACCTTTTCTTTTGTTCATGAATGCTAGGATTCATGTAGAATCCATACTCTCGGATTGAGGCTGGTTGAGTGAGTTCATGATGTTTGGTCTTGTTGCATCATTGGGATTCATGTAGAATTCATACTCTTGGATTGAGGCCGATTGAGTGATTTAATGATGTATGGTTTTATTGGCTTTGGGATTCATGTAGAACTCATCCTTCTCGTGTTACTTTAAGTTGGGTGTTTTCTTTGCATTGTGTTCTCATTCCTGTCCTTGTGTTATGATCTTCGTAATGGCGGTGCGCCACACATGAGTACGTACGCGTACATTTGTTGGGTGACTTGCGAGGCCCGATCTTCCGTGGATTTGCCAGAAGTTATGATCATTGGGGTTGGGATGGGAGTATGCATGCCCATGGGCACTTGTCATAGGATGAGCATGGGTAGGGTAGGGTAGCATATGGAGGGGGCTTCTATCTCGCAGCCCGGCGATCATGACGCCATGGGTATGGCTGAGAGGAGCTTGAATAAGTGATAGTTAAAGAAAATGTGTGACTGGTAATAAAACTTGAGATAAAAAAATGGTACTTTTGTGTATTGGCCTTCTGTTGAGAGAGTTGAGCTACACAGATCTGAGCTTGGGCTTTTTGATGCCAAGTGACTCTCCATGATGTCAGCCCCTACTTAGTAGCCTTTTGTGTGTCTGACCAGGACCTGTACTCCTTGCATTGTCTTAGGTTCTTGGTTGCAGCCATCATACTATCTGGCGTGAGTGTTAGCCATGGATGTTGTGCTTTTTGTGTATTTGTGGTTGGATCATTATCTCCATCAGCACGGTGGGTGTGGACCTATAGGTGCCACGTGGTTGGGAGGCATAGCTACCTTCACCACTGCTAGGGATCGGTGTACAAAGATGATCTTTTTTCCTAGTGCGACCATTGCTGGATGTCTTCACTTGGTACTTCGAGTTCCAGAGTATGATTTCTTTTGATTTATGCTTTCATTGGGATGCTTGTATATCATGTTTAGATGATGTTATTTTATTTGGTGCATTCCCTTATTATGATGTTTAGCATATGATTAGATGTTGTGAATTATTGTATTAGCGTATCTATTGCTTATTGTTGTTTAGCATGTGATAGGTGATGTTATCTGCTGTAGGATTATCTTATGCTTTACTACTAGCATGTTAGATTTCCTTATGCTTATATTGTTGCATGTTTTATTAGTGATTTCCCTATTATGATAGTACTGACACTTTGGTTGGTGGCTTGGGATGTTACGCGCGGGGGATGGCTAGGATCCACGATGGTCTTATGATGCTATTGACAGTTGGGAGGAACTGCGTAGTTAGTTTGGTTGTTTTGTTCCTGAGATGTATTTTTGTACATTGCGATGTTGCTTTTGTTGTCTACGATGTTTATTTCAATGTGTTCTTTGCTGCTGTAGTTTAGATGGATAGATGTTCTCCTTTCTGTGTTGTTCTTGCGCTCGAGTGTTCATTCTTTGAGCCTTTGTGGATCTAGTACTCCCCGGTGTGGAGGTTCTTTCGTCGATTTTTTCCCCATTTTTGAGTTCTGGAAGTGTTTTTACTTTCTATGGGAGACATTTGTTCAGCATTGTGCAACACTGATAAAGTATCACATGCCCATAGAAAGAATGTCGTACGATACTATAAATTATCGCATGCATTACTGGAGAAGTTTCGTACGACACTAGAAGAGTATCACATGGCTTTATGAGAGATGTTGCACGATACTTTTCTAGTATCGCACGCCTTCTTGAGAAGTGTTGCACTCAGTAAGGGAGAAGTGTCACCCTCCCTTAGTAATTGAGCCATCATTTTGGTGAACTAGGAGGTGAAAATTGGCCAAATGAATGTAATTGCAATTTAGAGCATTCCAGAAAAAGAATATGGTCAAAAGGCCCCACGGTCTGAAAGTTATCGCAGTTTTTCAATTTTATGAGACCTCTTAAGAATGCTTCAAAGTCATGTTAGAGGCATTAAATGACCTCAAAAAGGGGTGAAAAATGGGGGATGAGTGAAGCTATCCATAGGGCTATAGAGTGCTTTGAGAGCTTTCTAGAAATGTAAATAGTTCGTTAATCAGAGCTACGATTCAAAAGTTATGCCTCCCGAAAGTTTGGTTACCATGTTTGGATTCTTCTAGATTTGCACCAACATCTAACATGGCTTCTAGAGTCTTCTACTTAGTTAGTGGATGCCTGCTAGCACTTCTTAGAATGGATTCCTAGTCCTTAACCCTCTAAGGTCTATTTAAGGACATTTCTGGCATTGTAAAAGGCAGTTCAGAGTGGAGTTTGAGAGGAGGTACTAAAAGGAGAAATTATCTCCAGATTTATGCTATTGTAAGCCCATAGGGCATGTTTTGAAGTCTATTTTCTCTTTACTAGATGTATTAGCTTATTTAAAAAGTTAATAAAATTTCTCTTTCCTGTTGTGTTCATTCTATGCAGAGCTGGTTTTCCTGAGTCTATAGACAGAGCGCTGACTGTGAGGTAGTTTGCACTAAGACTGTGTGGTTGTGGGTTTGAGTTAAGAAGATGCCTTCATGAAGAGAGCATGGTGGATGGGCCAGAGTTGTTATTCCTAAAGAGGTTAGATCCCTCCAAAGGCAGGTACAAGCATTGCAGGAGGAGCTCCATAGAGGAACAAATGTTGTTGCAGGTGATGACAGTGAGGATGACAATGAAGAAGAAGAAATTGGACCACAAGGGGAATTTTACAAGAAAGTTCTAAATCAGGTAGAGGAAAGGCTTTTTAGGGCCATTACTAAGTTTGGGAAAAGACCTACAATTGATGTGGGTGTATTTTTAGGAAATTTTAAACCAGATGAGTTAATTGATTGGACCAATGAACTGGAAGAATACTTTGAGTATGAGGATATCAAGGACCTAGATAGGATTAAGTTTGCAAAGGCCAAATTGAAAATACATGCCAAAATCTGGTGGCACGAGGGTCAATTGGAAAGAAATAGAAGAGGAAAGGAGAAGCTCACAAGGTGGGATCGCATGGTGGACAAATTGAAGAAGCAGTTCATTCCTATGGATTATGAGCTTGATTTGTTTAAGAAGATGCATGGGCTAAAGAAAGCATGAAGATTAGTCCAAGAATATACAAAGGAGTTTTACCAACTTTTGATTAGAGCAAAGCATGCAAAAGAAAATAAGAAAAAGGTTTCTCGTTATATTAGTGGGTTGCGACCTAGCATCCAGGAGGAATTAAGTCTGGTAAGAATGACCAACATTGAAGAGGCATACCAGTTTTCCCTACGAGTCAAAGAGAAGCTGAATAAAAGTTTTGAAGGGAGAGAGAGAGGGTGTGGTTAAGGAGGAAGGGGAAGCGGTAGCTCATTTGGAGGCCAAAATGAAACCCAAAAGAAAAATGAAGATTTGGGTACTAGGAGGAACCAGAGGAATGAAGGTTTCAACTATTCCCATGATCAAGACTTTGGAAATTAGAGAGGAAGAGGTAGAGGACATGGACAAGGAAGAGGAGGCTTCCATGGTACTTGTTTCCATTGCAATGAAGAAGGTCATCGTGCCTTTGAATGCCCTCAATTACAAGGAAGGATAGATAAGAGAGCTAAGGGTCAAGCTAGTGTTGCTCATGTGGATGAGGATGCACAATCATCACATTTAGATGATGCAGAAAGAGGAGAGAATTTAGTGAATGAAAGGGTCCTACTAAGTGGTGAGATTGAACTAGGACAAAGGAGGAGTTTATTCTGTACCAGGTGCAAATGTGAGGAAAAATGTTGTTATGTGATCATTGATGGTGGTAGCACTGACAACTTGGTGTCAAAGGAGATGTTCTCTAAGCTGAAGCTCAAGAGGGAGAAAAACCCCCAGCACTATCAAATTTCTTGGGTGAAAGATGATCATAAGGTCCTGGTAAGTGAACAATGTCTAGTGAAATTCAAAATTGGAATTTACCATGATGAAGTTCTCTGTGATGTTATTCCAATGGATCTTTGCCATCTATTGTTGGGTAGACTGTGGCAGTTTGATAGGCATGTAGTACATGATGGTCATGCAAAAACATACTCTCTAACAAAGGATGGAGTTCACCACAAACTGAAGGCCCATGAAAAAGGAAGGTGAAAAGGTATATAGCAATGTTAGAATTTTTCTTATTGATGGAAGAAATTTTTTAGACGGAGTAAAACATCAGCGTATGTGCTATGCTTTGATTCCTATGAAAGATAAAGAAGGTAGTAGTGAAATACCACTTGAAGTTTTAGATTTACTAGGTGAGTTTGGAGATATTATATTTGATAATTTTCTAGAAGGATTGCCACTAGTAAGGCAAATCAATCATCAGATAGATCTAATTCCAAGAGCAGTTTTCCTAACAAGGCTGCTCATAGGATGACTCCTATTGAAACAAAGGAGCTAAATAGATAGGTTGAAGAGTTATTGAGGAAGGGCTTGATTCGGGAGAGCCTGAGTCCATGTGTAGTACCTGCAGTACTGGCACCAAAGAAGGATGGAGAGTGGAGGATGTGTAGAGACTCTCAAGCTACTTTGCCAAGAATGGATGATCTTATGGACTGCTTGAGTGGAGCTCAGTACTTCACAAAAATAGATCTCAAGAGTGGCTATTCTTAGATACAGATACAAGAAGGCGATGAGTGGCAAACAACCTTCAAGACCAAGGAGGGTCTTTATGAGTGGTTAGTCATGCCCTTTGGATTGACGAATGTCCCAAGCACCTTCATGCAGCTTATGAATGAGGTACTTAAGAAGTTCTTGGGAAAATTTGTTATTGTCTATTTGGTTGATATTTTAATTTTCAGCAAGACTTTGGAAGAACATTTATTGCATATTCATAGTTTCCTTGAAAGGTTAAGGGAAGAGAAATTATTAATTAATTTGAAGAAGTGTATCTTTGCAAAAAGGGAGTTAGTCTATTTGGGGTTTGTTATATCACCTGAAGGTCTCAAAACGGATCCAAAGAAGGTAAAATCCATCTTGTAATGGCCTACTTCAAGGTCTTCTACTGAGGTAAGATCATTTCATGTTCTAGTTAGTTTTTATAGAAAGTTTATTAAGAATTTTAGTGGCATATGTGCACCCCTAACTAACACAATGAGGGGATAGAAAAGAGTTTAAATGGACTGCAGTAGCTGCGAGGAGTTTTAAAATGCTGAAGAAGAAGGTGACAAAACAACCTGTGTTGGCACTTCCAAATTTTAGAAAGGTGTTCCAGGTGGATTGTGATGCAAGTGGCAGCACTATTGGGGCTGTATTAAGCGAAGAAGGTAAGGCTATTGCATATTTTAGTGAAACATTGAATGATGCAAAGAAGAAGTATTTTGTTTATGATCAAGAGTTCTATGCAATAGTTTAGGCCTTAAAGAAATGGAGGCATTATTTATTTCCAAAGGAATTTTTTTTGTATACTAATCATCAGGCATTACAGTACCTAAATAGCCAAGGTAAATTGAATCAGAGGCATATAAAGTGGGTAGAGTTCTTGCAGAGCTATACATTTATGTTGAAACATAGAAGTGGAAAACCTAATAGGGTTGTAGATGCACTAAGCAGGAGATAGTTGTTGCTTACAATAATGTAGGTTGAAGTAGTTGGGTTTGATGAACTCAAGAATCTATACCCTGATGATCCTGATTTTGTTGAAGCATGGAAAGCTTGTAAAGAGCCTGTTGCTGCAGATAGAACTAAGTGGTTAGACTATCTAATTTAGAATGGTATGTTATTCAAGGGCAGCCAATTGTGCATTCCAAGGAGTTCCATGAGGGAAAATCTGATTAAAAAGAAACATAATGGAGGGATGGCAGGACATTTTGGTCGAGATAAGACCATTGGCATTCTTAGAGAACATTATTTTTGGCCTTAGATTTCACAAGATGTGAAGAAGTTTGTACAGAGTTGCTAGGTTTGTCAAGTTGCCAAGGGATTTAGCCATAATACTGGACTATATTAGCCATTGTTTGTTCCATCCAGGCCATGGGAGGACATAAATATGGATTTTGTTCTTAGATTTCCGAGGACACAAAGGGGTAATGACTTAGTATTTTTGGCGGTTGATAGGTTCTCCAAAATGGCACATTTCATTCCATGCCACAAAACTCATGATGTTGTCCATATTGCAGACTTAATTTTTAGAGAGGTGGTAAGACTGCATGGTCTTCCAAGGAGTATAGTTTCTGATAGAGATACTAAAATTGTAGGGTATTTCTAGAGAACATTGTGGAAAAAGTTGAGAACAGACTTAAAATTCAGTTCCACACATCACCCATAGACTAACGACCAAATAGAAGTGGTAAACAGAAGTCTGGGCAATTTGCTAAGATGTTTAGTTAGGGATAAGCCCAAGGGGTGGGATTTGATTCTACCACAAGCTGAGTTTTCTTACAATAACTTTGTAAATAGGAGTACTAGTAGATCACCATTCCAAATTGTATATGGAAGTAGCCCAAGGACTGCACCATAATTGAGGAAGATAGAGCAAGGGGAGAGGACAAGTGTTGAAGTTGAATCAAGAGTATAAAGCTAGGATTGATCAAAGGAGAAGACATAAGGAATTCCAAGTAGGGGATCTAGTCATGGTACACTTAGCAAAAGAAAGATTTCTAGTCCACACTTACAACAAGCTAAAAATGAAGAAATTTGGTTCTTGCAAAATTCTGAAGAAACATGACTTAGGAAATGCATATGAGGTGGAGTTTCTAGATGGTATTCACATTTCTCCTATTTTCAACATTGTAGACTTAACAGAGTATCATGATGATGGTGCAGATGGGGAAGTGATGTTAGAGCCATGTCCAATTCCTGCTTCTAAGAAGGAGGAGATAGAAGACATTCTAGATCATCGTGTGGGTAGGAGTACTAGAAATAGGTAGTATGAAGAGTATTTGGTCAAGTGGAAAGGACGGCCAATGAAGGAATCAACTTGGATTTCAGCAGTTGAGGTTTCACATTTGGAATTTCCTCTACCATTCATAAAGTGACAGGATCACTTTTCAATCTACCCTGGGTGTATAATGTAGGAGCATCCAAAGGTATAAGGGCAATCCTATGTCACCCAAAAAAAAATGTACTTAGACTTAGTTTTTCTTTCATGTGTTTTCGTTTCTGGATACCCATTTGGGTCAAATAAAGGTTCCAACTCTCACAGTTCGACTATCAGTGTTCTAGGATAGAGTATTTGAACACCTTGGGATATATGTAAATGCAAAAAAAATAGGAGTATATAATTTAGCCATCATTTTGGTGAACTTGGAGGTGTAAATTGGCCAAATGAATGTAATTGCAATTTAGAGCATTCTAGAAAAAGAATCAGGTCAAAAGGCCCCACGGTTTGAAAGTTATCACAATTTTTTAGTTTTTGGAGACCTCTTAAGAATGCTTCAAAGTTAGGTTAGGGGCATAACTTTTGATCTATAGCTCCAAAAACAGTAATCAAACTTTTGGGAGGCATAACTTTTGAACTGTAGCTCTGATTGACGAACCATTTACATTTTTGGAAAGCTCTCAAAGTGCTCTATAGCCCTATGGACAAGCTTTTCTTGTCTCCCATTTTTTGGCCCTTTTTGAGGTCATTTAATGCCCCTACCCTAACTTTGAAGCATTCTTAGGAGGTCTCCAAAACTCAAAAAACAACAATAACTTTCAAACTATGGGGCCTTTTGACCTGATTCTTTTTCTGGAATGCTCTAAATTACAATTACTTTCATTTGGAAAATTTACACCTTCTAGTTTACCAAAATGATGGCCCAATTACATACTCCTATTTTTTTGGCATTTACATGTATCCCAAGGTGTTCAAATACTCTATCCTAGAACACTGATAGTGGAACTATGAGAGTTGGAACCTTTATTTGACCCAAATGGGTATCCAAAAATGAAAACACATGAAATAAAAACTAAGTCTAAGTACATTTTTTTGGGTGACACAGGATTGCCCTTATACCTCTAGATGCTCTTGCATCAAAAAGTTTTTCCATAATCAACTCTTTCTTCTTGAGCATAACCCTTGCATACCAGTCTTGCCTTGTTTCTTGTTACCTCTCCATTTAAATTTTTTTTCCCTAAAACCCTAGTGTTTCCCAATAACATTTTTTTCTTTACGTCTTGATCTTGGCACTAAATTCCAAGTATTGGTCTTCTCAATCTGGTCAATTTCCCTATTCATTGTTTAAAGCATCTTTTACTATCTTTCCCACTCAAATTCACAAAGTAAGAACATGTCATCTTTGAGTCTTTTCCTTGTCATAACACTTCATTTAACATCACCAATGATTTGTCTAGGTTTGTGATGTCTTCTCACATATTTCTCTAGCACAAGTAGTTCCCTTCTTGGTTCTTCTACAAGTTGATCTAGAAAAATAATCTCAAGCTCATTTGATCTTTCTTTTTTAGGTTCCAATTCGTGTTCTGTGTCCTGAACATTTTCTATCAGATGGTTAGCATTCCCTATCTGTGACTCAGCATCTTTAGTTTATTGCTCAACACCCACTCTATATTGCTCAACAATTAGTATTTTCACTTCATCATTTCTTGTTTGTTGGGATATTGTATCTTTATTTTTTTGTTTATTTTGAGTGCTAGTGCTGATCTTAGATTGGTTTTGACAATTGAGTGTCAACACACTTATGTCATTTACTTAGTTCATTCCAAACTAGTAATATATGCTGAGTATAATATGTAAATACAAGATTTTGTCAAGTTGAAATGAGTGTCAACTCACTCATGTGTCAAGTCACTCAAGTGCTGAGAAGATAGACCATGTCGAGTGATTCAAGTGCTAAGTAAATAGCAGATGCCAAGTAGCTTAAGTGTCAAGTCAGAAATAGAATTATTGTATGTGTCGAGCATCAGTAACTTCAAGTGTCAAGAAACACAAATTGAACATGTTTGTTTGTGATTGCACAAATAACTATGTAAACCATTTTTCATCTAACCAAAGGATAGAATATGATCCTTTGAAGATAAGGATTAATTTGTATATAGATTCTCTATGCAATCACATACAACCAATCAGAAAATAGGAAGGATTTAGTAGCAAAAAGGATGAATCTCAGTCATAGATTCATACTTAACCCTAAGTCTTCTAGTCTTCTTAAGGAAGATGAAACACTAAACTTTAGATGAGCATGTAAGGAATTGAAGGAGAAATATAAAGAAGTTTGTATGTGAAAAATAGAGCATTTCGTGGAGACTTAGAAGTTATAGAGAGTGAATTGCAAAATCAATTAGAGGAGAAGAAAGAACAAAGGAATACAACAATTGTTACATCAGATAAGGAAGGATCAAGAAGGACACTATATGGATTTTATCTTTAATCAAGCTACTAAAGCTAATCACAAGATCCATGTTGAAAAATCCTAACGGGTGATTTTAGTTAAATCTCCTAAACAGAGTAGTCATTAAAAACTATTGTAAATCCTTTAATAGGATGACATTCCAAGTGGATATTCTGAAGTCCTTTAGCCAAGAATACTTCTAACAAGGTGTTGAAATCCTCTAACAAGGTGGGACTTAATAGTCCTTGTAAGCCTTTAATAGGGCATGTCTTTCACAAGGTAGATCATGATTCATGGTCAATCTAGTGTAACCTTAAATTGTCTACACTTTATTGCTACAATAGTGAAGAATTGTGGGTATCATCCCCACCCCAATTTTACCTTTTTTTGGAGGTTGTCTTGGTAATCATATTAGTTGTCAAATGTGTGATTGATTATATGTTCTCATGATTTAGATGTATATGGTTTACATGTTATTTCAATTTATCTATTGAATGCATGAGATGGATAAGTGGTGAAAATTTTTATGGGTTCATGTTTTAACTTTTGATTCACCCCCCGTAACCCTACTTGTAATCCCAATAGTTGGTACTAGAGCTAAGTTCTTAGAAGAAGAATCTTTGTAGCTTAAAGAAAAGATCTTGAAATGGAAGTCTAAAAGTTTAGAAAGACCATTGAGAACCAAGAGATTGAGATACATCTCATACTACATCAACTAAATAAAGCCAGAGATGCTTTGAAGAGTTCCTTAAAGAGAAGGAAAGAGATTGCTATAATAGAAAATGACACACAATACAAAGAAATCAACACCACAAAGATATTTATAGATGGTAAATCTAGTGAATTTGATGTAGCAATTGTAGATCTAATGGAAAAGAATAGAGCACAAGCTAAATAAATCATAAATCTCAAGTTGGAGTAAGAATCACAAGCTATGCTGCTATGTGAAGTGATAGAACAAAAAAAGAAAGCTATAGAAGATAAGGCCATGATTGAAGAAGACAAAATAATTTTGGCAAATAGATTGGAAGAAAAGTTAATAGAACTATCTAGGATCTCAAACATGCAATTGGATACCTTAATCCAAATGATGAATGCTCATCATGAATTGAATGTCAAGGACATTGAGATAAATACATTGAAGTTGCATAATGAACAATTACAAAATGACCTAATAAGAAAAAAATAAATTATAGAAAGGTTCAACAAGCCAAATGAAGCCATCAAGTACTTTAAGAAACTAATAAAATCCCCTAGATCTAGTATAGATACATCAAGATTGGGCTACACAAGCATTGAAGAAGGAGAATCATTCAAAGCTATTGAGAAAAGGAACAACAAAGGTAAGAACTCCAAACCTACTTGTAAGAACATGACTCATTGTCATAAGTGCAACAAACAAGGTCATCAGGGACATGAATGTAGAACTAGAACCATGCATGCACCAAGATTTGAAGGACACTGCTATAATTGTTAGAAGAATGGGTGTAGAGCCTTTAAATGCACATCCAAGTCCACCTGATCATCAAGCAAGCCAAAAAAGGTAAGAAGCCATGAAGACTCTTATGATTGGGATTACAATACAAGATATAGCTATCACTATTGCCAAAAATATGGATATGTACCTAAAATCTACATTAGGACTCACTTCAATGGTAACTACAAAAGATGGTTGAGTCAAACTATATGTTTTAGCTATCACAAGACTGATCACATAAGTAAGTATTGTTTAGCTAGGTCCAAGGCACCAAGTTGTGAATTTGATAAAGGTAAAGGCAAGGCAGAAGTTGAACATATCAAAAATGAGATGAACAAGACATGGAAGAAGAAAGATGGTGGCAGTACATCAAATGAAGGAACCACTTCACCCAATGGGTCAAGTGGTCACACTTTATCAAACTAAGCAAACAAGAGGTATGTGGGACTAATACTTAAAGTCTTGCATTATACATTAGTTCCAAAAGAAATTATCACTAAAAAGATTACATTAGCATGAATTAAGATGCAAGAAGTTGTGGAAAATTCAATGTTAAATCTTCAAGTTCTCATGTTTTTGTCAAGCATTAAAAGTCTTATGTATATACTGAGTGAAATACTATTGAATACCAAGCTACTAGTCAAAGATAGTTAGAGCTAAGCCTATAGTAATTGTCGAGTGAGAAAAGTCTCTATAGATAATGAGTGGAACAAAAATTGTGTTGATGTCAAGTTTATAGTTGTACAAGAACCAAGCATTAAATGCAAAGTTTTGAAGGGTATAAGGTTAATTTTCACCTATTTTTTGTTATTACAAATTCAAGCAAGAGCAAGTAGAGAAAAGAGGTGATTCAAAATCTAGTTTGAAGTGTATTTCAAAGATCCTAGCAATAATCAAGCACTAGTTCATCAAATTTTTGAGGTATTCTCCATAAGCCGAGTTACGCAGTTTAAAATTTGTAAAACCCTAGTTTGATAGAATGGATTCTATTTCAAAGAATATGAAGGAGAAAGAAGTTTTTGATGTTCAGTTAGTCAACAATGAGGTCAAACAACTGAATTTGAAAGCCATCCTAGACATAGCCTAACAAAATGGCTGATCAGGTACATTATCCATGATTCCACCTAAGGTTATAATGGTCCAAGATGTAAAAAAATGTTGTAACTAAAAAGTAGGATGCATAGGTGATATGGAAATAAGGCAAGATTATGATAATTTGTGTGAAAATGACATTAAAGGATGAATTTAAGATAGTAGAGAGAAAGGGTTTGACCCATGCCCTAGATTTTTCCATGGTGTTCAAGATGGAATGGATTAAGATAGTGTTAAGTAGGATACATCATGGATGTCTATGGTTGGAAGGAGTACCAATCAATATTTCAAAAATAATTGTTCATAGGGTGATTGGTTTTCCAACCTGAGATTGACCAAAGACCCTATGGAGTGACTCAAAATAAGTAATTGAGAAGAACACATGAGATAAATGAAACAAGAGAGGAATGCCAATTGATACCATCATTGATCATCTAGTTGAGTTTATTGTTAGGGTTATTTCTCACAAATTTTATTAGTCAAGCAAGTTAAATAATGTATGATGCATTGTAGTTGATGTTGGCTATAAAATTGTCAAGAAAGATCATACTTATGGTCTTGCAAAACTTTAATTGCAATAGATAAATGAGAACTTAGGTGCCATTAGAAAGATAAAAAGTGCACAGTGTAAATTTGGATCAATACTTGTATGCATATTTTTCTATGTACAGAATGAATTCCCATCCTTTGGCAAAATAGGCTAGAAGACGAATAGATTAGTAGTTTTATAGATCAATGAATATATTGAGCAGATGGGTGAGAACTTTGAAATAGTTATGAAAAGCTATTTTGAAGACTTTGAGAAGTCTATGAAGTAGAGGTTGAGGATACCTATCTCCTTAGTTGAACAATACTACAATGACATATGTTTTCTTGTAGATATTTATTACACATACATACAAGTAGTAGTACCTAGGGTAAGATGGTTAAGACCTCTAGGATATGAGATAAATGTTGATGAAGCCTTAGCTACCATCACTACACTCCTAGCAGAGGAGATTGATAAAGGTGCCAAGATATTTGGTTATTATGATTTTATGAAATCCAAATTTGAAATTGAATTGAAGACTACTTCTACACTAAAGAAGAAAGATAAGTTGATAAAGAAGCTCAAGGCTAAATTTGTTGAGAGTGTAGAAGAGGAAGAAGAAGATGAAGAAGAAGAAGAAGAGGAAGAGAAAGAACAAGCCCAAGAACCTCTTTCTTTGACCCAAGGCATGGGTGAGGATATTGAAGAAGAAGGTGCTGAGGAAGCTGAGGAAGCACTAAAATAGGTAGAACCAAAGAAGAGAAAGGCCAAAGCACAACCTATAGTAAAGAAAAAGGCTAAAAGAATTGTTAAGCCAAGCCAAGCAAATATTACAACACAAAAAACTAGGAAAAACACAAGGGCCATTACACAAAATGCCAAAGAGCAAGCCAAAGAAAAGGCTAGGGCTACAAAACAAGAAGGGCTAGAGTAGAAGACGCAAAGGAGAAAATGCATTGCATAGCTAGAGACTGATGATGAAAGAACACAATTTGAAGATACAAGCCAGTTTAGAGTGGTAAGTCATCCACAAAAATATAATCTTGAGAATCTCTATGAAAATGTTAGAAACAATGTAAATTTGACAGATTTGCAAAATATTGATTTTGGGAAAGTTGGTAGAGAAGAAACAAATTTGATTGAGGAATTAATATATGCAATGATGTCAAAATTCAAGAACACTCCACTTGAATTGGATGATACAATGCCTAAGGATCTATATACAACTATTGAAAATAAATAGCATTATTGTTTAAACCTAGAGAAACAAATTAGAGAATCCACACTAGCCCAAGTGATGCCAGATTTGACAAAACGACAAATTGTCAAAGAAAATAAGCAATATGGTCGATGTTTTGCACCAAAATACAGGGAATTTAGCATCCTTCAGAACAATTTTGAAGATGTTGTCAAGAAATCCACTCAAATGTGGAAAGTGATCTATGGGTTGACAACTGTCAAAGAAGGAGAAGAAGATTCCTTTGAGGGAAGAAATATTGATGATGAAAACAATGATAAGGAAGAAGAAGATATAGAAAAGGATACTACTATAGATGAGACATAAAAGGAAAAAGATAGCATGGCTACAACCGAAGAGCAGCAAGAAGAACAGAGTGTGCAAGACACACAAATGCCTAGCATGAGACCTCCACATGACACAAGCATTACTGTAGAAACTATAAATGTTAAGGATTTTCCTAATAATTCAGCTCAAAACATCATTCCTTTAACTCCAAAAGATCTCAAGAAGATTCTTGACCAATCCACGCTACAAGCCAGATTGTGTGATAATATAGTATTGGTTAGTGTTGATGAACTTCAAAAGGTAGTAGCTAACATTACAAGGGATAAGGTGAATATAAAAGAACCACCTTCTGCCATCCCTTTAGCTACTAGTGCTCAACCTTTAATAAAAACATCAGTAGACATATCGACAATGGTTGACACAAATGTGAAATTTGATTTGGTTAAATAGCAACAGGCTGTAAGAGAAGAGGAAAAGGAAACCACAATAGAGCAAATAGGACAGAAAGACACATCTGTACCTACAACAAAAACTGTGATGTCCCCACTCTAATATATAAATTAAATAATAAATAAGTATTATATATAAAGTTATATTAATAAAAATATTGAAGTAATAATATTTTATATGTAATATTATATAATAATATCCTCACATTATAATAACAATATGGAATTATGAAATTAATTAAATAATAAGCTAATATAATTATAAATAAATAATTATATTTTAAATATTAAGATGTGATTTAATATAGAAACACTATTAATATAAAGTATTATAATATAGTAATATAATTTATTTAGTTGATATATTATTAAAATAATATATGTTACAATATAATTATTATTAATATAATATATCTTATGATATTAATTAATCAAGCTTATTAATATAAGTATATAATTAATATAAATATATAATTATATTATTATTACTAATATAATATAATTAATATTATAAAAAGACGTGACTCCTAGAAATGAAAACTATATATAAATTGAGAAATATAATATTGAGGGGGATATGATAAGGAGAAATATAGAGGGAAATAAAAAGGAATCATTCACAATTTGGGAGAAAAAGGAGAAAATATATACACAATAAGGTTATAAACCCTAATGTCCCAAAAGGGGACATTATAGAAACCCAAGGTGAAACTCAAATCATTATAATTGTAAGAATTTGTCTTGGGAAAAATTCACTCAAGACCAAAGAACTCAAACACAAGCACAACTATAGACCAAAAAAGAGTATGATCAATATATCAAAGTATGTCCTCATTCATTGCTCTATATTGTATGTACAAACACACTAGGAGTGTCTATATATAAAGGCCTCTCAAGAAGCACCTAGAATGTCTCCAAAAAGAGCTAGGAGACAAGATAAACATAAAAACTAAGCACACATATTATCCATCATTCTAGATGAGAGGATAAGAATGACAAGGTGTATCTCAAGTGGAGATGTTGTAGACACCATGTGCTTAATTAGTGTGCTAACTCATGTGTTGTCAAGATGAAAACTCACAAGAGTGCACATACTCTTAGGTGACTAATAAATAAATATTAAAGTAATGCATTAACTTAAGTAAACTTAAGTAAGTGTAAATAGTGAATAATTATTTACACCAACACCCCCCTTTAAGTGAAACTTAGGGGAATGCACTTAAGCTCATGAAAACTAGGATGAAATGCAAAATGGGTCCTGGCTACTAGGACATGTTAGGTACCCATGTAGATAATAAAAATAAAATCCCTCATAAAGTGGATAAAGAGGGAAAATCTCATGGGTAAAACCCTCCACCAAGAAGAGAGATGAAGAGACAAGATGCATGGATGGATGGAGTAATCAAGACCCACACCCCCCCACCCCCCTACAACATACATCTAGCATATACAACAGAGAAATGGGAGAAGACAAAACCCCTTAAGAGGAAAAACTCCCCCCCCCCCCCCTCCCCCCCATAAAGGAGAAGAAGAAGGAGAAAAGGTAGTCTTGACCCTAAAGGTAGTTTGTTGATCAGTGAGAAATGCTCCAATGTAGAAGCTAATCCATGACCATTGAATGATGTTCCTCCCCTTTGGAAGAAACAATAGTAGAGGTACTAGTGAGACACTTCCCCTTTATATAGAAAGAATCTCAACGATGTAAGGTGTCTCTAAAACCTATTCAAGTTTACCTATGTCAATATTAATGATGGATCCTTCCAAACCTATTGAGAAGAAGTGTAGATCTAGCAAGGAGTGATGCATAACCTATTTCAAGTAACCATCTATCTCCTCAACTAACAAAGAGACCATCGACAATTGTTGTACATAATTATCCACAATCACATTAGCCTGTGAAAATGGATCATGTAGAGAATGGAAATGAGGCTCAAAGTGAGCACTCACAAAAATTGTAGAAGGATCATCATCATCAAAGAGAAAATGAAAATCATCAAGGTTGTCTCCCAAATCTGTGGTGTGTGACTCCATGAAGATACCTACAATGTCTGCCAAGAAGTCATCAACTAAAGTTGGAGCTGGAAGACAACATGTAATCTACTATACTGGACCTTTCACTGTGGCAATATAAGCATGTGGACTATATTGATGCCATGACCTTTTGCTACAACTATTGATAGAACCCCACGTATCTGAATGTGTTGAAGCACTATTATTGGTGTCACAATTAGTTTCCACAGTGTATGAAGTATGGAGAGGATTAGATGATAAGTTGGGTGAACTTTCCTCAAAGTGAACATCCTTCTCCAGAAAAATCTCAGAGTCTCAAGATCCATAAATATGTAAGCCTTAACACCATCTAGCCTAGGTGGTGGTGCCTTGCATCCCCTAGAAGATAGGTTTTCCCATGCTTGACAACTAAAGACTCTGAAGTGACTCACAACTACTTTTCTACTGCACCATGCCTCAAAAGGGATCTTCCCATCTAGGGCATTATGAGGAGACCTACTAAGTATGTGAGTGGCATTGCTAATGGCTTCAACTTCAAGTGTTGAATCAAGAGACTTGGCTTTAATCATGCAACTTTCCATGGACTTAAGAATTCTAATCCTCATGGCTGCAATATTTGTCTTGTGTGGAAAAGTCCTTAAGTCTTCTATCCACATATTTGCTTCCATTTTCAATCTGTAGAACCTTGATGGCTTTCTTAGATTTGTGTTAAACATGAATCTTAAAGGCTTGAACCTTATCAACCACTTCATTCTTTTGATGAAGGAAATAGACCCATGTGAACCATGAAAAGTCATCAAAAAAAGTAAGGATGTAGTAGCCTTGGCTAACTGAAGTCACTACAAAAGGTCCTACAAATACCATGTGAACTAACTAGAGAACAACTAGTGCTCTAGAAGACTTCTTTTTATCATACTTCTCCTCAAGATGCATATCCACTAAACATGAAGAACACTCACCCTTATAAAATTTGATGTTAGGTAGACCTTTGACCATGTGTTTTGAGAAAAGTTGCTAAAGATAGCAGAAGGCAAGATGATGAAACTGCTTATGCCATATTTTGATTTGTGAATTAGATTGAGTTAACAAGGCATGTGAAGGAGACTTAGGCACAAAGTGGGAGAAGGAATAAAGCCTTTTTCCATGATTTAATTTCTCCAATACAACCAATGAATCATCTGTAAGACTTTACATGATCACTAAATTTGGAAGGAACTCAACTTTATGACCATCTCCAAGGTGAGTAATTTGGTAAACTAAGAGGAGATTGGAGCTAAGGTTTGGAAAATAGAGAGCATCCCTAATTCCCCATTTTCCACTTCCACATGTCCTTTCCCTTCAACTTCCATTTTTGTATCATTTCCCATGAAGATGTGTGGTACTTGTGACTACTTCAATGAAGAAAAGCCTCCCTTTGAAGAACCCATATGATAGGAGGCACCTAAGTCAAGTATCCATTCTAAAGAAGAACTTGTGTTTTCCATAAGTGCTTTCCCTTTTCCCTTTGAAGTGTTTGGAGTTGAATCCTTGGAAGTACTTGGCACTTGAATTTTGTTCTTCTTGAGTAGGTTTTCTAACTCATTGATTCTTTTAGTCTTGCAATGATTCTCATCATGGTTTGGCTTTTTGCAATATGTACAAAAAGGTTTGTCCTTCTTTTCATTACTTCCCTTCTTATTGGAAGAATAATTGCCTTGCTATGAGGAGGATTGCTATGTCTCATATTGTGATTTCTACTTCCACTACTTCTTCTTGCTATAGTTAGAACTTTTCCCTACTTGACTTGATTGGTGCTCATCACTAGTGACCAATTCTTTGGTCTTTGATGTCATGAGAAGTCCCAAATCTATCAAGTGAGATTGTTCAACAATCAACATATTTGCAAATGCATCAAATGTAGGCTTCTAGAAAGCACTTCCCATGGTCAACCTGTAAGTATTATAACTCAAAACAAAGGAAGCATACTTTGAAGGTAGCCTCTTTAGGATGTGATGAATCAACTTGTTATCCTTCATGGGATTTCAACAATCTTTAAATAGTGTCCTATACTCATTGGCTTTGTTTTTGTAATCATGAATTGTATCAAAGTTCTTTAGATCCAAGAGAAGTAGATCATCCTCAATCTAAAATCCCTTTTTTTTTCATCCACCTTACCATACAATTATTCAAGTTTGTGCCATGTAGGTTTGGATTTCATGAAACTAGCAATGTGGAAGAAGAGATCTCTATCTACACAACTCCTGATAATTCTGAATGCTCGATTGTCTATAATTTTCCAATCAATGAGTTCTTTAGCATCAGTTGATTTTAGAATTGTACCATCAACATAAATATTTAGACCTTTTTCTATTAATCTACTCCATACAATAGCTTTCCATGTAGAAGAATTGTCTAAAGTTAGAAGAGGACATTTAGTTGACCCATGATGCAGAAAAGTAAAAGAGCAAAAGAGAGAGATACAATACACAATACAACCCCCCTTTTCACTCAATCAAAAGACACCCCCCCCCACCCCCGGCAAGAAAAAAAGGATGCTTTTGGCACTTTATATGTAGTGGGTGTACAATAGGCCAGTTGTCAAAATGAACAAAGTGGATTTGTAATTTTTCTTTTTCTATAACTACCTTTTGAGCCCTAAATCTATCACTAAGCATTGTAGCTCAGATGTACAACAATTTTGAAAAGTAATCAAAGTAATCCAATGCAAAAAAAGACCTAGTTCTAAAAGTGAGATTTTTGTCCAAACAACCCTAGAATCTAATTGCAAATATAGAAAGTAGATGAAAAATAATGCACTTTCAAAAAAATGGAACCTATTTTTGTCTCCAGATGAGCCTGTATGGAGCATTTGAAGTTGCAATATGTAGGATTGAATAGGTACAGTCACCAAAAAATGTAATTTCTAACAAATCCTTTCACCAAAACTAGAAAAGAACACCACCACTGAAATTCTTAGAAAATTCTACCCAAATTCAAAAAAAAAATTGCACCTAATTTGGAATCTGGATGTATGAGTTATGGGCTCTCAAAGTCAAACTACCAAATCAAAAAAAGATTTGGAGAGGGATCTGGAAGGAAAATTGTGTGCTTAAATTTGATGGTCAAATGGCCTTCATAGTGGTTATAAAATGCCTAGTTTTGATGGTCAAATGGTCATCAAATTTAACTTCATGTTTGGCTGACATCAGCAAAAAAGGTCCCCTAGGATGACGTGGTGTACGCTTGTATGGATGGATGACATCACCTATATGGAACAATATAGAAAAGTGTGACATGGCTCCTTATTGGTAGTCCTTGTGGTAGTCTACAAGTATGTCTAGCCAGTGGTACGATTGGCTGAGTTGTCAGTCCACCATGGTAGAAAAGTGTCAAACCTGATGTGGGTGGGTCTATTTATATGGAAAGTGAGCTACATTTTGTACGTCACAGGTGGCAATGTAGATTACTACATGGTGAGGCTAGGAAATACCATGTGGTAAATAGTCAATAGTGCCCAAAATCCTCATGTGGTTGCTAGGTTTCTGAAAACCAATGCCAAAAGTGTATTTTTGAGGGTTGAGAAAGGAGAATGGTTGGGAAAATATGGTGGTAGTCTTCAACTTGGTAGGGGCCAGAGCCTTAACAACTACATTAGAAACATGAAACAAATGACTAAAAAATGCAGTGTTTATAACACTAGATTACAATAGATGTGCCACACAAACAAAATGTTTCTTGGAGGGAAATCCATTCATGGGGGTTGAAAGTTGAAACAGTTACTGCCAGAATGGAAAAAATGTTGCGAAGAGTTGTTACTTGTTGTTGGAAAAGGAGTAAGTAGGATCTACTTAATAAAAACCAATAGGGTAAAATTTTTATCCCACATAGATGGAGATTTAGGAATGCAAAGGGTTTAAAAACCCATTCCCATAGTAGTAAAATAACAAGCTGCCAGATGTGGAAAAAGCTTCCCAAACTTTGTAGCTTGGTCAACTCACTAGAGTTGACCCATGATGCAGAAAAGTAAAAGAGCAAAAGAGAGAGATACAATACACAATACAACCCCCCTTTTCACTCAATCAAAAGACACCCCCCCCCACCCCCGGCAAGAAAAAAAGGATGCTTTTGGCACTTTATATGTAGTGGGTGTACAATAGGCCAGTTGTCAAAATGAACAAAGTGGATTTGTAATTTTTCTTTTTCTATAACTACCTTTTGAGCCCTAAATCTATCACTAAGCATTGTAGCTCAGATGTACAACAATTTTGAAAAGTAATCAAAGTAATCCAATGCAAAAAAAGACCTAGTTCTAAAAGTGAGATTTTTGTCCAAACAACCCTAGAATCTAATTGCAAATATAGAAAGTAGATGAAAAATAATGCACTTTCAAAAAAATGGAACCTATTTTTGTCTCCAGATGAGCCTGTATGGAGCATTTGAAGTTGCAATATGTAGGATTGAATAGGTACAGTCACCAAAAAATGTAATTTCTAACAAATCCTTTCACCAAAACTAGAAAAGAACACCACCACTGAAATTCTTAGAAAATTCTACCCAAATTCAAAAAAAAAATTGCACCTAATTTGGAATCTGGATGTATGAGTTATGGGCTCTCAAAGTCAAACTACCAAATCAAAAAAAGATTTGGAGAGGGATCTGGAAGGAAAATTGTGTGCTTAAATTTGATGGTCAAATGGCCTTCATAGTGGTTATAAAATGCCTAGTTTTGATGGTCAAATGGTCATCAAATTTAACTTCATGTTTGGCTGACATCAGCAAAAAAGGTCCCCTAGGATGACGTGGTGTACGCTTGTATGGATGGATGACATCACCTATATGGAACAATATAGAAAAGTGTGACATGGCTCCTTATTGGTAGTCCTTGTGGTAGTCTACAAGTATGTCTAGCCAGTGGTACGATTGGCTGAGTTGTCAGTCCACCATGGTAGAAAAGTGTCAAACCTGATGTGGGTGGGTCTATTTATATGGAAAGTGAGCTACATTTTGTACGTCACAGGTGGCAATGTAGATTACTACATGGTGAGGCTAGGAAATACCATGTGGTAAATAGTCAATAGTGCCCAAAATCCTCATGTGGTTGCTAGGTTTCTGAAAACCAATGCCAAAAGTGTATTTTTGAGGGTTGAGAAAGGAGAATGGTTGGGAAAATATGGTGGTAGTCTTCAACTTGGTAGGGGCCAGAGCCTTAACAACTACATTAGAAACATGAAACAAATGACTAAAAAATGCAGTGTTTATAACACTAGATTACAATAGATGTGCCACACAAACAAAATGTTTCTTGGAGGGAAATCCATTCATGGGGGTTGAAAGTTGAAACAGTTACTGCCAGAATGGAAAAAATGTTGCGAAGAGTTGTTACTTGTTGTTGGAAAAGGAGTAAGTAGGATCTACTTAATAAAAACCAATAGGGTAAAATTTTTATCCCACATAGATGGAGATTTAGGAATGCAAAGGGTTTAAAAACCCATTCCCATAGTAGTAAAATAACAAGCTGCCAGATGTGGAAAAAGCTTCCCAAACTTTGTAGCTTGGTCAACTCACTAGAGCTGTGTGTGGATTTGGCTAGTTTGATTATGGAAGGTGGAACAACCAAAATTTGTAGTCCAATCTAGATTTGGTTTAGTTTTTTTTTTTAAGGGAATATTCAATGAAATAGGAGGAATATTCAAGAGCCAAATATTGAAGCTGTACCATTGTAGATCTCAGCACTGGGCTCAAGTTCCTTCAAATTTGCTAAGGTAGTTCACTATGGAGATGTAACTCTAGATGAAGAAATAGTGATACCTAAGTATGATTATGCAACCATAACATTAGAATAGATAGGCGTAATGCAACAAGCCTTAGTAAAGAAGAAAAATCAAGAAATACTAAGAAAGGAGTATAGACAGAGGCAAGCATTAAAAGAAATCAAAGACATCTTCTTAGATGCATTCATCTTGAAAACACTTTCTTTGTGGAACTGGTGAACAATGAAGATCAGGATACTAATGCAAAACTTTTGGAATGGTCTGAAAGGAAATTTCAAGCAAAAGTGAATGAAAAGATATCTGGTTACATAGCATTGATGCAAGTGTAATTGGCTACAAAAATTGAGAAAGTAAATAAGGTACTTGAGAACATTTTCTCATTGTACACCAAACTATGTGATCCCACACTCTTCACTTAAGAAACAAGCCATAAAATTTTGAGTCTGGAGATAATTTTAAAATTCTTAGGTATGCAAATACCTTAGAACCCAACTCAAACTGAGAAGTATTTTAACTCATTGCTTCAATCACAAAGTCAATTAGCTATGTTAATAGCAAAAGAGGCTAATATAAGAGCCAAGTTGATTAATATCGAAGTCTTCCTTACCCCCCATATGGAGATACTCCATAAAGAACTAGGATATGAAAAAACTTTGTTGAAGAAACATCTTAATCTTTCTATGTTAGATGGACTAGTTCACCTTGCAACAGAGCTAGTAATCAAAATAAAGTCAATAAATTTTGCATGTGACAATTGTTATATTGTTCTAAAAATAATCATGGAGGTCCACAAATCCATTTTTGACAAATACACCATAAGTGTATAGACCCTTTGACATAAGTGTCGAAAAGGGTGAGATAAAAAAGAAAAAGGGGGAGATAAAAGAAAAGAGAAGGGGGGAGATACAAGTGAATGAAAAGGGGGCAATGAAAAAGGGGGGAAACTAAACCAAAGGGGGAGAAAATAAGAAGAAGCAAGAAGAGAAAAATGAAAGGGGAAGCTAAATTAGTTTTTGACCGGAATGATATATATTTTGAAGAAAACAGATACAGAGACAATTGCAGAGTAAAGCATATATCAGATGATAGAGCATCAGATGAAAATACATTGAAGAGAAAGAGTATCAGCAAGGGATAGATCTAATCATAATGGAGAACAAATTTTTGATGTAGATTAGGCACATTAACTCAGAGGGAGTTACAAAATTTTGAGGTATATAGTCTATTACAAAATTTTGAAATTTTCAAGTTTTGTATATAAGAAGAGTTGTGAATATATTATACTCAAGAATATTAGATTGTTATGTACAGTCAAGTGTTTTTGATACTCATGAATATACTATACTCAAGAATATTAGATAGTTATGTATTGTCAAGTGTTTCAAACACTTGTGTCAAAGGAGGAGATTTTTGATCTCAGATTGGTTTTGACAATTGAGTGTAAACACACATAAATCATTTACTTAGTTCATGCCAAACTAGTAATGCATGTGATGCCTTCCCTGGACATCCTTGGAACAAGGATGCAATACAAGCCAAGATTATCATTTTTTACAAGTATGAATGCACATGTCAACATCATATAGGGGTCACTATGATTGCAATAAAAGACTTAACCTCCATCTTAGCAACTAGCGGACCTCCTGACACCACTACTGAACTGACACAACACTACAAGAACAAAAACACTAGAAACTAACAATAGAAAAAGAAATCTTCAAACTATCCAACACAGGTAAATTGGGTCAACCCCATGGGTATTAGAAACTCAAAAAACTAAAGGAGACATGTCTTGTTTCTTGCCCTCTACTAGGGTTTCATGCAAAGAAGTGCATCGTGGCACATGAAGAAACACATTTTCATGCAAGAAAGTGCATTTTTGCATGAGGAAGTGTTAGTTGTACCAAAAAAAAACCTTAGGATTCGCATAGGGTTTGGTGAAAGAAAGTACCAAGCTATGCCAAGAAACCCAACACACCACATGAAGACTTCCATCCTCGCATGAGAAAGTACAATCTCACATGAGATCTTAAATCAACACACAAACACAAAACACAACAAAAAGCTAAGGAAATAAGGTAATGTCATTCCTCCACACTAGGGAGTACTAGATCCATATTTCAAGGAGAAAACACTTGACAAGCACTAAAAGGCAAACAATTAGAATCTAACCATCTAATCATACAATGAAGGAAAAGAACAGAAGGAACATCACAACAAACTAAAAGAAATATCGTACTTGGAAAAAAGACTATCTCTATACACTAGTCCCTAGCAGTGGTATGGGTAGCTATGCCTTCCAACCACATGGAACCCATAGGTTGACTCCCACCATGCTGATGGAGATAATGATTCAACTACAAACACACAAGAACAACATCCATGGCTAACACTCACACCAGATAGTATGATAGTTGTAACCAAGAACCTAAGACAATGCAAGGAGTATAGGTCCTAGTCAGACACTCAAAAGGCTACTAAGTAGGGACTGACATCATGGAGAGTCACTTGGCATCAAAAACCCCAAGCTCAGATCATGCGGATTTAACATCCCTCAATGGAATGGCTTGGCACAAGCATTTTATTATCTTTAGTTTTATTACCACCAAATATTTTCTTTAGTTATAACTTAATTAAAAACTTCTTCAATCAAATGGGAAATGGACACCAAAATGCATGACAGAAGCCCCCTCCATATGCTACCCTACCCTACCCATGCTCCACCTATGAAAAGTTCTTGTGGCCATGCATATTCCCAACCCAACCCCAATGATCATAACTTTTGAAAGTACCATGGAAGATTAGGCCTCACAAGTCACCTGACAAATGTACACACACATACTCATGTGTTGTGCACCACCATTATGAAGATCATAACACAAGGACTAGATGAGAACACAATACAAAAGATCACTCAACTTAAAACAACTTGGGAGGATGAATTCTACACGAATCTCAAAGACATAAAACCATACATCATGAAATCACTCCACCAGCCTCAATTTGAGAGTATGGATTCTACATGAATTCCAATGATGCAACAAGACCAAACATCATGAACTCAATAAACTAGCCTCAATCCAAGAGTATGGATTTTACATGAATCCTAGTGTCCACAAAACAACAAGAAAAAAGGGTGGCATGCAAAATGAGGTAAAGACCCCAAATTTTGAAAAAAAATTGAAATTAAAACCCATTTGGCTTTTGGGTAAAAAAACCCAAAAATCCAAAAATAATTAAGTTTGGACATTGTATGCAAAAATGGCTAGCATAATGGTGCAAAACCCCAAACCCTCATCCTGAAAAATAAAGAAATGTTTGTACTTGCCCAACTAGGTAGAACTAGTGTACAAAAATGGAGGAAAACACTAGTTCTCAGCCTCCTAACAAACAACTACCAAAAACAAATGCTGAAAGGGAGCAGAAACAAAAAAAATGGCAAAGCCCTACCTCACAGCCAAAAGAGGCAAAATGGTAATCTAAACTAGAAAATAAAAAGCTCATAGAAGTGGCTAAAAATTGTGGTAATCCAAGGCCTCCCCAAACTAGATCCAAAAAGCTCAACCTCGCGATGATCCCATGCTTGCAACTCCCGCAATGAACAAAATAGTAAATCCTCATGAAGATGATTTTGGGTTTTACTCTCCAACTTTTTAATTTGAAGGTGAGAAGTGAGGAATTAAATCTCTTTTTCAATACTTATTAACTTTTCGAGTGAATAATTGATTAGGGCAATTAACTAGCCAATTTAGTTAAACCCTAAATTGACCCAAACAAAAATAAGTTATTCCTCATAATGAGAATTCATTTAAGAAAAATTTACTAGAAATTAATTTTGAGAAGATTTAGAGCCTGAAAACTCAAAAACATAGAAAATCAATTAACACTTTCATGATAGAGTGACCTCTAAATACACATAATTCAAATGAGCTCAGATTTAATAATCACCAAAAGGATTAACTAAAAAATTAAAATAAGGATATGTCAACCATACAGGGATGACATTGGTAAAATATTAATAGCTGAATAACTAACTCCATGTGCC
The DNA here is from genome assembly GCA_028749045.1 of Cupressus sempervirens. NCBI lineage: Eukaryota > Viridiplantae > Streptophyta > Pinopsida > Cupressales > Cupressaceae > Cupressus > Cupressus sempervirens. Next base: position 272,311,037 of record CM053789.1, read on the forward strand.
ACTACTAGGGATATAAATCCTGCATGCTGAACAACATGATCAAGTGCAATTGCATATAATAATATAGCCAAAGAAATAAATTCATTAGATCACCTAATTTAACCACTTATTTAATTATATCAAAATACTCTATTTACATCACTCACATTTGCATAAGGATAAAAATGTAGGAATGAAGTAAATAACCATAGCATTAAATCCATCACATAGCATAATCAGGGATATGTCCAAATATCGGATAACCATATATCATCATAAAACACACTATCATCTCAAAATGGCATCATCATGCAATATGATCAACTGAACAATATAGTAGTCTAATATCTATGATATTGAAATCAAGGTATAACATCTGACCCTTAGGTCATCTCAAAACTAAAACATAACATAAGTAGCAAATATCTCTTGTATCCAAAACATAACAAGGTAAGTATACTTAACACAAAACCAAATAATCCAACATGTGCAATCCATTTATGATTATTTAACCATTAAATAATGGTTGCTAACACAACACAAAAAGGCACATAAAATACATTAGCAACCATAGTCATAAACATGACTAACCACTACTATAGGAACCCAGTCCAGTTTAGCATGGTAAAAGTACATAGTGCAATCTCTGCACACATCTCAAGGTAATCACAAAAAAACCTCATGATACCACATTGATCCTAGTAACCACTAGCACAAACCTTAGTGAACCTTAAATCATCATAATCTCAAAAATTAGTCAAAGCATAAACAAAGCAATTGATATAGAAACATGACTCCAATCACCTCAATGGTGTAGACCACTCATGGTACCAATCACAATCCCATATCAAGGAGAGATCAACAAGGTTGCATCCATTAGGATGACTTACAAAATTCAAATGGGAAAGACACTACATCATCCCCCCCAAAGACTAGGCTTACTCCTGGAAGCCTACAATCCAAGAATAGAAACCAAAACACACCAAGAGAAAAATCAAAACTGAGCAATAGGAATGACTCAAGAAGCTCTCCACAAGTCAAACCCAGATCACTCCAACATTCTCAAAGCATCACATGAACCCCAAACATTTCAACCATAATAGAATGGGTGTCACACTGACATAAGGTCCTCCAACAAGGAACTTCCTAAATGCTAGGAAAAAATCCATCTAGCCATAAAGTCAACAATATAAGGGAAGGAAAAAGTCACTCTACCTTGTCCACAGGTGCCCAACTAAACATGTTCCTACCACATAAGCATAAGACAAGGTCAAAAACACTGCACACTTCCAACAAGAGTTGGAATCATGAGAAAATAACCATCCCAAAATTCTCAAGAACACAATCATGTCACACATGAGCATTCTTGAAACCATGTAAACTCATCCTTTGAACAAAGTGGATGACAATTTACTAACAAAATTGCACACCCCAAAAGACTACTCACTACCACTAACCACCAACTATAAGAGCACAATGCCTCTCCAAAGTACAAAATCTCAACTATCACTGAGAACTAGGGTTACACAACCCAACCAAACTAGATATCACCTTTCCACAAGGTTGCAAAGACTTTCGTCGGTGGACACAATCATGTAATATTTGCATACCAATTCATAAGATGGTAACATGTGTCCAACGATACAATGTCCCTCTACCACCATGTTGGGAATACCACACCCAACCTACCCCTAAACTCAATCTCTAGCATCAAGTCAATGGTCTAAGAGAAAACTTTACTGAGACAATCCTCTTGAAGAAACAAGCTTAGGGAGGAAGAAACTGCAGAGTATTAGGATTGAGAGGGAGTCTCTCTAAAAATTTGCACTAAATCAACCCAAGGTGCATTAGGGAACTCAAAATCACACCAACCATCAACATACTCATTTGAAAACACTAACTGAGCTATTGGCATAACCACACTAGCCTACTTTCTCAAGAGAGAAAAGAATGTGGAGATGTACCAAAGTCAAAGTCCAAAAAGAAGAATCTAGACTCATCAAAGAACTAAGTCACTCCCAAATGACAAGGCAACAACAACCTTGAGCAAGGAATGCTCACAAACCACACTTCACCTCACAAGGGTGGGATGGTGCTATAGGAAACACACAACCCCAAACACAAATTCAAACAAGTACCCAGTAAATTATCAAGATTTGTTAACACCTCCCTAAGAATAATCATGAAGGGTTAAACTTCTCCAATATCCATAAATGTGACATGTCGTGATTGAATTGGCTTCTACTCAATAAAGAGTACTCGAAACAGTGATCTGCACCTTCAAAAGTGCAAAAGAATTGCTTGATGTTCCCCATGCAAAATTTTGCATTAGCATAGTCTCATGTGAAGTTTCTCATCAAACCAAGTGAGAAAGTGCAATGAACCAGGTGAGAAAGTGCATGACCACTAGATTCTCGCATCAAATTTCAAAACAACACAAAACTACCTACACTTTGGAGGCCATAACTTTCATATTTAGACTTTTATTGGCTCCATTTGAAAAGTGTTAGAAAGATATCAACAAGGCCTACAACATGATGAAGCTTAGAGAGTTCTCCACTCCAGACAAAACATCATATGCAAAGTCAACAGTCTCAGTTACCAAAACAAATGGTAGACAAAACGTCCAAAACCACTCAAGAACACACATGGCCAGCACAACATAAGGCATGGAATGAAAGGTAGTACACACACTAAAAGCATCATTACTTATCTTTCATAATTTCATTAGTTAAACATAACATGAGCACTAATACACAAAGAACTTAAAGGTTTTCAAACCAAGGGTTCAAGAGTCACTTACCCTAAAAAAAGTACATATCTTTTAAATTTCTTTCAATAATAACATTATGTTTACTCATAATTTAAACCATCCAATTACATAAGAAATTTTACATCTATGACAACCAAACTAGTATATTCTCTATGATATTATCCCTTGTACATACTACCAAAGGTTCGAGATGAACATGGTAGAGTCACAATACACAACTGGGCATTAGTTAGAAACACATTCAGAATAGTCCTCATGAACCCAAAAAAAATTCCAAATGGGGAATTGTCAATTCCAATAGTAAATCAAAAAGGATATTTGTTCAACAATAAGTTGAATGTGACAACTATCACAAAGAGAGCAATAGAGAAAATTTGATGACTACTCCAAGAGAGAAAAATATTGAAAACCAATGCTAGCCCAACAACATGAGGAAAATACCTCCAGCCAAATAGAAGAAGGCATCAAACAAATCACATCACATGTGACAACTGAGAACAGTCACACAAGAGGGATAAATCACCACACAATTCTAAGGAATACATCATCCTAGCAATGTTAGAGAACACACTCAGACACACCAAGTAGTATACCATTAGTAACCTCATGCATATGCATACAACAATACTTTCCATGAAATGCAACATTTAGACATACATCACTTTTAATACAAATTTCCACAATGCTCAAGAAGTAATTAAATTGGGGACTTAAGTCATTAACCCAAGTATATAATACAAAACCTACTTCTTTGCAATAATTCATAATAAACACTTATTTCTCAAAGAAAAGAACCATTTCATTAGTATAACAACATAATACAGAGTCACAAATAAGAATCCTTTATTTACTTACAACTAGGAGAAAATAGAGAAACAATGCACCTTACTCCAAAAGGAGAAATAGAAGAGGCACTCTAAGCCATCACATGGACACCAATCAGTGGTTCCATCGAATACGATCACACAAGAAACCAACCAAACAAGGGACATCAATTCCATCTACAGAACCAGGAAGACTCACTTCCTTCTCTTCACATTTATCTAGTCACATCTCTTGGACAAGCAAGTCCATCACAAGTAGATACTAAAGCAACAAAGATCGTGAGCTCTTTACCAAGACACTTGCACTTATACAATGTAGCATCAACTATATGGGCAACATATATGCTGAGATCCCAATATTTGAACATGGGCTCTGATATGAGAAGTGATGCCCCGCCCAGAGATCCTTGGAACAAGGATGAAATACAACCCAATATTTTTTTTTTAACAAGTATGAATGTACATGTCAACATCATATAGGGATCACTAAGATTAGAATGGAAGACTTAACCACCATCCTAGCAACCAACAGACCTCCTGATGCCACTACCAAACAAGCACAACACTACAAGAACCAAAACACTAGAATCTGACAACAGAACAAGGAATCTCCAATCTTCACAACCAAGGTAAATTAGGTCAACCCTATCGGTATTAGAAACTCTAAAAATTGAAGGAGACACCTCATGTTTCTCATACAAGAACTTACCTCTACCAAGGTTTTGCGTGAAGAAGTGCATTGTGGCATCTGAAGAAATCCATTTCCATGTGAGAAAGTGCATTTTCATGTGAGGAAGTGTTGGTTGTACCACCAAAAAACCTTAGGACTAGCATAGGGTTTCATGTGAGAAAGTACTAAGTTGCACAAAGACTTGTATCCTCGTGCAAGAAAGTGCAATCTTGCTTGAGATCTTAAATCAACACACAAACATGAAACATAACAAAAAGCTAAGGAAACAAGGTAACAACATTCCTCCACACTGGGGAGTACTGGATCCATATTTCAAGGAGAAAACACTCGACAAGCACTGAAAGAAAAACAACTAGAATCTAACCATCTAATCATACAATGAATGAAAAAATAGAAGGAACATCACAGCGAACTAAAAGCAATATCACAATTAAATAGAATTAACATCACAATGAGCAATACGAAAAACCTATGCAGTTCCTTCCTACCATCAATAGCATCATAAGATCATCATGGATCCTAGCCATCTCTCACGCATAAAATCTCAAGCCACTAACTAGATCATTGGTACTATCATAATAGGGACATCACTACTAAAACATGCTATAGTAAAAGCTTAGGGAAATCTAACATGCTAGTAATAAAGCATAAGATAATCCTACAAAGTAGATAACATCACCTATCACATGCTAACATCATACGAATAGGAAATCTAACATGCTAAACCAATAAGCAATAGATAATGCAATAAAGTAATTCAAATCATCTAGTCATATGCTAAACATCATAATATGGAAATGCATCAAATAAACTAACAGCATCTAAACATGATATATAAGCATTCGAATGAAAGCATAAATCAAAAGAAAGCATACTCTAAAACCCAAAGTACCAAGTGAAAACATCTAGCAATGGTTACACTAGGACAAAAGACTATCTTTGTACATCAGTCCCTAGTAGTGGTATGGGTAGCTATGCCTCCCAACCACATGGTACCCATAGGTCTACTCCCACTGTGCTGAAAGAGATAATGATCCAACCACAAACACACAAGAACAACATCCATGGCTAACACTCACACCAGATAGTATGGTGGCTATAAACAAGAAATTAAGACAATGCAAGGAGGATAGGTCCTAGTTAGACACTCAAAAGGCTACTAAGTAAGGGTTGACATCATGGAGAGTCACTTGGCATCAAAAAGTTCAAGCTCAGATTGTGTAGATTCAGCATCCCTCAATGGAATGGCTCAACACAAGCATTTTATTATCTTTAGTTTTATTACCACCCAATATTTTATTTAGTTATCACTTAATTAAAAACTTATTTAGTTAAATGGGAAATGGACACTAGAATGAACAACAAAAGCCCCCTCCATATGCTACCCTACCCTACCCATGCTCATCCTATGACAAGTCCTTGTGGGCATGCATATTCCCAACCCAACCGTAATGATCATAACTTCTAGAAGTATCATAGAAGATTAGGCCTCACAAGTCACCCGACAAATGTATGTGCACTACTCGTGTGTGGCACACCACCATCATGAAAATCATAACACAAGGATTGGATGAGAACACAATACAAAAGATCACTCAACTAAAAACAACTCGAGAGGATGGATTCTACATGAATCTCAAAGACAATAAAACCATGCATCATGAAATCACTCGATCAGCCTCAATTTGGGAGTATGGATTCTACACGAATCTAAATGATGCAACAAGACAAAAAATCATGAACTCACTTAACTAGCCTCAATCTGAGAGTATGGATTTTGCACAAATCCTAGTCTCCACAAAACAATAACAAGGGTCCAAAAGAAACCATAACACCAAGTACAAAATCACTTAACCAAACACAAAGTCAAAAGTACACATGTGACATATATCCCAATGCAAACAAAAAAGTGCAACAATGGTATGACTAATATCCAAATGGATAATCTATGTCCACGACCCAACACATGCCAGGAAAACCCAAGAAAATAGGGTGGCACACAAAATGAGGTTAAAATGCCAAATTTTGGAAAAAATTTGAAATTAAAACCCATTTGGCCTTCGGGTACAAAAACTCAAAAAATCCAAAAATAATTAAGACAACGTATGCAAAAATGGCTAGCATAACAGTGCAAAACCCCAAACCCTCATCTAAAAAAATAGAGAAATGTTTGTACCCACCCAACCAGGTAGAACTAGCATACAAAACAGAGGGGAACACTAGTTCTCAATGTCCTAACAAATGGCTACAAAAAAGAAAAGCTTAAATAGAGAAAAAATAATAAAATGGGAGAGCCCTACCTCAAAGTCAAAATGGGCAAAATAAGAATCTCAACCAAAAAATAAAAAGCTCGCAGAAGTGGCTGAAAATTGTGGCAATCCAAGGTCTCCCTGAGCTAGATCAAATGAGCTCAACCTTGTGACAATCCCACGCCCATAGCTCCCACAATTTAAAAAAAGTATATTCTCATGAAGAGGATTTTGGGTTTTACTCTCCAACTTTTTAATTTGAAAGTGAGGAATTAAATTCCTTTTTTAATACATGTTCACTTTTTGAGTGAATAATTGATTAGGGCAATTAACCAGCCAATTTTTTTAAATCTCAAATTGACCCAAACAAAAATAGGTTATTCCTCATAACAAGAATTGACCTAAGGAAAAACTGCCAGAAATTAAATTTGAGAAGATTTAAAGCCCAAAAACCAAAAAACACAAAAAATCACTTAACACTTTCGCAACAGAGTGAACTTCCAAATGCATAGACATGCTCATTGGTCTAATCAGATAATGCAAATGAGTTCAAATTTAATAATCACTGAAAGGATTAATTTAATAATTAAAATAAGTATACATCAACCATACAGGGATGACATTAGTAAAATATGAATAGCTGAATCACTAACTCCTTGTGCCACTACCAAGGATATAAATCTTGCACACTAAACAACATAATCAAGTACAATTGCATATAATAACATAGCCAAAGAAATAAATGCACTAAATCACCTCATTTAATTATTTATTTAATTATATCAAAGTACTCTATTTATATCACTCACATTCACATAAAGCATAATGATGCAGGAATGAAGTAAATAACCATAGCATTAAATCCATCACATAACATAACTAGGGATATATCCAAATACTGGATAACCATATATCAGCATAAAACACACTGTCATCTCAATATGATCAATTGAATGACATAGTAGTCTAATATCTATGATACTAAAATCAAGGTATAACATCCAACCCTCAAGTCATCTCAAAAGTAAAACATAACATAAGTAACAAATATCTCTCAGATAAAAAACATTACAAGGTAAATATCCTCAACAGAAAATCAAAGAATCCAACATGGACAATCCATTTCTAATTATTTAAGCATTTAATAATGGTTTCTAACACAACATAAAAAGATACATAAAATACATAAGAAACCAGAGTCATAAACATGACTGACCACTGATACAAGAACCTAGTCCAATGTAGCATGGTAAAAGTATATAGTACAATCTCTTGAAACATCTCAGTGTAATCATGGAACAACCTCATGATACCACATCAATCTTGGTAACCACTAGCACAAACCTTAGTGAACCATAAATCACATCATAATATCAAAAATTAGTCTAAGCATAAACAAAGCAACTGATATAGAAACACAACTCCAATCATCTCAATGGTGTAGAACATTCATGGTCCCAATCATGATCCCATCTCAAGGAGAGATCAGCAAGGTTGCATCCATCAAGATGAATTACAAAAGTCAAATGGGATAGGAACTATAATACATGTCAAGTTCAAATGAGTGTCGATTCACTCATGTGCCAAGTCACTCAAGTGTTGAGCAGATAGACCATTTTGAGTGTTTCAAGTGCCAAGTAAATAGTAGATGCAGAGCAGTTCAAGTGTCGAGTGAAAAATAGAATTATAGTATGTGCCAAGCATCAGTAACTTCAAGTGTCGAGCAATATAGATTGGACATATTTTTTTGTGAATGCACAAATAACTATGTAAACCATTGTTCAGCTGACCAAAGGATAGAATACAATCGTTTGAAGATAAGGATGAATCTATATCTGGACTCCCTATGCAATTACATGTAGCCAATTAGAAAATAGGAAGGATTAAGTGGCAAAAAGGATGAATCTTAGTCATAGATTCATACTTAACCCTAAGTCTTCTAGTCTTCTTAAGGAAGACAAAACCCTAAACTTTATATGAGAATGTAAGGAATTGAAGGAGAAATATAGAGAAGTTTGCATGCAAAAAATAAAGCATTTCATGGAGACTTAGAAGTTATAGAGAGTGAATTGTAGAATCAATTGGAGGAGAACAAAAATAGAGGAATACCACAATTGTTACATCAAATCAGGAAGGATCAAGAAGGGTACTATACATATTTGATCTTTAATTAGGCTACCAAAGGTAATCACAAGATCTATGTTGAAACATCCTAACAATTAATTTTAGTTAAATCTCCTAGGTGGATTAGTCCTTACAAACTATTGTAAATCCTTTAATAGGGTGACATTCTAAGTGGATGTTATGAAGTCCTTTAGCTAGGCACACTTTCAATAGGGTGTTGAAATCCTCTAACAAGGTGGGACTTAAAAATCCTTGTAAGCCTTTAATAGGGCATACCTTTCAAAAGGCAGCTCATAATGCATGGTCAATCCATTGTAACCTTAATTGGCTACACTTTATTACTGCAGTAGTGAAGAATTGTGGCTCTCATCCCCACCCTAGTTTGACCTTCTCTTTGGAGGGTTTCTAGGTAATCATATAAGGTATCAAATGTGTGATTTATTATATGTTTATATGATTTAGATGTATGTGGTTTACATGTTATTTCAATTTATCTATTGAATTTATGAGATAGATGACTGGTGAAAAGTTTTATGGGTTCATGTTTTTACTTCTGATTCACACCCCCCCCCCCTCTCAGAAGTTTACCTTTCCTACTTGTAATTCCAATAGCTAGGAGAATCATCATCCACATAGATGAATGTACTATAATCTTTAGGTTCTTCATTACAAGAAATGTCACTTCTTTCTATAAACTTGTCAACTTTCACATTTGCACTTTCCACAACTTTGTTAGTGTTAAAATTTAAGTATTTATTTTTCTTTTCTTTTGGTAGAATATCCTAGGAATATGCCTTCATCACTCTTTGCATCAATTTTTCCATTCTTGTTATCTTTCAGTATAGAACATCTATTTCCAAATTTTTTAAAATATTTCACATTAGGAGAATATACATACCATGGTTCAAAAGGTGTAGCATTTGTACCTTTCTTTACTTGTACTCTATTTAGAGTATAGACAATAGTATTAATAGCTTCTCTCCAGTACTTCTTTAATACACTCTTCTAAATCATTAGTGTTCTTGCGCAGTCTATTATTGATCAATTTCTCCTTTCAACTATCCCATTTTAAGGAGGCGTCGTTAGTGCTGACATCTATCTTTTAATTCCTCTATCAATACAAAATGTATTGAACTCATTTGAAATGAATTCACGACCTCTATCAGATCTCAAGAATTTTAGATTCTTCCCTATTTCTTTCTCAACTCTAGCTAAATACCACTTGAATAGCTTGAAAGCATTAGATTAAGCTTTAAGAAACATACGTTAGTATGAACCAATTCCAAAATATCACTAGTAAAGTATATTTTTCTCTTAAAAAAGACTTGATTGTTTTTCCCAATTGACATTGTTTACACATGGCATTGTCAAGCTTCTTTAGTTTAGGCAACCCTCTTACTTTCTTATTTTACTTATATTCACTAGATTGTCAAAGTTCACAAGCCATAATATCTTGTTCCATAACTAAACATCTTTTTGTGCAAACAAAAATGTCTCATTTGATAAATCTAAATATAATGAGTTATCTCTTGCCTGATCACTAGTTCCAATGAAAGTACCATCAACATCATGTATCTTGGCCTTCCTATTATGAAATTCAACTTTGTAACCTGATTTTTTCAGTTGTGAAACACTCAAAAAATTATAGTTAAGTCCTTTAACTCAATAAATATTGTCACATTTTCTCTTGTTAGTCAGTTGAATAATGCCTTTATCTTTTACAACACATGAGATATCATTACCAAATTTAACACACCCACCTTTATATGGACCAATAACCTCAAATTTATCTTTATCACTAGTCATATGATTGGAGCATCTACTATCAATTATTCATCTATGAATCTTTTTATATATGAGATTAATGTAGTTTTCTCATCTTCATCAGAATCTTCTTTCATAGAAACATAAAAAACTTCATTTTTATTACACATAGATTAATTATTAGTTTCTTCTTCAACAATAGAACAAGATTTCTTACCTTTTTCGTCCTTGCTTTTCTTGTAGTCTTTGTCATCTCTTCTTCCTTTGTACTTTACTTCCCTCCTTTCATTTGTATCCTCTCTATTAGGACACCTAGTAGCAATCTAGCCAACCTTGTTGCATGAAAAAAGAAGGAAATTTTACTAATAATTTACCCTTTCCTCTTCCACATATTTTTTCAATTATGGCTTCAAGTTCATCAATCTCATCATTAGAATTGTTTCTATCACTTTTCACATGTTTACCTTTTCTTTTGCTAAGGACTAATTGTGACTTGAATGCAGATTCAATAGTAGTAGGTGTGTAGTTATCAAAGTTAGACATCTCAAAAGTAGTATGTCTACCAATTACACCTTCTAAGGCTGAAGTGTTACCTAGTGTGTATCTCAGTTCTTAGATTGCAAAAACTATAATCACATAAATAAGGAGTAGAGTCCTCAATACCTTTCTTATTAATGTTTCATCTTTTATTTCTCCATTTGCACAATAAATAGCATTAACAATGTGTTTAACTCTTGTGTAGTATTGCACTACATTCTCACCTTCCATCATTCTCCTATCATCAAATTTTCATCCCAGGATTTCAGACTTGGCTCGTAAGACATTTTCATCATCTCCATATATGGTTTTCAATTTGTCCCACATTTTATCTGCACTATCAAAATCCTTTAAGTCATCAAAGTCAACATAGCTTAGGGCTAAGGCAATCTCCAAAATTTATTGATTCTATTCATGCTTCTACTTTAATTGATCAATTTTCAGATGAGTAGTGGTTACCTTTACATACTTATTATCTATAAAGTTGATAGCAGAATCATTAATACTCGATATGTGCAACCTCATTAAGGATTGCCATGTGGGAAAGTTCTCCTTTTTTATCTTGGATACATCTCTCTTATGAGTCATGATCTTTAGCTTTAAGTACTTTCAAAATTTTCTTCATAATCACTACACTCTAGTACCAACTATTAGACATGTTTAGAATAGATGAGGTGGGGGCAGGGTTGTGGGGGTGAATCAGTTACTCAAGGTCCTTAAGTACCACTTGAACAATTAAACACAAACACTCATTATTATGCTTATCCTATTGTTGCTCAGTCTCTATTGCAAAAATATTGTCTTAAACATTACATGCTTTCCTTAGTGAAAAAATCATCAAATGTAAAAATGTAAAGCATGCAACACAAATTTGATACTAATATTTTACGTGGAAACCCAATTTGGGAAAAACCACCAGCAACATGTCACCATTTTTTCACTCTCTCAAAGTGATCCCTATTAGGAGCCAAAACTATTAAAGGTTTATAAAACACACTATTATATGTGACTTTTTTAAGGATTTAATCACCCTAATAGGAGTGGCCTTATCAGAGGACTTTGGTCATTCCATTTAGAATGTCACCCTATTAAAGGATTTACATAGATTGTTAAATCTTTAAATGACTATTAGGTCAACCTATGTTAAAAGGATTTTAGTACAAATTTTTTACAATGATTAGAAAGAAAATAGTAGGTTATTATATGTATGATTACAACTCACTTTGCAAATTTAGATCTCTATTTAGTTCAAGTGTTGACTCACTGATAAACTCTTCGTCATCATCTTTGTTCTCAATTCACTTGGAAACCCTTCAAGAAATCTATCCACTCTTCTCAAAAACACTTAAACCTTCTACTTAGATTCACTTATCAACATCAACATCATCTAAGTAAGCAATCTCCTTTAGCTTTGCATTCACTCACTTGTGTGTTTTTGATCCACTGTTGTCTATATGCCACCCTTACATCTACTTGTACTCACACTCTTTCATTTTTTCAGCTTTCTCCCTCTTTAAACAGGCAATTATTTCTTTATCATTTTTAATCATCACTATAGATCTTAGGGGTTACAATCAAGTTTGATGTGGTTTGTTGTATCTTTCTATCTTCTTGATTATCCTTAGAAACTTCTCTAAAATTAGTATATCAAGTCTTTATCTATTCCTCTTCTTGAATTTAATGATTTGACTCATCAATCTTATCTTCAACATGATTTACATCTACCAAGAAATCAACTAATTCAGCTAAATCTCATGATTTCCTCAAATTCACTCTCATATTGTTACTCAGCAATCTCTAAATTTTTGCACTCATTCATCACTAATTTACTTGGTCATTGTAAAGCTTTTGGCTTGGTATCAACTATCTTGCTTGATATCAACCATCTTTCTCATTCGATACTAATACTTAGTCAACACTAGATTTTCTCAACACTAATTGTATCTCAATTAAGACTAGCATCACTTGGCATTCCTTATTCTTTTACTCTATTGCTTGGCTTGGCTTAACTTTCTTGAAATAAAAAATTACTTTTCTTTATCAAAGTCCATTTAATCAAATGTCCATTGTAACTTCCTTTTAATAACTCAATCTTTTCTTTAGATGTTATTGCTATGAGCAATTTCTTGAGTCCTCTTCATCAATCAAATAGATACAATATTTAGATTAGGTGGCAATATCGCTTATCAATAGGTTTGACATCCATGACAAAAAAACATTTGCTCCAATTGTAAGTTTCTAACAAGGGTTAGGAATTCCATAATGTATGATGAGATTGTAGATTCTTGTAGTGGTATTGAGTTGTAAGTGATTATGGATTGTAATAAATGGATAATAATAATATTAGACTTGTTGTTGGTGGATGTAGCCTAGGGATTGGGTGAACCACATTAAATTTTTGTGTCTTATGTTCTCTTCTGTATGATTTATTATTTTTTGAGATTGGTTATATTTGCATGTAATTGTTCTTTCTATTCATGGTAGATCCTAACAACATACGTTAGTCACTTCTTATATCAAACTTACCAATGCCATCATCTCTCTTGATATAACATTTTCTTCCAAAATTTTTGAAAATATGTCACTAATAGTGTTTGTCAAAACTAAATTTCATAAGGTGTCTTATTTGTATGTTCTATGATTGGCACTATGTTCATTGTATTGTCAAACTAACTACCAATGTTCCCCTTCAAGATTTGTGGCATAGCTTAACTACCTCTTATGTTCTATAAGTCTAGTGGTTGTTTTGAGCATTAATAGGTCAATCTTTTGGTGAAACATAAATTCTAGCTTATAACAAGTGGTATTAGAGCTTGATCATAGGTTTGAATCTCCTCAAGTAATGCTAAAGGGAGATTTTTGGACTAATCGCCAATGTTCCCCTTTGACATTCATGACATAGCTTAACCACCTGCTGTGTTTTATAAGTCTAGTGGTTGTATCGAGCATTAACACATTGATCTTTTAGTGCAACATCAACTCTAGCTTGTAACATATATATACTACTATATTAATTTCTCATCTCCAAAATATCTTTGATACATATTTCTCAAACATATTAGCTCTTTTTCTTTCTATCATAGACCTATTTCTTCTCTTAGTAATTCCATTTTACTTAGGAATCTTAGGATCTGATAGTTTACTCTTGATACCATTTACTTCACAAAAGGTGTTAAACTCATTTGAGCTAAATTCTCCACCTATATCAAATCTTAAACATTTAATCTTCAATCCAAAATCATTCTTAACTCTACTCTTAAAGAACTTAAACTTTTGAAATTCTTCAAAATTTTCTCTAAGGAAAGCTACCCACACCATCCTAGTAATTCACCAGCATTAATCATGAAGTATCTTTCACCATAGAATCCTCTTGTCTTAGTGGGACCATTCAAATTTTTATGAACAATCTCCAATATTGCTATTGTAGTGAATGTCTTGCTAGGAAAGGAACTCTTGTTCATCTTTGTCATTAATAATGAATGTCTTTCCTATGAACTATAACTGACATCCCTTATCAGTAAACTATCCAACATTCAATAGATTAAGTTTTAATACATCAAAAAATTAAACATCATCAATGTTAGTTTTTCCATCAAGAGTAATAGATCACATTCCCTTGATTTAAAAAGCCACATTATTACCAACTCTAGCAATTCCTCCATCATGGCTCTTGAACTAACAAATTTATGATCCAATCATTTTTCTTCTCAACTTATAACACTAGGGATTTCTCTTTTCTAAATTCTTTTTAAGATTTTCTTATTTTATAGCAACAAATCCTAACTCATCATCACTTTCACTCCAAACTCTTTGATTAGAGTCATCATCTTCATTTGAATACAAACATTCTCTAGGAATTCTATACTTGAAATTCTTTTTGTACTCTTTCACTCTTTTAGGACATTTAGAAGAATAATGACCAAATTCATCACAAATCCAACATTTAAATATTTTCCTTCTATCTAGTTCTTTCCTCACAAGCAAGGTAACTCATTCTTTAATCCTTCTATCTTACTCAAATTTGGATCTACTACTACTAGCATAATCTCCACTGGTGCTTTGCACATCATGACAAGGAAGGGCATACACTTAATGAACTAAAAGTAGTTTCTACTCTAGGAAAATCTCCAGACTATTTCAACCTTATTTCTACTACTTCCAAAAGAGTTTCTTTGTTAAATTTATTAGTACAAGGTATCACTTGCTCAATCATCTACACTGTCTCCTTGAATGGTGGTGTCAATATTTTCAAGATCTTCCATATAATCTCATCTTCATCTTTAGTTCCATTATAGGACTTGATTCCTGCAAAATTTAATAATATTCTAGCAATACAACGTCTTACATATTCATCTTCCATCATTTTAGCCTATTGAAAAAAATCCAATTTTGCAATTTGATTCTCTTTGTAGGCTTACCACCTTCAAAAGTAGATTCCAATTATTTCCAAATTCCATGAGATGTTTCTAAGGATTTTACCTGATTGTATTCATTTTTAGGTAGAGCTAACAAAACTGTTTATCTAGCAAGAATGTTACACATGAATTGATCTCTTTTAGCTTCACTATATTCTTCAAGTTTTCTTTCTTCCACAATTTTCTTTCTATTATTTGTCATCAACCAATATCTTGGACCCATGCACAACAAATGTGTCTTCATATTCTCTTTTCATCTATCATAGTTAACTTCATCAAACTTAGGAATTTCTTTTGTTGAAATGACATAACATTGATCTCCTTAAGTTTTCAAGATTTTTCTTCAAGGACTTCAAGATCTAATACCAATTGTTATAGAGTAAAGTCCATCAAGATAACTAAGAGGGGAAAGGGAGGGGGAGAGGGGTGAATCAGTTATATCATCAATACAAATTTTATCAACCTTATTAAACCTTAAACATGTGATCAATAAAATTAAAAACTATAAGAAGATACACATACACATCCACAATAACACAAATATGTTGACTAGGGAACCCTTAATCAGAGGGAAAATCCTAGTGGGGATGCTACCCACAAAATAATGTACTAATATATAAGTTCCTTGTAAGAGGATGGACTCTATTAGGAGCCAATGAGATACATTCAGTACATATCACTCCCTATTAGGAGACTTTGAGTCAATGTTAGGAGATTCTAACCCTATTAGGAGTTGTGCCAACCTTGTTAGGAGTTGTAGAAGATAGATGAACCCATTATCAAAACAGCTTCAAGGGAAAGACTACCAAACTCACTATCCAACTAGTCTTTTTATTATTCATTTTAGAATAATAGAAATTCAATTTATCCCTAGCAACTCAAACTCTTTCTATTTCCTCTTACTATGCCTGTCATGCCCAAAAGTAAGGGCAAAACACACACAATTTTTTTTTTTTTTTCTTTTTTTTTTTTGAATTTTAAACTTACTAGGTTCACTAGGGTTTAATAGTTGATTCGCAAAAATTAGATTTACTATACTCGTCCTGCATTATACTCGTGTGAAGAAATGCATCGGTAAGGTAAATGGTCGTTATTAAATTTGTAATAACATTTAGTTCGTTGTCACATTAAGATCTCAACGATAATTTTAAATCGTTTGAAGAACAATATAAATTAGTCTTAAATTTAACTACGTAGGACGAATCACATTATCAGGGTAGTCTAACATAACTTGTTATGTTTACAACATAATGATAAACTTTCTTAGCATCTAACTACCTTCTTACTAATCAAATCAAAACTAATTCATTTTTACAACTAAAACTAAACTACGTGACTAATCTCTACAATCAACTTTAATACAACTGAGATTCCACTTAGTAATTACTAGTTACTTAGCACAATAATACTAAATTACTTCTTTTAACAAAATGAATAAAACACATTACTTAAACGACATATTATACTAATAATGGAAACTAACTTTCCAATTACTATCCAATATTTAATTGATTGAACACTAAAAGATCAATTAGATTTAACTATTCAACTCATTCTAACTACGTATAAAAACTTTAATCCCAAAATCTAATTCACCATGGATATACACCTAGAATTGAGGTAAACGTTATCATCCCTTATACTTCATATTATAATCATTATAATACTCACGTTAGATAAGATTTGTGATCATAATTTAAGTATAGGTCCTCTACATTGCATCAAAGATTATAAACTTGAGGAGTAATAAATTGTTAAATAGGACTCTTGCTATAAGATTGGTATTAGTATTAGCTTCATTACTCCATTAGTCTAAAATAACCTCATAACCATTACTAACCTCTATTTTGAGACTAAATAACAATAACCAACTTCTTACAAAATGTCTTAACCAAGAACGATACTACTTACCTAAACATAAAACTTATTGAATAATCAAAATCACCTAACATTCAATACTAACTTTATTAAATCTTTCATAAACAAAACATTCTTTCAATCTGACTATAATTAAGTAATCCATATAGTTGGTTAAAACATAAACTACAATTTTGACAGTAATTTAAACCAAATTTATTATCCTGTATTTCCACATTAATAATCTGAAAAAAAGTAATATACGACAATAATAACATAAACTTTATTTAGACTAGATGATAAGTACTACAACAAATCAAGGTGTTTAAAAAAAATAATATAACTAATTACTTTCCAACATCTAACACATTCTAACATAAAACCCATCTTGAATACATTTTACTAAATTAAATACTATTTAAGTAAATCCTAGGCAACTAACGACTAACCACTATCACCTAGATCCAATGAGTGCTAAGTGTTCCATTTATTCTCATGAGAGATGGATTCCTATTGAGTCACTACTCGTGAAACATGGGTCAACGAGTCTGACTCAAAATCACACAGTTAAATCTTGATAGCAATATCACATCTAACCACTATATTAACTTTAAGCATCTAAAATAATTAAATAAATAAACTACAAATTTCCAATTGCATCTTACTAACACTTCAATTAAATTCTATGTAATAATTTTTTTTTGACAATACTCGTATAAATCTTAAACTAAAATTGCTTGCACGTGCTAGTCATCCAACCAAACTACATTAAAAAAAAAAACTTAATTCAAATAAACTAACTACCTAACTAACACTAAGCTAGCATTCTTAAAATAATTAAACTTTAGACTAACTTGAATTATTTAAAAGAAATGATTTTAAAAACTAATCTAACTTCATAACCTTAAAATAACTAAAGCTAATCTAAATTAAATCCTAGTCAACATAAATATAAACTAATATTAACTCAAAACTAATTTGAACACTTTAATTTACAAACTAAACAAGTATAAAATTTTATCTGCTAACTTTTAAACTAACCTCCTACACACCTACCCTACACTCTAACCCTTAACCAAACAATCATGGCAGCCTATCAAGAGGTTACACACTGCCCCAAGGCAACCATACGCTACCTCAAGCAGCACTTTCCTGCAGGGTACGCCAACTCACTCAAGACAAGGCAGATTTATAGTTAAAAAAAAAGGTAAAAAGTTTACTGAACATTACCCATATCAAAGCTAGCAACTCCATTAAAGCACAAGGATCTACGTACCCTTCCAGGGTCCCCTCACGTGATCCAAGGTCTGCACCTATGCTGTCACCCTCCCAATAAGATGTATGCTTAGGTAAGGCAAGGGGGAATTTGCAAGGAATAGGCTAGGAAGTCAAAAAGAGAATGATGAATGGGATTACAATACAACTCTCCTCCAATCAGCCTAGCCCTAAGACATAATTGTCAACTTGACTGACACGACAGTCTATGTGAGTATGTTTCTTTTAAAACCAATCCATAGAACTTGTCAAATCGCTTAGGGTGGAGGGAGTAAGATAGAAGTTAGTGCAAAAAGTTTTCTAGGTGAAAACAAGAGTCATGTTTTAAACTAATGTAGATAGTCTTTAGGGATATTTATTTAATTGCTAATTAACCATTTTAATATTAATTAGATTGATAATCAATTTTTCTAAAAGAATCTATTTATGAATATACTCTGTTCTTTCCAAGGAAAGGAGTATTTTCCCCATACAATTTCCAGCATCTTGTAGGTGGGTGTTTTGAAAATTTGTTTTCTCTCTCTCCTTTTTGAAAGACATTGTATTTTTTTTTTTTTTATATATAAGGAATGACTATGAACCTATTGATAACATTGATTTCCTAAGAACTAGCATACTAACAAGGATGAGTAAGAAGGTTATATTTTCTCCTTCTCTCCTATAATTTATGTTTAATCAATCATCATATGCAAGTGTATGTTCATTTTTATTTGAATTCAATGAAATACACAATTCTCGTGATCAATTGATTTTTGATCTTAACGAACTTAACAAGGAATATGATCCTATATTCAGAATTTCAAAGGGTGATGGGTAATTCTTAATCAAATTTAATTGTGTTTCTAATGGAACTTAACAATGAAAGAGATAACTTGGTGATCTCAAGAAGGACTATTATTTCATGACAATACTCCAAACATCGAATTGAAAACTCAACACATCAATTGCCTTTCATTACCATGATTGAAAAACTTGCAAATCTTATAATTCAAGACATCATCTATCATCCTATTTTCTCACTAACATAACCCAGATTTGAAAACACAAGAAGACAATGCAAGGTAGATTTCATAATCTCTTTTATTTTCTTTTCTATTATGCATCTTGGTTCAAGACTCCATCGGGAAAGAATCTAGTAAGAAAACCTGATTTCGTTGCCAATCATTCACAATATAAATATACATATAATTACATCAAATTCAGAATACAATGATAATTTCTTCAAGCTTCTTCACAATGCTTTATCCCTTCAACTTCAATTCTTCATGGAACCACAAGGGGAAACAAGGCTGACCCAAGGCAATTTAACACAGTCACAAAGACACAATTCAACATACACCCATCCAATTTAACACACTAGATCCATCCATAGGACCTTATTAGGGGGGGAGGTGGATTTTCCAAATGGGAGATGTCAATCACCATACCTTAACATAACCCTTTCGGGGTTAAAACTCAGGAACTTTCTTTGTTCCTCAAATGCCCTTTCGGGGCCAATTCAACAAGAATTTTCTTTCCTTTCCATACTTAAGATTTCACAATATAAACAAGGTATGTGATGACTGGTAGGGGCCCATACACCCTACCTTTCTTTCCCTCCTCTCACCATGAAAGGAGACTCTGCACCATTGAGGTCCAACTAAAGCCCTACCCCCACATGGCCACTTCTTCCCTATCCAAGGGTGAGTAATACCAAATACAACCCCATGAAAACTCCTCAATACAATACATCAAGATGAACAAGAACACATTAAGCACAACACAAAGAAACCCTCCAAAATCAACCCAACATACAGGCAAACAACAATTACCAACACAACACAATGTGCAAGCACAAGCATGATCAAAACATGGAGAAAACCAAAATACAAAGCCAAGAATCCTACCTTCACCAAGGTGTGATGGTAACAATGGAGGTTTGAGAAGAGCTTCCTTTTCCTCCTTCCATCCCCAACTATATTCCAAGCTTCTTTTTTTTAAAACATAGAGATTGGGTGACCAAAAAGAAGAATCCCCCAAAACTTCTCCCCAAAAATCCCCTCAATAGGGATCCCTTTCCTCCATTAGACTTCATGAAACCTTCTCATGGAGTTGAGTTCCACTCAAGTGGATGACAATCCATTTTCGCAATCAACCATAAATGAGATTTTTAAGTGACCCTAAAAGTCAACTAGGGTGGCAAAAGTGGGTGGAAAGTACCCTCAACCCATATCCTTACCCATGGGTGCTTAAATTTAACATTTTTAAGCCTTAGAGACTTGGTAGGAACACATAAAAGTTAGGAGAAAATAAAATCAAATAACAACCTTTAAAGATGGACAATACCAAGATAAAAAAATTTAGAACGAGGGGTTCAGCTTGTCTCTCCATTGAATTTCTCCACTAGATTACCTGCACACTCATTGCATCCGTCAGTAGTTCAAGAAACATATGTTCATAAAATACACATCAAGATTTTCATGTTATTAAAAGCATTCATTTCCACAATTCAATTATCCATCTTATTCTATTCATTAAACTTGGAAAAATTCAAAGTGTTAGTTCGCATTCGTTCACTTCATCATACATGTTTATAAAGCATTGATTTAGATCAAATTACTAGAATAATCACTGTTAGCTATGCATATCATAAGCATCATTAATAAGATAAAATGAACTATCTGAAAGCATACCAATTAATCATTGAGGTACCAAAATTGGCAACCCTCATTATCAGGTGAAAGCACCTAACATAATTGTTAGTAAAAATTAATGTTTTAAATAGTCGGGGTGATGAAATGGTTATTGAATCACTAAGCATTAACATGGTTGAGCCAACTGCTCTCAGTTTCATTAGGGCATTCACAAAATAAAACATAACATCATATCCATCCCATTCTCATACAAAAAAATTTTACAGAGGAATTCATAGTTAATAAGTACGTGCAAAAATGAACCTTACAATGCCAATACCAAACCAAATACTTTTCAAATCTCAATACTAGATCTTTAACTTTACATCTCAATAATCCCTTTGATCACTTGCTAGAATTATATTCATAAATTGACTTCAATATATACTTCATCACAAGGAAAATAACTTTAATTTAAACCATATCCTCAAATTAATTAATTGAGTTGGCCTTGAGGCTTTCCTAATTAATCATAATAGGACCTTATCAAGATAACATAACTCATTGCATCTTTTCACAATTACAAAGTATCGTTGGCTCACTATCTTCACAACTTTTTACATGTGTGACCTTAGACCTCACACACTTGCTCACATAATCATTAGGTTATCTATTGTTACTGTCTAACGTTTCCCATCATGATTCTATCTCTATTAAGAGATATAATCCAAACATTGGAAAACACTTCTTGGGTACTCTATCTATACACTATCTTATGTAAATCAAAAATAACTTTCACATATTTTTGAATTTCTATATGTACACTTATCCACATCATCCATATATACTATAGAACATATCATCAACTCTGATTGACCTCATTACCAATACTCTATTTGTATGACCTCATTCTTTGTCTATTACTATTAGGGTCTTAATAGATATAATATGATGTTGACATCAATGAAAAATTATAGCCATAAATGCAACATGTCAATCTTCCAAATGTTCCATAAATGCTTAGGATACTTCCCCAAAGGAATATCATCAATATTCATGCTAACAACAGCAGGTGATTGCTAATAAAGTTTATGATATTTTATGGTATTGAAAATGTTTTAAGGGACTATAAGATAATTGAACATAAGTGATTAACCCCCCCTCTTAGTTATCTAACATGAATACCTCTTTCCTTGATGGATGACTCCACTATATCCAATAAAGGAAAACACTAGATCTAAGAAGGAATATACACACAATTGTTGGAATTCTTTAGAATAACTAGTGGGTATGAATCAGTTATCCAAGGTCCAAATATACAAATAAAACTTTTTCAGTACTTCAAATATTCATTTCCATAAAACCATATCATGTATACATCCATTAGAACATCTCATACCTTAACTTAGTAGGTCACTAACCTAGGTCAAAATAACTTTGCAGTAATGTAAGCACAAAATACCACAAAATCATTCACACAATTTGACACAAGGATTTTACATGGAAACCTAATTTGGGAAAAACCACTAGTAATATGCTACCAATTTTCACTCTTCTGAAGTGATGCCCTATTGAAGGCTAACCATATTAAAGGTTACAAAGCACATTATTAAATGTGACCTAGTTAAATGATTTCAATCATCCTATTAGGAGTGAGCCTTGTTAGAGTACTTTAGAACATTCCATTATAATGTCACCCAGTTCAAGGATTTACAAATGTCTACTAGGTCAACCTTAATCCAAAGGATTTATTAAGACTGATATAGTTGATAGAAAGTAATAGTAGGACTTGATCTAATAATAAAACATAACTCACTTGCAAATTATAGATATTTGGTTCAATCCTTCATTCTGCTTAGCATTCATATTTTTCATCTCTGACAACTTGTTTACCCTTCAACATTCATCCTCTTAATCCTTTTTTCATTGTATGCCAATTGTAGACTCTTCTACTTGGCCACCATATGAAGAAAAACCCTAGACTCCTTGTCTTTCTTAGTTTCTCGCACATGAAAATAGTTACTTCTAGCCTTGTATCCTCTTATAAAGAGAATTTAGGTCTTTTTTTTTCTTAACCACAATTGTCCATTTTTGGGTTAGATAAGGTTTAATGAATCTACCCACGTTTCCATTTTAGTCCCTTCTAAAAAATTCTTCTACAATCCTTTTTGAATTCACCTCAAAATTATTTATCTTGAATTTTGGGCCACCAACTCATCACACAATTCAAGAAATCAAATTAGTCAACTCAAATTTTTCAAATCGTTGATTTAACTTGTTTCATTATCACTCAGCATCCACATTGTTCACTCAGCAATAACAGTCTTCTGATGCTCAGCCAACACTAGGTTTGTCAGCATCTACTAAGTCTTCCTTGCTTGGTCATCAATTTTATTTCCATAACACTTGACACATACTAAATTTAACTAATGCTCAACACTTGTTATATTTTTTCACACTCAACACTTACTAAATTATGATTGGCTTGAACTAAGTTTTCTCAGCTTACACTATTTTCTTAGTCAGGATTGGTAGACACTTTTTATGAAAACTCTTCTTCTTGGCTTAGCCAAAGTAACCATTTACTTTAGCCTTAAGTAGATCAATAATACATCATATCATCCATGTCTTATTTGGTCTTAGTGCTCCTTTTATACACCAAATAACTCAACCTTTCTCTAGGTACTCTTGTTAATCTTATCTTTTCAAATCCTCTTCATCAATCAAACAAATGATAGCATTAAAACTAAATGTAATTATCTTGCCATGAAGTAGCAAGTTTGATATCATTGACAAAATAATGATTGTTTCATGATAGGTTCCATCCTTCAAATAATCTCTTATCAACAATCTCCCTATTTAGTGTTGATGGCAAGCCAATCCAAAAAACAACACCAAAAAGAGACTTAATACATTTAAAACTCTCCCTCTATCAATATTTGTCCTTCCTCTATATAGGGAAATGTAATATTTGTCAATCTCCTTCAATGTATCTTTTCCCTTTGACTTCTATGTTATATCTCCCTCTTTAGGTTATCTCTCCCTCTTTGACAACAATGAAAAAGACTTGTCATCTCAATGTGCAAATATAATCAATTCAGCTTCTCCCTCTATCACCTTGTTTGTGAGTGTAAATCTTCTATTTCAACTCCTCCATTACTTTAGTTAGCTCCTAAAGTTAGATCCACTACATCAAATTTTTAAATTTGACATTCAACTTAGTTGATGTAGGGTACTATTCTTTCTTCTTCCATGCTTTGGATAGGGGTATCACCCTAATTTACCTCTAAGATATTTCTGTGCATCCTTAGGTAAAGCTTTTGTGAATATATTAGCTATTTGTTCCTTTGTATTCACATATTCCATTCTCATTTCTTTGTCTTGAACCAACTCTCTCAAGTAATGATACTTCATCACAATGTTCTTTGACTTTGTATGCATCACAAGGTTCTTAGATTGTTTATAGCACTTGTATTCTTACAATAGAGTATCATAGGTTCAGTAATTTCCTCCTTCATTTCTTTGAGTAATTGTTTGATCCATACCACATTTGTACAATTCATTGTGACAACCACATATTCAGCTTTAGTAGTAGATTGTGATATACAACTTTGTTTCTTACTGGTACATGAGACTAATATTTTTCCTAAGAAAAATGCTTCATCACTTATACTCCTTTTTTCATCAATATTTCTAGCCCAATTAGTATCTGTATAGGCTCTTAATTCAAACTTATCATTCTTCTTGTAGTATAGACCATAGTCTTTTGTTCATTTTAGGTATCTCATTATCCTTTTAATAGCCATCAAATTGTTCTCCTTAAGATTTGCCGAGAATCTTGAAACAATCTCAATAGCTAATGCAATGTTAGGTTTTCTATGAAGTACATATTGTTATTTACCAATCATAGAACTATACAATGTTTGATTTACTTCAGTAGAATCATCTATTTTGGATAGTTTGTATCATATCACCATAGGAGTACTAACTAGTTTTGAGTCCTCCATACTAAAGAATTTTAATATTTCCTTCACATACTTTGACAAAGTGGTGTAAATACCATGTTTCATCTAATATACTTTCAATCCAACAAAGAACTTTATCACTCCAAACATAGACATTTCAAACTCTTTCTTTATTTCATTTGCAAATGTCTTACACAATGCATTTTGTCCTCCAAATATGATATCATCAACAAATATTTCAGCTAGTAAAATCCCTTCACCTCCTTCTATCTTCAAGTATAGATTGTTGTTATCATAGGTTTTCTCAAAACCAATCTTTACAAGATAGTTGTGAAGCATCTCGTACCATGCTCTTAGAGCTTGCTTCAAACCATATAAATCTTTGTACAATCTACATACCATGTTCTTGTTGTTTGGATCAAAAAATCCTTTTGGTTGTTTAATGTAAACCTCATCTTCTAGTATATCATTTAGAAATTATGATTTCACATCCATTTGATAAACTTTAAATCCTTTTTATGCAAAGTAAGGAAGAAGATTTCTTACTCCTTCCAATCTTACAACTGGGGTAAATGTCTCTCCATAGTCAATTTAATCTTCTTATGCATACCCCTCGCAAACTAGTCTTGTCTTATTCCTTGTGACTTCACCATTCTCATCCAATTTTTTTACATACACCCACTTGATTCCAATAACATTCTTATTCTCTAGTCTGGGTACTAGATTCCATTTTTTTCTTCTTCTCAATCTAATCAATCTCTTCTTTCATGGCTTTACTCAGGTCTTCTTTCTCTAATGCATCCTTCACTCACTTAGGCTTATGCATGCTTAAAAAAAATGTATCACTTCTTAGCCTATTCCTTTTCATTGATCTAGCTTCCTTTTCTCTAATAAATTTTCCAGTAGGGTGATGTCTTTTGACATACTTTGACAATCTTGGTCATGCTCTTCTTTCTACAATGGGTCTGTCAACTTCAGAGTCATTATGCACTTATCTATCAAGTAACTTGGTTGGTATAGGAGCACCCTCAAAAAATGAAGTTTCTTAATACACTTCAAGGAATTATTCAAGGTCCTAAAACCTTTAGGATAGGTTAGGAATAGTGGTTGTACATTTGGACCCACTTGTAAGGCCTAGTTCCAAGTTTGGCACAAATATAAGCCCTTGGTCAACTATTATGAAAGGTGTCTAATAGCCCAAAATCTTAGGATAGATTGTTATTTTCATCTATTAACATGTTTTGGTCCTTTTTGTATCACTTTGATAGGTTTGAAACCAAGTTTGATTATTAGTTACAAAGTTGTATAAACAGTTGCATTGTTGCTAAAAAGTTGTCAAGTAACTTTTAAGCAACATTTTGCAAATATTGTAAAATCATTTCCAAATGGACAAATTAGTTTAAAAAATTGTTGTTACCATTGTAAATTCCTAAATATCCCTCATAGGTGGGTGGTAGGATCATTGAGATGTGATTTTTCTTTTCAATCAATAAAACACAATGTTTTCCATGCAAAATTGATGTTCAAACATCATGTACGGATAGATTGATCTGAGAGGGTGACACATTTGGATTCTCTAGTGATTCACCTTTCTAATGCATTTTTTTGGAAGACTTGAATCAACTTACAATTTGAAATATTGGAATTTCCCTAACTTCTACTCTAGATTTTGTTGTAACCTAGGATAGTGCACAGTCCAAGAGAGGTACACTGACACCCCCCTCGCCACCATTATGTGATGTGGAGACCAAGTTTCAAGGGGGGGAAAAAAGACTTTTAAAAATAATTAAATCTCCTTAGCATGGTCTGCAAAAAACAATGGAGGGGACAGGGGGTGACATCATCCTATGTGATGACCAAAGACTTTGCAAAACACTTTCCAATAAAACTTTTTTTTAAAATTCATTCCAAGAGCAATGCCCAAGGGGAGATGGTGACACATTTAAGTCATAAAGCATAAAGTTCATTATGTAAGGTTAGGATATTTGGTTTTTTTTTTTTTTTTTTTTTTTTTTTTTTTTTTTTTTTTATGGTTATTTTATTATTGTTTTTTCATTTTAAATATAATTTTTTTTTAAAAAAGCAAAAAGGATATTTAAGGAATCATTTTGATTCTTTGTTACCAAAGGCCATTTAATTAGTTTCTCCGATATAAATTCTAGAGCCTATTTGGCTCTAGGATATAATTTTTTTTTGTCAAATTTTTTTCTAAGTGTGGATTTAAAAAGTAGTGTATCTTTTTTTTCAAGGTGTTTTTTTTTTGGATGGATTTAAAAAAATATATTTAATCATTGTGACACAATAATACAAGATTAATTGATATCTTAAACCACTTGAACTGAACTAGCAACCATAACCATTTTTCTTTCCTTAACATAGCTTTTTCATATTTAACATATAAGGAACTTGAAAATTTTGCTTAATTAAACCATCATCCTATCATCTTATTTTTGATGTGCATCCATCTAACTCAAAATTGCGATTAAATCACATGATAAACAAATATACTCAATCATCATTTTTATTGGCAAACCTGATTCAAAGGCTCAGCCAGGAAAGAACCAGGAAGAAAACTCGATGTTGTTTCCATTACAACAAAGTTTGAAAAAAAAATTACATAGGATTTCAATCTCAAATTACAACAATTTAATTGAATTTCCTTCATGACCCTCATCAAGGGTTCCATAACAATTTCTACAACACATTTCTAAGAATCATGGAGAGAACAGAATCTAATCAAGTGACAACGAGCATGACCAAGAGACAAGAAAACATGCATATTAATACAAGGTTTACATAATAGGATTCATAATGAATTAAAACTAGGGAAAGGTGGATTCTTCTAATAGGAGAATTTAGGCACAACACCAAAATAGATGCCCAATTGATGCTATAAACCAAGAACTTTCATTCTTCCATTTTAACATACCAAACTCATACAAGTTTTGTGCTGACAAGTAGTGGCCCATAACACCCTACCCTCTCTCCCTCTTCTCATCCTGAGAAGAGACTCTACACTGGTTGGAGTCCAACTAAAAAGACCTTTCCCAAAATTGATCACTTTTTCCCTATCCAAGGGTGAGTAATACCAAAACACCCATGCAAGAAAATTTAAAAATTCAATAATAAACATGAAAGGAAAACATTCAAGAACATGGTTTTCAATCCTTCCCAACATACCCACATACATACAAGCATGCAAACAACAACAAGGTAGCATAAGCATGAAGCAAACATGAAAATCTAAACAAGGGAGATGAAGAACTCCTACCTTCACAAAGAGGTAATGGCAATTGAGAGATTGGGTAACAACCTAAACTACTTCAAGAAGGGCTTCTAAATAAGCCTCAAACTCACCCACCAAAAGGAGAAATAACTTCTCCCACCCACCTACAAATCTAGAAGTTCCTAACTCAACCCACACTATGGTTAGTTACTAGGTGGAGGTGAGGTGATGCAACTTATGGTAGCCATAGTCAATTTTCGCACAAAGGTAAAAAGAGACTTTTTGAGTGATCTCAAAAGTTAATAAAAGGGGCTTAGGGGTTGGACAAGACCCCCAACCCATACCCATACCCCTTGGGTATAAATATTTCATGTTTCAAAGCCTTAGGAATAGGTTTGGAACCAAACAAAAGTTAGGAAATAATTTAGGACCATCTAACAACTCTAACAATGTAGATTAAGCACTAATGTGGATTAGGGATTACTAAACTTTATTAAGAACCAAATTAGCAAAAAGACACTAACTTAATTCGACTCAGGTCCAAAGTTTACACAACTAACCCAAATAGGCATCCTAAAGATCACAAACAATTCATGAATGTCAAGCGACAATAAAAGAACATAGTTATGAACATTAACTTTTACTAATCATAGAAAGATACACACATACATCTCACAATAAATTTGATTACAAACAATAAGGTTTTTACAGTTAGCATATAGGGATAAGTTATGTTCCTCCATCGGGTTTCTCATCTAAAATATCTTGCACACTAATTGCACACATTAGTAGTCTCATAAAATCACATGTACATATGTATTTACGTATCAAAAATTCACATAGATTAAAACATACATCAAAAAATTAGTCAGGGTTTTTTCTCATTTCTTAACCATTAAAGTCTCTTAAATCAAAGTATCAATCCTACATTTACTGATTTCATCAACATACATATACATAGAACATTAAATGACAAACATCAAATATCTGAAAGTAACATCACACAACATGAAATAATATAATATATTCTAAGCATTAGATAATGTCTCAACATCTCGAGTCATGATATCAAAATAATAGTAATGTATCACTATGCTACAATGGATTAGGGCAAGGCCTCACATCCTTCCCCACTAGGCATGAAATTCCTCCTGGAGTTCATAAAAAAGATAAGGGTACTAAGATCACATCTGTGTTGCATCCTCCCATGAAGCCATGACCTCATCGTAACAATCCCACTGGACCCTAACCTGGTCCAGCTCTTGGCCTTGAAGTGCTAGGGTGTGTCGAGCAATAATACAGATAGGCTCTAGTGCTAGCTATCCATCTGACTCCACCTATAAAGTATCCATATCCATAATATGAGACTCATCATAAATGTATCTTCTAAGTACTAAAATGTGAAACACATCATGGATGCATGATAGGCTAGGTGGAAAAGTTAAATGGTATGCAATAGGTCCTATCCTCTCTAGGATCTTGAATGGCCCAAAAAACCGAGGTGCCAACTTAGAGCCCTTTCCAAATCAAATCGAACTCTTGTGTGGTCAGACCCTCAAGAACACTCTATCACCAACCTGATACTCTCGATTTGTCCTCTTCACATTAGCATACTTCTTCTGCCTATCCTATGCCTCTCTTAGGTGCTGTGTAATTAGGGTCACCTACTGCTCCATCTCCTTTACTAACTGGGGATCAATAGATACTTGATCTTTGATCCTATCCCAAATCGAGGGCATCCTACATGATCTTTCGTACAAGGCCTTATAAGGTGGCATACCTATGGAGGAATGGTGCCCATTGTTATAGGAAAACTCAACAAGATGTACGTATTCTTCCCATTTGACCTGATGGTCTATCACATACATATGTAGCATATCCTCCAAAACCTTATTCACTTGCTCAGTTTGACCATCTGTCTGAGGATGGTACGCTGTACTAAAATTTAGCCTAGTGCCCAAAGCTGCCTGCACCTCTCTCTAGAATGAAGAAGTGAACAAAGAGTCTCTATTAGAGATGATCTTACAAGGAACACCATGAAGTTTGACAATGTCCTACAGGAACACCTAAGCTATGTCTCATGCTATAAATGTAGTATGCACAGGTGAGAAATGGGAAACTTTGATCAACGTGTCAACTATCACAAAAATGGCATCATGGCAGTGAGATGACATAGGAAGACAAACAATGAAATCCATAGATATAGTATCCCATTTCCACTCTATAATCTCATGTGGCTGAAGAAGCCCACCAAGATGACAGTGCTCCACCTTCACCCTCTAGAACTCAAGGCATCTCGCAACTATGCTAGCAATCTACACTCTCATGCTTGGCCAATGATACAACTGCCTCAAATCTACAAGCAATTTCTTAACACCAGGGTGTGCTGCATAAGGTGCTCTATGAGCCTCAAGTACAATGAGCTCGTGCAAACTCCCAATGGAAGGTACATACATATGTCCCCTATGACGTAAAATTCTGTCAGACTCCAATGAATACTCTAAAAAATTCCCTTCCAAGGGTTTTTGAGAATGTACTAATTGACTCACTTCTACATAAAGCTCATCGACTAGTAAGTGATGTAAGATCTGCTCTCTCAAGTCAGTGCAAGTAGTCATAGATGAAAGCTCATGGCACCTTCTAGTTAAGGCATCTAAAACCACATTCTCCTTTCCTTTGATGTAATGAACATCAAAATTGTACTCACATAGAATCTCCATCCACTTTCTTTGCCTAGCATTAAGGTTCGGCTGTGAAAATATGTACTGCAAACTCTAGTGATTGGAATGAACCTCAAATCTATGACCCAGAAGGAAGTGTCACCATCTCACCAAGGCATGAACCACTATCACAAGTTCTTGGTTGTGAGTAGGATAATTGAGTTCATGAGTCTTCAAATTCCTAGATTCAAAGGAAATAGGTTGTCCATCCTACATAAGGACTACACCTATACCATCTAAAGATGCATCGGTGCACACCACAAAATCTACAATAGGATCTGGTACTGCAAGAATTGATGCACTAATGAGGGCTCTCTTGAGCTCTTGAAAAGCTCTACCACACTTCTCTGTCCACTCATACTTCTTCCCATTTTTTTGAAGAGATGTGATGGGGTGTGCCAATCTAGAGAATCCTTAAATGAAACATCGATAATATCCTACTAGCCCCATAAAGCTCCTCACTTCAGTAACACTGGTGGGTTCTGGCCAATCCATGATGGACCTAATATTTGATGAGTCTACTGAGACTCCATCACCTGATATGACATGACCTAAATAATGTATCTTAGGTCTAAAGAATGCACACTTTGGCAAGCTACCAAACAATTGACTCTCTCTCAGCTTCTACAATACTTGCCTTAGGTGCTCTTCATACTCTTTCTCATCATGACAATAAATTAGAATGTCATCAAGAAAAACAACCACAAACTTATCCAAAAAGGTATGGAATACTCCATTCATGAGGCTCATGAATATAGCTGGAGCATTTGTGAGGCCAAAGGGTACCACAGTGAACTCGTAGTGGCCATACCTAGTACGAAAAGCTATCTTGGGGATATCACTATGCACAATCCTCAACTGATGATAACCAAACTTTAGATCAATATTTGAAAATAATTAGGCACCCAGCAACTGATCAAAGAGATCATCAATTCTGGGAAGAGGATATCGGTTCTTGATGGTCACTTTGTTCAATTGCCGATAATCAATACACAACCTAAGTGATTCATCCTTTTTCTTGATGAAGATCACTGGTGCACGCCAAGGTGACACACTAGGTCAAATATGCCCCTTCTCTAAGAGTTCCTCCAACTAATCCTTTAGGTCACTGAGCTCATGAGTATTCATCCTATATGGTGCTCTCAAAACTAGCTCGACTCTAGGCACAAGATCTATGTGAAAATCCACTGCTCAAGGTGGAGGCATACCAAGAAGCTCTGAAGGAAACACATCTACAAACTCCTATAGGATTGGAAAATCATCAAGGGATGGATCCCCCTCTATATCTTCCTCCTTGTCACTAATGGTGATAGTGAACAACTGACAACCCTTTCGCATGCATCGCCTAAGCTGCATAGCAAAAATCATATGAAGGGATACAAGTCTCTTCACTCCAAAGATCTCCCTAGAGATACCATCATCATCCACACATTCCACCCTCTTCTGTCAAAAATCCATCTTAGCGTTGTGGGCATAAAACCAATCCATGCCAAGAACAACATCATAAAAACCTAGAGGGGTAATGCATAGATCAATCCTAGTGGACATGCCTCCAATCTGCATCTGACAACTCTGCACCATGGAGCTAACTGACACTCTGGCCCCTAAGGCTAACTCTACTTCCCAACTAACATCCTATCTAACTGCCACTAGCCCGCAATGCTCCATCACATATGGAGATATAAAAGAGTTAGTAGCTCTGGAATCAAATAAAATTGCAACCATATGGCCCTGTATGATACTTGTACCCTCGATAACTATGGCCTGATGCTCAGCCTGGCAGTTATCAACCATTGCAAAAACTCTATGGGATCTACCCATGTCACCAACTGTCGGCTTTGAAAAAGCTCTACTCTGACCACTAGATACCTGTCCCTGCAGACACTCCCTAGTTATATGACCCATGCCACCACAAGTGTAGCATGGTCCCCGAGTATACGATTGTGCACCCTATGATCTAGATTTCTTTGGGCTTCCTAACCTACTGGATCCACTGTAACCACCCCTAGAAGACTATTAAGTCTTCACTAATTGTGACTATGGGGCCTATACTTTTAGATCTTTCTTAGGACCCTGTGACTGCCACTGCTTGGGCTTGGAGCCTTGATAACCATGAGAAGGTTTTTGCTACTGCTACTATGGTTTTGATTGCTAAGACTGTTGGCCCTTAGAGGACCCTGCTATATAGTTCTAATTCCCTTTCCAAGGGGGTTTCTACTAGGAAGAGTTTTTGTTCTAAGACTAATTCCATGACTCCTACCTACCTTGAGTATCCTCAGCCACTAGTGCTATCTCCACTACCTATCTAAAGGTGGTAGGGAAGGCCATTTGAATTGGGCCCTGAAGTGAGAAATTCAAACCCATAATAAAGTGATGCACCTGTAGTTTCTCATCCTTCATGTATTCCACATAAGGAAGGAGCTCGAGAAACCTACTCTCTTATTGAGCCACTGTAAGACCTCTCTGATAAAGAGAATGAAACTCCTCTATCTGTTTCTGTCAAAAATGCTCTGACGAGTACCTCTCTCAGAATCTTTCTAGGAAAGACTCCCATGTGAAGGTGTCCATCCTCACT
This sequence comes from Cupressus sempervirens, assembly GCA_028749045.1. Lineage (NCBI taxonomy): Eukaryota > Viridiplantae > Streptophyta > Pinopsida > Cupressales > Cupressaceae > Cupressus > Cupressus sempervirens. Next base: position 272,344,623 of record CM053789.1, read on the forward strand.
CCACCTATGATCTCCTCCTAATGCCACCAATTGGAGGCATCCCCTCTCAATTGATGAACTAATAGGCGTGCCTTTAGATTACTTGGATAGGGTCATAATCCAAAGCACTGATGTAGGTTCTACAACCATGCGTCTACTACTATTCCCTCAGTGGAACCCATATACAATGGTGGCCCGAGTCAGATCAATTCCTTGATGTCATCTCCTATATGTCTCGAAGGTCTGTCAAGTGGGGGTCCTCTCTGGTGTATTGACTCTTCCTCGTGCTCACCCTGACCCTCAATCTGTCTTGGTGGGGGACTCCTAGTCCTCTCTCTAATTCCAGGTCTGTCTCCTCTGGGTCCCTCTGCTTCCACTACTGGAATCTGCTGAATTGGCTAAACTATAGGCACTACTCTCTACTGGACTACATCAATCAAAGTTTGAAGTGTATCTATAATGTTCTAGTTTGAGTTTGGTGGTGGTGGAGGTGGAGGTGGTGGTGGTGGAGGTGGTCTATCCTCATATCTTGCTCTACCACCCCTAGCCCTACGACCTCTGCCTCGTCGGTTGCTTCAAGTAACAAGAGGCATCTTCAAAAATAAAAGTTTGAGTTAAGTTTAGGAAGCACAATGGTTTAAGGTTCCTAGTATTGAAACATGGCCTCTGATACCAAAATGTCATGCCCAAACTACGAGGCAAAAACACACAAATCTTTTTTCTTTTCAAAAATAAATTAATAATCAAAATCCTCTAAGTTTGATAAGTTTGTGATCATAGTTTAAGTAAGGTTCTCTAAATCTCATCTTAAGTTACATATCTTGTGAAAGAATACATCGTTAAAATTTGATGCTCTCGTTATTAGATTTATAGCGACCATTAAACACTTTATTTCACTAACTTCTCAACAAGATAGAAAGATTATTTAAATAACAATTTTAAATGAGTTTGGTTTTAAAATTAATTGAAATATCTAATCAAGGACTAGTTAAAAGAATTAATACATCTGCTCATATATATATATATATATATATATATATATATATATATATATATATATATATATATATATATATATATATATATATATATATATATATATATATATATATATATATATATATATATATATATATATACTTTGTTTAGCTTTCCTTAATTTTCAATTTTAATTAAAAACCCATAATGTTATTAAGAGTTAAACATTTATGAAGATATTAACAATATAAATTACACTTAAATTTGACTAGGTGATAAGCAAACCAATTTAACATCTTCTGTTTGTCTAACAAATAGTCACGTGATAAAATAGGATACTAGTTCACAATAAGTTTACTAAAACTTTAAAAGTATAAAATTTCTACTAAATATATTAAAATTTAAAATGAATAACTTAAAACAAATAACAAAACATCTATTAAAACTTTCCAAATTAATTAAACCACTAAATTAATTTTAAAACTAAATTACCTACATCCAAAATAGTACAACCTTTAAATTCAAAACTAAATAATATTCAAAAATAAATTAACATTGATAATACAACTATCTAAATTTACATTAACATTTTTAAACAAATAACCATTAAACAACATAAAGAAAGACTAACATAAATCTTTAATACATTAAACTAACTTAAATTAACTAACATGCTAAAATAAACAGCTTACAATTTTTAATAAATTAAACTAACTAACAAAATAAATTACATAAACAAAACTAACGTATTAACCAAACCTAACTTCATACTAACCTACTTACTAACACAAACCCAAAAACTAAATTTCCTATACTAACATATACTATCCCCCCCTACACTTACTCCCCTACTCCCAATGTCAAATTGAACCCCCCTTACCCATGCACAATCCAAATCTGTGCTTCCTAAGCACTGCACTTGGGATAGCGCATAGTCCAACAAATGTACATGTAAGTAATCATACATGTATACATACATAGATACATGTATGTATACGTACATGCATGCATACATACATATATCTATGTATGCAATATGTATGTATACATAGATACATACATATATCTATGTATACATACATATTGCATACATATGTATGAAAGATATATACATGTATACAAGTATGTCTATATGTATGCATCCATGCATGCATCTACATGCATCCATCCATACATAAATGTATCTATGTATACATACATATTGCATAAATACATATATGTATGGATGCATGCATGCATCCATACATACATACATACATGCATCTATGTATACATACATGTATCTATGTATGCATGCATGCATGCATACATAAATACATACATGTATCTATGTCATACATAGATGCATGCATGTATGTATGCATGGATGCATACATACATACATACTTGTATACATTTTTATATCTTTCATACATGCATATGCATGTATGCATGCATACATGTATGTGTCTATGTATACATACATGCATCTATGTATGTATACATGTATGCATACATACACATGTATGTATGCATGAATACATCCATACATACATGTATGTATATGTGTATGCATGCATGCATGCATACATAAATGTATCTATGTCATGCATAGATGCATACATGTATGTAAGCATTCATGCATGCATCTACATGCATCCATCCATACATACATGTATCTATGTATTCATACATATTGCATACATAGATGTATGTATGGACGCATCCATGCATCCATTCATACATACATACATGCATCTATGTATACATACATGTATCTATGTATGCATGCATGCATGCATACATACATACATACATGTATCTATGCATACATACATATTGCATACATAGATATATGTATGGATGCGTGCATGCATCCATTCATACATACATACATGCATCTATGTATACATAGATGCATGCATGTGTGTATACATGGATGCATGCATGTGTGTATACATGGAGGCATACATACATACATACTTGTATACATGTATATATCTTTCATACATGCATATGCATGTATGCATGCATACATGTATGAATCTATGCATACATACATGTATCTATATATGTATACATGTATGCATACATATATATTTATGTATGCATCCATGTATACATACATACATAAATGTATCTATGTCATAAATAGATGCAATCATGTATGTATGCATCAATTAATGCATTGATGCATGCATGTATACATGTATGCATGCATCCATCCATACATACATGTATCTATGTATAAATACATATTACATACATAGATATATGTATGTATGCATGCATGTATCTATGTATGTATGCAAGCATATATCTATGTATGTATACATTTTTGAATGCATGCATCCATACATACATGTATTATGCATACATACATACATACATGTATCTATGTATGCATCCATGCATGCATAGATTCATGCACGTATGTATCCATGCATGCATAGATATATGTATGTATGTCTGCATGCATGCATGCATAGATATATGTATGGATGCATTCATGCATCTATATATGGATGCATCCATCCATCCATACATATTGCATACATAGATATATGTATGTATCTATGCATGCATGCATGCATACATAGATACATGCATGCGTCTATGTATACATACATGTATCTATGTATGTATGCATGGATACATAGATGCATGCATGTATGTACGCATCCATCCATGCATAAATGCATGCATGTATGTATTCATGTATGGATGGATGAATCCATACATACATGTATCTATGTATGGATGCATGCATGTATCTATGTATGTATACATGTATGCATGCATCCATCCGTCCATACATGTATCATGGATACATACATACATACATGTATCTATGTATGCATCCATCCATGCATAGATATATGTATGTATCAATAATGCATACATATATGTATGTATGTTTGCATGCATGCATGCATGTATCTATGTAAGTATAGATGTATGCATGTATCCATCCACACATACATGTATCTATGTCTACATACATATTGCATACATAGATATATGTATGTATGTATGCATGCATACATACATAGATACATACATGTATCTATGTATGTATGCATGGATACATATATGCATGCATGTATGGATGCATCCATGCATGCATGTATGTATGCATGTATGGATGGATGCATCCATACATACATCTATCTATGTATGTATACATGTATGTATGCATGCATCATGCATACATACATACATACATGTATCCATGTATGCATCCATGCATGCATAGATGCATATATGTATCCATCACTGCATGGATAGATATATGTATGGATGCATGCATGTATCTACGTATGTATGCATGCATGTATCTATGTATGTATGCATGTATTTATCTATGTATGTATCTATGTATGTATACATACCTATTGCATACATAGATATATGTATGTTTGTATGCATCCATGCATGCACAAATTTATGTATGGGTGCATGCATGTATCTATGTATGTATACATGTATGCATGCATCTATCCATACATACATGTATCTATCTATACATACCTATTGCATACATAAATATATGTATGTATGTATGCATGCATAGATATATGTATGGGTGCATGCATGTTTCTATGTATGTATACATGTATGTATGAATGCATGCATGTATCTATGTATGTATACATGTATGCATGCATCCATCCATACATACATGTATCTATGTATACATACATATTGCATATATAGATATATGCAAGCATGCATGCATACCTACATGCATGTGTGTGTGGCATTACATACATATATACATACATACATACATGTATATACATGTATGTATGTATATACATAAATATATATATGTATGTATGAATGTGTGTGTGTGTATATATATATATATATATATATATATGTATGCATGCATGCATGTGTGTGTGTGAATACATATATACATATATACATACATACATACATATATGTATGTATGCATGCATCATACATATGTATATGTATACATACATATACATATGTATGATGCATGCATGCATACATATGTATATGCATGTATACATAGATATATGTATGTATATCTTGATCTTAAATAGAGTACTTCTTCTTTGTATCATTCAATTTTTCACTAAAATATGCAATAGGCTTACTTTTTTGGCTTAATACAACTTCAATAGCACTGCCACTAGCATCACAATCCACCTAGAACACCTTTCTAAAATTTGGAAGTGCCAACACAGGTTGTTTTGTCACCTTCTTTTTTAGCCTTTCAAAAATTTTTGTAGCTGCTACAGTCCATTTGAACTCTTTTCTATCCCCTCTTATTGTATCAGTTAGGGGTGCACATATGCCACTGACATTCTTAATAAACTTTCTGTAAAAACTAACCAGACCATGAAATGATCTTACCTCAGTAGCAGACCTTGAAGTAGGCCTTTCCAAGATGGTTTTTATTTTCTCTGGATCCATTTTGAGACCTTTAGGTGATATAACAAACCCCAAATAGAATAACTCCCTTTTTGCAAAGATATACTTCTTCAAATTAATTAACAGTTTCTCTTCCCTTAAGCTTTCAAGGACACTATGAATATGCAATAAATGTTCTTCCAAAGTCTTGCTGAAAATTAAAATATCATCCAAATAGACAATAACACATTTTCCCAAGAACTTCTTAAGTACCTCATTCATAAGCCACATGAAGGTGCTTGGGGTGTTCGTCAATCCAAAGGGCATGACTAACCACTCATAAAGATCCTCCTTGGTCTTGAAGGCCATTTTTCACTCATCTCCTTCTTGTATCTATATCTGATGATAGCCACTCTTGAGATCTATTTTTGTGAAGTACTGAGCTCCACTCAAGCAATCCATAAGATCATCCATTCTTGGCAAAGGAAACTGGTACTTGATGGTTATACTATTTATAGCTCGAGAGTCTATACATGTTGATGCAGAGGCATTGATCATATGGTTTACTCCCTGCAAAAACTTGCTAGTTTCCTATACGAACTTTGATTAGAAGCATTCAACCCTTCCATATTTCAACAAAGACTATAAACTCAACAATATAATGACACCAATCTGTATCTTCTATTCCACAATCATCATTGAATAAGACTCAACATTCCATATATCAAATTGGAGTGTATTATAATACTCTCAAATGTCCGCACCAACTCATCATTACCATTTTACCGCCATGACTTATTTCCATACCGTATAGTCTCCTTTGGACTAAGATTGCATCCACCTTTTCGCGGTTGTCTCTAAATGGAACATGCATGTATATAAAATAATTGCCACTTTTTTTTCTCCTTATGCTGAGTTGCATACACTTTGTTACATCCATCCTTTATTATGGGACTTCTTACTTATCGGGTTTAAAACTCAAATCACTTTCATGGTGATTTACCCAGCCACCATTTTTCATGAGCAAAGGCATTCATGCAACAAAAAAAAGAAATACAAAGTTCCTTCCTCTAGTGTTATCGGGTCATGGACTCTCCATTTACATTTGGGACTGCGACCACCTGAATGATAGGTATGGGATTTAGAAATAGACACTTCTACAAATCTTTTATTCATCTGCATATTTACATGGCGTGGCTCTTTGGCTGCTGCCAGAGACCCATTTAGACTCCTCAAATCTTGCCTCCTAAAACCAAACTATATCCCTTCCTATCGACAATCTCTTCCTTTTATAACATTTTATGTAACCATTTACATTCCACTATCGATTCCCTTTCTGATTGAATAATTTATATAAAGATAATTGTAACAGTTACAAAATTGTATGTTTTCCCTTAGATGCTTTGTATTCCATTTTTCAGTTACATTCACAAGATTCTTGTTACATGTGGTGTGATATTTATGAAATTCACCCATTTTGAACTATAGGCTTACATTTTTGCATAACAGTAGATAGATAATGATTAGAATTAAATATTTCATGGGTGTTGCTGCACCATACTTTCGAGCTTCAAAATTTCCATGTACCTATGGAAATTTCTTCACTTGATCGATGCCTCCACTGCTTCCATGCTTTATCACTTTTGAATTTCAAACTTCCTTTACCAAACCTACATTCCTAGGAGCCATTATGTCAACCAAATCAAATCAAATACAATATACCTCTAGTTTTTCTCTATCCAAAATCCTTTTCCTCACCAAGAATTCCTTTTGACATCTCTAGTATACCTTTCAACTCCGGAACATGCAAGGAGGAATTAGACACTCCAAGGTCTCAACAAAGGGACAAGTATACTAAAGATTCCAAAATACTTCAAGATGATGAAAATTTCAACTTCCAATTCCCAAAAGACCTTGCTGATGCTCTGATACCACTATGATGCAGAGGCATTGATCGTATAGTTTACTCCCTACAAAAACTTGCTAGTTTCCTATACAAAATTTGATTAGAAGCATTCAACCCTTCCATATTTCAACAAGGATTATAAACTCAACAATATAGTGACACCAATCTGTATCTTCTATTCCATAATCATCATTGAATAAGACTCAACATTCCATATATCAAATTGGAGTGTATTATAATACTCTCAAATGTTCGCACCAACTCATCATTACCATTTTACCGCCATGACTTATTTCCATACCTTACAGTCTCCTTTGGACTGAGATTGCATCCACCATCTCGCGGTTGTCTCTAAATGGAACATGCATGTATATAAAATAATTGCCACTTTTTTTCTCCTTATGCCAAGCTGCATACACTTCATTACATCCATCCTTTATTATGGGACTTCTTACTTATTGGGTTTAAAACTCAAATCACTTTCATGGTGATTTACCCAGCCACCATTTTTCATGAGCAAAGGCGTTCATGCAACAAAACAAAGAAATACAAAGTTCCTTCCTCTAGTGTTATCGGGTCATGGACTCTCCATTTACATTTGGGACTGTGACCACCCGAATGATAGCGATGGGATTCAGAAATAGACACTTTTACAAATCTTTTATTCATCTGCATATTTACATGGCGTGGCTCTTTGGCTGCTGCCAGAGACCCATTTAGACTCCTCAAATCTTGCCTCCTGAAACCAAACTATATCCCTTCCTATCGACAATCTCTACCTTTTATAACATTTTATGTAACCATTTACATTCCACTATCGATTCCCTTTCTAATTGAATAATCTATATAAAGATAATTGTAACAGTTACAAAATTGTACATTTTCCCTTAGATGCTTTGTATTCCATTTTTCAGTTACATTCACAAGATTCTTGTTACATGTGGTGTGATATTTATGACATTCACCCATTTTGAACTATAGGCTTACATTTTTGCATAACAGTAGATAGATAATGATTAGAATTAAATATTTCATGGGTGTCGCTGCACCATACTTCCGAGCTTCAAAATTTCCATGTCCCTATGGAAATTTCTTCACTTGATCGATGCCTCCACTGCTTCCATGCTTTATCACTTTTGAATTTTGAACTTCCTTTACCAAACCTACATTCCTAGGAGCCATTATGTCAACCAAATCAAATCAAATACAATATACCTCTGGTTTTTATCTATCCAAAAACGTTTTCCTCACCAAGAATTCCTTTTGACATCTCTAGTATACCTTTCAACTCTGGAACACGCAAGGAGGAATTAGACACTCCAAGGTCTCAACAAAGGGACAAGTATACTAAAGATTCCAAAATACTTCAAGATGATGAAAATTTCAACTTCCAATTCCCGAAAGACCTTGCTGATGCTCTGATACCACTTTGATGCAGAGGCATTGATCGTACAATTTACTCCCTGCAAAAACTTGATAGTTTCCTATACAAACTTTGATTAGAAGCATTAAACCCTTCCATATTTCAACAAAGACTATAAACTCAACAATATAGTGACACCAATCTGTATCTTCTATTCCATAATCATCATTGAATAAGATGCAACATTCCATATATCAAATTGGAGTGTATTATAATACTCTCACATGTTCGCACCAACTCATCATTACCATTTTACCGCCATGACTTATTTCCATACCTTACAGTATCCTTTGGACTGAGATTGCATCCACCATCTCACGGTTGTCTCTAAATGGAACATGCATGTATATAAAATAATTGCCACTTTTTTTCTCCTTATGCCAAGCTGCATACACTTCATTACATCCATCCTTTATTATGGGACTTCTTACTTATTGGGTTTAAAACTCAAATCACTTTCATGGTGATTTACCCAGCCACCGCTTTTCACAAGCAAAGGCATCCATGCAACAAAACAAAGAAATACAAAGTTCCTTCCTCTGGTGTTATCGGGTCATGGACTCTCCATTTACATTTGGGACTGCGACCACCCAAATGATAGGTATGGGATTAAAAAATAGACACTTCTACAAATCTTTTATTCATCTGTAGATTTACATGGCATGGCTCTCTGGCTGCTTCCAGAGAGCCATTTAGACTCCTCAAATCTTGCCTCCTGAAACAAAACTATATCCCTTCCTATCAAAAATCTCTTCCTTTTATAACATTTTATGTAACCATTTACATTCCACTATCGATTCCCTTTCTGATTGAATAATCTATATAAAGATAATTGTAACAGTTACAAAACTATATGTTTTCCCTTAGATGCTCCGTATTCCATTTTTCAGTTACATTCACAAGATTCTTGTTACATGTGGTGTGATATTTATGACATTCACCCATTTTGAACTATAGGCTTACATTTTTGCATAATAGTAGATAGATAATGATTAGAATTAAATATTTCATGGGTGTCGCTACACCACATGTCCTCCACTCTCCATCTTTCTTTGGTGTCAGTACTGTAGGTACTGCACATGGACTTAGGCTCTCCCGAATCAAGCCTTTCCTCAATAGCTCTTGAACCTATCTATTTAGCTCCTCTATTTCAGTAAGAGTCATCCTATGAGAAGCCTTGTTAAGAAAACTAGCTCCTAGAATTAGATCTATTTGATGACTGATTTGCCTTACTAGTGGCAATCCTTCTAGAACATTATCAGAGATAATATCTCCAAACTCTCCTAGTAAATCTGAAACTTCAAGTGGTATTTCACTACTACCTTCTTTATCTTTCTTAGGAATCAAAGCATAGCACATACGTTGATGTTTCACTCCATCTAAAAACTTTCTTCCATCAACAAGACAAATCTTACCACTACTACATACCTTTTCAACTTCCTTTTTCATGGGCTTTAGTTTGTGGTGAACTCCATCCTTTGTTAGAGAGTATGTGTTTGCATGACCATCATGTACTGCATGCCTATCAAACTGCCATGGTCTACCCAACAATAGATGGCAAACATCCATTGGAATAACATTAGAGAGAACTTCATCACGGTAGCTCCCAATTTTGAATTTCACTAGACATTGTTCACTTACCAGGACCTTATGATCATCTTTGACCCAAGTAATCTGATAGGGTTGGGGGTGTTTCTCCCTCTTGAGCTTTAGCTTAGAGACCATCTCCTCTGACACCAAGTTGTTAGTGCTACCACCATCAATGATCACATCACAACATTTTTCCTCAGATTTACACCTGGTACAGAATAAACTCCTCCTTTTTTGTGGTTCAATCTCACCACTTATAGGACCCTTTCATTCACTAAAGTCTCTCCCCTTTCTACATCCTCTAAATGTGATGACTATGCATCCTCATTCACATGAGCAACCCTAGCTTGACCCTCATCTCTCCTATCTATCCTTCCTTATCATTGAGGGCATTCAAAGGCACAATGACCTTCTTCATTTCAATGGAAACAAGTACCATGGAAGCCTCCTCTTCCTTTTCCACATCCTCTACCTCTTCCTCTCTAATTTTCAAAGTATTGATAATGGGAGCGGTCGAAACCCTCATTCCTCTGGTTTTTGCTAGTACCCACATCTTCATTTTTCTTTTGGATTTCATTTTGGCCTCCAAATGACCTACCGCTTCCCATTCCTCCTTGACCATGCCCTCTTTGTCTCCCTTCAAACTTTTTATTCAGCTTCTCTTTGACTCATAGAGAAAACTGGTATGCCTCTTCAACACAGGTCATTCTTACTAGACTTAATTCCTCATGGATGCTAGGTTGTAACCCACTGATATAACGAGCAACCTTCTCCTTATTTGCTTCTACATGCTCCACTCTAATCAAAAGTCAATAAAACTCTTCTGTATTCTTGGACTGATCTTCCTACTTGCTTTAGCCCATGCATCTTCTTAAAAAAATCAAGGTCATAGTCCACAGGAATGAACTGCTTCTTCAATTTGTCCACCATGCGATCCCACCTTGTGATCTTCTCCTTTCTTCTTCTATTTCTTTAAAATTGAACCTCTTGACACCAAATTTTGGCATGGCCTTTCAGTTTGGCCTTTGCAAACTTAACCCTATCTAGGTCCCTGATATCCTCATACTCAAAGTATTCTTCCAGTTCATTGATCCAATCAATCAACTCATTTGGTTTAAGATTTTATAAAAATACACCCACATTAATTGTAGCTCTTTTCCCAAACTTAATAATGGGCAAAAAAAGCCTTTCCTCTACCCGATTCAGAACTCCCCTGTCAAATTCCCCTTCTGGTCTAATTTCTTCTTCTTCATTGTCATCCTCACTGTCATCACCTGTGGCAACATTTGTTTCTCTATGGAGCTCCTCCTACAATGCTTGTACTTGCCTTTGGAGGGCTCTAACCTCCTCAAGATTAATAGTTCTGGCCTTTCCACCATTCTCTCTTCATGGAGGCATCTTCTTATCTCAAACCCACAACCACATAGTCCTAGTGTAAACTGCCTCACAGTCAGTGCTCTGTCTACAGACTAAGGAAAACTAGCTCTGATACCACTTGATGGAGACACCACCCAAGCACAGAATGGACATAATAGGAAAGGAAAATTTTATTAACTTTGTAAATAAGCTAATACTTCTAGTACCAAGATAATAGACTTCAAAACATGCCCTATGGGCTTACAATAGCATAAATCTAGAGATAATTTCTCCTTTCAGTACCTCCTCTCAAACTCTACTCCAAACTACTTTTTACAATGCTAGAAATGTCCTTAAATAGACCTCAGAGGGTTAAGGACTAGGAATAAATTCTAGAAAGTGCTAGTAGGTATCCTTCGACCAAGTAGAAGGCTCTAGAAGCTGTGATAGAAGTTGGTGCAAATCTAGAAGAATCCAAAAGTGGTAACCAAACTTTTGGGAGGCATAACTTTTGAACCATTGCTTCGATTGATGAACCCTTTACATTTCCAGAAAGCTCTTGAAGCGGTCTATAGCCCTATGGATAGGCTTTGATCATCCCCCATTTTTTGGCCCTTTTTGAGATCATTTAATGCCCCTAACCTAACTTTGAAGCATTCTTAGGAGGTCTCCAGAAATTGAAAAACTACAATAACTTTCAAACTATGGGGCCTTTTGACCTAATTCTTTTTCTGGAATGCTCTAAATTACAATTACATTCATCTAGCCAATTTACACCTTCTAGTTCACCAAAATGATGGCTCAATTACATACTCCTATTTTTTTTTACATTTACACGTATCCCAAAGTGTTCTAATACTCTATCCTAGAACACTAATAGTGAAACTATGAGAGTTAGAACTTTTATTTGACCGATATGGGTAGCCAAAAATGAAAACACATGAAACAGAAAATGAAAATGCATGTATAGATATATGCATGAATGCATGCATGCATGCATAAATATGCATGCATCATACGTAGATGCACATATCCACACATGCATGCATGCATACATAAATATGCATGCATCATACATAGATGCATGTATGTATGCATGCATGCATGCATGCATGCATCTATTCATGCATATGCATACATACATATATACATAGATATATGTATGTATACATAGATGCATGTATGTATGAATGGATGCATGCATCCATCCATCCATACATACATGTATCTATGTATACATACATGTATTTGTAGATACATGTATTTATGGACGCATGCATGCATGCATATATATATATATATATATCTACACACGCATGCATCCATACATACATGTATCTATGAATGCATATGCATACATACATATGCATGCATGCATGCATCTATTCATGCATATGCATACATACATATATACATAGATACATGTATGTATGGATGGATGCATTGATCCATCCATACATACATATATCTATGTATGTATACATGCATGCATGCATCCATCCATACATACATGTATCTATGTATCCATACATATTGCATACATAGATATATGTATGTATTGATGCATGCATGCATGCATGCATACATAGATATATGTATGGATATATGTATGGATGCATGCATGTATGCATGTATGTATACACACATGTATCTATGTATGGATACATGTATGCATATATATATGGATGCATACAGGTATACATACATAGATACATGTATGTATACGTAGATACATGCATGCATAGATATATGTATGGATATATGTATGGATTCATGCATGTATACATACATGTATCTATGTATGTATACATGTATGCATCCATATCTATGTATCTATAAATGTATGCATCCATATATATGGATGCATACATGTATACATACATAGATACATGTATGTATACGTAGATAAATGCATGTATGGATGCATGAATGCATGCATGTATGTATGTATACATACATGTATCTATGTATGTATACATGTACGCATACATATATATGGATGCATACATCTATCCATACATAGATACATGGATGCATGCATGTATGGATGTATACATACATGTATCTATGTATGTATACATGTATGTATACATACATACATGCATGCATGAATAGATATATGTATGGATGCATGCATGGATCCATCCATACATACATGGATCCATGCATACATCCATACATACATACATAGATACATGTATGTATACATAGATGTATGGATGCAGGCATGTATGTATGAATGGATGCATGCATGCATAGATATAAGTATGGATATATGTATGGATGCATGTATGCATGTATTCATACATACATGTATCTATGTATAGATACATGTATCTATGTATATATACATGAATGCATGCATCCATCCATAGATACATGTATCTATGTATCCATATATATTGCATACATAGATATATGTATGTATGGATGCATGCATGTATCCATAGATATATGTATAGATGCATGCATGTATGTATACATACATGTATTTATGTTTACAATATGTATACATACATATTGCATACATAGATATATGTATGGATATATGTATGAATGGATGCATTCATGTATCTATGTATACATCCATGTATCCATGTATGTATGCATGTATACATATATGTATATGCATATATATGTATATGTATGTATGCATGCATGTATGGATGCATTCATACATCCATACATACATGTATCTATGTATCGATATATGTATATATGTATATATATATATGCATGTATACATATGTATGCATGTATATATATATGTATGTATGTATGTATATATATGCATGCATACATATATATCTATGTATGCATAAATGCATACATACATATATATCTATGGATGCATGCATGCATACATAGATATATCTATGTATGCATGCAATGTATACATAGATATGTATGTATGTATGTATGTATGCATGCATGCATGCATATATGTGTGGTTATATGTATAGATGCATGCATGCATCCATCCATCCATACATACATGTATCTATGTATATATGCATGCATGACTATGTATGCATGCATGCATGCATACATAAATATATGTATCCATCCATACATACATACATATGCATGCATCCATCTATACATACATGTATCTATGTATACATACATATATCTATGTATGTATACATGTATGCAAGCATCCATCCATACAAACATATATCCTGCATGTATGTATGCATGTATGGATGCATACATACATGTACATACATATATATATATGTATGCATGCATGCATATATCTATGTATGTATGCATGCATCCATAGATATATCTATGTATGTATGTAATGTATGGATATATCTATGTATGGATATATGTATAGATGCATCCATACATAGATATATGTATCCATCCATACATACATAGATCTGCATGCATCCATCTATACATACATAAATCTTGCATGTATGTATGCATGTACATAGATATATGTATACATCCATACATACATACATATGCATGCATCCATCCATACATACATGTATCTATGTATATATGCATATATGCATGCATTCATTCATACATACAAATATTTCACATGTATGTATGCACTTATGGATGCATACATACATATACATACATATATCTATGTATGTATACAATGTATAGATATATTTATGTATGGATATATGTATGGATGCATGCATGCATGCATCTATGCATGCATCTATCCATACATACATTAATATATGTATATATGCATGCAAGCCTATGCATGTATGCATGCATGCATAGATATATGTATCCATCCATACATACATACATATGCATGCATCCATCGATACATACATGTATCTATGTATGTATACATGCATCCATTCATGCATACATATATCTTGCATATATGTATGCATGTATGGATGAATACATTTATACATACATGTATACATGTATGAATGTATGTATATATATTCATGCATGCATAGATATATCTATGTATGTATGCTATGTATACATAGATATATGTATGGATGTATGCATGCATACATAGATGTATGTATGGATACATGCATGCATACATGAATATGAATGTGTGTGTGTGTGTGTGTCTATATATGTGTGTGTGTGTGTGTGTGTGTGTATGTATGAACATATATATATGCATGCATACATAGATATATATGTATGGATGCATGTATGCATTCATGCATAGATATATCTATGTATGTATATATGCATGTATGGATGCAAACATCGATACAGTATATGTATGCATATCTATGTATGAATGCATGGATAAATATAATTACGTATGTATACATAGATATATGTATATATCTTGTATGTATGCATGCATTCATATATACACACACACACACACACACACACATACATACATATATAAATATATAGATGCATGCATGCATAGATATATCTATGTATGTATGCATATGTATCCATACATACATGGATCTATGTATGTATGCATGGATAAATAAATGCATGCATGTATGTATGCATTTAGCATAAATATATCTATGTATGTATACATGTATGGATGTATGCATGCATGCATGCATACATCCATACATACATGTATCTATGTATGCATGCATATGCATCCATACATACGTGTATCTATGTATGTATGCATGTATACATCGATGCATGCATGTATATATCTATACATGTATACATGTATATATCTTGTATGTATGCATATGAATGTATGGATCCATACATACATGAATGCATCTATGCATGCATGGATGCATATGTACATGTATACATGTATGTATGTATGTATATATATGCATGCATACATATGTATGCATGTATGCATGCATGCATGCATACATACATATATTATGGATGCAATTTATACATAGATATATGCATGGATGGATGCATGCATACATATATCTATGTATCCATACATGCGTACATACATGCATATGGATGGATGCATGCATTGCATACATACATAGAGAATCTATGCATGAATACATGTATACATATATATATATATATATGTATGTATATGTATGGATGCATGCATGCATACATAGATATATATATGTATGCATGCATTACATACATACATGCATGCATATATATATGTATACATGTATGTATGTATGTATTTATCCATACATGCATATGGATGGATGCATGCATTGTGTACATACATAGATACATAGATACATGTATGTATGGATGTATGCATGCATACATACATGAAAGCATGCATACATGCATATACATATATATGTATGCATACATGCATATGGATGCATGATACATGTATGTATGGATTTATCTATTCATGCATGCATACATACATAGATACTTGTATGTATGCATGTATGTATGCATCCATAGATGCATGAATGTATGTACACATGCATACATAGTAGATATATACATGTAGATATATCTATGCATGCATGCATACATATCTATGTGTAATTGCATACATGCATGCATATATATATCTATGCATCCATATCTATGCATAGATGCATGCGTAGATATATATATGCATGCATGCATTCATACATACATGTATCTATGCATGTATGCATGCATACATATATCTATGTATGTATTTATTGATGCATGCATGCATGCATCCATCCATACATACATGTATCGATGTATACATAGATGTATCTATGTATCCATAAATATTGCATACATGTATGCATGCATTCTTCCATACATACATGTATCTATGTATACATACATATTTCATACATAGATATATGTATGTGTGTATGCATACATATCATCCATCCATCCATACATGTATCTATGTATACATAAATATTGCATACATAGATATATGTATGTATGTATGCATAGATACATACATACATATATATGTATGCATATATGTATACATACATAGATACATGTATGTATACATACATGCATGCATGCATACATATATATGTATGAATACATGTATATATACATAAATACATGTATGTATACATACATACATGCATGCATGCATGTATGCATCCATACATACATATATCTATGTATGGAATATGTATGTATACATAGATACATGTATGTATGGATGGATGCATGCATACATTTATGCATGCATATCATGCATAGATATGTCTATGCATTCATGTATCTATGTATGATGCATGTATGCATACATTTCTATGTATGCATACATGTATGTATGTATGCAAACATGCATACATGAATGCATGCATACATATCTATGTATGCATAGATATATCTATGCATACATGTCTATGTATGCATGGATGTATGGATGTATGCATGCATGCATACATACATAGATACATGTATGTATACATAGATGCATAGTCTCATGATTTCTCAAATTTAGTATTACTACAAAGAGTTTAGAGAATAGAATCTGATGCAACTTTAATAGGCAAAAAAGGAGCTCATATGCAAAAGTTATGCTCGGTCAAAGTTTAGGTCAACAAGAAGACTAGAGGGCTATATAAAAGGTGAAATTAGGCTATCTCAAAAGTGGTCAACAATGGATATCAAAATGAAGAGCCTGATGAGAGCTTTCCAATGACATTCATTTCATCAAAAATGAAGATCAAATGTGAAAGTTATAATAGTTTGAAGTTCAAATAAAAGTGTGGATTTTGATGATTTTTAGCATGACATCATAAAATCTTAAAAAGAGGGAAAAAGTTGAAATTCAAATTTAAATAGTTATTTAATTAAAATTTAAGAAAAGGGATAATGGGATTTGAACTCCCAACCATTACCCTCCTAAAATTAAGGTCAACCAATAGGTTATTTAAATAAGGTTATTTGTTAAAACAAACCCCTATTCATGGAGTAAACTCACAACCATAAATTGGTAAAGGGGGAGATTCAAATTCATGTAACCAAAATAGGGGATTATGTTGGTTAATTGTTTTAGCCCATTTTTGGCTAAATTTCATGTATAAAAGGAGGGGATTTAGAAGAGATGAACAATTAGCTTGGAAGGAAAATTTGCTCTTGGCGGAAAGTTTTGTAATTCTTGAGAGAGTTTGTATGTGAGAGAATATTGTAAGCATGAAATTATTATTTTCAAGTGCAAAAGAGAGAGAAACTGTAAAGGTTGAAGCTTGGATGTTGTAAGAAGATGTGTTTTGCCTGGCAAGATTAATAAAGTGGTCCCCAAATTGAGAAGTGGACCCAGAGACGTAGTCCTAACCCGATCAACTCTGTTATCAAATTGTTTGCATGTCTTCTATCTCTTTCTTATTTCTCTCATTTTTTTAAAATTATGTTCTTGATTTTATGTTATTAAACACATTGTTAATTTTGAGTGTTTAAAACATAAATCTTCTTGTAATTTCAATGGTTTAAGATACATAACCACTTAATTACTGCCTAGATCGGGAATTAAATATGTAATTTGGATTAAGTTAAAAAATTGTAAATCTTAGTTTATAGATCAAGTTTGGTATCAAAGCCTATTCTTGTCGAGAAATTGTAGGTGGTGAATGTTACCCAGGTTGAAGTTGAAGCAAGGAAAAGGTGAACTTGAAGAGTTCAATTCAAAAATTGGAAAAAGAAAGATTTTACCTCAATCAGAGATGGAATCTAAACATGTTCCTAAGTTTGATGTAGAATCATTCCAAAGATCTTTTGTGGAATTAAATGCTTTGGTCAACATTCTTCTCCAAGAGAGACATGGACGAAAATTAAGAAAGGCGGATAAGGATAAGAAGAAAGAAGAAGTTAAATCATCAGCAAAAGATGGAAAAGAAAAAGGAGTAGGAAATGGTAGTGACCCTCTTGAACCTTCATCTCCATCCTCTTCATCTTCTTCATTGTCTTCTTCTTCTCTATCTAATTCTTCTAAAAAGAAACATTCTGTGAAGAAATCCTTGTTAAAGCTTGATGTAAAGTTTGATTTGCCTATATATAATGGTGAATTGGATGCTAAAAAATTAGATAATTGGCTTAAGTAGATCGAAGTGTATTGCAGGGTTCAAAATATTTTGGATTATTCTTCCAAAATCTAGCTAGCTACTCTCAGAATAGGAGGTACTACATTAGTCTAGTGGAAGAGTAAAATCCAGGATGATCTTCCTACACATGGTAAAATCACTTCATCTTGGTATGAATTTACTTCCGCTTTGAAGAAATAGTTTTATCCATTGGGTTATATGCAACAAGCCATTATGGATTGGCAAAATCTTAGGCAAGGTAAAGGGCAGTCTGTGCAAGAGTATACACAGGTGTTTAGGAAGAAGGCATTAACTCTTGGAATTCCTCTTTATACCCAAGATACTTTATTAAAGTATATAGGTGGAATGCATTCATGTTTGAAGCATACAATATTGATTTTTAGTCCTTCTAACTTTGATGAAGTATGTGTTCAAGTGACTCATATTGAAGCAGGTGGAGGAAATGTAAGTTTTATTTCAAAGAAGGAATTTAGTTCCCCTAACAGCATCAAGAAAGGAAAGAAGGTAGCCATAGTGAAAAAAGAGGAAGGTGACAAACCTACATGTCCGCATTGTCAGAAGAAAGGACATGTAGAAGAGAAGTGTTGGAAATTGCATCTATAATTGAAACCAAAGTGGTTTAAGGATCATAAGGGTAAGCAAAAGTCTACAGTTGTTGTTCAGGATCTTGGATCAGATTCTAGTGATGAAGCAACAATATCAACTATGGGTTTGAAAGGTAAAATTTTTGTTGATTCTACCATTGATGTAAGTCATGTTGTTCTTGAAGATAGTAAAAGGTGTGAACTTCTTCATATAAGGTTGATTTCAAAGAACACTAAAATTGACACATTGATAGATAGTGGGTCCCAAGTTAATCTAATTTTAGAAGAAATTGTTAAACAATTGGGATTGGAAACTAAGTCACATAGAAGACCTTATCCATTAGGTTGAGTGTGCAATGATAATAGATTGTGAGTTACTAAGCAATGTAAGTTAAGATTTGCAATAACATCTAAGTTCAATTTGATGTGGTTCCAGTTGATATCTGTGGGATTGTGTTGGGTAGCCCATACTTATATGATAGGAAAGCTATCTTCTACAGGGAACATAACAAGTATCATTTGTTTAAAAATGGGATTGAATACATTATAAGAGCTCATCACATGAAGAATGGAGGATCAATTGTAAATACAAGACATTTGAAAATGATTGTAAATGCAAGCAGTAAACTGACTCTCATGTTTGTAGTAGCTAGTTAGGATCAGGGGCAAGGAGAATCAAGTCTTTAGCCAGTAATGGTAAAAGAGGATTTGAAAGGATCATTTTCTAACAATGTTTCTGTACGAGAGGTTCAAAATGTTGATACTCTTTCGATTTCATCAATTATTTCAATTTTTTTACTTCTACTTCTACTGGTTGATGCTATGTGGGTGATGGATGTAATAGTGGAAACTGGTGGATTTATGGTTAATTATGTCAACAATGCTATCTCATATGTCTTTATGTTTGTGGTGGGTCATATGTTCAAAATTCCAATAGGACATAAAAATGATACTCAGCAAGTGGGGCAACATTTCCCTTGTTCAAAATATACATAAAAATAGACTTTTGGAGGTCCAAAAGCTTCTCAGTGGGGAGGAATGATCCAGGTGGATCCAAAAGGAAAAAAATTCAATAGTCTAATAATCTCTCAAATTTAGTATCACTACAAAGAGCTCAGAGAATAGAACCCGATGGAACTTGAACAGGCGAAAAAGGAGCTCATATGCAAAAGTTACGCTTGGTCAAAGTTTATGTCAACACGTAGAGTAGAGAGTTAGATAAAAGGTGAAATCAGGATATTCCAAAAATGGTCAACAATAGATTTCAAAATGAAGAGCTTGATGAGAGCTTTCCAATGACATTCATTTCATCAAAAAAGAAGATCAAATGTGAAAGTTATAACAGTTTGAAGTTCAGATAAAAGTGTGGATTTTGATGATGTTAGCATCACATCATAAAATCTATCCATACATACATGCATGCATCTATACATGCATGCATACATATTCATCCATACATATATCTATGTATGCATCCATACATACATATATCTATGTATACATTGCATACATACATAGATATATCTTTGCATGCATGTATATGTAGATATATACATGTATGTATGCATGCATGCATACATATATATGTATGCATACATGTATGGATGCATGCATGCATGCATACATGCATACATACATAGTTATATCTATCCATGCATGTGCACATAGATATATACATATATGTATGCATGCATGCATCCACACATATATATGCATGCATACATGTATACATGCATACATACATTCATACACATATATATCTATGTATACATTGCATACATACATAGATATATCTATGCATGCATGTATACATAGATATATACATGTATGTATGCATGCATATATATGTATGCATACATGCATTAATATATATATATATATATATATTCATACATGTATACATACATAAATACATGTATGTATACATACATGCATGCATGCATGCATGCATAAATACATGTATGTATGGATGGATGCATGCATACATGTATACATACATAGATACATGCATGCATACTTACATAGATACATGGTTGTATGTATGTATGCATGCTTGCATACATACATAGATACATGTATTTATGGATGTATGCATGCATACATACATATATATGTATGCATACACATATACATACATAGATACTTGTATGTATACATAGATACATGTATCTATGTATGCATGCATGCATCCATACATATATATATGTATGCATGCATGCATCCATACATACTTATATCTATGTATGCATGCATGCATCCATACATACTTATATCTATGTATACAATATGTATATACATACATACATGTATGTATACATGTATACATAAATGCATGCATTGATGTATGCATCCATGCATAGATGCATGCATGTATGTATGAACATACATACATACATGTATGCATGCATGCATATCTTTGTATGTATGCAATGTATACATAGATATATTTATGTATTGATGCATGCATGCATACATACATATATATGTATGCATCTATATACATACATACATGCATGCATATATGATAGATGCATGC
This sequence comes from Cupressus sempervirens, assembly GCA_028749045.1. Classification (NCBI taxonomy): domain Eukaryota; kingdom Viridiplantae; phylum Streptophyta; class Pinopsida; order Cupressales; family Cupressaceae; genus Cupressus; species Cupressus sempervirens. Next base: position 272,367,277 of record CM053789.1, read on the forward strand.
AAGGATTGATGCATCCATACATAGATGCATGCATGTATGTATGCATGCATACATACATATGCATACATAAAACATACATAAATGTATGTATGTATGTATGCATCCATGCATACATACATGCATGCATCTTGATATGACATAGATACATGCATGGATCTATGCATCGATGCATGCATGGATTTATGCATACAAACATGCATAGATGCATGCATGTGCATAGATACATAAATGCATGCATGCATCTGTTGGTGTTTTAAAATGCACTAAAACTACTAAGCGACAAAATGCTTAATACCAAAATGACAATACATACATGATGGGGACACAACCCAAGAACAAAATGGACACAAAAGAAAAAAGAAAATTATATTAACTATGAAAATAAGCTAGTACAAATAGTACAGGGAAAATAAACTTTGAAACATGCCCTAAGGGCTTACAATAGCATAAATCTAGAAATAATTTCTCCTTTCAGTACCTCCTCTCAAACTCCACTCCAAACTACCTTTTATAATGCTAGAAATCTCCTTAAATAGACCCCAAAGGGTTAAGGACTAGGAGTACATTCTAGAAAATGCTAGTAGGCATCCACCAACCAAATAGAAGGTTCTAGAAGCTACATTAGAAGTCGGTGCAAATCTAGAAGAATCTAGAAATGGTAACCGAACTTTCAGAAGGCATAACTTTTGAACCGTAGCTCCGATTGACAAATCGTTTATATTTTTGGAAAGCTCTCGAAGAACTCTATAGCCCTATGGAGGAGCTTTACTCATACCCCATTTTTTGACCCTTTTTGAGGTCATTTAATTCCCCTAACCTGACTTTGAAGCATTCTGAGGAGGACTCCAAAACCTGAAAAACTGCATTAACTTTCAAACTGTGGGGCCTTTTGACCTAATTCTTTTTCTGGAATGCTCTAAATCACAATTAAATTCATCTGGCCAATTCACACCTTCTAGGTCACCTAAATGATGGCCAAAGTGTATGCTCCTATTTTTTCAAGATTTTCTAGCGCACTGATAATTGAACTGTGAGAGTTGGAACCTTTATTTGACCCAAATGGGTGTCCAAAAATTAAAACACATGAAACAGAAACTAAGTCTAAGTACATTTTTTGGGTGACATAGGATTGCCCTTATACCTCTCGGATGCTCCTGCATCAGACACCCAGGGTAGATTGAAAAGTGACCTTGTCACTTTATGAATGGTAGAGGAAATCCCAAATGGGAAACCTCAGTTGCTGAAATCCAAGTTGAGTGCTCGATCGGCCATCCTTTCCACTTCACCAAATACTCTTCATACTGAATATTTCTGTTACTCCTACCCACATGATGATCTAGAATGTCCTCTATCTCCTCCTTCTTAGAAGCAGGAATTGGGCATGGCTCTAACACTAGCTCCTCATCTGCACCATCATCATGATACTCTGTTAAATCTGAAATGTTGAAAATGGGAGAAATGTGAATACCATCTAGCAACTCCACTTCATATGCATTTCTTGAGTCATGTTTCTTCAAAATTTTGTAGGGGCCAAATTTCTTCATTTTCAGCTTGTTGTAAGTACCGACTGAAAATCTTTCTTTTCGTAAGTGCACCATGACTAGATCCCCTACTTGGAATTCCTTATGTCTTCTCCTTTGATCAGCCCTAGCTTTATACTCTTGATTCATCTTGGTAATGTGTGCCTGAACCTCCTCATGTAGATGCTTGATATGTTCAACAAATTCTTCTGCTTCAGCACTTGTCCTTTCCCCTTGCTCTATCTTCCTCAATTCTGGTGCAGTCCTTGGGCTATTCCCATATACAATTTGGAATGGTGATTTTCTAGTACTCCTATTTACAGAGTTATTATAAGAAAACTCTACCTGTGGTAGAATCAAATCCCATCCCTTGGGCTTATCCTCAACCAAACATCTCAAAAAATTTCCTAGACTTCTGTTTACCACTTCTGTTTGGCCATCAATTTGCTGGTGATGTGTGGAACTGAATTTCAAGTCAGTTCTTAACTTTTTCCACAATGTCCTCCAGAAATACCCCACAAATTTAGTATCTCTGACAGAAACTATACTCCTTGGAAGACCATGTAGTCTTACCACCTCTTTGAAAAACAAGTCTGCAATATGGACAGCATCATGAGTTTTTTGGCATGCAATGAAATGTGCCATTTTGGAGAACCTATCAACCACCATGAATACTGATTCATTAATCCTTTATGTCCTTGGCAATCCAAGAACAAAATCCATACTTATGTCCTCCCATGGCCTTGATGGAACAAGAAATGGTTGATATAGGTCAGTATTGTGACTAAACCCCTTGGCAACTTGACAAACCTGGTAGCTCTATACAAACTTCTTCACATCCTGTGAAATTTGAGGCCAAAAATAATGTTCTCTAACAATGGCAATGGTCTTATCTCGACCAAAATGTCCTTCCATCCCTCCACTATGTTTCTCCTTAATTAGATTTTCCCTCATGGAACTTCTTGGAATGCACAATTGACTACTCTTGAACAAAATGCCATCCTGAATCAAATAGTCTAACCACTTGGTTCTATCTACAACAACAGGTTCTTTAAAAGCTTTCCATGCTTCAAAAAAATTAGGATCCTTGGGGTACAAATTCTTGAGTTCATCAAACCCAACTACTTCAACCTGCATTACTGTAAGAAACAACTGTCTCCTACTTAGTGCATCTACAACCCTATTAGATTTTCCACTTCTATGCTTCAACACAAATGTATAACTCTGCAAGAACTCTACCCACTTCATATGCCTCTAATTCAATTTACCTTGGCTATTTAGGTACTGTAATGCCTGATGATTAGTATACAAAATAAATTCCTTTGCCAATAAATAATGCCTCCATTTCTTTAAGGCCTGAACTATTGCATAGAACTCTTGATCATAAACAAAATACTTCTTTTTTGCATCATTCAATTTTTCACTAAAATATGCAATAGACTTACCTTCTTGGCTTAATACAGCTCCAATAGCACTGTCACTGGCATCACAATCCACCTAGGAAACCTTTCTAAAATCTAGAAGTGCCAACACAAGTTGTTTTGTTACCTTCTTCTTCAACAATTCAAGACTTCTCTCAGCTGCTACAGTCCATTTGAACTCTTTTCTATCCCCTCTTATTGTATTAGTTAGGGGTGCACATATGCCACTGAAATTCTTAATAAACTTCCTGTAAAAACTAACCACACCATGAAATGATCTTACCTCAGTAGCAAACCTTGGAGCAAGCCATTCCAAGATGGCTTTTACCTTCTCTAGATCCATTCTGAAACCTTCAAGTGATATAACAAACCACAAATAGACTAACTCCCTTTTTGCAAAGATACTTTTCTTCAGATTAATTAATAGTTTCTTTTCCCTTAGCCTTTCAAGGACACTATGAATATGCAGTAAATGTTCTTCCAAAATTTTGTTGAAAATTAAAATATCATCCAAATAGACAATAACAAATTTTGCCAAGAACTTCTTAAGTACCTCATTCATGAGCTGCATGAAGGTGCTTGGGGCGTTCATCAATCCAAAGGGCATGACTAAGCACTCATAAAGACCCTCCTTGGTCTTGAAGGCTATTTTCCACTCATCTCCTTCTTGAATCCGTATCTGGTGATAACCACTCTTCAGATCTATCTTTATGAAGTACTGAGCTCCACTCAAGCAGTCCATAAGATCATCCATCCTTGGCAAAGGAAACTGGTACTTGATGGTTATCCTATTTATAGCTCGAGAATCTATACACATCCTCCACTCTCCACCCTTCTTTGGTGCGAGTACTGCAGATAATGCACATGGACTCAGGCTCTGTCAAATCAAGCCCTTCCTCAATAGCTCCTGAACCTATCTATTTAGCTCCTCTGTTTCAGTATGAGTCATCCTATGAGCAGCCTTGTTAGGCAAACTAGCTCCTAGAATCAGATCTATCTGATGACTAATTTGCCTTATTGGTGACAATCCATCTGGAACATTATCAGAGATAATATTTCCAAACTCCCCTAGTAAATTTGAAACTTCAAGTGGTATTTCACTACTACCTTCTTTATCTTTACTAGGAATCAAAGCATAGCACATATGCTAATGTTTCATGCCATCTAAAAACTTCCTTCCATCAACAAGACAAATCCTAGCACTGCTACATACCTTTTCACCTTCCTTTTTCATGGGCTTCAATTTTTGGCGAACCCCATCCTTTGTCAGAGAGTATGTGTTTGCATGTCCATCATGCACTACATGTCTATCAAACTGCCATGGTCTACCCAACAATAGATGGAAAACATCCATCGAAATAACATCACAGAGAAGTTCATCATGGTAACTCCCACTTATAAATTTCACTAAACATTGTTCACTTACCAGGACCTTATGATCATATTTTACCCAAGCAATTCAATAGGGCTGGGGATGTTTCTCCCTCTTGAGCTTCAGCTTAGAGACCATCTCTTCTGATACCAAGTTATCAGTGCTACCACCATCAATGATCACGTCACACCATTTATCCTCACACTTGCATCTGGTATGGATCAAACTCCCCCATTGTCCTAGTTCAATCTCACCACTTGGTAGGACTCTTTCATTTACCAAGGTCTCTCCTCGTTCTGCATCCTCTAAATGTGATGATTGTGCATCCTTGTCCACATGCCCTAGATTTTCCCTTAGCTCTCCTATCTATCCTTCCTTGTTGTTGAGGACATTCAAAGGCACGATGACCTTCTTCATTGCAATGGAAATAGGTACCACAGAAGCCTCCTCTTCCTTGTCCATATCCTCTACCTCTTCCTCTCTAATTTCCAAAGTCTTGGTCACAAGAGCGGTTGAAACCCTCATTCCTCTGGTTCTTGCTAGTACCCTCATCTTCATTTTTCTTTTGGGTTTCATTACAGCCTCCAGATGACCTATCACTTCCCCTTCCTCCTTGACCGCACCCTCTTTTTCTTCCTTCAAACATTTTATTTAGCTTCTCTTCAACTCATAGAGAAAATTGGTATGCCTCTTCAATGCTGGCCATTCTTACCAGACTTAATTCCTCCTGGATGCTAGTTCGCAACCCACTGATATAATGAGCAACCTTCTCCTTATTTTCTTCTACATGCCCTACTCTAATCAAGAGTCGGTAAAATTCCTCTGTATATATTCTTGGACTGATATTCCTACTTGCTTTAACCCATGCATCTTCTTAAACAAATCAAGCTCGTAGTCCACAAGAATGAACTGCTTCTTCAATTTGTCCACCATGTGATCCCATCTTATGATCTTTTCCTTTCCTCTTCTATTTCTTTCCAATTGAACTTCTTGCCACCATATTTTGGCATGGCCTTTAGGTTTGCCCTTTGCAAACATAACCCTATCTGGGTCCCTTATATCCTCATACTCAAAGTATTCTTCCAGTTCATTGATCCAATTGATCAACTCATCTGGTTTTAGATTTTCTGAAAATACACCCACTTCAATTGTAGGTCTTTTCCCAAACTTAGTAATGGCCCTAAAAAGCTTTTCCTCTGTATGATTCAAAACTTCCCTGTCAAATTCCCCTTCTGGTTCCATTACTTCTTCTTCATTGTCATCCTCACTGTCATCACCTGTGGCAACATTTGCTCCTCCACGGAGCTCCTCTTGCAATGCCTGCATGTGCCTTTGGAGGGCTCTAACCTCCTCAGGATTAATAGCTCTAGCTCTTCCACCATGCTCTCTTCATGGAGGGATCTTCTAACTCGATCCCATGACTACACAATCTTCGTGCAAACTACCTCACAGTTAGCGCTCTGTCTACACACTCAGGAAAAATTGCTCTGATACCACTTGATGGGGATACAACCCAAGCATAGAATGGACACAACAGAAAAGGGAAAATCATATTAACTATGAAAATAATCTAGTACAAATAGTATAGGGAAAATAAACTTCAAAACATTCCCTAAGGGCTTACAATAGCATAAATTTGGAGATAATTTCTCCTTTTAGTACCTCCTCTCAAACTCCACTCCGAACTGCCTTCTACAATGCCAAAAATCTCCTTAAATAGACCTTGAAGGGTTAAGGACTAGGAGTACATTCTATAAAATGCTAGTAGGCATCCACCGACCAAATAGAAGGTTCCAGAAGCTACGTTAGAAGTCGGTGCAAATCTAGAAGAATCCAGAAACGGTAACCAAACTTTCGGAAGGCATAAGTTTTGAACCGTACCTCCGATTGACGAACCATTTATATTTTTGGAAAGCTCTCAAAGCAATCTATAGCCCTATGGAGGAGCTTTGCTCATCCCCCATTTTTTGGACCTTTTTGAGGTTATTTAGTGCCCCTAACCTAACTTTGAAGCATTCTTAGGAGGTCTCCAAAATGTGAAAAATTGCAATAACTTTCAAATCGTGGGGCCTTTTGACTTGATTCTTTTTCTGGAATGCTCTAAATAACAATTACATTCATCTGGCCAATTCACACCTTCTAGGTCACCAAAATGATGGCCAAATTGCATGCTCCTATTTTTTTGGGATTTTTTAGCACACTGATAATTGAACTGTGAGAGTTGGAACCTTTATTTGACCCAAATTGGTGTCCAAAAATGAAAACACATGAAACAAAAACTAAGTCTAAGTACATTTTTTGGGTGACACAGGATTGCCCTTATACCTCTGGATGCTCCTACATCAATACACAATCTAAAGACTAGCCTATTCTTATTAACAATGGAATATATAAGTTATTTGGACCCAACTTCAACAAAACCACAGATGGTTTTCTACTCTTTTGGCTCTGCAAAACCAGGGTGGGTGTACCTAGGGATGGTTCAAAACTGAAACAAATGTATGAGGATTATTCTTATTTTTATTCTGATTCTCATTTCAAGATCCTCAAAGATATACATAATTCTTACTAACTTGATAAACACCCATAAATAGATATGGCCAAGAATTCTTCTATAGATCTGCAAATGTTTTCAACAACAATGGCTAACTGAAGTTAAAACATTCCATGCAGACAAGTGCTGGCCAACTTTGAAGATCTACAAGAAATAAAAGTAAATTTTGATTTGATGATGCATTTAAAAAACCATTTGTAAGATATTTCTCCCTTAGCTGAAATAAATTGATCAGTACCTAATCCATTGGGGTTCAGAGTCTATAGCAAATTCTTAGATCTAATTTGTTGCCTTACAACAAATTCTATCAGCAATTCTTATCAGAACTTATCATTCAAAAATCCTTTTCAATACTTAAGGAATCTTATCACATTCATCAAAGCCTTTATTTAATCCATTGAATTAACAACAATGATAAATGGATATACAACCTAACTAGATTGCATTCAATTGCACAAGCTTTTACTCATACAACATCAAGGTAGCTAAGTATTTAAAAGGAGACAAAATTCAGAAAGAACTGATATGGAGATAGTTCATAATTTGTATTCATTTCTTTTGAAAATGGTATATCCTTTATAGTAGAGTTAGAATGGCCTTCAAAAAGAAACACAACTCATTCTATATTCATGTATTCTCAGAGAATTTGACAGAAAAATACATTACAAACTTGCTTTCAAAATTTGGACCAAAAACTAGACTAAGCACAATACTTAGAAGATATAGAATTTGGACCATTCTTTAGCCATGGAATCTCGCTTAAATAGTGTGATATGCAACAAGCTTTAGGCTAAAGAAAGTGAAATGTGTCCCATAAAAGATACTGATGAATGTCTATAGTAAAAGACAAAAACAAATAACAGAAAAGCTAACATAGCGAACCATCCCTGGTGGGTCCCTTTCTATTATGCTTCTTATTTGTTTTAACATAAAGATAGGATCTGATTCTCCAATTATTCTTCATCCTCAGAGTAAATAGCCATGAGGTTTGAAATTGATGTATCATCTTCAGTTACCTATAAATTTACTTCAACCTAGGGATTTTCCATGTCCTCATTATTAACTATGAGGGTGACTTTTACTTTTACATTTCCCTCCTCATCATCTTCTGACATTTGTTCTAGAAACTAGATTTTCCATTTATTAAAAGCATCATCATCTAGCCAATTAAAACTTAGATCTTCTCTTTGTATCATTATTAAACAATTTTCACTTTCTTCTAAAGCATCAAATTCTTTTCTCATAGCAGCATAAAATAACTGTATTTTTACTAGCTCTTTATTTGTCTTTGCCCAGAACCAGTGGCTAGTTTGACTCATGATGTTTATTATTCTTTCATTAAATAACTCATCCATCTCCCTTTTCCACTTTTCCTTTTCCTTTATTGTATCAACAGATTCTAAAGCACAAGGAAATAGGGTGAATTTTTTAGCAATATATCTGGAAAAATAGAGTGTTAGTCTTTTCTATAAAGAATCTCTCTTATCATAAAAATTTTCTAGCTTATTTAATAAATCAAAAAATTTCTCAACTTGACGATAAGGCATTTGGACTGCAGATATACATATGATTGTAATATCATTATTCCTTTCACTCCATTTCTATGCAAGAGGAGTCAGTTTATCCTTATCCCTATTCAACTCATCCATGAGGGTTGCAATTCTTGTCAACTGATCAAAAAGGGTTGAATGTTGTATTTTATCCCTCAAATACATCACACCCTGCTTTAATTTTTCTTCATATTGATTTCTCAATTCTATCTGCAACTCATGCAATTTTTTTTGTTCCTCTTCAAAGTCCTTTGCAGTATACAATTGGGGCCTTTCAGGGGTGTTAGGTATTTCAATAATAGGGGTTGATCTAGATCCAACCAATTGCTATGAAGGGTATGCAATTGTAGGTGCACTGGATTCTCCCATTTTTCTTTTTCCCAATATCCTCTCCATTTGAGACATTTTATTTTCTAGTGATTGTATCTGTATACCCCTTTCCTCATATGCCTTCAAAAATTCTTCAAACCTATCATTGAGTTGGGCAAACTTATCTTCTTCTTGTCCAGATACAACACCACCCAATTTTAGCATTTCTAAAGAAATTCCCATTACTTGTTTACTACTTACCTCACTAGCCCTGTATACTGTCAATGTACCAGTATGTTCTACAATGGGAAACTCATGCATCCTGGTACTTTCTCTCTTATCTATGGACCACAGAACAAGGGCTTTGTGGTCATCACTAAATTTGACCCCTCTATGAGCCTGTAGTACTTCTTCAGTAGTTGTCAATTGAACATCCTTTTGCTTTCTTACTAAATAAAAAATAATACGATTTGCTATATCCCATTCTGGCAGAAGGAGGACTCCTAATTGTCTAACTATTTTCCTTCTAGCTTCAAGAGTGAACTGAACAAAATCACTCAAAAACTTTGATTTTACCTCTTCCTTGATAACCGAGTCAGATTTATTTGGTTGCTCAGCCTTGATCTTCTCATAGGCTTTCTCAAAATTCTTTATATTTAATATCCATAAAAAATGAGCAAAAGCCCTAGATCTTTCAAAATTTTCATCATTAATAAATCTTTCAGAAGCCTGGGAAACAATTGGGTCAATTTCCTTACCTTGGTAATCAGCAATGGTCAGGTCCAAGGAAGGTGTAGGAGGTTCTTGTAGCTCTCCAACATCTAGGTCTGTAGAAGTGACAATCACATCCCCTTCTCCTCCCATTTGTCTAAGCTATTCCTTTAGATATTCCTCATCATCTATCTAGATTGGAGACTAGCTTGGGGAGTATTGTTCCTTTTGAGAAGAAGAAGACCCCTGCTCCAATTTTCATCTTTTTGGAGAGCTGGCTGCAAATGGACTTATTGGCCTTGGCTTCTCATGAGTGGGTACCTGTTGCACACTCTAAACCATGACATAACCTGCCCTTTTCTACAATGTATATTGGCCAGGAGTTACTACATTTCTACCACTCATTCTTCTTTTTATTTCTGCTGACTTTTTTGGGTGTGCCTTAATAAACATAGCTTTCTTTTCATCCATAGTCTAGATTATTAGGGCAAAATTATTCATTAATGCCTATATTTTAGCTCCGCAGTATTTCTTATCTTTCAATGGGTCATACTGGGGGTCAAAACCATTAATGAATTCCAAGTTTTTACTAAAAATTATCCATTTCTCTTTCCTTAAGTCTTGCTCCTACAATGTGAAAATATTTTTGATTATATCTTCTGGATAGTAAACCTGATGTACCATATGGGAAGCTCTCACCCTTTCTTTTAATAGGTCATAGAATCCTTCAAGGTCAATGAATCTGGCATGAGATTCTACCATGTTATATTTATTCAAAAACAAATTTAAATGCTTCCACCCCTTTTTAACGAAAACAAAATCATGCATTATAGTAACCATTGGAAATAAAGTGCCCTTCTTGACCAATTCCCTCTCATCTATAGTACCTATCTGCCATAAGAGCTCAGCTATCCCTATCTTCAAAGGTACATGGAAAGGTAACACATGAGGTTTTCCTAAGAAACCATAAACTCTTATTACTATTGAAACATTGTAGGAAATTATATCCCCCCAGTTGTGACTGACAAGTAGCCCTTTAGCATGGTCCTTGGGTCTGACCAATTCTAATAATGCCTGTGGGATTGTAGGCATATCTCCTCTTAAAAGTAGTCTAAGCTTTGATGCAAAATACCTGTCAAATCTTACATAACTAGCACCAGTAGCCTCTGAAGTCATATCCACACTCCACAACTGCACTAGATTCCTTTCTCCATCCTTTGTTGTTTCTAAATCCATACCCTTGGAGAAGAAAGTATATCCTTTGTATAAATATACATCCATCACTAATGAATACCAACAGAATGGTTTGTTTACTTTCCCCTTTGCTATTCCAACCAGACCGTTGTGAATCTCTTGTGCTAGGAAAGTGGAAAAATCCAGAATGGTACTCATTCCAAATTGAAGGGTTTGAGCAATTATAATGACCACAAAACCTGGAATTTGATCACCTTCATCTATTCCCAAGATCTTGAAAAGTGAAAAATATAGTGCTTGAGCTCTCAAATTGAAATGTCTTCTCAATAGTGGCTCTGAAGTACTGGTTGTGATTACAGGCAAATTTCCAACCCTAGCAACATGCTCTTGTAGTGGCCTTGTTCTTAGGTACACTCATTGTGCATCATATCTAGCTTGCAAATCATCCAAATCAATGATTTCATGCACAACGTGGTTAGGGTTTAGGTTAAAAACCTCACTGAACAGCTTAGGGAAAACCCTAAAAAGGTTGACCCCCAAATGATTTTTTACCCACCCGTGATAGGATAATACTTCTTTGCCAGGTCCATCAATAAATCACTATCAAAGAAAAAACTGGGGACTACTAATTTTCCAATGTCAAATTCTCATACATTGCTCATAGGAGTGTCCAGTTTTTGCTTTGAAAACCATTTTTTAAACAACTCCAAACCTCTCATGGAAACCTGGGCATCTCTTATCCAATTAGCTTTATCATAAAATCCTTCTGCCACCACTAATCTAGGGTTTTATGGAATGAGTTCCCTTCCCTTAGTTATTTCATGCACTGATAAGGGGAATTGTTCGAGAAAATCATCGTGCACTGAACATTTTAGATAATCCTTTTGTCCAGTAAACTCTTTTTAGGGTGGCATTTTAATGAAACTTTGGAAAATTCACAACAGAAGATGCTTCAAATTTACTCAGAAAGTCACAGAGCACTTACCCGCCAGAATTCACACTTTTGCACTATATGATGTCTTCTGCAATTTTACTAGAGTATTAACTGAGAAATTTTGTGCCTTAGCTCTAAAATCTTGAATGCCCTTTTCTTGTTGTGCTTTGGTGATTCATTAATGGTGAGATCATGGGTTCTTTTTATGAATTAAAACCACATGCACCAAGTCTAGATCACATTTACTCTCAGTAACCGTTACCTGCAATTTGCACTCAAATTTGAATCCCATCTATAGATTTTTTCAGATTGCACGGTCCTGATTTAAAAATATCAAGCTTTACAGTCTTTTAGAAAAATGCTACGTGTCACCATCGCGCTTCCCCGCATTACTTAAAAACCTACATCATCATAATGCGAGGATGCGCCAATCATCAATCAAGACAAGATCGATGATCAGAATAATCCATTTTGTATTAAAACCAACTAGCTGAACTGACCAATAGGGAACTGCCATATTAGCTCATATTGTCTGACAAAACTCCACACCAGTGGATCCCGTATCTTCTTCTGAGAAAGCAAGTGTTTGACATCATCATGGACACGTGGCACAAATGCGCTTCCCCACATTACTTAAAAACATGCATCTTTATAATGTGGGGATGCGCCAACCATTGATTAAGACAAGATCAACGGTGATAAGAATTCATGTTCATTAAGCAACCAAAAAACCTTTCTGTGCACACCTAGCATTACATGTCATCAGTTATTTGCAGTGTAGCATATTGAAATATAAAAACTTGACCCCACTTTTCCACGTGTCACAAATGCGCTTCACTGCATTACTTAAAAACCTACATTTTCATTATGTGAAGATGCATCGACCATTGATCAAGACAAGATCAATGGCGATGCTACTTGGTAAGCAATTTTCATAGCTCTACCAACGAATCCACCAATGATATCGTGGGAAAAAACAAAATGTGTGCAAAGGTACTAACAAATCTGACATACAGGAGTTTTTGCGGCATACTGGATCTCATAAAACATCAGGGGCTACATGTCATCATCGTGCTTCCCCGCATTACTTAAAAACCTACAACTCTATAATGTGGGGATGCACTGACCCTTGATCTCTGATAGATCAATGGTGATTGAAAAAATCTTCAACTTGGCATCCTTTCAAACGGAATATCACAATTAAAGGTACAAAAAGGTTTTACAAAAGGCATTTTGATGTAAATAAAACATTAGGATAAAAACCCCCGCCAGAATATTTGAAGAAAATACCTTTTTTAAAAATTTGAAAATGAGGGCACCACAAAACAAAGACATAACTGATTTTTCACCCAAATATCAGAAATTTTCCTATACTATGAAAAATCACACCAACAGTGGCTCTGTCTGGGGATGATAGACTGCTTGAGTCTATCCAAGAATTCAGAATCTTTGGGAGAGCAGACCACATATTTGGTAAGATGACAACTTATTTAGAGAGCACAAAGCAACACACAAAAACAAGGAACCAGATTGCACAAGGATATTTACAAGGATTTATAGAAAGCACAAAATGTACAAAACAATAGGAAACCCTAAAACTACTGTTCATGGAAGAAAATAAGTATTTTTCAAAAAAAATAACTCTTCAAGAATTGTCCATGAACTGGCAATTCAAGAATATTGTCAAATATATCTTTGAGTATATAAGAATCTTCACCCCTAGTATTTTCAATGAGATATGGGCCTAACCAAATAGGATTAAATTTTCCATGTTTTCCTTTATCCTCAATTCTGGAATTCCACATCAAGACTAAATCTCCATTTTCAAATTTTCTGCTTAGAGTTCTTTTATCATAGAGTGTCTTGACTTGCAATTGCAACTTTTGGTTCCTCAAAGATGCTTCTCTTTTGGTTTCGGTCAGTCCTACCAATTCATCCATTCTTTCTTGCATTTCATCTGTGGTATCTTCATCATATAACTAGATGTAACTGTATAGTCCCATCAAGTTATTCTGAGGCATTCTGGCTTGAATTCCATACACTAAATCAAATGGAGCTACACCAATTGCTTTCTTTATAGTTACTCTGTCAGCCCATATTGCCAACTGTAACTTGGAATCCCATGCATTTTTATTATCATCCAAGGTTCTCTTAATGACCTTCAATAGGCTCTTATTTGTGGACTCAACCTGTCCATTCCCTTGTGGATGATATGGAGTAGATGATGACCTTCTCATTCCATATTTATCACAAAACTTGATGAACTCCTTAGATCTAAAGCACATAGCATTATCTGTGACAATTCTCTGTGGACATCCAAATCTAGAAATAATATTATTCAACAGGAAATTATTTACCACTTTACTTGTTGCATTTCTTGTGGGGATAGCCTCTACCCATTTTGTAAAGTAGTCAGTGGCAACTAGAATCCAAGAATAGCTAGTGCTAGACTTGGGGAAAATCTCTCCTATGAAATCTAGACCCTATTGTTGAAAAGGTGCTTGAATCTCCACTGGCTTTAATGGAGTATTTCCTGAGAATTTTAGTTTTCCAACAAACCTCTGATAGGGGTCACATTTCCTAACCATAAATTGGGCATGTTTAAAAAGGGAAGGCCACCAAAATCTAGCTCTCATTATCTTATGTGTGCAGTAGTTTTGGCCATGTAGTGTCCCCCACATACTCTAGCATGCATTTCCTTCAAAACCTCTTTTTCCTTTTCTTTATCAACACACTTCAATAGAACTCCCTCAAAATTTCTCCACCATAGGTTATTTTGGAAAATTATATACCTGATGGCTTGCAATTTAGTATTCCTCTTTTCATTGTCAAGTAGATGGGGAGGAGCTTCCATATGTTGCAGGTAATATATGACATTGGTGTACCAATCACATTGGTCCATGTCACATAAGTCAGCTCTGAGATCATCATTTACCAGATTTATCTGATTAGCCTCTAGATTAGTTTCAGCCATGAGTTTGGCCAAACCTTGACCTCTTACTAACTTTGTTATTTGTATATCAATGTTAAATTCTTGGATTCTATTGATCCATCTACACCTCCTGCTTGATACTTCTTGTTGAGAGAATATATCCTTGACTGTAGCACTAGGTACAAAAGCGATAACAGTAGCACCTACCAATTAACTTCTAAAAACTTTTACAGCCTTTACCAAAGCATATGCTTGCTTTTCATTTATCTCATACTTAAGTTTTGTAGGCTGTAGTGACTTACCGAAAAAGGCAATAGGTTGCTCATATCCTTCTTGATTTTTCTATAATAAGACTGCAGCTATAGTATGAAATGATGCAAAAGAGAAAATATGCATGGGTTTTGTATAATCTGGGGTCCTTAGCACTGGAGCATTCTTTATTGCAGCTTTTATATCTTGGAATTCTTGTGAAGGTTCACCATTCCAATCTATGATGGCTCCCTTCTTGAGCATCTTTGAGATGGGTCTACTGATTTCAGCAAAATTGGTAACAAATCTCCTCAGAAAATTGACTTGGCCAAAAAAGGACTGAATTCCTTTCACATTTTTTGGTTTGGGGACTTTGTCAATAGCTACTACCCTTTCAAGATCTATTTTTACACCATCCTTAGACACCATGTGTCCTAATAATTTTCTTTCTGTGACTCCGAATGTGCATTTCTTTGGGTTGAAAGATACTCCATATTCTAGGGCTTTTATAAAATTTTTTTCCAAATGTTTGCAGTGATCTTCAGCCTTATTAGAATACATTGTAAGATCATCCTGGTACACAACCATAAATTTTTCAATATACTCATGAAATGCTACATCCATGGCTCTTTGGAAGGTAGCTCCTGCATTAATCAAGCCAAAAGGCATCCTCACATACACATATGTTCCCCAAGGGGTTGTGAAGGCTGTCTTGAACTGTTCACTTTCTTTTACTAGAACTTGATTATATCTAGAGAAACCATCCATCATTGACATCAATTCAGAGCCAGTCAATTTTTGTAACATGGCTTCCATATTAGGTAAACCATAATTGTCTTTCAGAGATGCAATGTTTAAATTTCTAAAATCAACACAAAGCCTAATATCTCCATTCTTCTTCCTGACAGGAACCAAGTTTGAAACCCAGGTGGAATGCCTGATCAATTTAATTATCCCACCATCTCTTAGTTTTGTCAGTTCTTCTTGCATTTTTGGGGCAAGGGTAGGATTTATTGGTCTTTGTTTTTGCCTAAAAGGTCTTACATTTTCCTTTAATGGTATGACATGCTGGAAAAGATCCTCCCTGTAAGGCTTAAGGTCATCATATGACCAAGGAAAAACATGTCTATATTTTCTAAGTAGGTTAATCAATGTTTTCTTGATTTCAACAGGTAGATTTTGGAGAATATAAACCCTTTTAGGAATTTCATCAGTACCCAAGTTTATTTCTTCTAACTCTTGGGGTTTGGAGTCATTTACTCCTAATTTTACTCTGTCTTGGTTATCAAAAATATTTTCCAAGACTACTAACCCCTTTGGCATCTTATTTGTTTTCAACTACATTATTTTTTGACCAAAAATGGTTTCCTTCCCATTTATGGTTTCAATCAGTCCACTACAATCCATCTCCTGACCGTGGTACTTGTCTTCATTTAACAAAAAAATTGTAATATCTTTGTCATCTTCAAAAACCTGCCAATTTTCAATGTTTTCAGGTATGGAAGGTCTATTTTGCACCTGAATTTGGGAGATTCCTACAAATGATATTTCTTTTGGCTTGATTGCTACATTTGCCAACAGATCAGCCATCTTGTTTTGGGTCCTATCTCTCCATGAGATCCCAAATGCATCTAAGAATTCTATCTGATCCCAGACTACATTTCTATATTATTTCAATCTCCTATCCTTCGATAAGTAGGTTCCTTTGATATGAGAGATAATTAGTTCAGAATCCCCTATGACACATAATTTCTTAATTTTATGATGTATGGCAACTTTGAGTCCTAGCAACAATGCTTCATATTCTGCAATATTATTAGTGCAGGAAAACTTCAAGGTAAATGAATACCTAAAAGTGTTATTTTCAGGGGACACAAAGACTACACCTGCTCGTGCACCCTCTTTAGAACTAGCCCCATCAAAGAACATTGTCCATAATTTTGGTGAATTCATGCAACATTCAACTTCATTTTCGATGATAGCAGGTAAATTTTCAACTTCCTGAATAATTAATTCAGCCCTGAAAGCATTAATCCCAATATCTACGAAACAAGTGGTATCTTTGTCAATTTCTTCACCTAAGATGTGGTTAACCCTTGGTTCCCTATTTAGCCTGAAAGCTTTGTCCCCTATATGAAAAGTGACATAAGTAAGATCACATTGTAGGCTTCCCCCCATGGCATCACTCCATTTTTTGGAGAGTAACATTTTGTAGTGTGGAGGTATATCTACCACAAGGACAGACATGGTCAATTCTACTTTAGGATATGTAGCTAGTTTGAATGGTAAGGCATGTATAGTACCTATGACTGGGACTTCCCTAGCATCCATCCCTCTGCATCTACCCTGCTTGGTATCCACCTTCAATCCTAAGGCATCCATTACTTTGAAAGGCATTATAGTGTTGGAAGCTCCTGAGTCTATCATGCAATTTTTTAAGGTCTTCTCCTTTATGATTAGACTGAGGAAAAAAGGATCAATATCTTCTATGAATGCCACTGAGGAATCATCTAGAAACATTTGAAGAATCTGGGATATGATACCACTGTCCTCTATTACTAATGGGGTCTGTTGGGACATAGTTTGATCTACAATAATATTATTGTTTGCTATTCTACCCAACCATGACAAAGCCTTATTCTTATGCTCTTCAATTCTAGAAATTTTAGACAAGAGCGCTTTTACAGTAATTTGAGATAACATGGATATCATATCAATAGGTTCAACCACAGTAGGTTTTACAATAGTACCTAGAGTCAGAGTCTTTTGAGCAGTAGGCACCACATTTTGCTTGACAACATCCAGTTCTGACTTCTTTGGTTTCACAACTGATTTTGTTGCTTCACTTATCTGAAATTGAACCTTCTTCTTTGGTTCCCATTTCTTTCCCTTATTCTCCTTGATTTTAGGCACATCTACATTGACTTTCTTGTCTTGATCATTCATCTTATGAGTGATGTCTTTGATGAATACACTAGATGACCTTCCTACATCATTATTTATTGCTCTATTTCTCAAATTATAATTACTATGGACTTGTGAAATCATTTCAGCTGCAACTCTGTCAATTTCCTCTTTGGAGGGCATTCTTAAACTTGTGAGACCTACATCAGAAAATGTACTGCATACCTTATTTATATCATACTCTTCATCATCTGAAAGTATTTGTTGATGATGTAGCTAGTAAGCAATTCTCTTCCTAGTAACATCATTTTTAGGCTCTTCTGAATTAGAGTCTATCAAATCATTACACATACTCACCATATTGCAGCTTATATCATCATGGCTTTTCTCTTCAGTTTCTTCTTTAGCTTGCACTCCTTGGGCTTTGGAAAATGACTGAGCTACAACACAATAATCAGCAAAATGAAGTGATTGGCATATAATGCATCATGGTACATCATCATTCATATTTATAGTGTTCCTTTGCAGGGGGTTTGGAGTACCCTTATCCTTCACATTTTGAGTCTAGCTGGGAACTGGTTTACCATCTTTCCACTAAGTGGTATAAGGGTAATTCTGCATCCTAGGCTACCTATTGAAGTTGTTATTCATAGGGGGTCTTTCAGCAACATTTGGCTTATTGAAACTAGTGGGATTCATCTTCTTGAGCATTTCTAAAACCTGGCCTATAGTAGGTTCTTCGGGCTTTTTTCCTATAGGAGTTTTGTCACCCCCCCTTTTTTTTTTTTTTTTAGGATTAAAAAGCTTAGGATCATCCCTCCTACCTATTTTTCTAGATGCCTTTCTATTATTCTCTATATTTATTGCAACTCTATAGGCATCTCTTAAAGTTTTAAGATCTTTATCCCTCAATTCATAAGCCATTTTGCTATTAAAAGCATTGAAATAGGTTGTGAGACAGACGTCTTCATTTAACCTCATGAATTGAAAAAGTTTGTACATACCTTTTTGGAATCTCACATTGAAATCAAATGTGGGCTCATTTGGATTCTTCTTGATATTGTTGAACTCATTCGACATGAATCTTGCATTAGTATTGTCCCCATATTGCTCTTTGAACAAATTCTCCAAATCACTCCATGAGGTAATACTGTCATTAGGAAACCTCCTGAAAGAATCCCTTGCATCCTCTATTAGTGAATGCACAAACAATTTCATTACCATGTCTTCATGTTCAACTTCATAATCATTTAACATGTCAATGAAAATCCTCAAATGTTCTTCACCAGTAACAACATTGTTTCCAGAAAGCATAACCACTTTATCTCTTAAATCAAATGATATGGGATGTGGGGCACTAGGAATACTAGCAAATGATATTTGTCTATAATTTTCCAGGTATATAGGTTTCTTCTGGAAACCAGGAACATTTGAAGTACTAGCTATATTAGCTTGTTTCAGGGGAGCATCTTGGGACTGTTGTGGTGGGACAAATGGGACTTGGGTGCCAATAGTGGAAGATGAGGTAGGAGCAAATTGGGGTATTCCCTAAGTTGAAATTGTGGGAGCACATACTAATGCAAGATTTGTAGATGAGATAGACAAATTGGGCCATGAAGCCAATGCAGAATTAGACTTTATGAATTTGATTTTCCTTCTAGTTTCTGTAGCTTGAGCTTCATTCTCAATCTTTTCAAGTTCTTTTGCAAGGTCTTCCCTCTCTTTTTAAGCCTTCTCAAGATCTAGATCTAACTTCGACATGGAGGGTTGTATAGGTTTTCTTGGTATAGCTTGAGGCTCATTTATTTGGATTCCTATAGCCTTGCCTTTCCCTTTATCTAGAGCTTTTGCAATGGGCTCTACAGGATCAACTTGAACAGTTTTATAGGCTTGGACTTGAGCAATAACTGGTTCTTGCCTTTGATTTAGGCATTTCTCCTATTCCTGAACTTTAGCTCTTAGATTATCAACATCTCCAAAAGAATCCTTATGGAGAGTTGTGGTATTCTCTTCTGATTTTTTATTTTTCTCTTTCAAAGAAGCCATCCTTCTTAGCAGAGCATCTCTTTCTATTATGGCATCTAAGGTGGCTTGCTCCTTCTTTTTTTCAAGACGAATGCATTTAGCTTCTTCCTCAGCAATCCATTTCTTCAAAAATTCTATTTCAGAGTGCACTTCTTTAGGATCTACAGAAGTTGCCTCGGAATCAGCAGGGTCATCTAGATCTATAAGGTTTGGTTCTACATATGGGGCTACTCTAGGATTAAAAGGATTATCAGATGAACTCCTAAATCCTAGCCTATAATTCATATCTGCTACAAGATCTGGTCTTAATGAAGCAATTCCCATAGTAGACATATCCTTGTCTTGAAAAACTCTCTCATCTGGTAATTGGGTACTGAAAATGCCTCCTAAGAGTCTTGTAGTTTCAAATTCAGAGCTAAGTGAAGAAGACTCTCTTCCTATTACTGGTTGATAATGGGAATTGACAGATGCATTACCTCTGGGTTTCCAAGTAGGATTTGGATCTGTCTTTTTCTAATTTTGGTTCTTCTTACCACCTTGGGGTAAATTAGTATACATTGATACATCGGGATTGGCTCTCATGTAAGCTCTAGTGTTTTTTATCTTGTCAGCCATATTCACCTTTTGTTACAATAAGCACTAGGTTCAAAACCTTGATTGAGTCGCCACCCTATTTTGGAAAAATATATAATGACACTTTGGCTGATCAAAGGAAAATAATACACAAGTAGGAACAAAAATATATGGCATAGACAAACCAATCACTAATGTAGTAAGACTACAACTCTTGCTTGTTAAATAAGACACTTGGATAGGCTAGGTACGTCAGTGTGTAGCAATGGTACTTGGGCTCTATCTTCTTTAAATTATCAAGGTTTGACACTAAAAGATTCCTTTATAACCAAGGGGAAAACATAGATCATATGACACACACGTACACAACAAGACCAAAGAAAACTACAATACTTTTCACAGATTTGTTGGACAACTCCCCAATAGAGTCGACATTTTTTTGGTGTTTTAAAATGCACTAAAACTACTAAGCGACAAAATGCTTAATACCAAAATGATAGTACATACACAATCAAAAGACTAGCCTATTCTTATTAAAAATGGCATACATAAGGTATTTGGACCCAACTTCAACAAAACCACAGATGGGTTTCTACTCTTTTGGCTCTACAAAATCAGGGTGGGTGTACCCAGGGATGGTTCAAAACTGAAACAACTGTATGAGGATTATTCTTAGTTTTATTCTAATTCTCATTTCAAGATCCTCAAACATATACATAATTCTTACTAACTTGATAAACACATCCCATAAACAGATATGGCCAAGAATTCTTCTATAGATCTGTAGATGTTTTCAACAACAATGGCTAACTGAAGCTAAAACATTCCATGCAGACAAGTGCTGGCCAACTTTGAAGATCTACAAGAAATCAAAGTAAAATTTGATTTGATGATGCATTTGAAAAACCATTTGTAAGATATTTCTCCCTTAGCTGAAATAACTTGATCAGTGCCTAATCCATTGGGGTTCAGAGCCTATAGCAAATTCTTAGATCTAATTTGTTGCCTCACAACAAATTCTATCAGCAATTCTTATCAGAACTTATCATTCAAAAATCCTTTTCAATACTTACAGAATCTTATCACATTCATCAAAGCCTCTATTTAATCCATTGAATTAACAATAATGATAAATGGATATACAACCTAACTAGATTGCATTCAATTGCACAAGCTTTTACTCATACAACATCAAGGTAGCTAAGTATTTAAAAGGAGACAAAATTCAGAAAGAACTGATATGGGGAAAGTTCATAATTTGTATTCATTTCCTTTGAAAATGGTATATCCTTTATAGTAGACTCAGAATGGCCTTCAGAAAGAAACACAACTCATTCTATATTCATGTATTCTAAGAGAATTTGACAGAAACATACATTACAAACTTGCTTTCAAAATTTGGACCAAAAACTAGACTAAGCACAATACTTAGAAGATATAGAATTCAGACCATTCGTTAGCCCTAGAATCTCACTTAAATAGTGTGAGATGCAACAAGCTTTAGGCTAAAGAAAGTGACATGTGTCCCATAAAAGATACTGACGAATGTCTGTAGTAAAAGACAAAAACAAATAACAAAAAAGCTAACACAGCGAACCATCTCGAGCGGGTCCCTTTCTGTTATGCTTCTTATTTGTTTTAACAAGAAGATAGGATCTGATTCTCCAATTATTCTTCATCCTCAGAGTAAATAGCCATGAGGTTTGAAAGTGATGTATCATCTTCAGTTACCTATAAATTTACTTCAACCTGGGGATTTTCCATGTCCTCATTATTAACTACGAGGGTGACTTTTACTTTTACATTTCCCTCCTCATCATCTTCTGAAATTTGTTCTAGAAATAAGTTTTTCCATTTATTAAAAGCATCATCATCTGGCCAATCAAAACTTAGAGCTTCTCTTTGTATCATTATTAAATAATTTGCACTTTCTTCTAAATCATCAAATTCTTTTCTCATAGCTGCATAAAATAACTATATTTTTTCTAGCTCTTCATTTGTCTTTGCCTAGAACCAGTGGCTAGTTTCACTCATGATGTTTATTATTCTTTCATTAAATAACTCATCCATCTCCCTTTTCCACTTTTCCTTTTCCTTTATTGTATCAACAGATTCTAAAGCACAAGGAAATAGGGTGAATTTTTCAGCAATATATCTGGAAAAACAGAGTGTTAGTCTTTTCTGTAAAGAATCTCTCTTATCATCAAAATTTTCTAGCTTATTTAATAAATCAAAAATTTTCTCAACTTGATGATAAGGCATTTGGATTGCAAATATACATATGATTGTAATATCATTATTCCTTTCCCTCCATTTCTGTGCAAGAGGAGTCCGTTTATCCTTATCCCTATTCAACTCATCCATGAGGGTTGCAATTCTTGTCAATTGATCAAAAAAGGTTGACCATTGTATTTTATCCCTCAAATATATCACACCCTGCTTTAATTTTTCTTCATATTGATTTCTCAATTCTATCTGCAACTGATGCAATTCTTTTTTTTCCTCTTCAAATTCCGCTACAGTATAGAATTGGGGCCTTTCAAGGGTGTTAGGTATTTCAATAATAGGGGTTGATCCATATCCAACCAATGGCTATGAAGGGTATGCAATTGTATGTGCACTGGATTCTCCCATTTATCTTTTCCCCAGTATCCTCTCCATTTGAGACATTTTATTTTCCAGTGATTGTATCTGTATACCCCTTTCCTCATATGCCTTCAAAACTTCTTCAAACCTAGCATTGAGTTGGGTAAACTTATCTTCTTCTTGTCTAGATACAACACCACCAAATTTTAGCATTTCTAAAGCCATTCCCATTACTTTTTTACTACTTACCTCACTAGCCCTGTATACTGTCAATGTACCGGTATGTTCTGCAGTGGGAAACACATGCATCCTAGTACTTTCTCTCTTATCTATGGACCACAAAACAAGGGCTTGGTGGTCATCACTAAATTTGACCCCTCTATGAGCCTGTAGTACTTCTTCAGCAGTTGTTAGTTGAACATCCTTCTACTTTCCTACTGAATCAAAAACAATAGCATTCGCTATATCCCATTCTAGTAGAAGGAGGACTCCTGATTGTCTAACTATTTTCCTTCCAGCTTTAGGAGTGAACTGGGCAAAATCACTCATAAACTTTGATTTTACCTCTTCCTCGATAATTGGGTCAAATTTATTTGGTTGCTTAGCCTTTATCTTCTCACAGGCTTTCTCAAAATTCTTTATATTTAATCTCCATAAAAACTGAGCAAAAGCCCTAGATCTTACAAAATTTTCATCATTAATAAATCTTTCAGAAGCTTGGGCAACAATTGGGTCAATTTCCTTACCTTGGTAATCAGCAATGGTTAGGTCCAAGGAAGGCGTAGGAGGTTCTTGTGGCTCTCCAACATCCAGGTCTGTAGAAGTGAAAATCACATCCCCTTCTCCTCCCATTTGTCTAAGTTGTTCGTTTAGAGATGCCTCATCATCTATCTGGATTGGATACTAGCTTGGGGAGTATTGTTCCTTTTGAGAAGAAGAAGACCCCTGCTCCAATTTTTGTCTTTTTGGAGAGTTGGCTATAGATGGACTTCTTGGCCTTGGCTTCTCATGAGTGGGTACCTATTGCACACTCTGAACCATGACATAACCTGCCCTTTTTCTGCAATGTATATTGGCTAGGAGTTACTACATTTCTACCACTCATTCTTCTTTGTATTTCTGTTGCCTTGTTTGGGTGTGCCTTAATAAACATAGCTTTCTTTTCATCCATAGTCTAGATTATTATGGAAAATTTATTCATTAATGCCTATATTTTAGCTCCCCAGTATTTCTTATCTTTCAATGGGTCATACTGGGGGTCAAAAGTATTAATGAATTCCAAGTTTTTACTGAAAACTATCAATTTCTCTTTCCTTAATTCTTGCTCCTACAATGTGAAAACATTTCTGATTATATCTTCCAAATAGTAAACCTGATCTACCATATGGGAAGCTCTCACCCTTTCATTTAATAGGTCATAGAATCCTTCAGGGTCAATGAATTTAGCGTGAGATTCTTCCATGTTATATTTATTCAAAAACAAATTTAAATGCTTCCACCCCTTTTTAATAAAAAACAAAATCATGCACTACAGTAACCATTGGAAAGAAAGTGCCCTTCTTGACCAATTCCTTCTCATCTATAGTACCTATCCACCATAAGAGCTCAGCTATCCCTATCTTCAAAGGTACATGGAAAGGCAACACATGAAGTTTTCCTAAGAAACCATAAACTCTTATTACTATTGAAACCAACAGCATCTGTGTATGACATAGATACATGCATGGATGCATGCATGGATGTATGCATCCATGCATTTATAGATGCATGCATGTGCCTGGATGCCAAAATACTTACATGCATCTATGTATGTATGCATGCATGGATGTAGATGCATGCATGGATAGATACATGGATGTATGTATGCTTGCATACATGCATATGCATACATACAAGATATATGCATGTATGTATTTATGTATGTATGCATGCATATATGTATGTATCTACGTATGCATATATGTATGTATGTATCTATATATGCATGTATGCATGTATGTATGTATGCATGTATGTATGCATGTATGTATACAAGATATATGGATGTATGTATGTATGTATGCATGTATGTATGTATCTATATGCATGCATAAATGCATACATAGATATATATCTATAGATATATCTATATCTATGTATACATGCATGCATGCATAGATATATCTATGCATGCATGCATTTATATATAGATATATGTATGTAGCATGCATCCATGCATAGATATATCTATGCATGCATGCATGCATGCATAGATATATCTAGACAAACATGCATGCATACATGTTTGTATGCATGCATAGATATATTTAAGGATATATATGCATGCATCCATCCATACATACATGTATCTATGTATGTATACATGTATGCATGCATTCATAGATACATACATGTATCTATGTATATATACATGTATCTATGTATGTATACATGTATGCAGGCATCCATCCATACATACATATATCTTGCATGAATGTATGCATGTATGGATGCATACATAAATACATACATGTATACATGTATGTATGTACATATATATGTTTATGTATTCAAGCATGAATGCATGTATCTATATATGTATGCATGCATGCGATACATGTATGTATGAATGTATGCATCCATCATGCATGCATGCATCCATTAATAAATCCATCCATATATCTATGCATGCATAGATATATCTATATTTATGTATACATTCATGCATGCATACATATATGGATGCATAGATATATGTATGTATCCATCGTTCATACATGCATGGATATATGTATGAATAAATTCATAGATACATGCATGATGGATGCATACATCCATACATACATACAAGATATATACATGTATATATGTATGTATGCATCCATGCATACATACATGCATGCATGGATGGATACATCTATGTATGGATGGATGCATGCATACATGTATCCATACATAGATACATGCATGTATGGATACATGCATATGCATGGATGCATACATACATTCATGCATCTATGTATGTATGCATGGATGTATTGATGCATGCATGATGCATGGATAGATGCATGCATAAATGCATATGCATACATACAAGATATATACATGTATACATGTATGTATGTATGTATGCATCCATGCATGCATGTATGCATGCATGGATAGATACTTGTATGTATGGATGGATGCATGCAAACATGTATACATACATAAATGCATGTATGTATGGATCTATGCATGCATGCATCCATACATATATGCATTCATGCATCCATACATAGATATATCTATGTATACATGCATGCATGCATGCATCCATATATATGCATTCATGCATCCATACATACATATATCTATGTATACATGCATGCTTCCATGCATAGATATATCTATGCATGCATGCATGTATACATAGATATCTATGCATGTATGCATGTATACATAGATATATGTATGCATGGATGCATGCATGCATGCATCTATACATACATGCATGCATGCATCCGTACATAG
Source organism: Cupressus sempervirens (assembly GCA_028749045.1). Taxonomy (NCBI): domain Eukaryota; kingdom Viridiplantae; phylum Streptophyta; class Pinopsida; order Cupressales; family Cupressaceae; genus Cupressus; species Cupressus sempervirens. Next base: position 272,393,603 of record CM053789.1, read on the forward strand.
ATATATCTATTTATACATTGCATACATACATAGATATATCTATGCATGCATGCATGTATACATAGATATATATATGTATGTATGCCTGCATCCATATCTATGTATGTATGCAATGTATACATAGATATATGTATGTATGGATGCATGCATGCATACATACATATAAATGTATGCATGGATGCATGCATGCATACATACATATAAATGTATGCATCTATATACATACATACATGTATGGATGTATGCATGTATGTATGCATAGATGCATGCATGGATGTATGCATCCATGCATGCATATATTTGTATGCATGCATGTATGTATGCATCCATATATATATGTATGCATGCATATATATGCATACATATATACATGTATACATGTATGTATGCATAGATGCATGCATGGATGTATGCATCCATGCATGCATAGATACAAGATATATACATGTATACATGCATGTATGTATGCATCAATGCATACATGCACAGATACATACATTCATGTATCTATGTCATACATAGATGCACGCATGTAGGCATCCATGCATGCATAGATGCATGCATGTATGTATGGATGGATGTTGATGGAGACACAACCCACAAACAGAATGGACACAACAGAAACATGAAAATTGTATTAACTTTAAAATAAGCTAGTACATTCAGTATAGAGAAAATAAACTTCAAAACATGTCCTATGGGCTTACAATAGCATAAATCTGGAGATAATTTCTTCTTTAGTACCTCCTCTCAAACTCCACTCCGAACTGCCTTTTAGAATGCTAGAAATCTCTTTAAATAGACCCTGGAGGATTAAGGACTAGGAATACATTTTAGAAAGTGCTAGTAGGTGTCCACCGATAAAATAGAAGGCTCCAGAAGCTGCATTAGAAGTCGATGCAAATCTAGAAGAATCCAAAAATGGTAATCAAACTTTTGGGAGGCATAATTTTTGAACCGTAGCTCCGACTGACGAACTATTTACATTTTCAGAAAGCTCTTAGAGAGCTCTATAGCCCTATGGACAAGCTTCACTTGTCTCCCATTTTTTGCCCCTTTTCGAGGTAATTTAATGCCCCTAACCTGACTTTGAAGCATTCTTAGGAGGTCTCCAAAACCTAAAAAATTGTAATAACTTTCAAACTGTGGGGCCTTTTGACTTGATTCTTTTTCTGGAATGCTCTAAATTACAATTACATTCATCTGGCCAATTTACACTTTCTAGTTTACCAAAATGATGGTCTAATTACATGCTCCTATTTTTTTGAGATTTATACGTATCCCAAGGTATTCAAATACTTTATCCTAGAACACTGATAGTGGAACTGTGAGAGTTGGAACCTTTATTTGACCCAAATGGGTATCCAAAAATGAAAACATATGAAATAGAAACTAAGTCTACTTCTTCTTTTTTTGGGTGACATAGGATTGTGGTTATACCTCTGGATGCTCCTGCATCAGACACCTAGGGTAGATTGAAAAGTGACCCTCTCACTTTATGAATGGTAGAGGAAATCCCAAATGGGAAACCTCAGCTGCTGAAATCCAAGTTGAATCCTCTATTGGTCATCCTTTCCACTTGATTAAATACTCTTCATACTACCTATTTCTAGTACTTCTACCCACACGATGATCTAGAATGTCTTCTATCTCCTCCTTCTTAGAACTAGGAATCGGACATGGCTCTAACATAAGCTCCTCATCTACACCATCATCATGATACTCTGTTAAGTCTTCAATGTTGAAAATGGGAGAAATGTGAATACCATCTGGCAGCTCCACCTCATTTGCATTTTCTGAGTTATATTTCTTCAAAATTTTGCAGCGGCCAAATTTCTTCATTTTTAGCTTGTTGTAAGTACCAACTAGAAATCTTTCTTTTTGTAAGTGTACCATGACTAGATCCCCTACTTGGAATTCCTTATCTCTTCTGCTTTGATCAGCCCTAGATTTATACTCTTGATTCATCTTGGTAATGTGTGCTTGAACATCCTCATGTAGATGATTGATATGTTCAGCAAATTCTTCAGCTTTAGCACTTTTCCTCTCCCCTTGTTCTATATATCTCAATTCTGGTGCACTCCTTGGGCTACTTCCATATACAATTTGGAATGATGATTTTTTAGTACTCCTATTTACAGAGTTATTATAAGCAAACTCTGCCTATGGTAGAATCAAATCCCATCCCTTGGGCTTATCCCCAACTAAACATCTCAACAAATTGCCCAAACTTCTGTTTACCACTTCTATTTGGCCGTTAATCTGCAGGTGATGTGTGGAACTGAATTTCAAGTCTATTTTCAATTTCTTCCACAATGTCCTCTAGAAATACCCCACAAATTTAGTATCTCTATCAGAAACTATACTCCTTTGGAGACCATGTAGTCTCACCACCTCTCTGAAAAACAAGTCTGCAATTTGGATAGCATCATGAGTTTTGTGGCATGGAATAAAATGTGCCATTTTGGAGAACTTATCAACCACCACAAATGTTGAGTCATTACCACTTTGTGTCCTCGGCAATCCAAGAACAAAATCTATACTTATGTCCTCCCATGGCTTTGATGGAATAGGCAATGGCTGATATAGTCCAGTATTGTGGCTAAATCCCTTGGCAACATGACAAACCTGGCAACTTTGTACAAACGTCTTCACATCCTATGAAATTTGAGGCCAAAAATAATGTTCTCTAAGAATGGAAATTGTCTTATCTCAACCAAAGTGGCCTATCATCCCTCCACTATGTTTCTCTTTAATCATATTTTCCCTCGTGGAACTCCTTAGAATGCATAATTGACTGCCCTTGAATAACATACCATCCTGAATTAGATAGTCTAACCACTTAGTTCTATCTATAGCAACAGGCTCTTTACAAGCTTTCCATGCTTCAACAAAATTAGGATATTCAAGATACAGATTCTTGAGTTCATCAAACCCAACTACTTCAACCTACATTACTGTAAGCAACAACTGTCTCCTACTTAGTGCATCTGCAACCCTATTAGATTTTTCGCTTCTATGCTTCAACACAAATGTATAACTCTGCAAGAACTCTACCCACTTCATATGCCTCTGATTCAATTTACCTTAGCTATTTAGGTACTGTAATGCCTGATGATCAGTATACAAAACAAATTCCTTTGGAAATAAATAATGCTTCCATTTCTTTAAGGCCTGAACTATTGCATAGAACTCTTGATCATAAACAAAATACTTCTTCTTTGCATCATTCAATTTTTGACTAAAATATGCAATAGGCTTACCTTCTTAGCTTAATATAGCCCCAATAACACTGCCACTAGCATCATAATCCACTTGGAACACTTTTCTAAAATCTAGAAGTGCAAACACAGGCTATTATGTCACCTTCTTCTTCAGAAATTCAAAACTTCTCACAAATGTTGTAGTCCATTTGAACTCTTTTATATCCCCTCTTATTGTTTCAGTTAGGGGTGCACATATGCCACAAAAATTCTTAATAAACTTCCTGTAAAAACTAACCAAACCATGAAATGATCTTACCTCAGTAGTAGACCTTGGAGTAGGCCATTCCAAGATGGCTTTTACCTTCTTTGGATCCATTTTGAAACCTTCAGGTGATATAACAAACCCCAAATAGACTAACTCCCTTTTTGCAAAGATACACTTCTTCAAATTAATTAATAGTTTCTCTTCCCTTAGCCTTTTAAGGACTCTATGAATATGCAATAAATGTTCTCCCAAAGTCTTGCTGAAAATTAAAATATCATCCAAATAAACAATAGCAAATTTTCCCAAGAACTTCTTAAGTGCCTCATTCATGAGCCACATGAAGGTGCTTGGGGCGTTCGTCAATCCAAAGGGCATGACTGACCACTCATAAAGACCCTCCTTGATCTTGAAGGGTATTTTCCACTCATCTCCTTCTCATATCTATATTTGATGATAGCCACTTTTGAGATCTATCTTTGTGAAGAACTGAGCTCCACTCAAGCAATTCATAAGATCATCAATCCTTGCCAAAGAAAACTGGTACTTGATAGTTATCTTATTTATAGCTCGAGAGTCTATACACATCCTCCACTCTCCATCCTTTTTTGGTGCAAGTACTATAGGTACTTCACATGGACTTAGGCTCTCTTGAATAAAGCCCTTCCTCAATAGCTCCTAAACCTATCTATTTAGCTCCTCTGTTTCAATAGGAGTCATCCTGTGAGCAGCCTTGTTAGGAAAACTAGCTCTTGGAATCAAATCTATCTGATAATTGATTTTCCTTATTGGTGAAAATCCTTCTAGAACATTATTAGAGATAATATCTCCAAACTCACCTAGTAAATCTAAAACTTCATGTGGTATTTCACTTCTACCTTCTTTATCTTTCCTAGGAATCAAAGCATAGCACATACGCTGATGTTTCATGCCATCTAAAAAATGTATTCCATCAACAAGACAAATCCTAGCATTGCTACATACCTTTTCACCTTCCCTTTTCATGGGCTTTAGTTTGTGGTGAACTCCATCCTTTGTTAGAGAGTATGTGTTTGCATGACCATCATGTACTGCATGCCTATCAAACTACCATGGTCTACCCAAAAATAGATGGAAAACATCCATTGGAATAATATCATAGAGAACTTCATCATGGTAACCCCCAATTTTGAATTTTGCTAAACATTGTTCACTTACCAGGACTTTATGATCATCTTTCACCCAAGTAATCTGATAGGGCTGAGGATGTTTGTCCCTCTTGAGCTTCAGCTTAGAGACCATCTCCTCTGAAAAAAATTTATCTGTGCTACCACCATCAATGATCACGTCACAAAATTTATCCTCACACTTGCATCTGGTATGGAAAAAAATCCTCCTTTGTCCTGGTTCTATCTCACCACTTAGTAGGACCCTTTTATTTACCAAGGTCTCTCCTCTTTTTGCATCTTTTGAATGTGATGATTGTGCATCCTCATCCACATGAGCATCCCTAGCTTGACCCTTAGCCCTCCTATCTATCCTTCCTTGTCATTGAGGGCATTCAAAGGAATGATGACCTTCTTTATTGCAATGGAAATAGGAACCACGAAAGCCTCCTCTTCCTTGTCCACATCCTCTACCTCTTCCTCTCTAATTTCCAAAGTTTGATCATGGGAGTGGTTGAAACCCTCATTCCTCTAGTTCCTACTAGTACCCACATCTTCATGTTTCTTTTGGGTTTCATTGCGGCCTCCAGATGACCTACCGCTTCCCCTTCATCCTTGACCGCACTCTCTTTGTCTTCCTTCAAAGCTTTTATTTAGCTTCTCTTCAACTTGTAGGGCAAACTGGTATGCCTCTTCAACACTGGTCATTCTTACTAGACTTAATTCCTCCTAGATGCTAGGTCGCAACCCACTGATATAATGAGAAACCTTCTCCTTATTTGTTTCTACATGCCCTGCTCTAATCAAGAGTTAGTAAAACTCCTCTTTATATTCTTGGACTGATCTTCCTACTTGCTTTAACCTATGCATCTTCTTCAAAAAATCAAGTTTGTAATCCACAGGACTGAATTGATTCTTCAATTTGTCTAGCATGTGATCCCACCTTGTGATCTTCTCCTTTCCTCTTTTGTTTCTTTCCAATTGAACCTCTTGCCACTAGATTTTGGCATGGCCTTTTAGTTTTCCCTTTGCAAACTTAACCCTATCTGGGTCCCTGATATCCTCATACTCAAAGTTTTCTTTGAATTCATTGATCCAATTGAACAACTCATCTGGTTTTAGATTTCCTGAAAATACACCCACTTCAATTGTAGGTCTTTTCCCAAAGATAGTAATGGCCCTAAAAAGCCTTTCCTCTCCATGATTCAGAACTTCCCCATCAAATTCCCCTTTTGGTCCATTTCATCTTCTTCGTTATCATCCTCACTTTCATCACCTGCGGCCATAGTTGTTCCTCTACGGAGCTCCTCCTGCAATGCTTGTACCTACCTTTGGAGGGCTCTAACCTCCTTAAGATTAATAGCTCTAGCCCTTCTGCAATGCTCTCTTTGTGGAGGCATCTTCTAACTTGAACCCACAACCACACAGTCCTGGTGCAAACTATCTCACAATCGGTGCTCTGTCTACACACTCAAGAAAACTAGCTCTGATACCACTTGATGGAGACACAACCCAAGAACAGAATGGACACAACAAAAATAGGGAAATTGTATTAACTAGATAATAAGCTAGTACATTTAGTATAGAGAAAATAAACTTCAAAACATGCCCTATGTGCTTACAATAGCATAAATCTAGAGATAATTTCTCCTTCAGTACGTCCTCTCAAACTCCACTCCGAACTGCCTTTTACAATGCCAAAAATCTCCTTAAATAGACCTCGAAGGGTTAAGGACTGGGAATACATTTTAGAAAGTGCTAGTAGGCATCCACCAACCAAATAGAAGGCTCCAAAAGCTGCATTAGAAGTTGATGTAAATCTAGGAGAATCTAGAAATAGTAATCGAACTTTCTGGAGGCATAACTTTTGAACCGTAGCTCCGTTTGATGAACCCTTTACATTTTTGAAAAGCTCTCAAAGCGCTCTATAGCCCTATGGAAATTTTTTGTCATTTCCCATTTTTTGGCCATTTTTGAGGTGATTTAATACCCCTAACCTGAGTTTGAAGCATTCTTAGTAGGTCTCCAAAACTCCAAAAATTGCAATAAATTTCAAACCGTGGGGCCTTTTGACCTGATTCTTTTTTTGGAATGCTCTAAATTACAATTACATTGATCTATCCAATTTACACCTTCTAGTTTACCAAAATGATGGTCCAATTACATACTCCTATTTTTTCAATATTTATACGTATCCGGAGGTGTTCAAATACTTTATCCTTGAACACTGATAGTGGAACTATGAGAGTTGGAACCTTTATTTGACCCAAATGGATATCCAAAAATGAAAACATATGAAACAAAAACTAAGTCTAAGTACATTTTTTTGGGTGACACAGGATTGCCCTTTTACCTCTAGATGCTCCTGCATCAGATGCATACATACATACATCCATGTATACATGTATATATCTTGTATGTATGCATTTACATACATACTAGATATATACATGGATGCATATATGTATACATCCATGTATACATGTATATATCTTGTATGTATGCATATACATACATACAAGATATATACATGAATGCATGCATGTGTACATCCCTGTATACATGTATATATCTTGTATGTATGCATATACATACATACAAGATATATACATGGATGCATACATACATATATCGATGTATATAGGTATATATCTTGTATGTATGCATCCATGCATCCATGCATGTAAGCATGCATACATCCATTCATGCATCTATGTATGAAATAGATACATGTATGTATGTATGTATGCATGCATTGTAATGTCTTGCTTGGAGATCCTTGGAAACAAGGATGAAATAAAAGTCAAGATTTTTATTTTTCACAGGTATGAATGCACATGACAACATCATATAGGGATCACAAAGATCGCAATGGAAGACTTCACCACATTCTCAGCAACCAATGAATCTCCAAATGCCACTACCAAACTGACAAACACAAACAAAGCCAACAGTGACAATGCACATGATGAGGGCTCAAAAATTGACCACCCATCAACAAAACACCAAGTTAGGTTAAATGCAAAATTCTGAAATTCGACTAAGCCTAAAATCTTGAAGCCCTGAAAAATTGGCTATGTCTAGATTTTTGAATCCTAAAAATTTCCTAGAATCCATAACTTATCTCCGAGAGGTCTAAAACCTATCTCAAAAGATTCGTCGCATATATAAACATATATCTTAAGTATAAGAAATTAAATATATGTCAACTTATACTTAAATGATATATTTTAAACCCCCAAGAGACTAAAACAGAAACATGAAAAATGAATTCAAGAGAAACCAACATAATTCAAAATGCAACAACATAGGGTCAAAGAATGTCCAAAAGGGTATCCAAAAAAACTCTCAGAAAGTTTGGATCACGAAGAAAAGTGCCCGCTGAGGGCACGCACAAGTTTTTTACAAAAATCGTGTGACACTTTTTACTAAGGGAGGGTGACATTTCTCAAGAAGGCATGTGACATTTTCAGCATCATATAACATTTGTCAAAAAGGCACATGACACTCTTCCAGTGTCATATGACATTTCTCAAGAAGGCGCGCGATACTTTATAGTGTCATATGACATAGTTTGCATGGGCATGCGATACATTTTTATGTCACACAATGCTGACAAAATGTTGCCCATAGAAACACTAAAACACTCCGAGAAGCAAAAAGGACCAAAAAAAGAGAAAAGAACCTCCACACCAGGGAGTACCAGATCCACAAAGGCTCAAGGAATGAATACTCAAGTGCAAGAACAACACAGAAAGAAGAACACCTATCCATCTAAACTACAGCAGCAAAGAACACACTAAAATAAATATCACAGTGAACTGAACAACCAAACTAAGTGCACGGTTCCTCCCAACCATTAATAGCATCATAAGACCATTGTGGGTCCTAGCCATTCCCTCACATAACATCCCAAGCCACTAACCAGATCATCGGTACTGTCATAATAGGGACATCACTACTAAAAACATGCAATAATATAAGCATAAGAAAATTTAACATGCTAGTAGTAAAGCATAAGATAATCGTATAGTAGATAACATCACCTATCACATGCTAAACAACAATAAGCAATAGATATGCTAATACAACAATTTATAGCATCTAATCATATGCTAAACATCATAATAAGGGAATGCGTCAAATAAAATAACATCATCTGAACATGATATACAAGCATCCCAATGAAAGCATAAATCACAAGAAAGCATACTCCAAAACCTGAAGTACCAAGTAAACACATCCAGCAACAGTTGCACTAGGACAAAAGACCATCTTTATACACCAGTCCCTAGCAGTGGTGAAGGTAGCTATGCCTCCCAACCACATGGCACCCGTAGGTCCACACCCATTGTGCTGATGGAGATAATGATCCAACCAAAAACACACATAAAGCACAACATCCAGGGCTAACACTCACGCCAGGCAGTATGATGGTTGCAACAAAGAACCTAAGACAATGCAAGGAGTAAAGGTCCTGGTCAAACACTCAAAAGGCTACTAAGTAGGGGCTGACATCATGGAGAGTCACTTGGTATCGACAAGCCCAAGCTCAGATCGAATGTGGAAACACTCACAAGGTACTTGCCTCTCGAGGTACTCCCTTGGAACCATCGCACAAAGTTTTATTATCTTAAGTTTTATTACCAGTAACACATTTTCATTGATTATCACTTATTCAAGCTCCTCTCAGCCATAACCATGGCATCATGATCACCAGGCTATGAGATAGAAGCCCCCTCCATATGCTACCCTACCCTAACCATGCTCATCCTATGACAAGTGCCCATGGGCATGCATACTCCCATCCCAACCCCAATGATCATAACTTCTAGCAAATCCATGGAAGATCGAGCCTTGCAAGTCACCCAACAAATGTATGTGCATGTATTGATGTGTGGCATACCATCATCATGAAGATCATAACCCAAGGACAGGAATGAGAAAACAATGCCAAGAAAACACCCAGCTGAAAGCAAGGTAGGAAGGATGGATTCTACACGAATCCCAAAGCCAATAAAACCATACATCATTAAATCACTCAATCGGCCTCAATCCAAGAGTATGGATTCTACATGAATTCCAATGATGCAACAAGACCAAATATCATGAACTCACTCAACCGGCCTTAATCCGAGAGGATGGATTCTACACGAATCCTAGCATTCCCAAAACAAAAGCAAAGGTCCAAAAGAAAACATAACAGGTAACAAATCACTCAACCGAAGACAAAGTCAGGAGTACAGGTGAGACATGCATTCCAATGCAAAAAAAGGTGCAAAAGTGGTTTGACTAATATCCAAATGGATCATCCAAGTCCATGACCCACATTGTGCTAAGCAAACTCAAGAAAATAGGGTAGCATGCGAAACGAGGTAAAAACTCCAAATTTTAGAAAAAATTCAAAATTAAAACCCATTTGACCTTTGGGTTCAAAAACTCTAAAAATCCAAAAATAAATGAAATAAAACATCATATGCAAAAATGTCCAGCATAAAAGCATAAAATCCCAAACCCTCATCCCAAAAAATAGGGAAATGTTCATATCCGCCCAACCGGGTAGAACTAGGATACAAAGGCAGAGGGGAACACTAGTTCTCAGCCTCTAAAAAAATGGCTACCAAAAACAGAAGCAGAAATAAAGTAGAAACAATAAAATAGGAAAGCCCTACCTCACAGCCAAAAGGGCAAAATAGGAATCTGAACAATAAAATAAATATCTCGCAAAAGTAGCTAAAAATTGCAGAATCCAAGGTTTTTTTGAGTTGGATCCAACGAGCACAACCTCATGATGATCCCATGCCCGTAGCTCCCATTATGAAAAAAATAGTAAATCCTCATGAAGAGGATTTTGGGTTTTACTCTCCAACTTTTCAATTTGAAAGTGAGAAGTGAGGAATTAAATTTCTCTTTGGATACTTATTCACTTTTTGAGCGAATAATCGATTAGGGAAAATAACCAGCCAACCTAGTTAAACCCTGAATTGACCCAAACAAAAATAGGCTATTCCTATAAATAGGAATTCATCAATAACAAAGCTGCCAAAAATTAAAACAAATCAATTAAAAAGCCCAAAAATCTAAAAATACAAAAATCTCCTTAATAACTTTCGCGACAATGTGAACCTCTAAATGCACAAACATGCTTACTGGTCTAATCACATAATGCAAATGAGTTTGGATTTAATAATCACCAAAAGGTTTAATTTAAAAATTTTAATAAAGGATACATTCACCATATAAGGATGACATTGGTAAAATATGAAAGGCTGAATCACTAACTCCATGTGCCACTGCTAGGGATATAAATCCTGCACACTAAACAACATGATCAATTGCAATTGCATATACTATCATAGCCAAAGAAATAAATGCATTAAATCACCTAATTTGAATCATTTATTTAATTATATTAAAATAATCTATTTACATCACTCACGTTCGCATAAAGCATAACAATGCAGGAATGAAGTAAATAACCATAGCATTAAATCCATCACATAATATAATCAGAGGTATGTACAAATACCAGTTATCATCATAAAACACATTGTCATCTCAAAATGGCATCATCATGCAATATGATTAACTGAACAACATAGTAGTATAACATCTATGATACTGAAAAACTAGGTATACTATCTAACCCTCAGGTCATCTCAAATGTAACATACATGAGTAACAAATATCTCCCTAATCAGAAATATAAAAAGGTAAATGTCTGCAGCACATAACCAAATAATCCCAGATGAATAATCCATTCAGTTACTTACACATTTCATAATGATTGATTACTCTACATTAAAAAGGCACTTAAAACACATAAGCAAACATAGTCCTAAACATGGCTAACCACTGCTACAGGAACCTAGTCTAGTGTAGCATGGTAATAGAACATAGTGCAATCTCTGCACACATCTCAGGGTAATCATGGAACAACCTCATGATACCACATCAATCTTGGTAACCACTGGCACAAACCTTAGTGAACAATAAATCACATCATAATCTGGACTCTCTACACACATCTTAGGGTAATGTCTGGACTCAGATTGGCTCCATCAGAAAAGCACCAGAAAGACAATGACAAAAACTACAACAAGATGGAACTTCGAGAGTCCTAAGACCCAAGATCTAAGTCACCACTCAAAACAAAACCACAAAGGCAAAAAAACAGTCTTGGCCACCAAGACAAGTGACGGACAAAATGTCCAAATCCACACAAGAGCACAAATGCCCAAAACAACATAAGACATGGAATGAAAGGTAGTTCACACATTGAAACCATCATTACTCTTCTTTCATAATTTCATTAATTAAACATAATATAAGCACTGATGCACGATGAAACTGAAAGATTTTCAAGCAAGGGTTTAAGAGTCACCATAAAACAAGCACATACCTTTCAATTTCTTTAAGAACACACTATGTTTACTCATCTTTTAAACCATTAAATAATAATAACAACTTTAAATATAACAAAGACACACTAGCATGTTCTCCATGATATTATCCCTTGAACGTACTACCAGAGGTTCGAGATGAACATGATAGAGTCACAACACACAACTGGGCAGTAGTAAAACACATCCAAAATAGTCATCATGAACAAAATCAAAAGCCCAAATAGGAGAAATTATCAATTCCAATAGTAAGTAATAGAAAGAGCTCATTTCAACAATAAGTCAAATGTGACAACTGTCACAAAGAGAGCGATATATAAAATTTGATGACTGCTCCAAGAGAGGAAAATACTAAAAACCACTGCTAGCCCAACAACATGAGGAAAATAACTCCAGCCAAATAAAATAAGGCATCAAACAAATCACATTACATGTGATGACTGAGTACAATCACACAAGAGGGATAAGTCACCGCACAATGCTAAGGAATACATCATCCTAGCAATGTTAGAGAACACACTCACACACATCAAGCAATATACCATCAGTAACTTCATGCGTATGCAGACAGCAATAATTTCCATGCAATGCAACATTTAGATATCCATCAAAATAATATAGTTTTACATAAGCTTAAGAAGCAATCAAATTGGGGACTTAAGTCATTAACCCAAGGATATAATGCAAACCTACTCTTTGCAATGATTCACAATAAACACTCATTTTCAATGAAAGGAACCATTTTATCACCCTAAAGGTAAAACATAGAATCACAAATAAGATTCATCTATATACTTGCAATAAGGAGAAAAATAGGGAAACAATGCACCTTACTCTACAAGGATAAATAATAAGCAGGACTCAAAGCCAACACATAGACACCAATCAGTGGTTCCATCCAAAAAAGGGTTACACAAGAAACCAACCAAACAAGATACAACAATTTTGCTCACAAAATTAGGAAGACTCACTTCCTTTTGCACATACTGCTCTAGTCACATCTACTGGACAAGCAAATCCATGACAAGTAGATACCAAAGCAACAAAGATCATGAGTTCTCACCAAGACACTCGCACTCAACCAACACAGCAATAACTACAAGGGCAACTGATGCAGGAGCATCTAGAGGTATAAGGGCAATCCTATGTCACCCAAAAAATGTACTTAGACTTAGTTTCTATTTCATGTGTTTTCATTTCTAGATACCCATTTGGGTCAAATAAAGGTTCCAACTCTCACAGTTCCACTATTAGTGTTCTAGGATAGAGTATTTGAACACCTTGGGATACATGTAAATGCCAAAAAAATAGGAGTATTTAATTGAGCTGTCATTTTGGTGAACTAGGAGGTGTAAATTGGCCACATGAATGCAATTGTAATTTAGAGCATTCCAGAAAAAGAAATCAGGTCAAAAGGCCCCACAGTTTGAAAGTTATCGCAGTTTTTTGAGTTTTGGAGAACTCCTAAGAATGCTTCAAAGTTAGGTTAGGGGCATTAAATGATCTTAAAAAGGGCCAAAAATGGGGGAAAAGAAAAGCTGGTCCAAAGGGAAATAGAGCACTTTGAGACCTTTTCGGAAATGTAAACGATTCGTCAATTGGAGCTACGGTTCAAAAGTTATGCCTCCCAAAAGTTCAGTTACCCTTTCTGGATTCTTCTAGATTTGTGTCAACTTCTAACGTAGCTTCTAGAGCCTTCTATTTGGTCAGTAGATGCCAACTAGCACTTTTTAGAATGTATTCCTAGTCCTTAACCCTTTGGGGTCTATTTAAGGAGATTTTTGGCATTGTAAAAGACAGTTTGGAGTGGAGTTTGAGAGGAGTTACTGAAAGGAGAAATTATCTCTAGATTTATGTTATTGTAAGCCCATAGGGCATGTTATGCAATCTATTTCCTCTGTATTGGATGTATTAGCTTATTTACAAAGTTCATAAAATTTCCCTTTTCCTGTTGTGTCCATTCTATGCGTGGGTTGTGTCCCCATCAAGTGGTATTAGAGCTAGTTTTCCTGAGTGTGTAGACAGAGTGCCGACTCTAAGGCAGTTTGCACCAGGACTGTGTGGTTTTCGGTTTGAGTTAGAAGATATCTCCATGAAGAGAGTGTGGTGAAAGGGCCAGAGCTATTAATCATGAGGGCGTTAGACCCCTCCAAAGGAAAGTATAGGCATTGCAAGAGGAGGTTCGTAGAGGAGCAAATGTTGCCTCAGGTGACGATAGTGAGGATGAAAATGAAGAAGAAGAAATGGGACTAGAAGGGGAATTTGATAGGGAAGTTCTAAATCAGGCAGAGGAAATGCTTTTTAGGGCCATTACTAAGTTTGGGAAAAGACCTATAATTGAAGTGGGTGTATTTTTAGGAAATCTAAGACCAGATGAGAGTATCGATTGGATAAATGATCTGGAAGAATACTTTGAGTAGGAGGATATCAGAGACCTAGACAGGGTTAAGTTTGCAAAGGCCATGCCAAAATTTTGTGGCAAGAGCTCCAATTGGAAAGAAATAGAAGAGAAAAGGAGAAGATCACAAGGTGGGATTGCATGGTGGAGAAATTGAAGAAGCAGTTCATTCCTGTGGACTACGAGCTTGATTTTTTTAATAAGATGCATGGGTTAAAGCAAGCAGGAAGATCAGTCCAAGAATATATTGAGGAGTTTTACCGACTCTTGATTAGAGTAGGGCATGCCCAAGGGATGGGATTTGATTCTACCACAAGTAGAGTTTTCTTACAATAACTCTATAAATAGGAGTACTGGAAAATCACCATTCCAAATTGTATATGAAAGTAGCCCAAGGACTGCACCAGAATTGAGGAAGATAGAGCAAGGGGAGAGGACAAGTGCTGAACCTAAAGAATTTTTTGAATATATCAAGCATCTACATGAGGAGGTTCAAGCACACATTACCAAGATGAATCAAGAGTATAAAGCTAGGGCTGATCAAATGACAAGACATAAGGAATTCCAAGTAGGGGATCTAGTCATGGTGCACTTACAAAAAGAAAGATTTCCAACTAGTACTTACAACAAGCTGAAAATGAAGAAATTTGGCCCTTGCAAAATTTTGAAGAAACATGACTCAGAAAATGCATATGAGGTGGAGCTGCTAGATGGTATTCACATTTCTCCTATTTTCAACATTGCAGACTTAACAGAGTATCATGATGATAGTGCAGATGAGGAGCTGGTGTTAGAGCCTTGTCCAATTCCTACTTCTAAGAAGGAGGAGATAGAAGACATTCTAGATCATCGTGTGGGTAGGAGTACCAAAAATAGGAAGTATGAAGAGTATTTGGTCAATTGGAAAGGATGATCGATAGAGGACTCAACTTGGATTTCAGCAGCTAAGGTTTCCCATTTGTGATTTTCTCTACCATTCATAAAGTGATAGGGTCACTTTTCAATCTACCCTGGGTGTCTAATGCAGGAGCATCTAGAGGTATAAGGGAAATCCTGTGTCACCCAACAAAATGTACTTAGACTTAGTTTTTGTTTCATGTGTTTTCATTTCTGGATACCCATTTGGGTCAAATAAAGGTTCCAATTCTCATAGTTCCACTATCAGTGTTCTAGGATAGAGTATTTGAACACCTTGGGATACGTGTAAATGCCAAAAAAATAGGAGTATTTAATTGAGCAGTTATTTTGGTGAACTAGGATTTTTAAATTGGCTAGATGAGTGTAATTGTAATTTATAGCATTCCAGGAAAAGAAATCAAGTCAAAAGGCCCCACGATTTGAAAGTTATCTCAGTTTTTTGAGTTTTTGAGACTTGCTAAGAATGCTTCAAAGTTAGGTTAGGGGCATTAAATGACTTCAAAAAGGGCCAAAAAATGGGGGATAAGTGAAGTTGGTCTATAGGTCCATGGATTGCTTTGAGAGCTTTCCGAAAATGTAAACGGTTTGTCAATCGGAGCTACGGCTCAAAAGTTATGCCTCCTAAAAGTTTGGTTACCATTTTTGGATTCTTCTAGATTTGCGTCGACTTCTAACACAGCTTCTCGAGCCTTCTATTTGTTTGGTGGATGCCTACTAGAACTTTCTAGAATGTATTCCTAGTTTTTAACCCTTCGGGGTCTATTTAAGGAGATTTCTGGCATTATAAAAGGCAATTCGGAGTGGAGTTTGAGAGGAGGTACTGAAAAGAGAAATTATCTCCAAATTTATGTTATTGTAAGCCCATAAGGCATATTATGTAGTCTATTTCCTCTGTACTAGATGTATTAGCTTATTTACAAAGTTAATTAAATTTTCCTTTTCCTATTGTGTCCATTCTGTGTGTGGGTTGTGTCCCCACCAACAACATACACACAAAGATCCTAATGTTTGAACCTGGGCTTTGATACCAGATGTAATGTGCTACCTAGAGATCCTTGGAAACAAGGATGAAATACAAGCCAAGATTTTATTTTTTTACAAGTATGAGTGCACATGACAACATCATACATGGATCACAACGATCACAATAGTAGACTTGACCACAATCTCGGCAACCAAGGAATCTCCAAATGCCACTACCAAATTGACACACACAAACAAAGCCAACAATGACAACACACATGATGAGGGCTCAAGAAATGACCACTCATCAACAAAACACCAAGTTAGGGTAAATGTAGAATCCTAAAATTTGACTAAGCCTAAAATCTTGAAGCCCTGAAAAACTGGCTAAGTATGGATTTTTGAAGCCTTGAAATTTCTTAGAATCCATAACTTATCTTTGAGAGGTCTAAAACCTATCTCAAAATATTTGTCGCATATATTAAAATATATCTTAAGTATTAAATGATATATTTTATACCCCCAAGAGACTAAAATAGAAACACGGAAAATTAATTCAAGAGAAACCAACAGAATTCAAAATGCAACAACTTAGGGTTGAAGGACGCCCAAAAGGGTATCCAAAACAACTCTCAGAAAGTTTGGATCACGAGGAAAAGTGCCTGCTAATGGCATGTGCAGGTTTTTTACAAAAACTGTGTGACACTTTTTACTAAGGAAGGGCGACACTTCTTCTTAAGGCATGCGACACTCTTCCAGTGTCATACAACATTTCTCAAGAAGGCATATGACACTTTTTAGCATCATACAACATTTCTCAAGAAGGCGTGTGACACTCTTCCAGTGTCGTACGACATTTCTCAAGAAGGCATGCGATACTTTATAGTGTCCTATGACATAGTTTGCATGGGCATGCGATACATTTTTATGTCACACAATGCTGAAAAAATGTCAACCATAGAAACACAAAAACACTCCCAGAAGCAAAAAGGACCAAAAAAGGAGCAAAGAACCTCCACACCAAGGAGTACTACATCCACAAAGGCTCGACGAATGAAAACTCGAGTGCAAGAACAACACAGAAAGAAGAACACCTATCCATCTAAACTACAGTAGCAAAGAACACACTGAAATAAACATCGCAGTGAACTAAACTGTAGGACTAGAAAAATGGGTTAGAAGCATAACACACTATGAGAAAATCACAAAACTCAATCATCATATGTTAGCAACCACTAGTCTACCATGAAAGCCAAACTAATCAAAAGAAAGCGAACATAATTAAAAACTCCCTTTTCCATTTGTAACTCCCATGTCCTTCTTTCTTCTCCAAATGATTGTAGCTCCAAAGTTTCCTATAGTGCACAAAAGATTAAAGCCAAAGCCTATGATATGGATAATGCCATGAGAATACTACAAGTGTGATTTTAAGCTTGAGAGAAAGAATGCAGCATGCAAAGAAGTAGAGATTCCAAGACTCAAAGATTTGGATTTTTAAAACTTAAGCATTTGGATCCGAAATGAGAGGAAGAGTGTCCATTTTATAACTTTCATGGAGAGTGAGAGCATTGAATTTTCCACCCATAGATATGTGATGTGGCAAGAGATTCCTATGACACATATGACAAAATATGCCAAAAGTAAGATTCTATGACACACGAGAGTCAAATTTGGAAGAGAATCTATGACGCATCATAAGATTCCTCAACCCATTTAAAGCCAAGAATCTATGACGAATAAGCCAAATAGGGACATGCGTAAGAGGTAATAATAATTCCTATGATGCATATGGCAGAATATGCCAAAAGTAAGATTCTATGACATAGAAGAGTCAATTTTGAAAGAGAATCTATGATGCATCATAAGATTCCTCAACCCACTTAAAGCCAAGAATCTATGATGAATAAGCCAAATAGGGACATGCGTAAGAGATAATAATATTTGATTATGAAAAATCTCAGCCAAGTGTCAAAGGAGAATCCACGAGGTGTCACATCCAAGTGTCATGATGATGAAATATTTTATGGAATATTTGAATTAAAAATCCTTTTATTCCACAAAATAAGAATTAGTAGAAAATGGAATTAATGATGGAAAATGGAACTTAGGAAATTGTAAATTTCTATGGTTTGTAGATAATGAATCAATTAATTAATAAAATTAATTAATTGACGATGATAATTAGGAAGAATAATTAGTGAGAATAATAGAATTAAATTATGGGTTATTTAATCCTATAGAGAAAATTAGTAGATGATTGGCCAAATAGATTAAATGAATGCGACCGTATCCTTTGATGAAAATGTGACGATGATGGATATCGAATAAGATGATGAAAAGGTAGACCAAATCCATGGTTAAATTAATTGATAGATCAAAATTGATAACATGCCAAGGACATATGACATGAATTAATTGATATCTAACATTTAACTGACATTGTAAATGCTTCAGGATTGAAATTGATTGATAAGGTTTGATCATAATAACACTGACGGACACTGTCAATATTATTAAAATGGTTGATGATGCCATGATCTGACATTGACAACTTCAACAACATCAAAGATTGAATGGCATGAATGATATTTTGACCTAGTACTAAGAGCCATGACAGTACTAGGGTCAGATTGATAAGATTGATAAGTTGATAGGTTTCCAAGGCACTAAAAGCCACAACAATGCCTAGGAGCAGATAAATGATGATTGATTTGGGATGTTTGATATGTTTTGGGTTGATTAGGACTGATTTTGAGTGATTCTGAGTTGATTTGGGGTGATTTTGAGTTGATTTTATATGATTCTAAGTTGATATGAAATTGATGTGAAAGGGGATATAAATGACAAAATATGGTCAATCTGGCCAAAAGATCAAAGTTAGTAGAATGAAAAAATGGGACAAATTAGTATGAAAAAGTGATGAGGTTATAGATGCAAACCATTTTTGAGCATCTACATTTTACTCCTCTTTGATACAATGTGATTTAGAGTGTTGTATCAAAGAATAATTGATGAGAAAGCCACAACATTCCCCAGTAGGGATGATATATATGGGTGCCCCCTAAATTGACTAAGATAAGCATATGATAAGTCAATTTATCGACAACAAGAAGACTAAACCATAGCAACTAACAGATTGACCCGAAACTGTGCGTACATGACCAGAATGATGGAAAGATGTCATAACATGAGGGAAATCATCAAAAATGGTCGTATTTGGTCGAAGATGATGAGACAAATGTTAGACTAAGGTTGAACCAAGTGGAAAGCCACAGAAAGGTGATTGACAACGTAGGATGATGCAAGAATGCATGAATGCAAGATGAAGATGATTTGGTGAATTAGAAGACATGATCATGGTGATGGTGAATGAGATGAAGAAGATAGATGAGATGACGAGATGTTAGTATGATGGAAAGACTTTTTCTTCTAGAAAGTGCACTATATGTCAAATGGAGCTTTATTTTGATATGGAAAATGGAATGCAATGCATCATGGCATAAAGGGCCAGAGCGCAAATGCAAGCCTATTGCATAAACAAGAATGATGCAAATAGAGAATGACCTTGTCCTTCCTGAGGCATATATACATGCCCCAAACTCTCAAAAGGTACATTGTAATAGATATAAATGGAAAAAGATGACCATGAACCATCCTGGCCACTCTCATAGATCAATTTATATCATCGAGTAGCATAGGGACATGATCAAAGAAAAAACAAAGCAAAAATAAATCACTCACTAAATAGCGTGAGCCAACAGCTATTCTTGTCCATTATTATGTTCTTGTTAATGCTTTAGGTGTGTAGATAGTGTTTGATATGTTGATAATGTGATAATTATAGTTTTGGATTCAGTTGATAAGTTCATAGTGACATGTTGGATTGATTGTTCATTCATGCTGCGCAAATATTGTGATTGGCATTGAAGCATAGCCCTTTGATTTTCAGTCTACAAAGTGCAAGTGTTTATGCAAAAGGAGTGGTTATCCATAGTGAAAATGTGCAAGGTTTATTGCAAATTTTTGATGAGTTTTGTGATTTTTAGGGTTTTGTGGAGATATTTGATTTTTTTGTGTAACTGATTTCTTCAGGTCATTTTATGATTTTTAGGTTTTTTTCAGGACATTTTATGATTTTTAGGGTTTTTTTCAGGATCGTATTTGAATTTTTTGGATTTTTTTAGGACATTATGTATTTTTTAGTGATTTTTCAGGATCATATTTGAATGTTTAGGATTTTTTCAGAACATTATGTGATTTATTTTATTGATTTTTTCAAGATCATATTTGAATGTTTAGGATTTTTTCAGGACATTATGTGATTTTTAGTGATTTTCTTAGGATCATTTTATGATTTTTAGGGATTTTTTTAGGATCATATAAGCATATACAAGTGTTAGCTCCAATCCATTATGCGATAGATCCAATGGATAAAAAGCACTTAGGGGTATGTCCTTAGTTTAAATTCAAACTTACACATCATGTAGGTAATATGCCCCCAGACAAGGCACAAATTATGTACAAAGGCCAATGATAGATTGTGTGTGTAGACTGGTGATGCTTAACCAAGGTGACGAAGGACATTAACCAGTTCATGAGCCATGATAAGGAACCAAGGATGTCTTGAAATATGAAGGATATGATCACGGAATGATAGAGGGGGAAAAGACCAGATGGAATCTTGATAGATGGAGGAGCAATAACTGATTACACATGGCACCTGTTTGCCAGGTTTTCACCATGGTACTTGCCCAAAGTGCCTGTTTGCTAGGTTTTCACTTTTGGACAAAATTTTTCTCTTGACTCAAATTTTTGTGCCAAGATGCCTATTTGCCAGGTTTTCATCAAGGTATCCATTTTTTCATGACTTTTTTCACTTTTTTCTTTGCTCTTTTCATGACCTTTTGCTATTTTTTTGATTTTTTTCAGGACTTTTAGATGGAATCAAGAATGTCACTGACAAATGCTAAAAAGATATCTATTGTTGGTGCTACTAGCTAATGAGCTCTGAATCCATGACTGATCATAACTACATAAGATTCATTCTGAGTTTGTAGCTAAAATCAAACCAATAGAAAGGCCTCAAGATATACCATCGTGTACCGTATGTAAGACAATGTTTGTCTCTTGTGAATCAAGTCATCTAAGGATAATTGGGTCAATAGAAATGTCATGTGGGATGTCTCTAATGGTGACATATGCAAAGGCTTGTTGGATAAATGACTAATTTTGGTTATCGGACAAATTAGGTAGCTAAATTTGGGGATAAACAAAGGGATATAAGGGAGGGTTGAGACCAATGACCTTCCACATGAACGCTGATCGAGGGAGCTCCAAAAGACTTTGTGGCATGTTGAACACTAGAACACTGATATTTATGGCATCATATTTTTCATTTTGTATCCTTGGAAGCTTCTTAGCTTTTAATTTTTTATGGTCTAATGGTGCCTTTTGATTTTCACCAAGAGACCTATGCTTGTTATTTCTTTCTCTTTTTTCTTTGTAACTAGAAGGAGTAGGCTCCCCAAAGTATGCCAATGTGTTCTCTTTAGAAGAAATTTCTTCTTTATGATCTTCAGTCATAATTCCTTGAAAATCTATTATAAGAGTGTCATCATCATCGAATTGATCAAAAATTGGTGGTCCGCATTGGTCCCAATCCAAAGGTTCAAGATAAATTGAGGGGGTGTCATCATCAGTGCTGAATGGGCTTTGGTTGAAGGTATGGATATGGGCATTAAATTTTGTTGTATCATTGGGGTTCTGCTCAAAAGGGAGAGGATTGTTGGTTTTAGGTGGGATATCCTTAGGTGCCTTTTCATCATTCAAAACATCCATAGTCTTACATGTAGGTACCGTGGTACTAAGAGGACCTATTCGTAATGGTTTAAATCCAAGCCCCAAACTAGGAGGTTGTCCTTTTGTAGTGATGGGTTCAATTATACCTTGTTTTTGAGATCCAAGACTACTATAGCCATTATAGCCTTGTTTTTGCATAATAGTAAACTCAAGTCCATACTTGCTAGGAGATATCAAAGTGGGTCCTCATTCTAATTTTTCTTTCTCAATACATATGGATGTATTCTCATTGATAGAAGTATCATTCTTTGTACTAATCTTTGATTGTGCTTGAAGTGGTTGTGATTTACCATGAGATTGGGGAGAAACTAGTGACTCCCGAGTGTGAGAGACTTGAGACATAAAGTACTCTCTAGACCCATTGTCTTCAATCTTCATCTTTTCCTTGGCTTTACTGAGTAGTATATCAGCATCCACATACTTAGAGGAATTTGTGGGTTGTGATTCATTGTTTGTTGGGATTTGGAATGCAGTAGCATCTCTTAGATTAGCACAAAAATAGAAAGGATCTGGATCACTGGGGATGGTAACCTCTATGTTGTGATAGGAAAACTTCAGACATTGATGATATGTAGAAGGGATTTCTTTCATAGCATGAAGCTAAGGGAACCCTAGTATCATGTTGTAGTTCATTTCAATAACTAGGACATGGAACAATGTATCTTCAGTAGCTGGACCAACTCTGACAGGTAGTGTGATGATGACCCTAGAGAAGTGTTCACCATCATCATAAGATTTTATTGTGATTCTTTGAGATGGATCCACATCATCTTTAGAATAACCCAAACTATTGACAACCTTAAGAGTATAGATGTTCAGTCATGCTCCCCCATCTATTAAGACACGTCTAACTTTGGCATTATGGATGAAGACTTCAAGGTGGAGGGGATCATTGTGGTTAGATTTTTCTTTAGGAATATCTCGAGGTGAAAAAGTGATATGTTGCGATGCAGCTAGGTTACCAACCATGGCTTGGAACTAGGAAACATCAATGTTATCTGGGACTATTGACTTGTTACGGGCTTGCTCCAAGATCTTTTGGTGTTGGAGGGATGCACGCAGTAGGTGCAAAATGGATATTTGTGCAGGGGTTTTTTTGAGTTTTTCAACAAGGCTATAATTAGATGAAGAGAAATAGGTCTAGATGGGGCTCCAGGTAAGGTGATCTTGCTACGACATGTAGTGATAACATAGCAAGGGTCTTCAGCCTTCAACGTGAATGTGGATATGCGAAAGTCAGACTAATTAAAGAAATTGATGGTGTAGTCATAGCCAGCGCGTGTGTAATTCACATTACCTTGTGAGTTTAAGTTTGAACTTGAGGGTTTCTCTTTGTCATGATTACCCAAAGGATCTTTGAAAATAGTGTGATCAGAGTTGGATGCTAACAGTGATGATACCATCATCAATAAGGTCTTGTATTTCATGTTTTAGTTGGAAGCATGATGAAGTCTTGTGTCCTTTGGTGCGATGGTAATCACAATAGTTTTTTTCATCCAACCAATCTTCTTTATTTAATGGTTCATCTTTGATTGGGGGTAGCTGCAAGAAGTTATTCCTCGGTAACTGTTGTAATGTAGTCTCAAGTGGTATTCACAATGGTGTGAATTTCCTATCTTTCATTCTAGGATGTCTTTGAGGTTTATCTTGCGTGGGAGTCTTAGTTCTCTGTTGTGGAGCTGATGTTTGATTAGAGGTTTGTGAATTTGTAGGGTTTACACCTTTCAAAGTCAATTGAGGTTGTCCTGTGCTAATTGTGTAAGCATCCACAATGCCATCATTAGTCACATTCTTGTTTTTGGAGAAAAATTTTGCCTTGTCATTAGACGAGTTGGTGTTTGTGTTTTCTTTGTTTATCTTGAGGATTCCCTTATGGATAAGAGCATATTCAATACTAGCCCCTTTTTTCATTAGTTTAGAAATGGTGCTTGGACTCTTGATTTTGAGTTCATACATTAAGTCCGGGACTAAGTTTTCAATGCACAAGTTTACTTGTTGTTCTTCAGGGATGTCTAGTGAGTATTGACTAACTAATCTTCTCCAACGTAGTAAGAATGTGATGAATGATTCTCCTATCTTCTGTTTAGTTGAGCACAAATCAAAAAGTGTCACCTCATTTGTAATGTTAAAGGCAATGTGGGAGATAAATTTGTCTACTAGCTCTGACCAAGATTTGATATTACTAGGAAGTTTGGAGTACCATTCAAGTGCGGGCCCACCTAGAGAACGAGGGAACAATCTCATAAGGTAAGTGGGTTCATCACTGGGTTCAGTACATGAAGCACAAAATTCTCTGATTTGGTCAATAGGGTTACCTTTTCCTTGGTATTTTTCAAATCTTGGAGCTTCAAAGTGTTTTGGGAATAGAGGCATATACAGACTTTTATCGAATGGGTTAGGATGTAGATCTCTTTCTGTATATAGAGCCTATTTCTTTTGGACTCCCAATGCCTCGACTTGTTTGGAAAGTTGTTTGAATTATTGTAATAGTTCTTCATTGGGGTTTTGCATGATGGTCTTTCCTTTAAGTCTTTTGTGTCTATGAGTAGACTATTTTCTGTGGTGAGAACTATGTCTACTTGGTTCTAAAATTTCTGTGTCTGATGAGTCTAATGAAGTGTCACTAGGTGGTGGAGGTATGTTAGCACCTTGAAGATAGAAAGGTCCTTGTTGTTGGGGAACTCATTGTGGTATTTGATGTGGCAATTGTTGTGGGATTGATTGCAATTATTGTATCATGTGTTTTTTTTGTGTCGTGTGTTGTGGTTGTTGTTGGGATACCTTTGTTGGTTGTATGTGAGACCATGTGCGTGCTTGTTGTTGTAGAGGTATTTTTTGAGGTTTTTGTGGCACATGTTGTTGTTGTAACAAATGTTTTTGGTATGCAATTTGTTGCTCAAGGCATCTTTGGTATTCCAACTATTGTTTGAGTTTCTCTTGTTGTTTAGCAAACATCATTTTTTGTTGTTGGAATTGCTGCTGAAATTTTTGTTGATAAATTGTATGTAAGTCAAGTGGGTCCACATGGGATTGCGTGTTAGGAATGTTGGATGTTTTCCCCACTTGTGGTTGTTGTTGTTGCATTTGATGTTGTTGTTGATATGTGGGATGTGTGTCAAGTGGATGTAGACTCCATTGTGCCTTGGAAGTGTTGAGTCCTTGTACCATTGTAGGTTGTTGTTGTCATGGGGGTTGACTAAGTCCTTGAGAATTGAATGTCATGTTTGTATTGTTTTTTTGGTACCTTTGTGTTTTAGATGCTCCTACTTGAGACATCATATTGAGTTGACTATGAGATACATTTCTATTGGGAATGGGTGTAATGTCAATAAGACTTTTCCTTTGTGTGTCCATAGGGATCGTTTCACTTGATGTTTCACATGTTGTACTTATGAGAGGTTCTATGGTGTTTGATGTCGTAGCACTGGGTAAAGTTAGGAGCAAAGGTGAACTTTATTGATTTGCCTCCAAAGAAGATATGTCTAGCATCCCTAGAGCACGAATCCCTTTAGGTGCATCTTGTTGTTGCATCATTTGACTAAAATCAAGTCTTAATGTCCTTTTCGGGTGTTTAGGGATTGGTGGTATTTCATCAAACAAGGGGTTGACATTGATGTGTTCAAATGTACTTTGGAGGATTTCAATTGTTGGTTCTTAATGTGACCTTATAGGTGCCATTATTTTGTTTGAAAACTCCAAAGGTTGTTTTCCCTTGTCTAGGTCCAAATTTATCATGGGTTGGATATTTTCAATTGCTGTGTTGGTTTGATTTTTGGACCTAGGACCTTCCAAGTTTGGGTTAAATTTGACAATTTCTTGTGCTGCCAAACGTTTGAAGTTCTTGCGAAAATTTTTGTCTTAATATGCCATAGCCATTTCTTCATCAGTGATGCCATAATCAGTGTCAGAGTCATCACTTAGGTGTATAATATCTTGTTGTATGTTTGATGTGTTAGGTTGGCTGAATTCAAATGCATGTGATTGTTCATCTTCAGGTGAGGTTGGTACACTTCCTCCTCTTGGTGCCATTGGCAGGAATATAGGTTCAAAGTCAGGACTCCATTGAACCATCCCATGTGTGGGGGAATTTTTTGGAGGAAATATCATGGTAGGTGTATTGTTCAAAGTTTTTTGTGCCATAGCTTGATTATGAGGATCTTGCGGATACATATTCAAAGGGTCTGCTAGTAATGGTTGTGATGCCTCGATTTGGTCTTCATCAAAGGTTTGTTGGATTTTCTTGCTCTTTCTTTGTCTTGGATGAGATTTTGGTTGTGCTTGTGTCTCAGAAAACAAAGTTTGATAGAGTTCCTCGGGTCTCTAAGCTGATTTTCTCCTAGTAAGTGCTGACATGATACCTAAGAGTGCAAATGCAATGAAATTTTTTAGTGTTTTGGGTGATTTAGAGTGGTGGGTATGCAAGATATGAGTATTTTTTGGATTTTTAATTGTTTAGGAATGTTATGTAATGTGAGGAAATTCTGGATGAATTATGGTTTTGATGTGCAAAGTGAAAATGTCCTAGGGATGTTATGCAAATGCAAATGCAAATGCAAGGTGATGTTTTGAGGTTTGACTAGAGGGAATGAAAATGACTCTAAAGTATGCAAAATGAAAATTAGGGTTATGTTTTGGACTTGTTAAGGGTACTAAAGGTTGATGTATGCAAGGTATATCATGTAAAGGATGATGTTATAGGGTTCACAATGACATTTGGGACATGCAAAATGAGGGTAAATGCTGAACAAGACAATTTGGTTGATGGACAATTTGATAGGGTTTGGTAGTGAAAATGATGTTAAGGATTTTGATCAATGCAATATGAAGGGGATATACCACTAGGGTAGGTAAAAATGACATTTGGGGATGCTAGGGATATGATTATGCTATGACAAGGGTACATGGAAAGTTTTGAACTTAGGTAAAACCTCTTAGAAAGTATTTTGTCTAGGACTTTAACCTTGTGATGAAGGACTTTGGATCTTGACCAAAAACTAATAAAAGATGAAATGAAAAAATTGATAAAAGATGAAAAAGGTCAAATATATCAAGACATAGATAGATTTTTACCAAATAAAATAATAAGAAAAGATAAAAATACTAGTTAAGATCCATTATCCGTCAACACTAGGAGATACTCTAAGACTTATACTTTGTCTAAATTTTTGACTAACTTCAAAGGTTTTGGGGGTTCAAAATGATGTTTTGAGGACTCAAAATGATGGTGATTCCAAGAGGATATGTGATATGGACAATTCCTATGATGTAAAAGGGGATTTTTGGGGCAAGATACAGTTTTGGGTCAAATGCAAAACAACGAGGTCTAGAGGCTCCTAGATGTAGTTTTGGGGTCCTAAAGTGCAGTTCAGAGGCCCAAAATGGTCATGCAGGTCGCCAAGTGTGCCTTAAAAATTCCAAGTGTGCCCTAATAGTACCAACTATGTCATTGACATACTTGGAGCCAATTTGGGTGCAGTTGGTAGTTTCTAGGTGCAGTTGGTAAACTGGGCTGAAACTGAGGCAATTCTAGAAGCTATGGTTTCAGGATTGATGTCACAGAGAGGTAAATGGTAGAGGATAGTGTTAGGGCAAGTTTGGATGCTCAAAATTATTATTAGGACACCCAAAATGATGGATAAAGTGGTCAAGATGATGAATAGGTATGTAAAGATGCAAGGTGGTGAATGCAAAGTGTTGATTCTGAGATGGGAATGCAAAAACTAAGGAAAGTAAAACTGAACCTAAATGGATGCAATATGAAAAGTAATAGATACTAAATGAGGACTAAAAGGTGCAATATGAAGTCTATATGATATAAGAATGAATCCTTAACTATGGTGAATGCAAGTGAAATCTATGCAAGTGTGAGATCTACGTTTTGCCAAGCACATTTAAGAGCACAAGTTGCCATGTTTTCCAAGGTTCGAGTGTGTTGAATCAATGTTTGCAAAGTTTGATAAAGGTTGAAATGTTTTGGCAATGTGTGAGGTTTTGACAAGTTCAAATGATATCCAAGGTGTAAATTTAAAATTTTGGCTTTTATCTTGATTATGTTTTACACACATGCAAGGCACATTAAGACAAGAATAGTTGTTGTAAAAGTTAACAAACACACCACAACCTAGGCTTTTAGGACTGTATCCACTGAATTCCTACTTGAACCAAAGTTTAGCTACACTTATCTAGAGTGGAAAACCTAGGATCTTGGAACCACAGGCTCCCCCTTACAATGCACTCACTTCTCAGGGTTACCAAGATCCGCTTCCCAAGGGGCATGACTTCCCAAAGGACTGTTGCCTCTACTAAGGACCATGAGAATGTAGGATGTCTTCACGGGCATGGGTGACCCCTTGAGCCAGTGGATAGAAAGGATTTTGGCCACTAAAACATGGTTTTTAGTAAGGGCATTCCATTCAGCAAGTTAATGATAAACTTCTGTAGAAGCTCTCCCAGTCCTGAGAACTGGGGTTTGATGCACCACAAGGGTACTGGAGGAGAGCTATCACACAACAATACCACTGACACATCTTTCACTGTAATCAAATTTTATATAGCAGCTAGAACGTTGACCTAACTTTGGCCTATTACCGGTTTGAGGTCATCCCCTGGCATACCCAATATCAAGCATCTTGGTCCAAGGTAGGCCTCCTATAGAAGTTACATGGATTTCTCTTACACCTAAGATCCATGAATGGCGAGGGAAGAGGATACATCCAATGCAACTCCTAGGGATCTAACACCGTAGACACGCCAAGCAAAAAAGAAAAAGGTTCTCTTTAAGCACCAAATGAAATGTTATCTAATCTAGGAAATCCACACACATAGTTTTGAAAGACACACAAAGTCTTCGACAACGTCCTGCAAAGCACACATTAGTAGTTTGTTATGATCATATCTTCATCCAACGATCACCACATGCTACAAATAGACCATTAGTAACACAAAATCACCTAATCTATGTCCTGGAGAGTGATAGGAGCTTGAAATGCAGATTTTGATTGGTGTATGTTCTTACTATGAACCTAGGTGTGCTCCGATAGTATAGATCTAGGTGTGAAAAGGAAGAGTAGATAGTCGTTATACCCTTCCAAGTGAGCTCCTTCCTTGCACCTACAAGCACAAAACAAGAAAACCCAATTTAGATATGCATGTTAACCGCGAGTTCACCAAATTTAGGACCAAAAAAATGGGTTAGAAGCATAACAAACTATGAGAAAATTACAAAACTCATAATCATATGTTAGCACCCACTAGTCTGCCATGAAAGCCAAACTAATCAAAAGAAAGCAAACATAATTAAAAACTCCCTTTTCTATTTGTAACTCCCATGTCCTTCTTTCTTCTCCAAATGATTGTAGCTCCAAAGTTGCCTATAGTGCACACAAGATTAAAGCCAAATCCTATGATACGGATAATGCCATGAGAATACTAGAAGTGTGATTTTAAGCTTGAGAGAAAGAATGCAACATGAAAAGAAGTAGAGATTCCAAGACTCAAAGATTTGGATTTTCAAAGCTTAAGCATTTGGATATGAAATGAGAGGAAGAGTGTCCATTTTATAAATTTCATGGAGAGTGAGAGCATTGAATTTTCCACCCATAGATATGCAATGTGGCAAGAGATTCCTATGATGCATATGATAGAATATGCCAAAAGTAAGATTCTATGACACACGGGGGTCAAATTTGGAAGAGAATCTATGAGGCATCATAAGATTCCTCAACCAACTTAAAGCCAAGAATCTATGATGAATAAGCCAAATAGGGACATGCGTAAGAGGTAATAATAATTCCTATGACGCATATGACAGAATATGCCAAAAGTAAGATTCTATGACACACTAGAATCAAATTTGGAAGAGAATCTATGACGCGTCATAAGATTCCTCAACCCACTTAAAGCCAAGAATCTATGACGAATAAAGCAAATAGGGACATGCGTAAGAGGTAATAATATTTGATTATGACAAATCTTAGCCAAGTGTCAAAGGAGAATCCATGAGGTGTCACATCCAAGTTTCATGATGATGAAATATTTTATGGAATATTTGAATTAAAAATCCTTTTATTCCACAAAATAAGAATTAGTAGAAAATGGAATTAATGATGGAAAATGGAACATAGGAAATTGTAAATTTCCATGGTTTGCAGATAATGAATCAATTAATCAATAAAATCAATTAATTGAGGATGATAATCAGGAAGAATAATTAGTGATAATAATAGAATTAAATTATGGGTTATTTAATCCTATAGAGAAAATTAGTAGATGATTGGCCAAATTGATTAAATGAATGCGATCGTATCTTTTGATGAAAATGTGACGATGATGGATATTGAATAAGATGATGAAAAGGTAGACCAAATCCATGGTCAAATTAATTGATAGATTGAAATTGATAACATGCCAAGGACATATGACATGAATTAATTGATATGTAACATTTAACCGACATTGTAAATGCTACAAGATTGAAATTGATTGATAAGGTTTGATCATAATAACATTGACGGACACTGTCAATATTATTAAAATGGTTGATTATTCCATGATCTAACATTGAAAGCCTCAAGAATGTTAAAGATTGAATGACATGAATGATATTTTTACCTAGTACTGAGAGCCATGACAGTACTAAGGTCAGATTGATAAGATTGATAAGTTGATAGGTTTCCAAGGCATTGAAAGCCACAACAATGCCTAGGAGCAGATAAATGATGATTGATTTGGGATGTTTGATATGTTTTGGGTTGATTAGGACCAATTTCAAGTGATTCCAAGTTGATTTGGGGTGATTCCAAGTTGATTTGATATGATTCTGAGTTGATTTGATATGATTCCGAGTTTTTTTTGATATGATTCTGAGTTGATATGAAATTGATGTGAAAGGGGATATAAATGACAAAATATGGTCAATCTAGCCAAAAGATCAAAGTTAGTAAAATGAGAAAATGGGACAAATTAGTATGAAGAAGTAATGAGGTTGTAGATGCGAACCATTTTTGAGCATATATATGAACAACCAAACTAAGTGCGCAGTTCCTCCCAACCATCAATAGCATCATAAGATCATCGTGGGTCCTAGCCATCCCCCGCGTGTAATATCCCAAGAGACCAACCAGATCATCGATACTGTCATAATAGGGACATAACTACTAAAAACATGCAACAATATAAGCATAAAGAAATCTAACATGCTAGTAGTAAAGCATAAGATAATCCTATAGTAGATAATATCAACTATCACATGCTAAACAACAATAAGCAACAGATATGCTAATACAAAAATTTACAACATCTAATCATATGATAAACATCATAATAAGGGACTACATCAAATAAAATAACATCATCTAAACATGATATAAAAGCATCCCAATGAAAGCATAAATCACAAGAAAGCATACTCTAGAACCTAAAGTACCAAGTGAAAAAATTCAGCAACGGTCGCACTAGGACAAAAGACTATCTTTGTACACTGATCCCTAGCAGTGGTGAAGGTAGCTATGCCTACCAACCATGTGGCACCCATAGGTCCACACCCACCATGCTGATGGAGATAATGATCCAACTACAAACACACATAAAGCACAACATCCAAGGCTAACACTCACACTAGACAGTATGATGGCTACAACCAAGAACCTAAGACAATGCAAGGAGTAAAGGTCCTAGTCAGACACTCAAAAGGCTACTAAGTAGGGGCTGACATCATGGAGATTCACTTGGCATCAACAAGCCCAAGCTCGGATCACGTGTGGAAACACTCGCAAGGTACTTCCCTCTTGAGGTACTCCCTTGGAACCATCACGCGAAGTTTTATTATCTTAAGTTTTATTACCAGTCACACATTTTTTTTAATTATCACTTATTCAAGATCCTCTAAGTCATACCTATGGTGTCATGATTGCTAAGCTGCAAGATAGAAGCTCCCTCCATATGCTACCCTACCCTACCCATGCTCATCCTACGACAAGTGCCCGTGGGCATGCATACTCCCATCCCAACCCCAATGATCATAACTTTCGACAAATCCATTGAAGATCGGGCCTCGCAAGTCACCCAAGAAATGTACGTGCACATACTGGTGTGTGGCGTACCACCATTATGAATTTCATAACCCAAGGACAGGAATGAGAACACAATGCCAAGAAAAAACCCAACCGAAAGCAACATAGGAAGGATGGATTCTACATGAATCCCAAAGCCAATAAAACCATACATCATTAAATCACTCAATCGGCCTTAATCTGAGAGTATGGATTCTACATGAATCCCAATGATGCAACAAGCCCAAACATCATGAACTCACTCAACTGACCTCAATTCAAGAGTATGAATTCTACACGAATCCTAGAATTCACGAAACAAAAGCAAAGGTCCAAAAGAAAACATAATAGGTAACAAATCACTCAATCGAACACAAAGTTGGGAGTATAGGTGCAATACGCATCCCAATGCAAAAAAAGGTGCAAAAGTCATCTGATTGATATCCAAATGGATCATCCAAGTCCACGACCTACATTGTGCCCAGAAAACTCGAGAAAATAGGGTGGCACGTGAAACGAGGTAAAAATCCCAAATTTTAGAAAAATTTCAAAATTAAAACCCATTTGACCTTTGGGTTCAAAAATCTTAAAAGTCCAAAAATAAATGGAATTAGACACCGTATGCAAAAATGGCCAGCATAAAGGTGTAAAATCCCAAACCCTCTTCCCAAAAAATAGGGAAATATTCATACCCGCCCAATCGAATAGAACTAGCATACAAAAATAGAGGGGAACACTAGTTCTCAGCCTCCAAACAAGTGGCTACCAAAATCAGAAGCAAAAATAGAGCAAAAAAAAATAAATAGGAAAGCCCTACTTCATAGCCAAAAGAGCAAAATGGGAATCTGAACCATAAAATAAATATCTCGCAGAAGTAGCTAAAAATCAAGGCAATCCAAGGTTTTCCTGAGCTGGATCCAATGAGCCCAACCTCATGATGATCCCATGCTCATAGCTCCCACAACAAAAAAAATAGTAAATCTTCATGAAGAGGATTTTGGGTTTTACTCTCCAACTTTCCAATTTGAAAGTGAGAAGTGAGGAATTAAATTCCTCTTTGGATACTTATTCACTTTTTCAGTGAATAATCGATTAGGGAAAATAACCAGCCAACCTAGTTAAACCCCGAATCAACCCAAAAAAAATAGGCTATTCCTATAAATAGGAATTCATCTATGGAAAAGCTGCTAGAAATTAAAACAAATCAATTAAAAAGCCCAAAATTCCAAAAACACAAAAATCTCCTTAATAACTTTCGTGACAATGTGAACCTCTAAATGCACAGACACGCTTACTGGTCTAATCACATAACTCTAATGAGTTCAAATTTAATATTCACTAGAAGGTTTAATTCAAACATTTTAAGAAAGGATACGTCGACCATATAAGGACGACATTGGTAAAATATGAAAGGCTAAATCACTAACTCCATGTGCCACTACCAGGGATAAAAATCTTGCACACTAAACAACACGATCAAGTGCAATTGCATATAATAACATAGCTGAAGCAATAAATGCATTAAATCACCTAATTTTAACCATTTATTTAATTATATTAAAATAATCTTTTTACATCACTCATGTTTGCATAAAGCATAACAATGCAGGAATGAAGTAAATAACCATAGCATTAAATCCATCACATAATATAATCAGAGGTGTGTCCAAATACCAGATATCATCATAAAACACACTGTCATCTCAAAATGGCATCATCATGCAATATGATTAATTGAATAGCATAGTAGTATAAGATCTATGATACTGAAAAACCAGGCATACTATCTGACCCTCAGGTCATCTCAAATGTAACATACATGAGTAACAAATATCTCTCTAATAAAAAATATAACAAGGTAAATGTCTGCAACACATAACCAAATAATCCCACATGAACAATCCATTAAGTTACTTATGCATTTAATAATGATTGATTACTCTGCATTAAAAAGGAACTTAAAACACATAAGCAAAAATAGTCATAAACATGACTAACCACTGCTACAGGAACCTAGTCTAGTGTAGCATGGTAATAGAACATAGTGCAATCTCTACACACATCTCAGGGTAATCATGAAACAACCTCATGATACCACATCGATCCTGGTAACCACTAGCACAAACCTTAGTGAATCATAAATCACATCATAATCTCAAAAATCAGTCAAAAGCATAATCAAAGCAATTGATAAAGAAACATAAATCCAAACACCTCAATGGTATAGACCACTTAGGGTCACAAACATGATCCCATTACAACAAAAGATCAGCAAGGTTGCATCCATCAGGATGACTTATAGAAGTCAAACGAGAGAGGCACTACATGCATGCATACATGTATATATGCATGTATACATACATGCAAGCATGGATAAATGCATGCATACATACATGGATACATTTATGCATATGTACATAGATACCTGTATGCATCTATGCATGCATGGATGCATCCATGCATGTATCTAATCCATACATGCATGCATGCATGCATATGCATACATAAAAGATATATACATGTATAGATGTATGTATGCATACATACATACATAGATGCATACATACATCGATCTATGTATACATGCATACATGCATGCATGCATCTATGTATACATACATATATACATGTATGCATCGATGCATACATTGATGCATACATACATGCATGCATCTATTGATGCATACAAGCATAGATGCATGCATCCATGTATGCATCCATAGATGCATGCATACATACAAGATATATACATATATAGATGTATGTATGTATGTATGCATACAAACATGCATCTATGTATCCATGCATACATACATGCATGCATCTATGTATGACATAGATACATCTATGTATGTATGTATGCATACATAGATACATGCATCTATGTATACATGTGTATATACATGCATGCATCTATGTATTACATAGATACATCTATGTATGTATGGATGGATGGATACATACATACATACACTGCATACATCCATACATGTATACATAGATACATGTATGTATGGATGGATGCATGCATGCATACATACATGCATGCATCTATTGCTGCATAAATGCATAGATGCATGCATGTATGTATGCATTCATACGTGGATGCATGTATGGATGCATGCATACATGCATATGCATACATACAAAATATATATATGTATAGATGTATATATGTATGTATGCATACTTATATACATGCATCTATGTATGCATCCATACATGCATGCATGCATTTATTTATCCATGCATTGCATACATCCATACATGCATACATAGATACATGTATGTATGGATGGATGCATGCATGCATGCAAAATATATGTATGTATATATAAATGCATCTATGTATGCATACATACATGCATGCATGCATTTATTTATCCATTCATACATACATAGATACATGTATGTATAGATGTATGCATGCATGCATACATACATTCATACATTGCATACATCCCTACATGCATACATAGATACATGTATGTATGGATGGATGCATGCATGCATGCATCCATCCACACATACATGTATCTATCCATGCATGCATAGATGCATGCATGTATGCATGGTTGCATACATACATACATACATTTATACATGTTTATATCTTTTATATATGCATATGCATGTATGCATAAATGCATCGATGCATGGATGTATGTATGCATCCATGCATATGCATGCATGTATGTATGCATTCATGCATCCATGGATGCATGCATAGATGTATACATGGATGCATGCATAAATGCATACATGCATTCGTCTATGCATACATGCATGGATAAATGCATGCATGTATGGATGCATGCATCCATGCATACATACATACATGTATATATCTTGTATGTATGCATGCATCCATCCATACATTCATGTATCTATCCATCCATGCATAGATGCATGCATGGATGCATATATGTATGTATGCATCCATATATATGCATGCATGTATGTATGCATCTATGCATGCAAGTATGTATGCATGGATGCATGCATACATACATACATGTATACATGTATATATCTTGTATGTATGCATATGCATGTATGCATGCATCTATGCATGGATGCAACATCCATGCACACATCTATGTATATATGAATACATACATGTATACATGTATGTATGTATATAGATGCATACATATATATGTATGTATGCATGCATGCATCCATACATACATATATCTATGTATACATTGCATACATACATAGATATGCATGCATGCATACATACATATATATATCTACATATAAAAACATGCATGAATGGATATATCTATGTATGTATGCAATGTATAAAAAAATATATGTATGTATGGAGACATGCATGCATGTATGTATGGATGCATGTATGCATGCATGCATCCATACATACATGTATCTATGTATACATACATGTATCTATGTATGTATGTATGTATATATATGCATGCATACATATATATGTATTGATGCATCCATACATGCATGCATCTATGCATACATTGATGCATACATCCATGCATGAATCTATGTATACATGCATGGATACATACATACATACATACATGTATACATGTATATATCTTGTATGTATGCATGCATACATACATGAATGCATGGATGCATACATGTATAGATGTATGTATATATATGCATGCATACATATATATGTATGGATGCATACATCCATGCATGCATCTCTGTATACTTGCATACATAAATGTATGTATGTATATACATATTGCATACATAGATATATGCATGCATGCATGCAGGTATGCATGTATCTATGTATGTATACATGTATGCATCCATCCATCCATACATACATGTATCTATGTATACATAAATATTGCATATGGAAGCATGCATGCATGCGTACGTAGATATATGCATGCATGCATACATCTATGTATACATACATGTATCTATGGATGTATACATGTATGTATCTATACATGCATACATACATACATCCATGTATCTATGTATGCATGCATGCATGTATCTTGTATATATATGTAAATACATACATATACATGCATGCATACATACATATATATGTATGTATGCACGCATCCATACATGTATATACATAGATGTGAGGCCTCACCTGATCTGTCATAGTACCAATGAGATAATTGCATTACAATGATTTTAATCCTATGTATTTATACACTTTTGAGACTGTAGGGTTATGTCATTTAGATATCTGCATTTTGATGATCTACAATTACCTCTGCATATTATGACCTAATTGATGCATTTAATGATTCTATTCATGTTTTAAGCTATTGACATTGCTTTAATAGAAATTGGATGGTAGAAATGCTTGTAATGTAAGAATGTAATGTTTAAAGTTGAAATTAGAGTTAAAAGATAAATTTTGTTATGCATTGAGACCTAACCCGCATACCTAGGGATTCAATAGTTGTGGAATCAACATCTTGTCTCAATGATAAAAATAGATTCTGAAGTTATTCAGAATATTGAATTGACCATGTTATGTTGATAAGTAAAGTTTGATGTTATAGCATTTTGAGTATTTTACACGGAAGTTATTAGAAAAAAAGTAATTTAATTAAAAAGAATGAAGTAGGGAACTCAAATGTTGAATGTGATATGTAAGTTTTGGTATTTTAATATTTTGAATGCTTTATTTGAAATGATTAAGAAAGGGAAAGTTAATTTGAGATGATAAAATATCTGCAAGTCTAATGTTGAATGAGATAATGATTATTTCACTTATGTACTTATTGTTTACATGATTTCCTTGGACTACTAATGCTTGAGTTTAGTATGCAAGAATTTGACCATGGGTTTAAAGGGGAATTAAGGCTCAAACTACTACAGACATGACATAGCCAAGGTTGAATAAATGGAAAAGATTCAAACCTCATTGTAAAGTGTTTTATGTCATATATGGGAATTGTATGTATGTGTAGTAGCCTAGTTCATGTATTATTGTAAAACAAGTCATTTTTAACGTAACGTGATATTTCATGTGTGTCACTTGACACTTGTGTTGTCCATGTGGAGATGCCATGTCATTCAGGGTTTTTCAAGAAGTAACCTAACCTAAACCTAACCTGATGAAGAACCCAAGTTAACCTCACATAGAAAAATGTCATGAGAAGTCTCAATCAAAGGAAATTCGAACTTGGACTTGGCTAGGGTTTGTAGGGGCCATTAGGTGGTCCCAAAGTGTCTTTTATGTGAGAATAAGATAGCCATGTGATAGTATATCAAGTTAGGAACCTATTTTTGACCATGTGAGTGCCTAGACAACCTAGAGGGCCCCTTTACCCATGCATTCTTCCATCAATTCGAATTTGGAGTTGTCATATCCATGTTTCCACTTAATCAAAAATAGAAAAGTTAGAGGAGACAAGTTTTTAAGAAGTAGTGGCTTAGTTTTTTTTCTAAAATAAGTTAGTGGGAAGGCTTTATTAGAGAGTTTTGACCAAACTAGTGGGGTATCTACCCACTCTCTAATTCTAGAGACAATTAAGTTTTGGAGGGAGATGAAGGGAGCTCTACTACAACAATCCTTACCCTAGCTTGGACCAAGATTATTGTTCAAAACCATGCTTCATTCTCATTCTTGAGTATTGCAAAGTATATTTGCAAGTATGAGGAATGTGTCAATGGAATATGCATTATAGTGGGAGTCTTACATCTTGGATGGAGATTGTGTTGTTGTGAGAATATGTAGTGTTCTTGTTGCATTATGATCTTTGTCATTGTGTTATGGAGAAGTGAATGTGTCTTGTGCTTGTGAAGATATTTCCTTGGTTTTATTTTGTTGTTCTTCATTTGTTTTGTTGTTGTTTCTTGTTTGAATGAGAGTTTTGATTGTTATTATGGGTGTGAAGGCTTCACTCACCCTTGGGAGGGCAGAGAAGCCTTGGGTGAAGGGCATAAGTTGGGCTTGACATTGTAGGTGAGAAAAAAAATTGTGTTTTTACCTCATGATGAGGTTGTTATTATCATGGAGCATGGGCTCCATCATGGCAATGGATCTTGTTGTTAGGGAGGTACAAGGAGGTTTGGTGGATGAGGAGAAGATGGTTGTTTTGAAGGCCTTGAGAGGCAATTTAGTGGCAATATGTTGTTTATGTTGTGGTGGCCTTGAGAGGCAAAATGCATTGGCAATATGATATTATGATGTTAGAATTTCTCCTCCTTGAAGAGCCCACCTTCACCCAAAATTTTATGATTCCAATGGTGAATCATTGTGCAAGCCATGGAAGGGTGTTGATTGTGTTTTGTGTTGTGTCTTCATGCAAAATTTTATGATGTATGTGTGAAACCAGATTTGAGCCTAGTTCCCCTAGCATGGGGGTGGTCTCTTTGGAGGCCTATGGTTCAGTGGAAGGAACCCATGGTCATTTTTGTTTCTTTTTTTGTGTTGCATATGAAAATTTTGTGCTCAAGGGATCAATGGAAACAAGCTTGGTATGATCATCTTATGGATGTTTCATGAAGATAAAACTTGTCATTTTTCTTGTAACTGTAATGGAGAACCCTCCATATTGTTCATGTGGTTGCAATGAATGATTGCCTAGTAGAGAAGAAGGGTTATGTCTTGTTTGGAAGGAGATATTATTTTTTTCATGGCATCAAATGTTGTATTTGTATAGTTCCTACTCTATTTTTTTTGTGCATTGAGCTACAAAAGAAAATCTGTATTTGTATATACCACTGTGATGTATGGGTTCATGGGCAGAGAAAATAATTTGGATGTTCTCTTAACTAAATGCATTGTAAGACTATCTTTATCTGTTCTCTTGGAATAGAAGGAGTTGACTATCCTCGCTGCCATATATGAGATAGTTTCATGTTAAGAACCAGTCATAATTATATTTAGAAGAGATAGTTTCATGATAAGGAATAGTCACAATTATATCTTAGAATAACAAATTTAAGATGCATTTGATTGTGATTGTTCATGTAAGAAGACAAAATTATCATTAAGGTATCATTATAATGAATACTTTAGTAAAATTTTTGCAATGGAACATGGTCAAATGTAAGCTATAAAGTTGATGTAATATATCAAACCAATAGTATGGAAAGTTCTTTAGATTCTAGTTTTATTTACTACTATTCCAAGTAGCATCAATAGAACTGATAATCTTATAAAATAGGATAGCTAGTTAAGCCAAATTCAAACCCACACTCATATCTTATCAAATGGAGAATATGAGGAAATGCAATAAAACTCTTAGTGAAACTTGCTGTAGATGCATATCACCTCTCTGGAATTTGTATTGGAATGAGAAATATAATGGATGCCTATTACAGTCTAATATTTTATTTAACAAAAATATACTTAGAATCTTGTTAGTAGGATATTGTTAAAATAATAAAATGTTAGTTAAAGGACAAGACTTTAAAAAAATACAAATACCTAAGAGACTAAGACATAGCTAGTAGTCAAGAAAAATAACCTAATAATAATAATGGTACATTATAATAATAATAAGCATCATAGAATAAAGAAAATGAAGAAATCGATTGGGTTATTAACACCAAGAATCGACATTAAAATAAAATAAAATTAATGGAGAGGAAATAGAGCCCATGTCATAGCCCGTGGTACATGGGCAAGGGCATGAGTGACCTTTTGGAGGTCCCATCCACCTGACCATGTCAAGGCTTTCATAACATAGGCACCATGATTGCTAGTAAATAGTCAAGCAAAGAAATTTTTAAAAAAGAATAAGGGGCACATTGGTTAAGGCAACGTCATGTCACATTGCCAAGACTAAAATCTTGTACTTGGTGCCCACTTCAAAGTCTTCATTCGAGCAATGTGGGGAGATGAGATGTTATAAAGAAATCCTTTCCCTAATTTGCTAGATAGATGTAAGTACAATTTTGCTAAGGGGAGGGTTTAGTAATTAGCCATATAGGGATCAGTGTTATTAAAATATGGTTATTAAAATACATAGCTTGGGATGAAACGTCAGTAGATAGGTGGGAAGTTACAGATGTTGTAGTTAATATTTATTTTAAGTTTTAATAAATGTGTCATTTTGTGGGATAATATCTTGGATTCATAGGGGTATTGGGTAGAATATAAATATAAGAGTTAGTGTGGAGATAATATCAATCATGGTCTAATATTATTAAACATATACACTTGTATCATGGTTATCTATATTTGGCGCATTGTTTTATGTCAATAAAATAATAAAATAATGATATATTGTAATTATAATATTCTGCTTATGTGTAAGGTTAATGTATTAATAAAGGAATATAAGTTGGATGAAAATGTAAAGTAACTAATAATAATTTAACTACTTAATTATCTTCTTCTAGGATGAAATAAAATAAAATGATCGCTATCAGTAAAATAGAGTGCCTAATATGTATTCCATACGACATCAAATAAATGGTGAAGCACATGCATGGATTTGCATGGCTTCCTCTGTGCCTCCAACAATATATAAAAGTATAAAAAGATTTACAAATATATGTACACACAAAACTGTGTATAGAACTTATGCACACCTCCAATAACCATTTAAAACCCCTCTTACAAACATGTATTCAATCAGCAACAAAAAAATTATGAGAATCATGATGCCATCAGTAAAAGAAAAGAGAGTGTATGTATGGACAAGCTTGTCTCTCTCATTTAGACCTTTAACACCATTAATCCTCCATTAAACTACACTTTCAACCTACATCAAAACAAGAAGGGCATGCTAAAATAGATGAGAAACAAATGGAAACCATAATGGTTTAAGACCCTATTCAAAAAATAAAAATAAAACAAAAGGTTGCCTCCTCCATTTTCTTTAGCATTCTGCAACACAAGGCAAATCCAAATAAGCAAGAACAAACAAGAAATAAATCAAGCTAGATATTAAGCACATA
Organism: Cupressus sempervirens; assembly: GCA_028749045.1. Taxonomy (NCBI): domain Eukaryota; kingdom Viridiplantae; phylum Streptophyta; class Pinopsida; order Cupressales; family Cupressaceae; genus Cupressus; species Cupressus sempervirens. Next base: position 272,435,691 of record CM053789.1, read on the forward strand.
AAACAAAATGAAAGGACAAAAAAAGAAGGTTTCTAAAAGAAATTGAAAACTCTAACTAGGTTGTAGGCTTTCTAAATTTTAATGAAAATTATGGAAATAAAATTGTCCCCAAACTTTTGTATTTTCTTGAGAATTATTGAGATTACTTTTAGAATGTTTCTATAAAGTTTCATTTCAAAAAAATCATTTAAAATATAGAAACTTTTGAAATATAGGGGTGACATTGAAGGAAATATAAGATTTTAAAATATGGGTTAAAAAGTTACATTAGATTAGCAAGTAATATTAAGTGGGTTGATTATCTATAAGTTATAAATTTTAAAAAGGTAATCTTAATTATTCCAAGGTAATGATGTTATTATTAACTAGAAGATTAAATATTGAAGTTAGAATTTGAGAGAGGTGTGTTGATTAATAATCATTATATAATAACCATTGTAATGCTTTGATAAAACAAGTAACATTAATCTAATTTTAAAAATAATAATAATAACATTAATAATAAAATTATTATTTCATAATGTCATGAATTCAAAGTTTTAACTTAAAGGTTTTAATCTATCAAATTATGTGAGATAATATTAAGATTTTTTCCTTTTAAAGAGGATTTTAATTTTATTTAAAATCCTAACTAGATTGTGAATTTTATATATTTATTTAGAATTATGAATGATGACTTAAGTTTTGTTTATTTTTGCAATTATATCAACGAAGTGTCTAAGTCTAATATGTGGGTGCATGTTAGTTTTAAATGATGGATCTAAGGTTAAGCTAAAATTCTTTAAAATAGGTTAAGATGATTTTCTCAACATTCATTAGAATGTTCATAACAAGTATAGATTTATATATTTTACCATTAAGTTCACTTGAGTTTTATCTTGTAATTTTTTGGGCATGACATTCTGGTATCAGAGCACTAGGTTATTAGACACTAGACATTAATGGGTCCATGAATGAATGTATAATTCAAATGTTACCTTCAAAAGAGTTTGTAATGATGACACAAGATATAATAACACAGTAAAAATATATGTACTTTATTGCAAAGAGGCAATGCTCTCCTACGATAATCAAGCTATTGTCATAAAATTAATGTAAATCAAAAATTACATATTAATCTAAATATTTGTATAGATAGCATCAACGAGCTAGCATTTTTATCACAAAGGTGAACAATGATTTGTTTCCTTGTTCGTTTCAAATTCACTCAATGTTTCCATTTTTCTTAACTCAAAAAGAGATTTTGGAGATTTTGTTAAAATTGTATATTTAAAATTCAAATAATAAATATGTGTAGACATTTAATTTAAACAACTAATAAATTCATTTGTCATGTAATTAATTTAATCAAAGTCTTAGAAAATTTTAATTAAATCAATTGATTTAGTGGGTTTAATAGCCAAGATGTTGATATTCATAAATTTGTCATTTGTTTATTTATTTATTTTAAATTATTTTAGTGATTATTGTAGATTAATTTTTATTTTATTTTTATTGACAATTAATATTTAAAATCAAGTAGGGTCAATTAGGAATTTGTTGATCAATTGAAAAAGGAGGAGCAAATTAGTTTCCGAGACCAATTTTAGGGTATTACAAATATATGAGTACAAGGTATAATATCCATTATATATATATATATTTCATGATCCAATTAGCATTATTCATATAACTAGACAATATTAACTATTTATGAATTAATTATCTGTGACAATTATATTTGATTATCATTAATAATAATGTTGTAGGGTCAAGGTGTCATAAAATTATAGCATCTAAAATTAGTGTGGAAAATGATAATAGTTGAAGGGCATGTGACAATATCAAAACATGTTGAATTGAACTATAGAATGATATATTGGATGTAAATACAAGTGTAATATTAAGATTTGTTACAATGTAGATAGAAGTAAAAATTGACCCCAAAACAATTGATATTAAGATGGTCATGGAGTACATAATAGAGTAGAGGAATTATTATCTTCTTTTAGGGGTCTATGATACTAAAGAATAATCCATTCAAGACACCATTGTGTGGTATAGTCAAATTTGCAAATGTCAAGGTGTGATTTTCCTATATTAGTTATAGGATGTAATCAATAGTTGGATTCCTTAGTATGATTGCTACTTATCACATCATCGTATAGAACTCTTAACTTTAAGTAAATATTATTCATCTAGGAGTTGTGATTTCAATGTACATGTTGAATAATATGGATAATTACTTATTCAAGCACATCCATTTGGACACAATTCAAATTGGGAATCTAGGTTTCGAAAAAAATTTACATGATACTTTATAGATACTATGCTTACCCTCAAGGATATGATGTTAAATTGAATCATTGATAAAGGATAGTTCTATGGCTAGGTCACATAAGAATATGTTCCCTTCAGAGATCAACTATTAGCAGAGTCTAGTTTCACACTAGGAGCCTAACCCATTACATTTCAACATTTGCAATAAATGACAACCTGGTATAAGATGTACCAGTGCACCCAATTAAACCGCGATCTATGGATAAAGCACTCAGAGACATATGGGCTATGAGACTTCTTACTAAGCCATTAGTTCCATAAAGCACACATTTACCCTCTTCAACATCAAGGAACCTTGGTACGGCCACGTCATGCTTGTGAAATTGTTATTCAATGTAAAATTTTGTTAGTCCTTTGTTCAAATTTTGCAATTTTTGTTTTGCTTACCAACAATTTGACACTTATTATTTTTTTCTAAGTTTTTTTTTTTTTTTTGATGTTGGTCCCATTGTGCCTTAGGGACATGTCATGTGTTATTTGGGATTTACTAATGTGGCCACATCTATGTTGTTTTCTGTAAAATTGTTCCTTTTGTATTTAAGATACTTTTGAGGCAATTTCTTGTGAATTGTGTTGGTAAGAATATTTTATTGAAAGGGCCATACCAAGGAGGATCCTTGACAAACCATTAGAGAATTAAAGTACTTGTAAACTTTTTGGTTATCCATTATAAAGATGCTACACAAGATTTCTAAGACACCACCCTTTGTATGTAATAATTATGGAATATGGACCAACCTCTTTTACCATAGGTATATAATGTATGTAAAATTGGTTAAGACCATAGATGCATGTTATGTTGAGGACCCTAAGAAAGGACATAAGAAATTTAATAGTTAGACCTTAGTAAGGTAAATATTGGATTACTTGGCACCAACAATATAATACTCAAGTGGATTAGCTCTAGTAAATACAACCTAAGCAATAGCACAACAGTGACACCTAGTTGATGAACTCCAGGAGGAGGTTTATGCCTAGGGGGGGAGGATGTGAGGCCTCACCTGATCCGTCATAGTACCAATGAGATAATTGCATTACAGTGATTTTAATCCTATGTATTTATACACTTTTTAGACTATAGGGTTATGTCATTTAGATATCTGTATTTTGATGATCCACAATTACCTCTGCATATTATGACCTAATTGATGCATTTAATGATTCTATTCATGTTTTAAGCTATTGACATTGCTTTAATAGAAATTGAATAGTAGAAATGCTTGTAACATAAGAATGCAATGTTTAAAGTTGAAATTAGAGTTAAAATATAAATTTTGTTATGCATTGAGACCTAACCCGCATACCTAGGGATTCAATAGTTGTGGAATCAACATCTTGTCTCAATGATAAAAATAGATTATGAAGTTATTTAGAATATTGAATTGACCATGTTATGTTGATAAGTAAAGTTTGATGTTATAGCATTTTGAGTATTTTACATGGAAATTATTAGAAAAAAAGTAATTTAATTAAAAAGAAGGAAGTAGGGAACTCAAATGTCGAATGTGCTATGTAAGTTTTGGTATTTTAATATTTTGAATGCTTTATTTGAAATGATTAAGAAAGGGAAAGTTAATTTGAGATGATGAAATATCTGCAAGTCTAATGTTGAATGAGATAGTGATTATTTCACTTATGTACTTATTGTTTACATGATTTCCTTGGACTACTAATGCTTGAGTTTAGTGTGCAAGAATTTGACCATGGGTTTAAAGGGGAATTAAGGCTCAAACTACTACAGACATGACATAGCCAAGGTTGAATAAATGGAAAAGATTCAAACCTCACTGTAAAGTGTTTTATGTCGTATATGGGAATTTTATGTGTGTGTGTAGTAGCCTAGTTCATGTATTATTGTAAAACAAGTCACTTTTAATGTAATGTGATATTTTGTGTGTGTCACCTGACACTTGTGTTATCCATTTGGAGATGCCATGTCATTCAGGGTTTGTAGAGAAGCAACCTAACCTAAACCTAACCTGATGAAGAACCCAAGTTAACCTCACATAGAAAAATGTCATGTGAAGTCTCAATCAAAGGAAATTCGAATTTGGACTTGGCTAGGGTTTGTATGTGCCATTAGGTTGTCCCGAAGTGTCTTTTATGTGAGAATAAGATAGCCATGTGATAGTATATCAAGTTAGGAACCGATTTTTGACCATGTGAGTGCCTAGACAGCCTAGAGGGCCCCTTTACCCATGCATTCTTCCATCAATTCGAATTTGGAGTTGTCATATCCATGTTTCCAGTTAATCAAAAATAGAAAAGTTAGAGGAGACAAGTTTGTGAGAAGTAGTGGCTTAGTGTTTTTGCTAAAATAAGTTAGTGGGAAGGCTTTATTAGAGAATTTTGGCCAAACTAGTGGGGTATTTACCCACTCTCTAATTCTAGAGACAATTAAGTTTTGGAGGGAGATGAAGGGAGCTCTACTACAACTATCCTTACCCTAGCTTGGACCAAGGTTAGCATTCCAAACCATGCTTCATTCTCATTCTTGAGTATTGCAAAGTAGATTTGAAAGTATGAGGAATGTGTCAATGGAATATGCATTATTGTGGGAGTCTTACATCTTGGATGGAGATTGTGTTGTTGTGAGAATATTTAGTGTTCTTGTTGCATTATTATCTTTGTCATTGTGTTATGGAGAAGTGAATGTGTCTTGTTCTCGTGAAGATATTTTCTTGGTTTTATTTTGTTGTTGTTTCTTGTTTGAATGAGAGTGTTGATTGTGATTATGGGTGTGAAGGCTTCACTCACCCTTGGGAGGGCAAAGAAGCCTTGGGTGAAGGGCATAAGTTAGGCTTGACATTGCAGGTGAGAAAGAAAATTGTATTTTTACCTCATGATGAGGTTGTTATTATCATGGAGCATGGGCTCCATCATGGCCATGGATCTTGTTGTTTGGGAGGTATAAGGAGGTTTGGTGGATGAGGAGAAGATGATTGTTTTGAAGGCCTTGAGAGACAATTTAGTGGCAATATGTTGTTTATGTTGTGGTGCCATTGAGAGGCAAAATGCATTGGCAATATGATATTATGATGTTAGAATTTCTCCTCCTTGAAGAGCCCACCTTCACCCAACATTTTATAATTCCAATGCTGAATCGTTGTGCAAGCCATGGAAGGGTGTTGATTGTGTTTTGTGTCGTTTCTTCATGCAAAATTTTGTGATGTATGTGTGAAACCCAATTTCAGCCTGGTTCCCCTAGCACGAGGGTGGTCTCTTTGGAGGCCTATGGTTCGGTGGAAAGAACCCATGGTTGTTGTTGTTTCTTTTTTTGTGTTGCATATGCAGAATTTTTGCTCAAGGGAGCAATGGAAACAAGCTTGGTATGATCATCTTATGGATTTTTTATGAACACAAAACTTGTCATTTTTCTTGTAACTATAATGGAGAACCCTCCATATTATTCATGTGGTTGCAATGAATGATTGCCTAGTAGAGAAGAAGGGTTATGTCTTGTTTGGAAGGAGATATTGTTTTTTTCATGGCATCAAATGTTGTATTTGTATAGTGCCTGCTCTATTTGTTTTGTGCAGTGAGCTATAAAAGCAAATCTCTATTTGTATATACCACTGTGATGTATGGGTTCATGGGCAAAGAAAATAATTTGGATGTTCTCTTAACTAAATGCATTGTAAGACTATCTTTATGTGTTCTCTTGGAATAGAAGGAGTTGACTATCCTCTCTGCCATATATGAGATAGTTTCATGTTAAGAACCAGTCATAATTATATTTAGAAGAGATAGTTTCATGATAAGGAATAGTCACAATTATATCTTAGAATAAAAAATTTAAGATGCATTTGATTGTGATTGTTCATGTAAGAAGCTAGAATTCTCATTAAGGTATCATTATAATGAATACTTCAGTAAAAATTTTCCAATGGAACATGGTCAAATGTAAGCTATAAAGTTGATGTAATATATCAAACCAATAGTATGGAAAGTTCTTTAGATTCTAGTTTTATTTAGTACTATTCCAAGTAGCATCAATAGAACTGATAATCTTATAAAATAGGATAACCCGGTTAAGCCAAATTCAAACCCAGGCTCATATCTTATCAAATGGAGAATATGAGGAAATGCAATAAAACTCTTAGTGAAACTTGTTGTAGATGCATATTACCTCTCTGGAATTTGTATTGGAATGAGAAATATAATGGATGCCTATTACAGTCTAATATTTTATTCAACAAAAATATACTTTGAATCTTGTTAGTAGGATATTTTTAAAATAATAAAATGTCAGTTAAAGGACAAGACTTTAAAAAATTACAAATACCTAAGAGACTAAGACATAGCTAGTACTCAAGAAAAATAACCTAATAATAATAATGGTACATTATAATAATAATAAGCATCATAGACTAAAGAAAATGAAGAAATCGATTGGGTTATTAACACCAAACAATGACATTAAAATAAAATAAAATTAATGGAGAGGAAATAGAGCTCATGTCATAGCCCGTGGTATGTGGGCAAGGGCATGAGTGACCTTTTGGAGGTCCCATCCACCTGACCATGTCAGGGCTTTCATAACATAGGCGCCATGATTTCTAGTAAATAGCCAAGCAAAGAAATTTTGAAAAAAGAATAACGGGCACATTGGTTAAGGCAACGTCATGTCACACTGCCAAGACTGAAATCTTGTATTTGGCACCCACTCCAAAGTCTTCATTCAAGCAATGAGGGGAGATGAGATGTTATAAAGAAATCCTCTCCCTAATTTGCTAGACAAACGTAAGTACAATTTTGCTAAGGGGAGGATTTAGTAATTAGCCATATAGGGATTAGTGTGGAGATAATATCAATCATGGTCTAATATTATTAAACATATACACTTTTATCATGGTTATCTATATTTGGTGCATTGTTTTATGTCAATAAAATAATAAAATAATGATATATTGTAATTATAATATTATGCTTATTTGTAAGGTTAATGTATTAATAAAGGAATATAAGTTGGATGAAAATGTAAAGTAGCTAATAATAATTTAACTACTTAATTATTTTTTTCTAGGATAAAATAAAATAAAATGATCGCTATCAGTAAAATAGAGTGCCTAATATGTATTCCATATGGCATCAAATAAATGGGGAAGCACATGCATGGATTTGCATGGCTTCCTCTGTGCCTCCAACAATATATAAAAGTATAAAAAGATTTACAAATATATGTACACACAAAATTGTGTATAGAACTTATGCACACCTCCAATAACCATTTAAAACCCCTCCTACAAAAATGTATTCAATAAACAACAAAAAAATTATGAGAATCATGATGCCATCAGTAAAAGAAAAGAGAGTGTATGTATGGGCAAGCATGTCTCTCTCATTTAGACCTTTAACACCATTAATCCTCCATTAAAGAACACTTTCAACCTGCATCAAAACAAGAAGGGCATGCTAAAATAGATGAGAAACAAATGGAAACCATAATGGTTTAAGACCCTATTCAAAAAATAAAAATAAAACAAAAGGTTGCCTCCTCCGTTTTCTTTAGCATTCTGCAACACAAGGCAAATCCAAATAAGCAAGAACAAATAAGAAATAAATCAAGCTAGATATTAAGCACATAAAACAAAATGAAAGGACAAAAAAAGAAGGTTTCTAAAAGAAATTGAAAACTCTAACTAGGTTGTAGGCTTTCTAAATTTTAATGAAAATTATGGAAATAAGATTGTCCCCACATTTTTGATTTTTCTTGAGAATTATTGAGATTACTTTTAGAATGTTTCTATAAAGTTTCATTTCAAAAAAATCATTTAAAATATAGAAACTTTTGAAATATAGGGGTGGCATTGAAGGAAATATAAGAATTTAAAATATGGGTTAAAAAGGTACATTAGATTAGAAGTAATATTAAGTGGGTTGATTATCTATAAGTTATAAATTTTAAAAAGGTAATCTTAATTATTCTAAGGTAATGATGTTATTATTAACTAGAAGATTAAATATTGAAGTTAGAATTTGAGAGAGGTGTGTTGATTAAGAATCATTATATAATAACCATTGTAATGCTTTGATAAAACAAGTAACATTAATATAATTTTAAAAATAATAATAATAAGATTAATAATTAAAATTATTATGTCATAATGTCATGAATTCAAAGTTTTAACTTAAAGGTTTTAATCTATCAAATTATGTGAGATAATATTAAGATTTGTTCCTTTTTAAAGAGGATTTTAATTTTATTTAAAATCCTAACTAGATTGTGAATTTTATATATTTTTTTAGAATTATGAATGATGACTGAAGTTTTGTTTATTTTTGCAATTATATCAACGAAGTGTCTAAGTCTAATATGTGGGTACATGTTAGTTTTAAATGATGGATCTAAGGTTAAGCTAAAATTCTTTAAAATAGGTTAAGATGATTTTCTCACCATTCATTAGAATGTTCATAACAAGTATATATTTATATATTTTACCATTAAGTTCACCTGACAAGAAAAACAAAAAAAAATTAAAATTTGTTGGTTGAGTTTTATCTTGTAAACTTTTGGGCATGACAATACACACATGTATGTAAGTATGGATGCATGTATATACATAGATACATGTATGTATGCATGCATGCATGCACATACATAGATACATGTATGTATGGATGGATGCATGCATATACATAGAGACATACATAGATAGATACATGTATGTATGCATGCATGGATATACATGGATACATGTATGTATGGATGGATGCATGTATATACATGTATACATGTATGGATGCATTCATGCATATACATGGATACATGTGTATATGGATGGATGCATGTACATGCATACATACAGAGATAGATACATGTATGTATGCATGAAGGCATATACATGGATATATGTATATATGGATGCTTGCATATACATAGATACATGTATGTATGTATGGAAGGATGCATACATACATAGATAGATACATGTATGTATGCAGAGCATCAAAAAGTATAAGGCCAATTCTGTGTCACCCAAGAAAATGTAGTTAGGCTTACTTTTTGTTTCATTTGTTTTCATTTTTGGACACCCATTTTGTTCAAATAAAGGTTTTAACTCTCACAGATCCACTATTAGTGTTCTAGGTTAGAGTATTTGAGCACCGTAGGATATGCAAAAATAATTAAAAAATAGCAGTATGTAATTGAGCCATCATTTTGGTGAACTAGGAGGTGTAAATTGGTCAAGTGATTGTAATTGTATGAATCTATGTAATTGCATGCATCTATGTATACATGCATGCATAAATCTATACATACATGCATACATACATAGATAGATGTATGTATGGATGTATGCATGCATGCATGCATGTATACATAGATATATATATGTACATACATACATATGCATGCATGTACATAGATACATTCATGCATACATACATATATACATGTATGTATGCATCCATATGTGCATACATTCATGCCAGATATATGTATGTATGGATGGATTCATGCATACATGTATACATACATGTATTTATACATACATACATGTATGTATGGATGGATGGATGCATGCATGCATACATACATACATGTATGTATGTATGCATTCATTCGTGCATACATACATGCAAGATATATGTATGTATGGATGGATGCATGCATGTACATAGATATATCTATGCATGCAATCATGTATACATAGATATATATATATATACACACACACACATATGCATGCATGCATCTATGTATGCATGGATGGATACATACATGCATGCATCTATTTATGGATGTATGCATGCATGCATACATACATAGATGGATATATGAATGTATACATAGATACATGTATGTATGGATGGATGCATGCATATGTGCATACATACATGTAAGATAGATGTATGTATGCATGGATGCATGCTTACATGTATACATACATAGATATATGTATGTATACATAGATACATGTATGTATCGATGAATGCATGCATGCATGCAAGATATATGTATGTATGGATGGATGCATGCATGCATGCATCCATAGATATATACATACATATATCTATATATGCATGCATGCATACATACATATATCTATGTATACATTGCATACATACATAGATATATCTATGCATGCATGCATACATAGATATTTATATATATGTATCCATGCATGCATACATACATATATATGTATGCATGCATACATATATATCTATGTATGCATGCATGCATTATATAAACATACATACATGCATGTAGTGCCTCTCCCGTTTGACTTCTATAAGTCATCCTGATGGATGCAACCATGATGATATTTTGTTGTGATGGGATCATGATTGTGACCCTAAGTGGTCTAAACCGTCGAGGTGTTCAGATTTATGTTTCTGTATTAGTTGCTTTGATTATGCTTTTGATTGATCTTTGAGATTATGATGTGATTTTTGGTTCACTGAGGTTTGTGCCAGTGGTTACCAAGATCGATGTGGTATCATGAGGTTGTTCCATGATTACCTTGAGATGTGTGCAAAGATTGCATTGTGTACTTTTTACCATGCTACACTGGACTAGGTTCCTTTAGCAGTGGTTAGTCATGTTTGTAACTGTGGTTGCTTATGTGTTTTAAGTTCCTTTTTAATGTAGTGTAATCAATCATTATTAAATGTGTAAGTAATTAAATAGGTTGCTCTTGTTGGATTCTTTGGTTATGTGTTGCAGATGTTTACCTTGTTATATTTCCAATTAGAGAGATATTTGTTACTCATGTGATGTTTTAATTTGAAATGATCCGAGGGTCAGATGTTACTCTTTGATTTCAGTATCATAGATTTTAGACTACTATGTTGTTCAGTTAATCATATTACATGGTGATGCTATTTTGAGATGACAGTGTGTTTTATGATGATATCTGGTTATCTGATTTTAGGACATACCTCTGATTAGGTTATGTGATGGATTTAATGCTATGGTTATTTACTTCATTCCTGTGTTGTTATGCTTTATGTGAACGTGAATGATGTAAATAGATTATTTTAATATAATTAAATAAATGGTTAAATTAGGTGATTTAATGCATTTATTGCTTCGGCTATGTTATTATATGCAATTGCACTTGATCGTGTTGTTTAGTGTGCAGGATTTATATCCCTGGCAGTGGCAGATGGAGTTAGTGATTCAGCCACTCATATTTTACCAATGTCATCCTTATATGGTCGATGTATCCTTTATTAAAAGGTTTAAATTAGACCTTTCAGTGATCATTAAATCCAAACTCATTTGCATTATGTGATTAGACTAGTAAGCGTGTCTATGCATTTAGAGGTTCACATTGTCGCGAAAGTTATTAAGGAGATTTACGTGTTTTTGGGTTTTCGGGATTTTTAATTGATTTTTTTAAATTGATGGTAGCTTTGCCATAGATGAATTCCTATTTATAGGAATAGCCTTTTTTTTTTTGGGTCGATTCGAGGTTTAACTAGATTGGCTAGTTAAACGCCCTAATCGATTATTCACCCGAAAAGTTAATAAGTATCCAAAGAGGAATTTAATTCCTCACTTCTCACTTTCAAATTGGAAAGTTGGAGAGTAAAACCCAAAATCCTCTTTATGAGGATTTACTGTTTTGTTCATTGTGGGAGCTATAAGCATGGGATCATCGCGAGGTTGACCTCATTGGATCCAGCTCGAGGAAACCTTGGATTGTTTCAATTTTCAGCCACTTCTGCAAGCATTTTATTTTCTGGTTCAATTTTCTATTTTGCCCTTTTGGCTATGAGGTAGGGCTTTCCTATTTTATTGTTTCTGCTTTGTTTCTGCTTCTATTTTTTGTAGCCATTTGTTTGGAGGCTAAGAACTAGTGTTCCCCTCTATTTTTGAATGTTAGTTCTACCCGGTTGGTCGGGTATGAACATTTCCCTTTTTTTTGGGATGAGGGTTTGGGATTTTATGTCATTATGCTAGCTATTTTTGCATACAGTGTCTGATTCTATTTATTTTTGGATTTTTGGGGTTTTTGAACCCAAAGGCCAAATGGGTTTTAATTTTGAATTTTTCCAAATTTTTGGGGTTTTTACCTTGTTTTGCATGCCGCCTTGCTTTCTCGAATTTTCTTGGCACAATGTGGGTCATGGACCTGGATGATCCATTTGGATATTAGTTAGACTACTATTGCACCTTTTGTTGCATTGGGTTGTCTGTCGCACCTATACTTCTGACTTTATGTTCGGTTGAGTGGTTTGTTACTTGTTATGGTTTCTTTTGGACCCTTGCTTTTGTTTCATGAATGCTAGGATTCATGTAGAATCCATACTCCTGGATTGAGGCTGATTGAGTGAGTTCATGATGTTTGGTCTTGTTACATCATTGGGATTTGTGTAGAATCCATACTTTTAGATTGAGGCCAGTTGAGTGATTTCATGATGTATGATTTTATTGGCATTAGGATTTGTGTAGAATCTGTCCTTTTCGTGTTGCTTTTAGTTGGGTGTTTTCTTTGCATTGTGTTATCATTGCTATCCTTGCGTTATGATCTTCATGATGGTGGTGTACCATGCATAAGTATGTGCACGTACATTTGTTGGGTGACTTGTGACGCCAGATCTTCCGTAGATTTGCCGAAAGTTATGATCATTGGGGTTGGGATGGGAGTATGCATGCCCATGGGCACTTGTCATAGGATGAGCATGGGTAGGGTAGGGTAGCATATGGAGGGGGCTTCTATCTCGCAGCCCAAAAATCATGGCATCATGGGTTGGAAGAGGAAGCTTTATATAAGTGATAATTAAATAAAATGTGTGAATGATAATAAAACTTAAGATAATAAAAAGGTTTGGGGTGCTAGAGCCTTTCTGTTGAGGGATGTTGAATCTGCACAAGTCCTAGCTTGGGATTTTTGATGCCAAGCAACTCTCCATGATGTTAGTCCCTACTTAGTAGCCTTTTGAGTGTCTGACTAGGACTTGTACTCCTTGCATTGTCTTAGGTTCTTGGTTGCAGCCATCATACTATCCAGCGTGAGTGTTAGCCTTGGATGTTATTTTTTGTGTTTGTGGTTGGATCATTATCTCCATCAGCACAGTGGATGTGGACCTATGGGTGCCATGTGGTTGGGAGGCATAGCTACCTTCACCACTACTAGGGATCGGTGTATAGAGATGATCTTTTGTCCTAGTGCAACCGTTGTTGGATGTCTTCACTTGGTACTTTAGGTTCCAGAGTATGCTTTCTTGTGATTTATGCTTTCATTGGGATGCTTGTATATCATGTTTAGATGATGTTATTTTATTTGGCGCATTACCTTATTATGATGTTTAGCATATGATTAGATGATGTGATTTTCTTTAGTAGTATATATGTTTCTTACTATTTTTTATCATGTGATAGGTGATGTTATCTACTGTAGGATTATCTTATGCATTATCACTAGCATGTTAGATTTTCTTATGCTATTATTGTGCATGTTTTAGTAGTGACGTCCCTATTACGACGGTACTAATGATTTGGTTAGTGGCTTGGGATGTTATGCACGGGGGATGGCTAGGGTCCACGATGGTCTTATGATGCTATTGACGGTTGGGAGGAACCGCGCACTTAGTTTGGTTGTTCAGTTCACTGCGATGTTTATTTCAGTGTGTTCTTTGTTGTTGTAGTTTAGATGGATAGATGTTCTTCTTTCTATGTTGTTCTTGCACTCGAGTATTCATTCCTTGAGCCTTTGTGGATCTGGTACTCCCTAGTGTGGAGGTTCTTCGCTCTTTTTTGATCTTTTGTGCTTCTAGGAGTGTTTTTATGTTTCTATGGGAAACATTTGTTCAGCATGGTGCGACATTAAAAATGTATCGCACATGGATGCAAACTATGTCGTATGACACTGTAAAGTATTGCATGCCTTCTTGAGAAATGTCATACAACACTGGAAGAGTGTCACATGCCTTCTTGAGAAATGTCGTACGATGCTAAAAAGTGTTGCATGCCTTCTTGAGAAATGTTGTACGATGCTGAAAAGTGTCGCACACCTTAAGGAGAAGTTTCGCCCTCTCTTAATAAAAAATGTCACACGATTTTTGTGAAAAACCTACATGTGCCATCAGCGGGCACTTTTCTTCGTGATCCAATATTTTTGTGAGTTTTTTTGGATACCCTTTTGGGCGTTCTTCGATCCTATGTTGTTGCATTTTGTATTCTGGTGGTTTTCATTCTTTACAATTTTTTGTGTTATGTCGTTGTCTCTTGGGGTTTAAAATATATCGTTTAAGTATTTTCTTATACTTAAGATATATTTTAATATATGCGATGAATCTTTTGAGATAGGTTTTAGACCTCTCAGAGATAAGTTAAAGATTCTAGGAAATTTCAAGGCTTCAGAAATCTAGACTTAGCCAATTTTCAAGGCTTCAGGATTTCAGGCTTAGCCAAATTTAAGGTTTTTGTATTTTATCCCAACTTGATGTTTTTTTGATGAGTGGTTGTTTCTTGTGCCCTCATCAAGTGCGTTATCGTTGTTGGCATTGTTTGTGTGTGTCAGTTTGGTAGTGGCATTTGGAGATTTGTTGGTTGCCGAGATGGTGGTGAAGTCTTTCGTTGCGATCGTTGTGATCCATGTATGATGTTGTCATGTGCATTCATACTTGTAAAAAAAAAAAAAAATTGACTTTTATTTCATCCTTGTTTCCAAGGATCTCCGGGTGGGGCATTACAATGCATGCATGCATTGACATATATATGCATACATACATAGATACATGTATGTATGGATTTATGCATGCATGCATACATAGATACATGTATGCATGGATGTATGCATGCATGCATACATACATACATTGCATACATACATAGATATATCTATGCATGTATGCATGTATACATAGATATATATGAACATACATACATATGCATGCATGCATACATGCAGATGCATACATACAAGATACATGCATATACATAGATACATGTATGTATGGATGGATGTGTATACATGTATCCATCCATACATACATACATGTATCTATGTATATGCATGTATCTTCTATGTATGCATGCATGCATACATACATGTACATGCATATACATGGACACAGGTATGTATGCATACATGCATATACATGGATGCATGTACATGCATACATACATAGATAGATACATGTATGTATACATCCATAGATACATGTATGTATGAATGGATGCATGCATGCATATACATAGATAAATGTATGTATAGATGCATGCATGCATATGGATATATGTAAATATGAATGGATGCATGCATGTATGAATACATATACATAGATACATGTATGTATGGATGGATGCATGCATACATACATATGCATGCATACATACATGCATGCATCTATGTATACATGCGTACATACATAGATACATGAATGTAACGAAGCATGCATGCATATACATATATACATGTATGTATTAATGCATGCATATACATGGATACATATATGTATGGATGGATGCATGTACATGCATACATACATAGATAGATCCATGTATGTATGCATGCATACATATAGATGCATGTATGTATGGATGGATACATGTATGTATGGATCGATGCATGTACATGCATACATAAATAGATAGATACATGTATGTATACATGCATGCATGCATATACATAGATACATGTATGGATGGATGGATGAATGTACATCCATAAATACATGTTTCTATGTATATGCATGTATCTTGTATGTATGCATGCATGCATATACATGGATGCATGTACATGCATACATACATAGATAGATACATGTATGTATACATCCATAGATACATGTATGTATGAATGGATGCATGCATGTATGAATTCATATACATAGATACATGTATATATGGATGGATGAATGCATACATACATATACATGCATACATACATGCATGCATCTATGTATACATGTGTACATAAATAGATACATGCATGTATGGAAGCATGCATGCATATACATATATACATGTATGTATGCATGCATGCATATACATGGATACATACATAGATAGATACATGCATGTATGCATGCATGCATATACATGGATACATGTATGTATGGATGGATGCATGTACATGCATACATACATAGATAGATCCATGTATGTATGCATGCATAGATGCATGCATATATATAGATACATGTATGTATGGATGGATACATGTACATGCATACATACATATACATGCATGCATCTATGTATACATGCGTACATACATAGATACATGCATGTGTGGATACATGTATGTATGCATGCATGCATATACATGAATACATGTATGTATTGATGGATGCATATACAGGGATACATGTATGTATGAATGGATGCATGCATGCATGCATGCATATACATAGATACATATATGGATGGATGGATACATGTATGTATGGATGCATGCATGCATACATACATATAAATACATATTTACATGCATGCATTTATGTATACATGCATACATACATAGATACATGCATGGATGGATGTATGCATGCATGCATGTATGCAATGTATGTATATACGCATGCATGCATACATAAATACATGCATGCATAGATATATCTATGCATGGATGCGATGTATGTATGTATGCATACATCATACATAAATGCATGTATGTATGCATGCATGCATACATACATGCATGTATGTGATGTAGGAGCATCTAGAGTTATAAGGGCAATCCTGTGTCAACCAAAAAAAAAAATGTACTTAGACGTAGTTTCTATTTCATGTATTTTTATTTCTAGATACCCATTTGGGTAAAATAAAGGTTCCAACTCTCACAGTTCCACTATCAGTGTTCTAAGATAGAGTATTCAAAGACTTTGGGATATGTGTAAATGCCAAAAAAAATAGGAGTATGTAATTAAGATATCATTTTGGTGAACTAGAAGGTGTAAATTGGCCAGATGATTGTCCTTTTAATTTAGAGCATTCCAGAAAAAGAATTAGGTCAAAAGGCCCCACGGTTTGAAAGTTATCATAGTTTTTTGATTTTTGGAGACATCCTAAGAATGCTTTGAAGTCAGGATAGGGGAATTACATGACCTCAAAAAGGTCCAAAAAATGGGGGATGAGTAAAGCTAGTCTACAGGGCTATAGAGCACTTTGAGAGCTTTCTGAAAATGTAAACGGTTCATCAATCGGAGGTACAGTTCAAAAGTTATGCCTCTCGAAAGTTTGGTTATCATTTCTAGGTTCTTCTAGATTTGTGTTGACTTCTAACACAACTTGTAGAGCCTTCTATTTGGTCAGTAGATGCCAAATGAACTTTCTAGAATGTACTCCTAATCCTTAACCCTCCAAGGTCTATTTAAGAACATTTCTAGCATTGTAAAAGGTAGTTCAAAGTGGAGTTTGAGAGGAGGTACTAAAAGGAGAAATTATCTCCAGATTATTACTGTTTTAAGCCCTTAGGGCATGTTTTGAAGTCTATTTTCTCTATACTAAATGTAATAGCATATTTACATAGTTAATAGAATTTTCCCTTTCCTATTTTGTCCATTCTATGGTTGGGTTGTGTCCCCATCAAGTGGTATCAGAGCTAGTTTTCCTGAGTGTGTAGACAGAGCACCGACTATGAGGCAGTTTGCACTAGGACTATGTGGTTGTGGGTTTGAGTTAAGAAGATGCCTCCATGAAGAGAGCATGGTGGAAGGGTCAAAGCTATTAATCCTGAGGAGGTTAGAGCCCTCCAAAGGCAGGTACAAGAATTGCACGAGGAGCTCCATAGAGGAACAAATGTTGCCATAGGCGACGAAAGTGAGGATGACAATGAAGAAAAAGAAATTGGACCAGAAGGGGAATTTGATAGGAAAGTTTTGAATCAGGCAGAGGAAAGGCTTTTTAGGGCCATTACTAAGTTTGGGAAAAGACCTACAATTGATGTGGGTGTATTTTCAAGAAATCTGAAACTAGATGAGTTGATCGACTAGATCAATAAAGTGGAAGAGTACTTTGAGTATGAGGATATTCGGGATCCAGATAGGGTTATGTTTGCAAAGGCCAAACTGAAAGGCCATGCAACAATCTGGTGGCAAGAGCTTCAATTGGAAAGAAATAGAAAAGGAAAGGAGAAGATCACAAGGTGGGATCATATGGTGGACAAATTGAAGAAGCAATTCATTCCTGTTGATTATGAGGTTGATTTGTTTAAAAAGATGCATGGGTTAAAGCTAGCAGAAAAATTAGTCCAAGAATATACAGAGGAGTTTTACTGACTTTTGATTAGAGCAGGGCATGCAAAATAAAATAAGGAGAAGGTTTCTCATTATATTAGTGGGTTGCGACCTAGCATCCAGGAGGAATTAAGTCTGGTAAGAATGACCAGCGTTGAAGAAGCATACCAATTTTCCTTACGAGTTGAAAAGAAGCTAAATAAGAGGTTTGAAGGGCATGGTCAAGGAGGAAGGGGTAGTGATAGGTTGTTTGGAGGCTGAAATTAAACCCAAAAGAAAAATGAAGATGTGGGTACTAGTAGGAACCAGAGGAATGAGGGTTTCAATTGCTCCTGTGATCAAGACTTTGGAAATAAGAGAGGAAGAGGTAGATGACATGGACAAGAAAGAGGAGGCTTCTGTGGTACCTATTTCCATTGCAATGAAGAAGGTCATCATGCCTTTGAAAGCCCTCAATGACAAGGAATGATAGATACGAGAGCTAAGGGTCAAACTAAGGTTGCTCATGTGGATGAGGATGCACAATCATCACATTTAGAGGATGTAGAAAGAGGAGAGACTCTAGCGAATGAAAGGGTCCTACTAAGTGGTGAGATTTAACCAAGACAAAGGAGGAGTTTGTTCCATACTAGATGCAAGTGTGAGGTTAAATGTTGTGATGTGATCATTGATGGTGGTAGCACTGATAACTTGGTATCAGAAGAGATGGTCTCTAAGCTAAAGCTCAAGAGGGAGAAACACCCCCAACCCTATAGGATTGCTTGGGTGAAAGATGGTCATAAGGTCCTGGTAAGTGAACAATGTTTAGTGAAATTCAAAAGTGGGAGTTACCATGATAAAGTTCTTTGTGATGTTATTCCAATGGATGTTTTCCATCTATTGTTGGGTAGACCGTGGTAGTTTGATAGGCATGCGGTACATGATGGTCATGAAAACACATACTCTCTAACAAAGGATGGAGTTTGCCACAAACTAAAGCCCATGAAAAAAGAAGTTGAAAAGGTATGTGGTAGTGCTAGGATTTGTCTTGTTGATAGAAGGAAGTTTTTAGATGGCATGAAACATCAGCGTATGTGCAATGTCGTATGTGCTATGCTTTGATTCCTAAGAAAGATAAAGAAGGTAGTAGTGAAATACCACTTGAAGTTTTAGATTTACTATATGAGTTTGGAGATATCATCTTTGATAATGTTCCAGAAGGATTGCCACCAATAAGGCAAATCAGTCATCAGATAGATTTAATCCCAAGAGCTAGATTGCCTAACAAGGCTGCTCACAGGATGACTCCTACTGAAACTGAGGAGCTAAATAGATAGGTTCAGGAGCTATTAAGAAAGGATTTGATTTGGGAGAGCCTGAGTCCATATGTAGTACCTACAATATTAGCACCAAAGAAGGATGGAGAGTGGAGAATGTGTACAAATTCTTGAGCTATAAACAGGATAACCATCAAGTATTGATTTCCTTTGCCAAGAATGGATAATCTTATGGATTGTTTAAGTGGAGCTCAGTACTTCACAAAGATAGATCTAAAAAGTGGCTATCACCAGATATAGATTCGAGAAGGAGATGAGTGGAAAATATCCTTCAAGATCAAGGAGGGTCTTTATGAGTGGTTAGTCATGCCCTTTGGATTGATGAACGCCATGAGTACCTTCATGCGGCTTATGAATGAGGTACTTAAGAAGTTTTTGGGAAAATTTATTATTGTCTATTTGGATGATATTTTAATTTTTAGCAAGACTTTGGAAGAAAATTTATTGCATATTCATAGTGTCCTTGAAAGGTTAAGGGAAGAGAAAATATTGATTAATCTAAAGAAGTGTATCTTTGTAAAAAGGGAGTTAGTCTACTTGGGGTTTTTTATATCACTTGAAGGTATCAAAATGGATCTAGAGAAGGTAAAAGCCATCTTGGAATGGCCTACTCCAAGGTCTACTACTGAGGTAAGATCATTCCATGTTCTAGTTAGTTTTTATAGAAAGTTCATTAAGAATTTTAGTGGCATATGTGCACCCCTGAATGACACAATAAGAGGGGTTAGAAAAGAGTTCAAATGGATTGCGGCAGCTGTAAGAAGTTTTGAATTGCTGAAGAAGAAGGTAACAGAACAACCTATGTTGGCACTTCCAAATTTGAGAAAGGTGTTCGAAGTGGATTTTGATGCTAGTGGTAGTGCTATTAGGGCTTTATTAAACCAAGAAGGTAAGCCTACTATTTTGTATACTGATCATCATGCATTACAGTACCTAAATAGCCAAGGTAAATTGAATCAGAGGCATATGAAGTGGGTAGAGTTCTTGCAGAGCTATACATTTGTGTTGAAGCATAGAAGTGAAAAAACTAATAGGGTTGTAGATGCACTAAGTAGGAGACAGATGTTTCTTATAGTAATGCAGGTTGAAGTAGTTGGGTTTGATGAACTCAAGAATATGTACCTTGAGGATCTTGATTTTGCTAAAGCGTGGAAAGCTTGTAAAGAGCCTATTGTTGTAGACAAAACTAAGTGGTTAGAGTATCTGATTCGAGATGATATGTTATTCAAGGGCAATCAATTATGCATTCCAAGGAGTTCCATGAGGAAAAATTTGATTAAGGAGAAACATAGTGGAGGGATGGCAGGACATTTTGGTCAAGATAAGACCATTGCCATTCTCAAAGAACATTATTTTTGGTCTCAAATGTCACAGGATGTGAAGAAGTTTGTACCGACTTGTCAGATTTGTCAAGTTGCCAAGGGATTTAGTAACAATACTGGATTATATCATCAATTGCCTATTCCATCAAAGCCATGGGAGGACATAATTATTGATTTCATTCTTGGATTTCCAAGGACACAAAGGGGTAATGACTCAGTATTTGTGGTGGTTGATAGTTTCTCCAAAATGGCACATTTCATTCCATGCCACTGATGTTGTTCATATTGTAGACTTGTTTTTTAGAGAGGTGGTAAGACTACATGGTCTTCGAAGTAGTATAGTTTCTGATAGAGATACTAAATTTGTAGGGTATTTCTGGAGAACATTGTGGAAAAAGTTGAGAACAGACTTGAAATTCAGTTCCACACATCACCCATAGACTAACAGCCAAACAAAAGTGGTAAATAGAAGTCTAGGTAATTCGCTGAGATGTTTAGTTGGGGAGAAGCCCAAGGGGTGGGATTTGATTCTACCACAAGTCAATTTTTCTTACAATAACTCTGTAAATAGGAGTACTGGAAAATCACCATTCCAAATTGTATATTGAAGTAGCCCAAGGACTGCACAAAAATTGAGGAAGATAGAACAAGGGGAGAGGACAAGTGTTGAAGCTGAAGAATTTTTTTAACATATCAAGTGTCTACATGAGGAGGTCTAGGCACACATTTTTAGGATGAATCAAGAATATAAAACTAAGGCTGATCAAAAGAGAAGGCATAAGGAATTCCATGTAGGGGATCTAGTCATGGTACACTTTAGAAAAGAAAGATTTCCAGCTGGTACTTACAAGAAGCTGAAAATGAAGAAATTTGGCCCCTGCAAAATTCTGAAGAAACATGACTCACGAAATGCATATGAGGTGGAGTTTCTAGATGGTATTCACATTTTTCCTATTTTCAACATTGTAGACTTAATAGAGTATCATGATGATGGTGCAGATGAGGAGTTGATGTTAGAGCCATGTCCAATTCCTACTTCTAAGATGGAGGAGATAGAAGACATTCTAGATCATAATGTGGGTAGGAGTACTAGAAATAGGTAGTATGAAGATTTTTTGGTCAAGTGGAAAGGATGGTCAATAGAGGACTCAACTTGGATTTCAGTAGCTGAGGTTTCCCATTTGGGATTTTCTCTACCATTCATAAAGTGACAAGGTCACTTTTCAATCTACCCTAGGTGTCTGATGTAGGAGCATCTAGAGGTATAAGGGCAATCTTGTGTCAACCAAAAAAAAAAGTACTTAGACTTAGTTTCTCTTTTATGTGTTTTCAGTTTTGGATACCCATTTGGGCCAAATAAAGGTTCCAACTCTCACAGTTCCACTATCAGTGTTCTAGGATTGAGTATTCAAACACTTTGGGATATGTGTAAATGCAAAAAAAATAGGAGTATGTAATTGAGCCATAATTTTGGTTAATTAGAAGGTGTAAATTGGATAGATGGTTTTCATTGTAATTTAGAGCATTCCAAAAAATGAATTAGGTCAAAAGGCCCCATAGTTTTAAAGTTATCGCAGTTTTTAAATTTTTGGAGACATCCTAAGAATACTTTGAAGTTAGGTTAGAGGCATTACATGACCTCAAAAAGGGCTGAAAAATGGAGAACGAATGAAGCTGGTCCATAAACCTATAGAGTGCTTCAAGAGCTTTCCAAAAATGTAAACAATACATCAATCGAAGCTATGGTTCAAAAGTTATGCCTCGCAAAAGTTTAGTTACAGTTTTTGGATTCTTCTAGATTTGCGTCCACTTCTAACGTAGCTTTTGGGGCGTTCTATTTAGTCAGTGGATGCCAACTAGCACTTTCTAAAATGTACTCTTAATCCTTAACCCTCTGGGGTCTATTTAAGAACATTTGTGGAATTGTAAAAGGTAGTTCGGAGTGAAGTTTGAAAGGAGGTACTAAAAAGAGAAATTATCTCCAGATTATTACTATTGTAAGCCCTTAGAACATGTTTTGAAGTCTATTTTCTTTGTACTGAATGTAATAGCATATTTACACAGTTAATAAATTTTTTCCTTTCTTGTTGTGTCCATTCTGTGCTTAAGTCGTGTCCCCATCAGTATGCATGGATGGATGCATGCATATGAATTGCATACATGTATGGATGGATGCATGCATACATACACATACATGCATACATGCATGCATAGATACATGCATAGATGCATACATCATACATAGATACATCCATACATACATGTATCTATGTATATGTATGCAATGTATATATTTATGCATGCATGAATACATAAATGCATGCATGCATACATAAAAGCATGCATGCATAGATATATCTATGCATGGACGCAATGTATGTATGTATGCATACATCATACATAAATGCATGTATGCATGCATGAATGTATAGATATATCTATGCATGGATGCAATGTATGTATGTATGCATACATCATATAGAGATAAATGTATGTATGTATGTATGCATGCATATACATAGATACATGTATGTATAGATGGATGCATGCTTATGGATTGCATGAATGTATGGATGGATGCATGCATACATACATATACATGCATACATGCATGCATATATCTATGCATGGAATCAATGTATGTATGGATGCATATGTCATACATAGATACATGTATGTATGTATGCATGCATATATATACATACATACATACCTGTATACATGTATGTATGTATACATACATATATATGAATGGATGCATATATATACATCCATACCTACATGTATACATGTATGTATGTATGTATGTATGTATGCATGCATGCATCTATATATACATGCATACATACATAGATACAAGGATGTATGCATGCATGCCTATATACATACAAATATATATATATATATGTATGTATGTATGTATGTATGTATGTATGTATGTATGCATGCATTCATACATGCATATGCATACATACAAGATATATGCATATACCTAGATGTATGTATGGATGAATGCATGCATACAAGATACATGTATGTATGGATGCATGCATGCATATACATGGATACATGTATGTATGCATGCATGCATATACATGGATACATGTATGTATGGGTGGATGGATGCATGTACATGCATACATACATAGATAGATACATGTATGTATCCATGCATGCATGCATATATATGTGTGTGTGTGTGTGTGTGTGTGTGTGTGTGTGTGTGTATGTATGAATTTATGTATATATGCATACATACATGTATCTATGTATACATACATATTGCATATATAGATATATGTATGTATGTATGCATGCATGCATATATAGATATATGTATGGATATATGCATGCATGCATGTATCTATGTATACATACATGTAACTATGTATGTATGCACACATATATATGTATATATCCATGCATGCATCCATACATATATATATCTATGCATGCATGCATGCATGCATAGATATATCTATGGATGTATTTATATGCATGCATGCATGCATGCATATATATATCTATGTATACATGCATGCATCCATACATACATGTATCTATGTATGTATGCATGCATGTATCTATGTATGTATACATGTATGCATGCATCCATCCATATATATATATATATATGGATGGATGCATCCATACATATATGTAGCTATGTATGTATGCATGCATGTATCTATGTATGTATACATGTATGCATGCATGCATCCATACATACATGTATCTATGTATACATACATATTGCATACATAGATATATGTATGTATCTATGCATGCATGCATGCATAGATGTATGCATCCATGTATCTATGTATACATACATGTATCTATGTATGTATGCATCCATATATATATTTTACATGCATGCATGCATCCATACATACATGTATCTATGTATACATACATATTGCATGCATAGATATATGTATGTATCTATGCATGCATGCATGCATGTATATATGTATACATACATGTATCTATGTATGGATGCATCTATATATATCTATTGCATACATAGATATATGATGGGGACACAACCCAAGCACAGAATGGACACAATAGGAAAAGTAAAATTGTATTAACTATGAAAATAAGCTAGTACATTCAGTCTAGAGAAAATAGACTTTAAAACATGCCCTATGGGCTTACATATAGCATAAATTTGGAGATAATTTCTCCTTGTAGCACCTCCTCTCAAACGCCACACCAAATTGTCTTTTACAATGCTAGAAATGTCCATAAATAGACCTCGGAGGGTTAAAGAATAGGAATACATTCTAGAAAGTGCTAGTTGGCATCCACCGACCAAATAGAAGGCTCTAGAAGTTGCGTTAGAAGTTGACACAAATCTAGAAGAATCCAAAAATGGTAACCGATCTTCCTGGAGGCATAACTTTTGAACCGTAGCTCCGATTGACAAACCGTTTACATTTTTAGAAAGCTCTCGAAGTGCTCTACAGCTTTATGCACTAACTTCACTCATCCCTCATTTTTCAACTCTTTTTGAGGTTATTTAATGCCCCTATCATGACTTTGAAGTATTTTTAGGAGGTCTCCAAAAGTTGAAAAACTGTGATAACTTTCAAATCATGGGGCCTTTTGACCTGCTCCTTTTTCTGGAATGCTCTAAATTATAATTACATTCATCTAGCAAATTTACACCTCCTAGTTCACCAAAATGATAGCTCAACTACATATTCCTATTTTTTTGACATTTACATGCATCCCAAGGTGTTCAAATACTCTATCCTAAAAAACTGAGAGTGAATATGTGAGAGTTGTAACATTTATTTGACCCAAATTGGTATCTAGAAATGAAAACACATGAAACAAAAACTAAGTCTAAGTAGATATTTTTTTTGGGTGACACAGGATTGCCCTTATACCTCTGGATGCTCCTGCATCAAACATCTAGGGTAGATTGAAAAGTGACCCTGTCACTTTAAGAATGGTAGAGGAAATCTCAAATGGGAAACCTCAGCTGCTGAAATCCAAGTTGAGTCCTCTATCGATCATCCTTTCCACTTGACCAAATACTCTTCATACTGCCTGTTTCTGCTACTCCTATCCACACGATGATCTAGAATGTCTTCTATCTCCTCCTTCTTGAAAGCAAGAATTGGACATGGCTCTAACACCAGCACCTCATCTGCACCATCATCATGATACTCTGTTAAGTCTGCAATGTTGAAAATAGTAGAAATGTGAATACCATCTAGCAACTCCACCTCATATGCGTTTCCTGAGTCATTTTTCTTCAGAATTTTGTAGGGACCAAATTTCTTCATTTTCAACTTGTTGTAAGTACTAGCTGGAAATCTTTCTTTTCGAAAGTGTACCATGACTGCATCCCCTACTTGGAATTCCTTATGTCTTCTCCTTTGATCAGCCCTAGTTTTTTACTCTTGATTCATCTTGGTAATGTGTGCTTGAACCTCCTCATGTAGATGCTTGATATGTTCAAAAAATTCCTCAGCTTCAATAGTTGTCCTCTCCCCTTGTTCTATCTTCCTCAATTTCGGTGCAGTCCTTAGGCTACTTCCATATACAATTTGGAATGGTGATTTTCCATTACTCCAATTTATAGAGTTAGTGTAAGCAAACTCTACTTGTGGTAGAATCAAATCCCTTCCCTTGGGCTTATCCCCAACTAAACATCTCAGCAAATTGCCCAGACTTCTATTTACAACTTTTGTTTGGTTGTCAGTTTGTGGGTGATGTGTGGAACTAAATTTCAAATAAGTTATTAACTTTTTCCACAATTTCCTCCAGAAATACCCCACAAATTTAGTATCTCTGATAGAAACTATACTCCTTGAAAGACCATGTAGTCTTACCACCTCTTTGCAAAACAAGTCTGCAATATGGATAGCATCATGAGTTTTGTGGCACAAAATGAAATGTGCCATTTTGGAGAACCGATCAACCACCATAAACACTGAGTCATTACCCCTTTGTGTTCTTGGCAATCCAAGAACAAAATCCATACTTATGTCCTCCCATAGTTTTGATGGAACAGGCAATGGCTGATATAGTCCAATATTGTGACTAAATCCCTTGGCAACTTGACAAACCTGGCAACTCTATACAAACTTTTTCACATCTTGTGAAATCGGAGGCCAAAAATAATGTTCTTTAAGAATGACAATGGTTTTATCTCGACCAAAATGTCTTGCCATCCCTCCACTATGTTTCTCCTTAATCAGATTTTCCCTCATGGAACTCCTTGGAATGCATAATTGACTACCCTTAAATAGCATAGCATCCTGAATCAAATAGTCTAACCACTTAGTTATGTCCATAGAAACAAGCTCTTTACAAGCTTTCCATGCTTCAGCAAAATTAGGATCTTCAGGGTACAGATTCTTGAGTTCATCAAACCCAACTACTTCAACCTGCATTACTGTAAGCAACAACTGTCTCCTACTTAGTGCATCTGCAACCCTATTAGATTTTCCACTTGTATGCTTCAACACAAATGTATAGCTCTGCAAGAACTCTACCCACTTCATATGCCTTTGATTAAATTTACCTTGACTATTTAGGTACTGTAATGCCTGGTGATTAATATAGAAAACAAATTTTTTTGGCAATAAATAATGCCTCCATTTCTTTAAGGCCTGAACTATTGCATAGAACTCTTGATCATAAACATAATACTTCTTCTTTGCATCATTCAATTTTTCACTAAAATATGCAATAGGCTTACCTTCTTGGCTTAATACAGCCCCAATAGTGCTGCCACTTGCATCACAATCCACCTAGAACACCTTTCTAAAATCTGGGAGTACCAACACAGGCTATTCTGTCACCTTCTTCTTCAGCAATTCAAAACTTCTCGCAGCTGTTGCAGTCCATTTGAACTCTTTTCTATCCCCTCTTATTGTGTCAGTTAGAGGTACACATATACCACTGAAATTCTTAATAAACTTCCTATAAAAACTAACTAGACCATGAAATGATCTTACCTTAGTAGAAAACCTTGGAGTAGGCCATTCCAATATGGCTTTTACCTTCTCTGGATCCATTTTAAGACCTTCAAGTGATATAACAAACCCCATATAGACTAACTCCCTTTTTGCAAAGATACACTTCTTCACACTAATTAATAGTTTCTCTTCCCTTAAACTTTCAAGGACACTACAAATATGCAATAAATATTCTTCCAAACTCTTGCTGAAAATTAAAATATCATCGATATAGACAATAAAAAATTTTTCAAGGAACTTCTTAAGTACCTCATTCATAAGCCGCATGAAGGTACTCATGGCGTTCATCAATCCAAAGGGCATGACTAACCACTCATAACGACCCTCCTCGATCTTGAAGGCTATTTTCCACTCATCTCCTTCTCGACTCTGTATCTGGTGATAACGACTCTTGAGATATATCTTTGTGAAGTATTGAGCTCCACTCAAGTAGTCCATAAGATCATCCATTCTTGGCAAAGGAAAATGATACTTGATGGTTATCCTATTTATAGCTCAAGATTTTGTACACATCCTCCACTCTCCATCCTTCTTTGGTGCTAGTACTGCAAGTACTACACATGGACTCAGGCTCTCCTAAATCAAGCCCTTCCTGAATAGGTCCTAGACCTGTCTATTTAGGTCCTCAATTTTCGTAGGAGTCATCCTCTGAGCAGCCTTTTTAGGCAAACTAGCTCCTAGGATTAAATCTATCTGATGATTGATTTTCCTTACTGGTGGCAATCTTTCTAGAACATTATCAGAGACAATATCTCAAAACTCACCTAGTAAATCTGAAACTTCAAGTGGTATTTGACTACTACCTTCTTTATCTTTCCTAGGAATTAAAGCATAACACATACGCAGATGTTTCATGCCATCTAAAAACTTTCTTCCATCAACAAGACAAATCCTAGCACTACTACATACCTTTTCACCTTCTTTTTTATGGGCTTCAGTTTGTGGAAAACTCCATCCTTTGTTAGAGAGTATGTGTTTGCATGACCATCATGTACTGCATGCCTATCAAACTACCATGGTCTACCCAACAATAGATGGAAAACATCCATTGGAATAACATGTAGTGCCTCTCCCATTTGACTTCTGTAAATCATCTTGATGGATGCAACCTTGTTGATCTTTTGGTTGTGATGGATCATAATTGAGACCCTGAGTGGTCTACATCATCAAGGTGTTTGGATTTTTTTTTCTGTATCAGTTGCTTTGATTATGCTTTTGTCTAATCTATGAGATTATGATATGATTTTTGGTTCACTGAGGTTTGTGCCAGTGGTTACCAGGACCGATGTGGTATCATGAGGTTGTTTTGTGATTACCTTGAGATGTGTGCAGAGACTGCAATATGTTCTTTTACCATGCTACACTGGACTAGGTTCCTGTACCCATGGTTAGTCAGGTTTATGATTGTGTTTGCTTATGTATTTTAAATGCCTTTTTAATGCAAAGTAATCAATCTTTATTAAATGCATTAATGATTAGAAATGGACTGTTCATTTGAGATTATTTGGTTATGTGTTGCAGACATTTACCTTGTTATATTTTGATTAGAGAGATATTTGTTACTCATGTTATGTTTACATTTGAGATGACGCGAGGGTCAGATGTTACACTTTGATTTTAGTATCATAGATTTTAGACTACTATGTTGTTCAGTTAATCAGATTGCATTATGATGCCATTTTGAGATGACAGTGTGTTTTTATGATGATATCTGGTTATCTGGTTTTTGAACATTCTGATTATGTTATGTGATGGATTTAATGCTATGGTTATTTACCTCATTCCTTCATTGTTATGCTTTATGTGAATGTGAGTGATGTAAATATATTATTTTAATATAATTAAATAAATGGTTAAATTATGTGATTTAATGCATTATTGCTTCAGCTATGTTATTATATGCAATTGCACTTGATCGTGTTGTTTAGTGTGTAGGATTTATATCCCTAGCAGTGGCACATGGAGTTAGTGATTCAACCATTTATATTTTACCAATGTCATCCTTATATGGTCGACGTATCCTTTATTAATGTTTAAATTAAACCTTTCAATGATTATTAAATCTAAACTCATTTGCATTATGTGATTAGACTAGTAAGCGTGTCTGTGCATTTTAGAGGTTCGCATTGTCACGAAAGTTGTCAAGGAGATTTATTTTTTTTGGATTTTCAGGCTTTTTGATTGATTTATTTTAATTTTTGGCAGCTTTTCCATAGATGAATTCCTATTTATAGGAATGGCCTATTTTTGTTTGGGTCAATTCAAGATTTAACTAGGCTGGTTGGTTATTTTCCCTAATCGATTATTCACTCGAAAAGTGAATAAGTATCCAAAGAGGAATTTAATTCCTCACTTCTCACTTTCAAATTGCAAAGTTGAAGAGTAAAACCCAAAATCCTCTTCATGAGAATTTACTGTTTTGTTTGTTGTGGGAGCTATGGGCATGGGATCATCGTGAGGTTGGGCTTGTTGGATCCAGCTCGGGAAAACCTTGGATTGTCACGATTTTTAGCTACTTCTGTGAGATATTTATTTTATGGTTCAGATTCTCATTTTACCCTTTTGGCTGTGAGGTAGTGCTTTCCTATTTTACTGATTTTGCTCCATTTCTACTTCTCTTTTTGGTAGCCATTTGTTTGGAGGTTGAGAACTAGTGTTCCCCTCCATTTATGTATGCTAGTTCTACTCGATTGGGCGGGTATGAACATTTCCCTATTTTTTGAGATGAGGGTTTGGAGTTTTGCACCGTTATGCTAGCCATTTTTGAATACGGTGTTCAATTCCAATTATTTTTGGATTTTTAGGGTTTTTGAATCCAAAGGCCAAATGGGTTTTTAATTTTGAAGTTTTCCAAATTTTTGGTGTTTTTACCTCATTTTGCGTGCCACTCTATTTTCTTGAGTTTTCTTGGCACAATGTGGATCCTGAACTTGGATGATCTATTTGGATTTCAATCAGATCACTATTGCACCTTTTTTTGCATTGGATGTGTGTCACACCCATACTCTCGACTTTGTGTTTGGTTGAGTGATTTGTTGCCTGTTGGTATGGTTTCTTTTAGACCTTTGCTTTTGTTTCGTCCATACTCTTGGATTGAGGCCAGTTGAGTAAGTTCATGATGTTTGGTCTTGTTACATCATTGGGATTCGTGTAGAATCCATACTCTCGGATTGAGGCCGGTTGAGTAATTTTATGATGTATGGTTTTATTGGCTTTGGGATTCATGTAGAATCCATCCTTCCCGTGTTGCTTTCAGTTGGGTGTTTTCTTTGCATTGTGTTCTCATTCTTGTCCTTGTGTTATGATCTTCGTGATGGTGGTGTGCCACACATGAGTATGTGCACGTACATTTTTTGGGTGACTTGCGAGGCCCAATCTTCCGTGGATTTGCCGAAACTTATGATCATTGGGGTTTGGATGAGAATATGCATGCCCACGGGCACTTGTTGTAGGATGAGCATGGGTAGGGTAGGGTAGAATTTAGAGGGGGCTTCTATCTCGTAGCTTGGTGTTAATGACAATGGAGGTTGATGAAGGATAAGAAGTTTTAAGAAAATGATAACTAAATAAAATGTGTGATTGTTAATAAAACTTAAGATAAATAAAATGTGTGAGCACCTGATTAAGTTCGAGGACACAATGTGTGAGCACCAGTTTAAGTTTGAGGACACATGATCTAAGATTTGGCTTTTTGATGCCAAGCAACTCTCCAAGATGTCAGCCCCTACATAGTAGCCGATTGAGTGTCTGACCATGACTTGTACTCCTTGCATTGTCTTAGGTTCTTGGTTGCAGCCATCATATTTTTTGGCATGAGTGCTAGCCTTGGATGTTGTGTTTTATGTGTGTTTGTGGTTGGATCATTATCTCCATCAGCATGGCAGGTGTTGATCTATGGGTGCCACATGGTTGGGAGGCATAGCTACCTTTACCACTACTAGGGATCGGTGTACAGAGATGATATTTGTCCTAGTGCAACCATTGTTGGATGTTTTCACTTGGTACTTTGGGTTCCAGAGTATGCTTTCTTGTGATTTATGCTTTCATTGGGATGCTTGTATATCATGTTTATATGATGTTATTTTATTTGACGCATTCCCTTATTATGATGTTTAGCATATGATTAGATGCTGTGAATTGTTGTATTAGCATATCTATTGCTTATTGCTATTTAGCATATGATAGGTGATGTTATCTACTGTAGGATTATCTTATGCTTTACTACTAGCATGTTAGATTTTTTTGTGCTTATATGGTTGCATGCTTTAGTAGTGACATCCTAATTATGATAGTACTAACGATTTTGTTGGTGACTTGGGATGTTATGCATGGGGGATGGCTAGGACCCACGATGGTCTTATGATGCTATTGATAGTTGGGAGGAATTGCGCACTTAGTTTGGTTCTTTTGTCCTTGAGATGTATTTCTGTCCATTGAGATGTTGCTTTTGTTCACTGCGATGTTTATTTTAGTGTGTTCTTTGCTACTATAGTTTAGATGGATAGATGTTCTTCTTTCTATGTTGTTCTTGCACTCGAGTGTTCATTCCTCAGATTCGGTACTCCCTAGTGTGGAGGTTCTTTTCTCTTTTTTGGTCTTTTGTGCTTCTAGGAGTGTTTTCATGTTTCTATGGGAAAAATTTGTTCAGCATGGTGCAACATTAAAAATGTATTGCAAGCCCATGCAAACTATGTCGTACGACACTGTAAAGTATTGCAGGTCTTCTTGAGAAATGTCGTACAACACTGGAAAAGTGTCACATGCCTTCTTGAGAAATATCACACGAGAGTGTGAAGTTTCGCATGCCTTCTTGAGAAATGTCATACGACACTGGAAGAGTGTTGCACGCCTTAAGAAGAAATGTCACCCTCTCTTAGTAAAAAGTGTCACACAATTTTTTGTAAAAATTTGTGCAGGGAGACAGTAGGGACTTTTTATCGTGATCCAAACTTTTTGAGAGTTGTTTTGGGTACGCTTTTGGGTGTTCTTCAACCCTATGTTGTTTCATTTTGAATTCTATTAGTTTCTCTTGAAATTCAGTTGTCGTGTTTCTATTTTGGTCTCTCGGGGTTTAAAATATATCATTTAAGTATTTCTTATACTTAAGATATATTTTAATATATGCAACAAATCTTTTGAGATAGGTTTTAGACCTCTCTGAGATAAGTTATGGATTCTAAAAAATTTTAGGGCTTCATAAATCCAGACTTAGCCAATTTTTAGGGCTTCAGGATTTCAGGCTTAGCCAAATTTTAGGGTTTTGCATTTTACCCCAGCTTGGTGTTTTATTGATGAGTGATTGTTTCTTGTGCCCTCATCATGTGCGTTGTTGTTGTTGAATTTTTTTGTGTGTGTTAGTTTGGTAGTGACATTTGGAGATTCATTGGTTGTCAGGATTGTGGTGAAGTCTTTCGTTGTGATTGATGTGATCTCTATATGATGTTGTCATGTGCATTCATACTTGTAAAAAAAAAAAATTTTGGCTTGTATTTCATCCTTGTTTCTAAGGATCTCCAGGTGGGGCATTACATAACATCACAGAGAACTTCATCATGGAAACCCCCAATTTTGAATTTCACTAAACATTGTTCACTTACTAGGACCTTATGATCATCTTTCACCCAAGCAATTCGATAGGGCTCGAGATGTCTCTCCTGCTTGAGCTTCAGCTTAGATACCATCTCTTCTGATATCAAGTTATCAGTGCTACCACCATCAATGATCACATCACAACATTTATCCTCACACTTGCATCTAGTATGGAAAAAACTCCTCTTTTTTCTTGGTTCAATCTTACCACTTAGTAGGACCCTTTCATTCACCAAAGTCTCTCCTCTTTCTACATCCTTTGAATGTGATGATTGTGCATCCTCATCCACATGAGCAACCCTAGCTTGGCCCTCGACTCTCCTATCTGTCCTTCCTTTTCATTGAGGGCATTCAAAGGCATGATGACCTTCTTCATTAAAATGGAAATAAGTACCATGGAAGCCTCCTCTTCCTTGTACACATCCTCTATCTCTTCCTCTCTAATTTCCAAATTTTTGATCATGGGAGTGGTTGAAAACCTCATTCCTCTGGTTCCTGCTAGTACCCACATCTTCATTTTTCTTTTGGGTTTCATTTCAGCCTCTAGATGACCTACTGCTTCCCCTTCCTCCTTGACCCTACCCTCTTTGTCTCCCTTCAAACCTTTTATTCAACTTCTCTTTGACTCATAGGGAAAACTAGTATGCCTCTTCAATGCTGGTCATTCTTACCAGACTTAATTCCTCTTGGATGCTAGGTTGCAACCCATTGATATAACAAAAAACCTTCTCCTTATTTGCTTTTGCATGCCCTACTCTAATCAAGAGTTTGTAAAACTCCTCTGTATATTCTTGGACTGATCTTCCTGCTTGCTTTAACCCATGCATCTTCTTAAACAAATCCAGCTCGTAGTCCACAGGAATGAACTGCTTCTTCAATTTGTCCACCATGCGATCCCACCTTGTGATCTTCTTCTTTTCTCTTCTATTTCTTCCCAATTAGACCTCTTGCCACCAAATTTTGGCATGGCCTTTCAGTTTGGCCTTTGAAAACTCAACCCTATCTCGGTCCGTGATATCCTCATACTAAAAGTATTCTTCCAGTTCATTGATCCAATTGATCAACTCATCTGGTTTCAGATTTCCTAAAAATACATCCACTTCAATTGTAGCTCTTTTCCCAAACTTAGTAATAGCCCTAAAAATCCTTTCTTCTACTTGATTTAGAACTTCCCCATCAAATTCCCCTTCTGGTCCAATTTCTTCTTCTTCATTGTCATCCTCACTATCATCACCTACGGTAACATTTGTTCCTCTATGGAGCTCCTCTTGCAATGCTTGTACCTACATTTGGAGGTCTCTAGCCTCCTCAAGATTAACATCTTTGGCCCTTCCACCATGCTCTCTTCATGGAGGCATCTTCTTAACTCAAACCCACAACCACATAGTCCTAGTGCAAACTACCTCATAGTCAATGTTGTCTACACACTCAGGAAAACCAGCTCTAATACCACTTGATGGGGACACAACCCAAGCATAGAATGGACACAATAGGAAAAGAGAAATTGTATTAAATGTGAGAATAAGCTAGTACATTTAGTATAGAGAAGATAGACTTCAAGATATGCCCTATGGGCTTACAATAGCATAAATTTGGAGATAATTTCTCCTTGTAGTACCTCCTCTCAAACTCCACTCCAAACTATCTTTCACAATGCCAGAAATGTTCATAAATAGACCCCAGAGGGTTAAGGACTAGGTATACATTCTAGAAAGTGCTAGTTTGCATCCACCAACCAAATAGAAGGCTCTAGAAGCTGCGTTAGAAGTCGACACAAATCTAGAAGAATCCAGAAATGGTAACCAATCTTTCGGGAGGCATAACTTTTGAACCGTAACTCTGATTGATGAACCGTTTAAATTTTTAGAAAGATCTCAAAGTGCTCTATAGCTCTATGGACCAGCTTTGCTCATCCTCCAAATTTTTTCCCTTTTCAAGGATATTTAATGCCCCTATACTGACTTTGAACCATTCTTAGGATGTCTCCAAAACCCAAAAAATTGCAATAACTTTCAAACCGTGGGGCCTTTTGACTTGATTCTTTTTTTGGAATGCTCTAAATTACAATTACATTCATCTAGCCAATTTACACCTCCTAGTTCACCAAAATGATGGCTCAATTACATACTCTTATTTTTTTAGCATTTGCACGTATGCCAAGGTGTTCAAATACTCTATCCTAAAATACTGATAGTGAAACTGTGAGAGTTGGAACCTTTATTTGACACAAATGGGTATCCAGAAATGAAAACAAATGAAATAGAAACTAAGTCTAAGTACATTTTTTTTTTTTGGGTGACACAGGATTGCCCTTATACCTCTGGATGCTCCTGCATCAATATATGTATGTATCTATGCATGCATACATACATGCATACATGCATGTATCTATGTATACATACATGTATCTATGTATGTATGCATCCATATATATATATATATATATATATATATATATATTGCATACATAGATATATGTATGTATCTATGCATGCTTACATGCATACATACATACATACATACATACATACATACATACATACATATATATATATATATATGTATGCATGCATGCATACATGTATCTATGTATGCATGCATACATATATAGATACATACATGTATCTATGTATGTATGCATACATATATATGCATGCATACATACATGTATCTATGTATGCATACATATTGCATACATAGATATATATATGTATCTATGCATGCATGCATAAATATATCTATTCATGGATGCATGCATATCTATGCATGAATGCATGTATGCATGATGGATATATGCATGGATGGATCCATGCATGCATGCTTAGATATATCTATGCAGGCATATAATGTATATATAGATACATGTATGTATGGATGTATGCATAGATACATCCATACATACATGCATGCATACATCCATACATTCATGCATATATATATATATATATATATATATATGCATGCATGCATACATCCATACATACATACATGCATAGATGCATGCATGCATACATCATATATATATCTATGCATGCATGCATACATCATACATACATGTATCTATGTATACATACATATTGCATATATAGACAATGAAGAAGAAGAAATTGGACTAGAAGGAGAATTTAATGGGGAAGTTCTGAATGAGGTAGAGAAAAATCTTTTTAGGGCCATTACTAAGTTTGGAAAAAGACCTACAATTGATGTGAGTGTATTTTCAAGAAATCTAAAATTAGATGAGTTGATCGATTGGATCAATGAACTGGAAGAATACTTTGAGTATGAGGATATCAAGGACCTAGATAGGGTTAAGTTTTCAAAGGCAAAACTGAAAGGACATGAAAAAATCTAGTGGCAAGAGGTTCAATTGGAAAGAAACAGAAGAGAAAAGGAGAAGATCACAAGGTGGGATCACATGGTGGACAAATTGAAGAAGCAATTCATTCCTATGGACTACGAGCTTGATTTGTTTAAGAAGATGCATGGGCTAAAGCAAGCAAGAAGATTAGTCCAAGAATATACAGAGGAGTTTTATCGAATTTTGATTAGAGAAAAGCATGCAGAAGAAAATAAGAAGAGAGTTGCTCGTTATATCAGTGGGTTGCGACCTAGCATCCAGGAGGAATTAAGTTTGGTAAGAATGACCAGCGTTGAAGAGGCATACTAGTTTGCCCTAAAAGTTGAAGAGAAGCTAAATAAAACGTTTGAAGGGAGAGAAAGAGGGCATAGTCAAGGAGGAAGGGGAAGCGGTAGGTCATCTGGAGGTCAAAATGAAACCCAAAAGAAAAATGAAGATGTGGGTACTACTAGGAACCAAAGGAATGAGGGTTTCAACCGCTCCCATGATCAAGACTTTGAAAATCAGAGAGGAAGAGGTAGAGGATGTGGACAAGGAAGAGGAGGCTTCTGTGGTACCTGTTTCCATTGCAATGAAGAAGGTCATCATGTCTTTGAATGCCCTCAATGACAAAGAAGGACAGATAAGAGAGTTGAGGGTCAAGCTAGGGTTGCTCATGTGGATGAGGATACACAGTCATCACATTCAGAGGATGCAAAAAGAGGAGAGACTTTAGTGAATGAAAAGGTCCTACTAAGTGGTGAGATTGAACTAGGACAAAGGAGGAGTGTATTCTATACCAGGTGTAAATGTGAGGAAAAATGTTGTGATGTGATCATTGATGGTGGTAGCACTGACAACTTGGTGTCAAAGGATATGGTCTCTAAGCTGAAGCTCAAGAGGGAGAAACACCCCCAGCCCTATCGGATTGCTTGGGTAAAATATGATCATAAGGTCCTGGTAAGTGAACAATGTCTAGTAAAATTCAAAATTGGGAGTGACCATGATGAAGTTCTCTGTGATGTTATTCCAATGGATGTTTGCCATCTATTGTTGGTTAGACCGTGGCAGTTTGATAGGCATGCAGTACATGATGGTCATGCAAACACATACTCTCTAACAAAGGATGGAGTTCACCACAAACTGAAGCCCATGAAAAAGGAAGGTGAAAAGGTATGTAGTAGTGCTAGGATTTTTCTTTTTGATGGAAGAAAGTTTTTAGATGGAGTGAAACATCAGTGTATGTGCTATGATTTGATTCTTAGGAAAGACAAAGAAGGTAGTAGTGAAATACCACTTGAAGTTTCAGATTTACTAGGAGAGTTTGGAGATATTATATCTGATAATGTTCCAAAAGGATTTCCACCAGTAAGGCAAATTAGTCATCAGATAGATCTAATTCCAGGAGTAGTTTTCCTAACAAGGCTACTGATAGGATGACTCCTATTGAAATAGAGGAGCTAAATAGACAGGTTTAGGAGCTATTAAGGAAGGGCTTGACTTGGGAGAGCCTTAGTCCATGTGTAGTACCTACATCACTGGCACCAAAGAAGGATGGAGAGTGGAGGATGTGTATAGACTCTCAAGCTATAAATAGGCTAACTATCAAGCACCAATTTCCTTTGCCAAGAATAGATTATCTTATGGACTACTTGAGTGGAGCTCAGTACTTTACAAAAATAGATCTCAAGAGTGGCTATCATCAAATATGGATACAAGAAGGAGATGAGTGGCAAACAACCTTCAAGACCAAGGAGGGTCTTTATGAGTGATTAGTCATTCCCTTTAGATTGACAAATGCCCCAAGCACCTTCATGCGGCTTATGAATGAGGTACTTAAGAAGTTCTTGGGAAAATTTGTTATTGTCTATTTAGATGATATTTTAATTTTCAGCAAGACTTTGGAAGAACATTTATTGCATATTCATAGTGTCCTTTAAAGGTTAAGGGAAGAGAAACTGTTAATTAATTTGAAGAAGTGTATCTTTGCAAAAAGGGAGTTAGTCTATTTGGGGTTTGTTATATCACCTAAATGTCTCAAACTGGATTCAGAGAAGGTAAAAGCCATCTTGGGATGGCCTACTCCAAGATTTGCTACTAAGGTAAGATCATTTCATGGTCTGGTTAGTTTTTATAGAAATTTTATTAAGAATTTCAGTGGCATATGTGCACCCCTAACTGACACAGTAAGAGGGGATAGAAAAGAGTTCAAATGGACTGCAGTAGCTATGAGAAGTTTTGAAATTCTAAAGAAGAAGGTGACAAAACAACCTGTGTTGGCACTTCCAGAATTTAGAAAGGTGTTCTAGGTGGATTGTGATGCAAGTGGCAGCACTATTGGGGCTATATTAAGCCAATAAGTTAAGCCTATTACATATTTTAGTGAAACATTGAATGATGCAAAGAAGAAGTATTCTATTTATGATCAAGAGTTCTATGCAATAGTTCAGGCCTTAAAGAAATGGAGGCATTATTTATTGCCAAAGGAATTTGTTTTGTATACTAATCCTTAGGCATTACAGTACCTAAATAGCCAACGTAAATTGAATCAAAGGCATATGAAGTGGGTAGAATTCTTGTAGAGCTATACATTTGTGTTGAAACATAGAAGTGAAAAATCCAACAAGGTTGCAGATGCACTAATCAGGAGACAATTGTTGCTTACAGTAATGCAAGTTGAAGTAGTTGGGTTTTATGAACTCAAGAATTTGTACCTTGATGATCCTAATTTTGTTGAAGCATGGAATGCTTGTAAAGAGCCTGTTGCTATAGATAGAACTAAGTGGTTAAAATATCTGATTTAGGATGGTATGTTATTCAAGGGCAACCAATTGTGCATTCCAAGGAGTTCCATGAGGAAAAATTTGATTAAAGAGAAACATAGTGGAGGGATAGTAGGATATTTTGGTCAAGATAAGACCATTGCCATTCTTAGAGAACATTATTTTTGGCCTCATATTTTATAAGATGTAAAGAAGTTTGTACAGAGTTGCCAAGTTTACCAAGTTGCCAAGGGATTTAGCCACAATACTGGACTATATTAGCCGAGGACACAAAGGGGTAATGACTCAGTACTTGTGGTGGTTGATAGGTTCTCCAAAATGGCACATTTCATTCCATGCCACAAAACTCATGATGTTGTTCATATTGCGGACTTGTTTTTCAGAGAGGTGGTAAGACTACATGGTTTTCCAAGGAGTATAGTTTCTAACAGAGATACTAAATTTGTAGGGTATTTTTGGAGAACATTGTGGAAAAAGTTGAGAACAGACTTAAAATTCAGTTCCACACATCACCCATAGACTAACGACCAAACAGAAGTGGTAAACAAAAGTTTGGGCAATTTGTTGAGATGTTTAGTTTGGGATAAGCCCAAGGGGTGGGATTTGATTCTACTACAAGCCGAGTTTGCTTACAATAACTTTATAAATAGGAGTACTGGTAGATCACCATTCCAAATTGTATATGGAAATAGCCCAAGGACTGTGCCAGAATTGAGATAGATAGAGCAACGGGAGAGGACAAGTGCTAAAGCTTAAGAATTTGCTGAACATATCAAGCATCTACATGAGGAGGTTCAAGCACACATTACCAAGATGAATCAGGAGTATAAAGCTAGGGCTGATCAAAGGAGAAGTCATTAGGAATTCCAAGTAGAGGATCTAGTCATGGTACACTTATGAAAAGAAAGATTTCCAGCCGGCACTTACAACAAGCTAAAAATGAAAACATTTGGTCCATACAAAATTTTGAAGAAACATGACTCAGAAAATGCATATGAGGTGGAGTTTCTAGATGGTATTCACATTTCTCCTATTTTCAACATTGCAGACTCAATAGAGTATCATGATGATGGTGCAAATGAGGAACTAATGTTTTTTGCCATGTCCAATTCCTACTTCTAAGAAGGAGGAGATAGAAGACATTCTAGATCATCGTGTGGGTAGGAGTACTAGAAATAGGCACTATGAAGAGTATTTCATCAAGTGGAAAGGAAGGGCTGATAGAGGACTCAACTTGGATTTCAGCAGCTGAGGTTTCCCATTTGGGATTTCGTCTACCATTCATAAAGTGACAAGGTCACTTTTCAATCTATCTTGGGTGTCTAATGCAGGAGCATCCAAAGGTATAAGGGCAATCCTGTGTCACCCAAAAAAAAAAGTACTTAGACTTAGTTTTTGTTTCATTTGTTTTCATTTCTGGATACCCATTTGGGTCAAATAAAAGTTACAACTCTCACAGTTCCACTATTAGTGTTCTAAGATAGAGTATTTGAACACCTTAGTTTACATGTAAATGCTAAGAAAATAGGAGTATGTAATTGAGCCATCATTTTGGTGAACTTGGAGGTGTAAATTGGCCAAATGAATGTAATTGCAATTTAGAGTATTCCAGAAAAAGAATCAAGTGAAAAGGCCCCACGGTTTGAAAGTTATCACAGTTTTTCAATTTTTGGAGACCTCTTAAGAATGCTTCAAAGTTAGGTTAGGGGCATTAAATGACTTCAAAAAGGACCAAAAAATGGTGGATGAGTGAACCTGGTCCATAGGGCTATAGAGCGCTTCAAGAGCTTTCTGAAAATGTAAATGGTTCGTCAATCAGAGCTATGGTTCAAAAGTTATGCTATAATGCCTCGTTCGGAGATCCTTGGAAACAAGGATGAAATACAAGCCAAGAATTTTTTTTTTATAAATATGAATGCACATGACAACATCATATAGGGATCACAATGATCGCAATAGAAAACTTCATCACAATCCCTGCAACGAACAAATTTCCAAATGCCACTACCAAACTGACACACACAAACAAAGCCAACAATGACAATGCACATGATGAGGGCACAAGAAACAACCACTCATCAATAAAGCACCAAGCTGGGGTAAAATACAAAAACCCAAAATTTGTCTAAGCTTGAAATCCTAAAGCCCTAAAAATATGCTAAATCTAGATTTCTGAAGCCCTGAAATTTCCTAAAATCCATAACTTATCTTTGACAGGTCTAAAACCTATCTCAAAAGATTTGTCACATTTATTAAAATATATCTTAAGTATAACTCATACTTAAATGATATATTTTAAACCCCGAAGGACTACAATAGAAACTCAAAAATTGAATTTCAAAAGAAACCTCTTGAATTCAAAATGCAACAACATAGGCTTGGAGAATGGCCAAAAGGGTGTCCAGATCAACACTCAAAATGATCAGAACACTACAAAAAGTTCCCACTATTGGCATGTGCAAGTTTTAACCAAAGGGCGTGCAACACTTTTTACTAAGAGAGGGCGACACTTCTCCCTTAGTGTGTGCGACACTTCTCAAGAAGGCATACGATACTAGAAAAGTATCGCGCGACATTTCTCATGAAGTCGTGTGACACTCTTCTAGTGTCGTACAATACTTCTCCAGTAATGTGTGTTATACTTTATAGTATCATATAACATTCTTTCTATGGGCATGCGATACTTTAATAGTGTCGCACAATGCTAAAAAAATGTCGCCCATAGAAAATAAAAACACTTCAAGAAACTCAAAAAACGTCGAATACACAGAAAATGCTCCACACTGAGGAGTACCGGATCCACATTCTAAGGTGAGAGAACTCGAACAATAATAGAGTAACTGAAAGATAGAACACTAGAATCAAACCATCTACCAAACAGATAAGGGAAAAGTGTAGTGCCTCTCATGATTGAAGTCTATACCTTGTCTATTTTTGGTTCGAGAGATACTTGATACTCTTTCAATATTTGTACCTTATGATGACCTGAGGGTCAGATAGTATACTTGGATTCAATACCATAGATGCTTTACTACTATACTATTCAATTTATCACATTTTCATGTGGATGCCATTTTGAGATGATAGTAGATCTATGATGATATCTAGTTATATGATGTATTGGACCTATTTGTTGATTATGTTATGAGATGGATTTTATGCTATGGTTATTTACTTCATCTATTTTCTTTATGAATTTTGTGAATGTGAGTGATGTAAATGGCTTAATTAGTTAATTAATGCTTTAATTTCTTTGGCTATTATATTATATGCAATTGCACTTGATCGTGTGTTCTAGTGTGCAAGAATTACATCCCTGGTAGTGGCCTATGGAGTTAGTGATCCAGCTGTTCATATTTTGCCAATGTCGCTCCTATATGGTTGACATATCCTTATTTAGTTGTTTTATATTAAAAACCTTTCAGTGATTAGTAAATCCAAACTCATTGCATTATGTGATTAGACCAGTGAACATGTCTATGCATTTAGAAGTTCGCATTCGTCGTGAAAGTGTTAAGTGTTATTCTGTAATTTTTGGGTTTCGAGTTTTTAATCTTTTGGATTTAATTTCTGGCAGCTTTTCCTTAGGTGAATTTCCATTATGGATAATAACCTATTTTTGTTTGGATTGTTTTCAAGTTTAACTACTCTAGCTAGCTATTTTCCATATTCAGCTATTCACTCAAAATGAATAAATATTGGAAAAGTGAATTCATTATTCACTTCTCACATTTTGGAAAATTGAGTTTGGAGAACAAATTTGGAAATCCTCTTCTGAAGGATTATTGTTTTGCTCGTTGCAGGAGCTATGAGCGTGAGATCTTTGTGAGGTTGGTCTCGTTGGATTTGGCTCGAGGAGTTCTCGCTTTGCTAACAGTTTCAGTAGTTTCGACGGAGTATTTATTTTATTCTATAGGTTTCAAATTCAGCCCTTTTTGTTGTCAGGTAGGGCCTTCCTATTTTAATGATTTTCCTCTGTTTTTGCTTCTGTTTCTTGTAACAATATGCTAGGAGGCTGTGAACTAGTGTTCCCCTTCGTTTCTGTGCACTAGTTCTGCCCGATTGGTAGGGTATGAACGTTTTACCTATTTTTGAAATCGGGGTTTGGGTTTTTGGGCCATTATTCTAGCCATTTTTTCATACGGTTTCCATTTTCAATTATTTTTGAATTTTTGGGATTTTTGAACCCAAAGGCCAAATGGGTTTTAATTTTGAAATTTTTCCAAAATTTGGGATTTTTACCTTGTTTTGCGTACCACCCTATTTTCTTGGGTTTTCTTGGCACATTGTGGTTCGCGGACCTAGATGATCCATTTGGATACCAATCGAAACACTTTTGCATCTTTTGTTGCATTGGGATGCGTGTAGCATCCGTCATCCCGATTATGTTTTCGATCGATTGACTTTTGTTTGCATTCTCATCCTATCCTTGTGTATGATCTTTGTGATGGTGGTGTGCCACACACATGTATATTATCGGGTGACCTGAGGGGCCCGATCTTCCGTGGTACGTCCGAAAGTTGTGATCATTGGGGTTGGGTTGGGAGTTTGCATGCCTATGGGCACTCATCACTGGATGAGCATGGGTAAGGTAGGGTAGCATATGGAGGGGGCTCCTATCTCATAGTCTAGTGACCTTAGTCCCATAGGGTTGGCAGAGGAAGTTTTAAGTAAGTGATAATTAAATAAAACAATGGGTGGTAATAAAATTTAAGATAATAAAAAGTATATGCGGGGCCCTCCGTCGAGGAGTTGAAACGCATGATTTGAGCTTGGGCTTGTCGATGCCAAGAAACTCTCCATGATTTCAGTCCCTACGTAGTAGCCCATTGAGGTGTCTAACCAGGACCTATAGTTTATGCATTGTCTTTGTCTTGGATTCAGTCATCATACTGCTTGTCATGTGTGTTAGCCATGGTTGTTGTTTTGTGTGTGTGTGGTTAGATCATTATCTCCATCAGCACGACGGGTGTGGAGCTACGGGTGCCATGTGGTTGGGAGGCATAGCTACCTTCACCACTGCTAGGGACCGGTGTACAGAGACGGTCTATTGTCTTGGTACGACTGTAGCTGGATGTGTCACTTGGTACTTCGGTATACAGAGTATGCTTCTTGTGATTTATGCTCTCATTATGATGTTATCATGTTTAAATGATGTTAG
The DNA here is from genome assembly GCA_028749045.1 of Cupressus sempervirens. NCBI lineage: Eukaryota > Viridiplantae > Streptophyta > Pinopsida > Cupressales > Cupressaceae > Cupressus > Cupressus sempervirens. The sequence continues at coordinate 272,480,659 of CM053789.1, forward strand.
TTTTAATGCATTCCTCATTATGATGATTAGCATGTAGTAGATGATGTAATCTGATTACAGTTTTATCTTATGCTTACTACTAGCATGTTAGATTTTATTTACTTACATTGTAGCATGTTTAGTAGTGACGTCCCTATTACGATAGCACCAATGATTTGATCGATTTCTTGGGATGTTATGCATGGGGGATGGCTAGGGCCATGATGGTCCTATGATGCCATTGACGATTGGGAGGAACCGCATACCTAGTTTGGTTATTTGGGTTATTGCTTTGATATTTATGCTTAATGTAAGAGGTTATTTTCATGTTCACTATGATGTTACTTTAGTTTATTGCAATGTTTCCTTATGTTCTTCCCTTGCTATTGTTTAGATGGTTATACTTTACTTCCAGTTGTCCATCTTTTAGCTTGGATTCAAGTGTCCTTACCTCGAAAAGTGGATCCGATACTCCCCGCTGTGGAGGAACTTTGTTTCATTTTTTTCTAGCCTTGTTTTTATGCTTTTTTGGTTGTGTGCTGATTCAAATTTTTGCGAGAGGATGCTTCTCTTTCACGCGAGGATGAGAATCTTCATGTGAGGATGAGAATCTTCACGCAAGGATAAGAATCTTCACACAAGGATGAGAATCTTCATGCGAGCTGCAAATTTCATCGCACAAGAATTCAAGTCTTCGTGCAAGGATGAAAAGTCCTCGCATGAGCCGTTGAGAATCTTCATGCGAGCTGGTGAAAGTCTTCATGCGAGAAGAAATACTGGTACTCTATCTTCATGCAAAAAATAGGGGCTAGTTAGGCTTGTTGAAATAAAGTTTGAAAGTTGGTTTTACATACCCTTTTGCTTTTCTTACCTTCCTAGTGCTTCTTAGATGTTGTTAGGGGCTTAAAATATATCAAGGATGAGAATCTTCACGCAAGCCATAGATTTCTTCACGTGAGAATTCAAGTCTTCGCGTGAGGATGGAAAGTCCTCGCATGAGCCATTGAGAATCTTCGTACGAGCCGGTGAAAGTCTTTGTGTGAGAAGAAATACTGGTGCTCTATCTTCACGCGAAAAATAGAGGCTAGTTAGGCTTGTCGAAATAAAGTTTGAAAGTTGGTTTTAGATACCCTTTTGGTTTTCTTACCTTCCTAGTGCTTCTTAGATGTTGTTAGGGGCTTAAAATATATTGTTTAACTATAAGTTTCTTATATTTAAGATATATTTTAATATATGCGATGATTCATTTGAGATGGGTTTCAGACCTCTGCGAGCTAAGGTGTAGATTCTAGGAAAAATCCGGGCTTCAAAAATTTAGACTTAGCCAAATTTCAGGGCTTCAGGATTTTAGACTTAGCCACTTTCCAAGATTCATCTTATATCTTTTGGCTTGGTAGGTCTTTATGGTTTTTGTGGTTGTGTTCTGGTTGGTAGTGGCGTTTGGAGATCCGTTGGTGCTTGGTTGTCATTCTATCTTTCATTGCGATCTCTTGGTTTGTGTAGGTTGTATCATGTGCACTTACACTTGTTTTTAAAAAAAAAATTGTTCTGGCTTATTTTTCATCCTTATTTCCAAGGATCTCTGGGTGGGGCATTACATCTAGTATCAGAGCCCATGTTGCTACATTGGGATCTCTGTGTTATGCTTCCACTATGGTTTTGTTTGTTGTTGTGTGATTGCTTTGTTATGTTTATTTGTTTGTTATCCTGTTCATTCATGGTTTTCACTCTTATGCTTGTGATCCAATTGTTCTAACTTTGTCTTGTTGCTTCCTGTTAGTGATGCCTCCTGCATATAGACCTGGTGGCCATGGTGGTACCCGTAGTGGTAAACGTGGAAATGAGAACCATGAAGAGGAATGTCAGGGAGGAGGGGGAGAACATGGTAATATTGGTGATCAGAATGGCAGAGGGGCGGTGATGCCTATCCTCCAACAGATTCTTGCTCTTTTAGGCCCTCCTGTTGAGGAGCGCCAACAGAATCAGAATTAGTAAGAGGGATCTCATCATGGAGATTCCCATCACTCTAAGCATAGAGAGGAGGAATGTGAATGTGAGCATTCTCTTACTCCACCAGGTGGCAGGGGACACCGTCGGGGTGGTAGAGACTACAATAGTGAGGACTCCATCAAGTTGGATATCATGAAGTCCCTTCAAAGTTCCAAACCACCACCATTTGATGGTAGGTGAAGTGGCCTCAAGGCTGAGACTTGGTTGCTAGATATGGAGCACTGCTTCACCATGTATCCATATTCAACCAACATGAGGGCCTGTTGTGCAATTATGCAGTTGAGGGACCATGGATCCATTTGGTGGAATATTGAGAGTCAGAAGCTTCAGCTTAGCATTGCAGATCTCACCTGGAAGATTTTTGAGGAGAGATTCTAAGAGAGATTCTTATCACCTCATTACAAGGAGGCCCATGCTAATGAGTTCCATGCAATCCATCAAGGGAACATGACTGTGGATTAGTACAAGATTCAGTTCTTTGAACTTAGGCAGTATTCATGCTACAACAATGATGATTTACTCTTAGCACATCATTTTATCTGAGGCCTTAAGGATTCCCTCATTGGAGAAGTTTGCATGCATCAGCCTAGGAGTCTTGTGCTTGTGGTGGAGAAGGCGCATATTGCAGAGGAAAATCTGGCTAGAGGTTTTGTTAGCAAATTTGGGTCTTAGAACCAAGGTGCTAGGAATGCAGGGCAAGATGCACAGTATTCTCAGTCCTTAGGAAAGGGACAAACCCAACCAACACCCTCTTAGGGTGGTTCTCATCGCAACTAATAGAAGGGTTTTTGGACCAAAGGTGGTCAATTTTCTGGTTATTCAAGAAAGAAAGGAGATAATCATAACAGAGGACAGAAATCTCAGTAGGATCATCCTCCTCAGAACAGTCAGCAGACTTCTAGTAGGGGTAGTGCACCATATCCTAGTGCTACTCAGAGTGGTCGTAGGATAGGACCCAACTTTTTTGGGAATTGTTATTCTTGTGGCCAACCTGGCCATAAATCTTATGATTGCTCCATCAAACCATCTACATGACCTAGTAAGGGCACAGTGAGATCTGATCCTGCTGTAGGAGATGCGATTTAGAATCATAGAGTCTTTACGGTGGTTGACAACCATCAAGCTAAGCATCAAGGTATGGTAGTCAAGGCTATAAGTATGTTGCATGGTATTTCAACTTCAATTTTGTTTGACTCTGGTGCCACCAATTCTTTCATTTCACCATCTCTTGTTCAACGATGTGGACTACTTGCAATGCGTCAGGTTGATAGATGGTAGGTTAAGTTAGCCATAGGTTCTAAGGTGGTTGTTGACTCATTAGTTAGGAGTTTTTTGGATTTGGGAACCTTCACCACCATAGTGGATCTACGCATTCTACCTTTGGGATCGTATGACAATGTGTTGAGCATGGATTGGTTAGCCTCCCATCAGGCCAATATTGATTGCCATCATAAGGTGGTACAGTGTGTGGATGACATAGGTGGGCAGGTGGAACTTTTGGGAGTTCAGCGACCAGTCTCGCTTCGTATGATCTCAGCTAATCAGCTGAAGTAGAGTGTGCGAAAGGGTTGTCAGTTGTTTCTTGTATCTCTTAGTGATCTTGAGGAAGCCAAGAGCCATACGGTAACACTCAATGATCAACCACTCCTTCATGAGTATGCAGATGTGTTTCCTAATGAAATTCCAGGTATGCCACCATAGCGTAACATTGACTTTCGGATCAATCTTGTACCAGGAGCAAAACCAATTTTATGAGCTCCTTATCACATGACTACTTAGGAGTTGAGTGAGCTCAAATTGCAGTTGGAGGAATTGTTGGCCAAAGGCCATATCCATCCTAGTGTATCCCTGTGGGGTGCACCAGTCATCTTCGTGAAGAAGAAGGATGGTTCTTTGCATTTGTGCATTGACTACCGGAAATTGAATAAGGTGACGGTGAAGAACCATTATCCTTTACAAAGGATAGATGACTTGTTTGATCAGATGAAGGGAGGACGAGTGTTCTCAAAGATTGATCTGAAGTCAGGATACCATCAGTTTCGTATCCAAGAGGCTGATATTCATTGAACAACATTTCATACACGATATGGGCATTATGAGTTCACAGTTGTACCTTTTGGGTTGACCAATGCGCCATCAGTGTTCATGAGTTTGATGAATGGGATATTTCGCATGTACCTCAATTAGTGTGTCATTGTGTTTTTGGATGACATATTGATCTACTCGAAGACTATGGAGGAGCACGAAGTCCATTTACGTCAAGTATTGCAGTGCTTGAGAGACCATTAGTTGTATGGCAACCTAAGTAAATGTGGGTTCTTCCAATCAGAGGTAAAGTATTTGGGACATATCATCACTAGTGATGGAATTGCAGTGGATTCAAAGAAGATTCGTGCTATCATGGATTGGCCAACACCCACTAATGTCTCAGAAGTTCATAGTTTCATGGGATTAGCAGGTTACTACCATTGTTTTGTGAAAGATTTCTCATGAGTAGCCCATCCCATCACTTCTCTTCAGAGGAAAGGGAAGAAGTTTCTTTGCTCAGACCAGTGTGACATAGCTTTTGTTGCTCTTAAGGAGTGTTTGAATAGTGCACCAATCCTTGCAATGCCTAATCCTTTAGGTGATTTCATGGTTTCCATATATGCTTCATTGGAAGGCATGCGTGTGGTGTTAATGCAGGATGGTCAAGTGATTGCTTTTGAGTCTAGAAAACTCAAGGACCATGAGCTAAACTACCCCACTCATGATTTGGAACTTGTAGCCATAGTGCATGCCCTTGTTCATTGAAGGCATTTTCTTTTGGGACACAGGTTTGAGTTGCATAGTGATCATAGGAGCTTGCAGTATATCTTTACTCAACCAAACTTGAATGCACAATAGCGTCGTTGGATGGAGTTCCTATATGAGTATGAATTTGATGTTCATTACATCAAAGGGAAGGAGAATGTTGCCACAAATGCCTTGAGTAGGAGGCAACATGAGGTATCAGTGATGTCATTGGGAGCGGACTTGCGAAGTCGTATATTGGAGGCTTTACCTAGTGACACTTGGTATCAAGAGGTGAAGGCAGAGATCGAGTCTGGACACACCCTTGTGGGGAGATTTTTAGGTTATATGCTCAAGTATGATGGACTATTGTGACACTCAGGGTGTATTAATGTACCCTTGTTGGGTGATCTTCATATCTTAGTTTTTTCAGAAGTGCATCGTGCATTGTATTTTGCACATCCTGGAGTCAAGAAGATGCATGTTGATCTCAAACAGGTTTACTTTTGGGTAGGGATGAGACGCGATGTTGCTGATTTTGTTGCTAGATGTCTTGAGTGCCAGAGAGCGAAGGCAGAGCATCAACATTCGGTGGGTCTTTTGCAGCCACATACCATTCCAGAGTGGAAGTGGGATATGATATCTATTGATTTTATCATAGGGTTTCCTATGTCATCGCGGAGACATGATTGTATCATGGTGACAGTGGACAAGTTGTCCAAGGTAGCACATTTTTCACCCATGAGAGCATCCTACACTGCTTCTTCTGTAGCGCATGTTTTCATGGTGGATATTGTTCGTTTGCATGGTATTCCTCGTCGTATCATTTCTGCTAGAGATCCAGTGTTTACTTTTTCACTATGGACATCTCTATAGCATGCGTTGGGCACTCAACTCAATTTTAGTTTAGCCTATCACCCAAAGACCGATGGTCAGACTGAGAGAGTAAATCAGGTTCTGGAGGATATGCTTTGCATGTATGTTATGGATAGGTAGGTGAAGTGGGAGGTCTATTTATACCTTGTTGAGTTTGCATACAATAATGGGTATAATAGTTCTCTAGGCATGTCACATTTTCAGGCCTTGTACAGTAGACCATGTCATACCCCTTTGAGTTGGGATCATTTGGAGGACCGTGTTCTTTTGGGTCCAAAGATGCTTCAGGATATGGAGCAGCAGGTTGTTCGCATAAGGGAGCATTTGGTTACTGCTCAGGACAGGCAGAAGAAGTATACAGATGCCCGTAGGTTGGATTGTCACTTTTCTGTTGGTGACAGGGTGTTTTTGAGAGTGCGGTCGAGGAAGAGCCCTATCCATTATGGGAAAGGCTCTAAGTTGGTGCCATGTTTTGTCTGACCTTTTGAGATCCTTGAGAGGATTAGTCCTATTGCTTATCTACTAGCACTGCCACCTAGCCTATCGTGCATCCATGATATTTTCCATGTTTCTATATTGCGGCAATATATCCCTGATGTGACCCATGTTCTTGATTGGGATGCATTGTAGGTAGTGGACAGGTAGCATACTTTGGAGCCCATTTGCATCCTATAGCAGTGGAGGTTGACCTTGTGAGGTCGGGCCATAGAGCAAGTAAGGATCCAATGGGACCCGAGCGATGAGACCTCTGCGACTTGGGAAGATGCTACACGATTGAGGGGATTGTACCCCTACCTTTTTGTTGGCTTCTAGGAGTAAGCCTATTCTAGTGGGGGAGGATGTAGTGCCTCTTGTGATTGCAGTCTATACCTTGTCTATTTTTGGTTTGAGAGATACTTGATACTCTTTTGATATTTGTACCTTATGATGACCCGAGGGTCGAATAGTATAATTGGATTTAGTACCATAGATGCTTTACTACTATACTGTTCAGTTTATCACATTTGCATGCGGATGCCATTTTGAGATGACAATAGATCTATGATGATATCTAGTTATATGATGTATTGGACCTATTTGTTGATTATGTTATGAGATGGATTTTATGCTATGGTTATTTACTTCATCTATGTTCTTTATGCATTTTGCAAGCGTGAGTGATGTAAATGGATTAATTAGTTAATTAATGCTTTAATTGCTTCAGCTATTATATTACATGCAATTGCACTTGATCGTGTGTTCTAGTGTGTAGGAATTACATCCCTGGCAGTGGCCTATGGAGTTAGTGATCCAGTTGTTCATATTTTGCCAATGTCGCTCCTATATGGTTGACGTATCCTTATTTAGTTGTTTTATATTAAAAACCTTTCGGTGATTAGTAAATCTGAACTCATTGTGTTATGTGATTAGACCAGTGAACATGTCTGTGCATTTAGAAGTTCGCATTCATTGTGAAAGTGTTAAGTGTTTTTCTGTAATTTTTGGGTTTTGGGTTTTTAATCTTTTGGATTTAATTTCTAGCAGCTTTTCCTTAGGTGAATTTCCATTACAGATAACAACCTACTTTTGTTTGGGTTGTTTCAGAGTTTAATTACTCCAGCTAGCTATTTTCCATATTCAACTATTCACTCAAAATGAATAAATATTGGAAAAGTGAATTCATTATTCACTTCTCACATTTTGGAAAATTGAGTTTGGAGAGCAAATTTGGAAATCCTCTTCTGAAGGATTATTGTTTTGCTCATTGCAGGAGCTGTGAGCATGGGATCTTTGCAAGGTTGGTCTCGTTGGATTTGGCTCTAGGAGTTCTCGCTTTGCCAACAGTTTCAACAGTTTCGGCAAAGTATTTATTTTATTCTACAGGTTTCAAATTTGGACCTTTTTGCTGTCAAGTAGGGCCTTCCCGTTTTAATATTTTTTCTCTATTTTTGCTTCCGTTTCTTGTAGCAATATGTTAGGAGGCTGTGAACTAGTGTTCCCCTCCATTTCTGTGTGCTAGTTTTGCCCGGTTGGCCAGGTATGAACGTTTTACCTATTTTTGAAATGGGGGTTTGGGTTTTTGGGCCGTTATGCTGGCCATTTTTGCATACGGTGTTCATTTTCAATTATTTTTGGATTTTTGGGATTTTTGAACCCAAAGGCCAAATGGGTTTTAATTTTGGAATTTTTCTAAAATTTGGGGTTTTTACCTCATTTTGTGTGCCACCTTATTTTCTCGGGTTTTCTTGGCACCTTGTGGTTCAGGAACTTGGATGATCCATTTGGATACCAGTCAAAACACTTTTGCATCTTTTGTTGCATTGGGATGCGTGTAGCATTCGTCATCCTGATTATGTTTTTGGTCGATTGACTTTTTTTTGCATTCTCATCCTGTCCTTGTGTATGATCTCTGTGATGGTGGTGTGTCACACACATGTATATTGTCGGGTGACCAGAGGGGCCTAATCTTCTGTGGTACTTTTGGAAGTTTTGATCATTGGGGTTGGCTTGGGAGTTTGCATGCCTATGGGAACTCATCGCTGGATGAGCATGGGTAGGGTAGGGTGGCATATGGAGGGGGCTTCTATCTCCAAGCCTGGTGACCTTAGTCCCATAGGGTTGGCAGAGGAAGTTTTAAGTAAGTGATAATTAAATAAAACATTGGGTGGTAATAAAATTTAAGATAATAAAAAGTATATGCAGGGCCCTCTATTGAGGAGTTGAAACACATGATCCGAGCTTGGGCTTATTGATGCGAAGCGACTCTCCATGATGTCAGTCCCTACGTAGTAGCCCATTGAGGTGTCTGACTAGGACCTATAGTTTATGCATTGTCTTTGTCTTGGATTCAATCATCATACTACTTGGCATGTGTGTTAGCCATGGTTGTTGTTTTGTGTGTGTGTGGTTGGATCATTATCTCCATCAGTACGGCAGGTGTGGACCTATGGGTGCCACATGGTTGGGAGGCGTAGCTACCTTCACCACTACTAGGGACCGGTGTACAGAGATGGTCTATCATCTTGGTACGACTGTAGCTGGATGTGTCACTTGGTACTTCAGTATACGAAGTATGCTTCTTGTGATTTATGCTCTCATTATGATGTTATCATGTTCAAATGATGTTATTTTTAATGCATTCCTCATTATGATGATTAGCGTGTAGTAAATGATGTAATCTGATTATAGTTTTATCTTATGCTTACTACTAGCATGTTAGATTTTATTTACTTACATTGTAGCATGTTTAGTAGTGACGTCCCTATTACAATAGCACCAATGATTTGATCGGTTGCTTGGGATGTTATGCACAAGGGATGGCTAGGGCCCACGATGGTCCTATGACACCATTGATGATTGGGAGGAACCGCGTACCTAGTTTGGTTATTTGGGTTATTGCTTTAATATTTATACTTAATGTAAGAGGTTAGTTTCATGTTCACTACGATGTTACTTTAGTTTATTGCAATGTTTCCTTCTATTCTTCCCTTGCTACTATTTAAATGGTTAGATTTTACATCTAGTTGTCCATCTTTTAGCTTGGATTCAAGTGTCATTACCTCGAAAAGTGGATTCGGTACTCCCCTGTGTGGAGGAACTTTGTTTCATTTTTTTCTAGCCTTATTTTTGTGCTTTTTTGGGTGCGTGCTGATTCAAATTTTTGCGAGAGGATGCTTCTCTTTCGTGCGAGGATGACAATCTTTGTGTGAGGATGAAAATCTTCATGCGAGGATGAGAATCTTTGTGCGAGGATGAGAATCTTCGCGCGAGCCACGGATTTCTTCATGTGAGAATTCAAGTCTTCATGTGAGGATGAAAAGTCCTCGCATGAGCCGTTGAGAATCTTCGCACGAGCCAGTGAAAGTCTTCGCACGAGAAGAAATACTGGTGCTCTATTTTCGCTTGAAAAATAGGGGCTAGTTAGGCTTGTCGAAATAAAGTTTGAAAGTTTGTTCTAGATACCCTTTTGGTTTTCTTACCTTCCTAGTGCTTCTCAGATGTTGTTAGGGGCTTAAAATATATCGTTTAAGTATAAGTTGACATAAATTTTAATATCTTATACTTAAGATATATTTTAATATATGTGATGATTCATTTTAGATGGGTTTCAGACCTCTGCAAGCTAAGGTGTAGATTCTAGGAAAAATCAAGGCTTCAAAAATTCAGACTTAGCCAAATTTCAGGGCTTCAGGATTTTAGACTTAGCCACTTTCCAAGATTTTTCTTATATATTTTGGCTTGGTAGGTGTTTGTGGTTTTCATGGTTGTATTCTGGTTGGTAGTGGTGTTTGGAGATCTGTTGGTGCTTGGTTGTCTTTCTGTCTTCCGTTGCAATCTCTTGGTTTGTGTAGGTTGTATCATGTGCACTTACACTTGTTTTAAAAAAAAAATTGTTCTGGCTTATTTTTCATCCTTGTTTCCAAGGATCTCCGGGCAGGGCATTACAAAAAGTACAAAAAGGAAACATCACATTCAATTGAAAGAAACATCACAATAACATAGTTAACATTGCAATATAAAGAAATACATCTCAAAACTAAACAACCAAATAAGTGTGCAGTTCCTCCTAACTGTCAATAGCATCATAAGACCATCGTGGGTCCTAGCCATCCCCTACGCATAACATCCCAAGCCACTAACCAAATCGTCATTACTATCATAATAGGGATGTCACTACTAAAATATGCACAAAAATAGCATAAGAAAATCTAACATGCTAGTGATAATGCATAAGATAATCCTACAGTAGATAACATCACCTATCACATGCTAAACAACAGTAAGCAACAGATATAATACTAAATCAAATAACATCATCTAATCATATGCTAAACATCATAATAAGGGAATGTGTCAAATAAAATACATCATCTAGACATGATATACAAGCATCCCAATGAAAGCATAAATCACAAGAAAGCATGCTCCGGAACTCAAAGTACCAAGTGAAAACATCCAGCAATAGTCGCACTAGGACAAAGATCATCTCTGTACACTGGTCCCTAGCAGTGGTGAAGGTAGCTATGCCTCCCAACCACATGGCATCCATAGGTCCACACCCACCATGTTGATGGAGATAATGATCCAACCACAAACACATATAAAGCACAACATCCAAGGCCAACAATCATGCCAGATAGTATGATGGCTGCAACCAAGAACCTAAGACAATGCAAGGAGTACAGGTCCTGGTCAGACACTCAAAAGGATGCTAAGTAGGGGCTGACATCTTGGAGAGTTGCTTGGCATTGAAAAGCCCAAGCTCAGATCATGTGTCCTCAAACTTAAACGGGTGCTCACACATTGTGTCCTCGAACTTAATCGGGTACTCACACATTTTGCTAATCTTAAGTTTTATTAACAATCACACATTTTATTTAGTTATCACTTGCTTAAAACTTCTTATCCTCTGTCAACCTTCAGCGCCATGAATGCCGAGCTGTTAGATAGAATTCCCCTCTAGATGCTACCCTACCCTACCCATGCTCATCCTACAACAAGTTCCCGTGGGCATGCATACTCACATCCATTCTGTGCTTGGGTGGTGTCCCCATCAACCAAGGGTCATGAACTCACTCCACCGGCCTCAATCCAAAAGTATGGATTCTACATGAATCCCAATTTCCATGAAACAAAGAAAAGGTCCAAAAGAAACCATAACAAGTATAAAATCACTCAACCGAACACAATGTCAGGAGTATGGATGTGACATGCATCCCAAGGCAACATAAAAGTGCAAAAGTGGTCTGACTAATATCCAAATGGATCATCAAGGTCCACGACCCACATTGTGCCAAGGAAACTCGAGAAAATAGGGCGGCATGCAAAATGAGGTAAAAACCTCAAATTTTGGAAAATTTGTAAAATTAAAACCCATTTGGCCTTTGGGCACAAAAATCCCAAAAGTCCAAAAATAAATGGAATTAGACACTGTATGCAAAAATAGCCAACATAATGGCGTAAAATCCCAAACCTTCATCCCAAAAAATAGGGAAATATTCATACCTGCCCAACCAGGTAGAACTAACATAAAGAAATGGAGGGGAACACTAGTTCTCAGCCTCCGCTCAAATGGCTACCAAAAATAGAAGTAGAAACGGAGAAAAAACAATAAAATGAGAAACCCCTACCTCACAGCCAAAAAGGAAAAATGAGAATCTGAACCATAAAATAAATAGCTCGCAGAAGTAGATAAAAATTGCAACAATCCAAGGTTTTCCCGAGCTGGATCTAATGAGCCCAACCTTGCGACGATCTCATGCCCATAGCTCCCACAACGAACAAAATAGCAAATCTTCATGAAGAGGATTTTGGGTTTTACTCTCACCCTCTCTAATTCAAAAGTGAGAAGTGAGGAATTAAATTCCTCTTTGGATATTTATTCACTTTTTGAGTGAATAATCAATTAGGGAAAATAACTAGCCAACCTTGATAAACTCCAAATCGACGCAAATAAAAACAAGCTATTCCTATAAATAGGAGTTCATGATGATGGGCCACACCACCCGTACCAACTCACAACCAAAAATGCAACAAGATGGAGATAGAGAGATGACAAAAAAAATGCTTCATAAAGCATCCACTAATACTTGAAATCCACTAGAAGAGATTACATTTGAAGAGCTTACAATTCAAGAACTTCTATTTCTCGAACTTCCATTAGAAGAGCTTCCATTTCTTCAACTTCTTGAACTTTATTACAAATGATAATAGGCCTTTCTTAAATAGGCACTTCTAACCCAAGACATTACAAACAGAACCAATGTGGGATAAAAGGTAAATACAACTACCTTTAGATAAATATTAAATTCCCACCCAAATACAACTAAGCACCCAACAAATATTAAATACATGATTTAAGGATCTTTCCACAAACTTCTAAAATGCCAACTACACACCTCGATTAATGGAATGACAACTATTTTTATTATTTTCTATTTATGCCACCCATGTACCTTGAAAATAGAAATTCCTCTTTTCTCCATTTTTCCTATTTTTCTATTTTTTTTTTTATTTTCCTTTCATTTTTGTCACTTTCTCTCTCCTCCACAATTTTTTTTTTTTTTTTTCCTTTTTTTTTTCTAATAATTTAATTTTCCCATGCAAGATGCTCCTGCATCAGACTCCCTTGGTAAATAGAAAAGTGTGCCCCACACTTTGATGTCAAAAGAAAGATATAGAACCATCTTCATCTTCACTAAAGGCTTCCACATTTTTATTTTTTTTCCTAATGCATGATGCTCCTGCATCCGACTCCCGTGGTAGGAAAATTTTGTGAATATGGATTCACAAAATGAAGTAGCCACTGTTGACATTTTTTTTTTTCTCTTCCTCCAACACATAGCTGGAACAAGTATCTGATGCTGAAATTTCTCCTTTGCAATGAACTCTATCCAAGTATAAATCTCATCCTCATTCAATCTTGTTGAATTAATCACACCTGTAATAAATCCAGCAACACCATACCAATCTTCCTTTGCATACCATACATCATGAACAAGATCCTCATGCAAACCATCATTAATATCTTTTGAACTCATATCAAAGACAACATCCCATGATTCATAAGAATTTACCTGTTTGACATCTTCATCTTTGCTTGCCTCTTTTATGTCATCAACAATGCATGTAACTACTCCACTTGCTTGATCTCCAAGTAAGGCACTATACTTCTCCTCCATTGCTGCAATATTCAAATCATCTTGATCTACTTCAGGTTCGTAAGTCTTGTCATCTTTGTGCTCTTCCTCGTCTCATTCATCTTCTTCAACTTTAGGTTCACAAATCATTTCCTCTTCATCTGCTTGCTCTTCCACTGGATCATCTTCCTTTTCCACATCCAAGGAATTATCAACATCTCTTTTCTGGTGACATGCTCTTTGTTTTCGCAACTCAGCTTCTAATTCATTCACTTGCTTCTGGAAATCAACTAGCAATGATTGTTGATTTCTTGCTCTAAATTTCTCAAGTCGAGGAATCCTCAGAATCCATCCAATCACAAAAGTCATCTTCTTCTTTCTCTTCTCCATAATCAAGTCTTCAGAAGAAAAATCTTGTCCAAAACAAGAACCTTGTGCAAACTGCCTCATAGTCGGCGATCTGTCTACACAATCAAGAACTTCTTGACAAACTTCAACCAACCCAAGGTCCTAGTGCAAACTGCCTCATGTTCGGCGATCTATTCGCACGCTCGGGAACTCTTGCTCTGATACCACTGATGACGGGCCACACCACCCGTACCAACTCACAACCAAAAATGCAACAAGATGGAGATAGAGAGATGACAAAAAAAATGCTTCATAAAGCATCCATTAATACTTGAAATCCACTAGAAGAGATTACATTTGAAGAGCTTACAATTCAAGAACTTCTATTTCTCGAACTTCCATTAGAAGAGCTTCCATTTCTTCAACTTCTTGAACTTTATTACAAATGATAATAGGCCTTTCTTAAATAGGAACTTCCATGCATCAGTTCATCTATGGCAAAGATGTCAAAAATTAAAATAAATCAATTAAAAATCCCAAAAACCCAAAAACACAGAAATCACCTTAATGACTTTCGTGACAATGTGAAACTCTAAATGCACAGACACGCTCACTGGTCTAATCACATAATGAAAATGAGTTCGGTTTTAATAATCACTGAAAGGTTTAATTTAAACATTTAATAAAGGATACGTCGACCATATAACAGTGATATTGGTAAAATATGAAAGGTTGAATCACTAACTCCATGTGCCACTACCAGGGATATAAATCCTGCACACTAAACAACATGATCAAGTGCAATTGCATATAATAACATAGCCAAAGAAATAAATGCATTAAATCACCTAATTTAACAATTTATTTAATTATATTAAAATAATCTATTTACATCACTCATGTTCGCATAATGCATAACAACATAGGAATGAAGTAAATAACCATAGCATTAAATCCATCACATAATATAATCAGAGGTATGTCCAAATACTAGATAACCAGATATCATCATAAAACACACTGTTATCTCAAAATGGCATCATCATGCAATATGATTAACTGAACAACATAGTAGTCTAATATCTATGATACTGAAATAAAGGTATAACATCTAACCCTTGGGTCGTCTCAAATGTAAAGCTTCACATGAGTAACAAATATCTGACTAATAAGAAATATAAGAAGGTTAATGTCCACAACACATAACCAAATAATCCAAAAAGAACAACCCATTTTAATTACTTAAGCATTTAATAATGATTGTTTATAGAATCAACAAAAAGAAACTTAAAATAGAAAAGAAAACATAGTCATAAACATGACTGACCACTACTATAGGAACCTAGTCCAATGTAGTGTGGTAAAAAGAACACAGTCTAATCTCTACACACATCTCAAGATAATCACAGAACAACCTCATGATATCACATTGATCCTACTAACCACTAGCACAAACTTTAGTGAACCTTAAATCACATCATAATCTCATAGATCAGTAGAAGCATAAACAAAGCAACTGAAATAGAAACATAAATCCAAACACCTCGACGGTGTAGACCACTCAGTCTCACAATCATGATCTATCACAACAAAAGATCAAAAAGGTTGCATCTATCAAGATGAATTATATAAGTCAAATGGGAGAGGCACTACAATGTATACATACATATATATATCTATGCATACATGCATGCATGCATAGATATATCTATGTATCTATGCAATGTATACATAGATATATGTATGCATGGATGGATGCATGCATGCATGCATCCATCCATGCATACATATATCTATGTATACATTGCATATGCATAGATATGCATGCATGCATACATACATATATATATATCTATGTATACATGCATGCATGCATAGATATCTCTATGTATGTATGCAAGCATGCATGCATCCATATATACATGTATCTATGTATTCATACATGTATCTATGTATGTATACATGTATGCATGCATCCATCCATGCATGCATGTATGCATCAATGCATACATACATAAATACATGTATACATCTATATATCTTGTATGTATGCATGCATGGATGCATACATCCATAGATATATGTATGTATGGATGCATGTATGCATGCATTCATATATCTATGTATACATTGCAACCATACATAGATATATCTATGGATGTATGCATCCATGCATGCATACATGCATGCATGTATGCATCCATACATATATGTATGCATGCATATATACACATACATACATACATGTATACATAGATGCATGCATGGATGCATGCATACATAAAATATATATACATGTATACATGTATATATGTATGTATGCATCCATACGTACATATATCTATGTGTATATTGCATACATACATATATATGCATGGATGAATGCATCCACATATATATATATATATATATATATATATATATATATATATATATATCTATGTACGCATGCATGAATGCATAGATATATCTATGTTTGTATGCAATGTATACATAGATATATGTATATATCTATGTATGCAATATGTATGTTTATATGTATGTATACATGAATGAATGCATTCATCCATACATACATGTATCTATGTATACATACATATTGCATATGCATGCATGCATGGATGGATGGATGCATCCGTTCATACATGTATCTATGTATGTATACATGCATGCATACATATATATGTATATACGTATATGTATATGTATGCATGCATATGCGTACATATATGTATGTATGCATGCATATGCATACATATATATATATATATATATATATATATATATGTATCTGTACATGTATATGTATATGTATATGTATGTATGCATCCATATGTATCTATGCATGCATGCATCCATACATGCATGCATACATACATGCACATACATACATACATGTGTGTATGTATATTGCATACATATATGTATGTATGCATGCATGTATCCATACATGCATGCATACATACATACACATACATACATACATGTGCGTATGTATATTGCATACATATATGTATGTATGCATGCATCATACATATGTATATAAATGCATCCATTCATGCATGCATACATACATACACATACATACATAATGTAATGTATGTATGTATGTGTAAGCATACATACATACACATACATACATACATACATATATGTATGTATTGATACACACACATGCATGCATACATTCATCATACATACGTTTATGTATGTATGCATACATGTATGTATGAATGTGTATGTATGTATAGATACATACATCTATGTATGCATGTATGTATGTATGTATTGACACACACACATGCATGTATACATACATATTATATACATAGATATATACATATATCTATGTATACATTGCATGCATACATAGATATATCTATGCATGCATGCATGTATACATAGATATATATATATGTATGCATGCATGCATGCATATCTATATATGTATGCAATGTATACATAGATATATGTATGTATGGATGCATACATACATACATACGTCCATGTATATATCTTGTATGTATGCATGCATACGTACATGCATGCATGGATGCATACATCCATCCATGCATCTATGTATACATGCATACAGACATGTATACATGTATGTATGTATGTATATATATGCATCCATACATATATATGTATGGATGCATACATACATGCATGCATATATCCATACATGTATATATGTATATAGATGCATACATATATATGTATGTATGCATGCCTGCATCCATACATACATATATCTATGTTTACATTGCATACATAAATAGATATATCTATGTATACATTTCTTATGCATACATACATACATACATACATACATACATACACACACACACACACACATATATATATATATATAGATACATGCATGCATGCATACATATATCTATGTATGTATGCATTGTATACATAGATATATGTATGTATGGATGCGTGACCTCATAGATATATGGATGCATGGATGCATACATACATACATACATGTATACATGTATATATCTTGTATGTATGCATATGCATGTATCCATGCATCCATCCATACATGCATGCATGTATGTATGCATCCATGCATATGCATGCATCCATACATACATGTATCTATTTATGACATAGATACATGTATGGATGCATGCATCCTTGCATGCTTGGATGGATGCATCCAAGAATGCATGCATGCATAAATACATACATACATCTATGTATGACATAGATACATGGATAGATGCATACATTATGCATCCATGCACGCATATGCATGGATGCTTAAATACCTGCATGTATCTATGTATATATGCATGTATGCATGGATGTAGACGTATGAATGCATGCAATGCATGCATGGATGTAGATGCATAGATGCATCCATGCATGCATCTATGCATGCATGGATCGATGCATGGATGTATGTATGCATGCATACATACAAGATATATACATGTATACATGTACGTATGTATGCATGCATGGATGAATGCAAATACATGGATGCATACATACATGCATGTATCTATGGATGTATGCATGCATGCATGGATGCATGCATGGATAGATGTATGGATACATGCATATGCATACATACAAGATATATACATGTATAAGTGTATATATACATGTATACATGTATGTATGTACGCATGCATCCATGCATACATACATGCATACATTTATACATGCTTCGATAGATACATGTATGTATGGATGGATCCATGCATACATGTATAGATACATAGATACATGTATGTATGGATGCATGCATATGCATGGAGTCATACATACATATGCATACATACAAGACTATATACATGTATACATGTATGTATGGATGCATGCATATGCATGAAGTCATACATACATGCATGCATCAATGTATGGATGCATGCATATGCTTGGAGTCATACATACAAGATATATACATGTATACATCTATGCATGTATGCATGCATCCATGCATACATTCATGCATGCATGTATGCATGCTTGGATAGATACATGTATGTATGGATGCATGCATATGCATGAAGTCATATGTACATGCATGCATCAATTTATGGATGCATGCATATGCATGAAGTCATATGTACATGCATGAATCAATGTATGGATGCATGCATATGCATGGAGTCATACATACATATGCATACATACAAGATATATACATGTATGTATGTATGCATGCATCCATGCATATATACATCCATGCATGTATGCATGCTTGGATAGATACATGTATGTATGAATGCATGCATGGATAGATGCATGCATACATGCATTTGCATACATACAAAATATATACATATATACATGTATGTATGGATGCATGCATCCATGCATACATACATGCATGCATACATGCATATGCATACATACAAGATATATACATGTATACATGTATGTATGTATGTATGCTTGCATCCATGCACACATGCATATGCATGCATGGATTGATGCATGCATACATGCATTTGCATACATACAAGATATATACATATATACATGTATGTATGGATGGATGCATGCATACATGTATACATAAATACATATATGCAGTCATGCATCCATACATACATATATCTATGTATACAATGCATACATACATAGATATATGTATGCATGCATGCATGTATACATAGATATATGTATGTATGTATGCATGCATGCATATCTATGCATATGCAATGGATGCATATATATGTGTGCATATGGATGCATGCATGCATATGCAAGCATCCATACATACATATATCTATGTATAAATTTCATACATAGATAGATATATCTATGTATACATGCAATGTATACATAGATATATGTATGTATGGATGCATGCATGCATACATATATATGTATGCATCTATATACATACATACATGTATGGATGTATGCATCCATGCATGCATGTATGTATGCATCCATACACATATATGTATGCATGCATATATATACATCCATAAATATACATGTATGTATGCATGTATATATGGATACATGCATGGATGCATAGATGCATGTATGCATGCATACATGTATGTATATATCTATGCATTCATACATACATATATCGATGTATATATTGCATACATCCATAGATATGGACGTATGCATACATATATATATATATTGTAGACACCTAAATTTGATTACACTATTTTAGTAATCCTATTTGGTTATCTAAAAAGGCATTATTAATTAAATTTCTATTTAATTAATCCTTTGTCATCCCGTAGTTGATTAATTTAATTAATCATCTATAGTCCTAATTGATAAATCAAATAATTTATTATTTATCAATTAAATCCTATTCTTCTATCTAATTCCAAAAATCCCCATTTATTAAATAAATCTATTTGATAAATGAAATCCTCAAATTCAAAAACCCCTAACCTATCTCTAATCCTCCATTTAGCCTAATCCACCCCATCCACCCATGCTAACCAAGCTTAGCCACTAACTCACCCACCCTCATTAATGCCATCCACTTGCACATCTCTAACATCCCTAATCTAATCCTAAACCCAAGCCTAATCCACCCCCTAATGTTGTCACATTCCTTAAACAAGTTTAAGACTTTCCTAATCCAAACTAAAGTCTTCCCTCAAAAAAACCCAACTACTAAGTCATGAGTGCTCTTACAAAACATAAAGACTCTTACAAGCCCACTCATGACTCTTACTCCCATCTTCCACACTCTTCCCTCTTCCACACTCATTCCTCTTACATCCCTCTTACATACTCAACCCCACTCATCATGACTTTAACCAACCCTTAACCCTACCCTCTCACACTCATCCTCCTTGTGACAAGTGTCACCTTCCCATTGGTGCTAAACAAGCACAATCCATGTGCTCCCCTTTGAGTGCATCTTAGCCCTCCTTAAGCCTTCATCCATCCTTGCATCTAAGCCCTCCATCCCTCTACCCCTTAGACTATAAATTGAATCCCATCCCAAGCCATTTCATCAACAATCTTTGAGCTAAAGTTACCATGCTATTTTGAGAACCAAAGCCATCAACCATACCCTTATAATGCCAAATTGAGAGCTCACAAAGCTACCAATTTGCCATTACCCATCTCCATTGAAGCAGCTTTTGAGCATCTTGAGCATACATCCAAAGCAAAAGGACACATCTACAGAATCGAGAAAGCATGGAGTGTTTTCTATTGTGAGGTTTGCACTTCTTATTTTCTTTCTTAGTCTAAGCATATATGTGAATTTAATTTTTGGTTTGTGAATGTTTACTTCATTTGTTAATGTTCTTTGCATACTGATTCTGATTCTACATATATATATATATATATATATGTATATGTATACATGCATGTATGCATAGATATATCTATGTATTTATGCAATGTATACATAGATATATGTATATATCTATGTATGCAATATGTATGTATACATGTATGAATGCATGTATCCATACATGCATGCATACATACATAGAGATACATACATATATGTGCATATGTATATTGCATACATATATGTATGTATGTATGTATTGACACACACACATGCATGTATACATACATATTATATACATAGATATATACAAATATCTATGTATACATTGCATGCATACATAGATATATCTATGTATGCATGCATGTATACATAGATATATATATGTATGCATGCATGCATGCATATCTATATATCTATGCAATGTATACATAGATATATGTATGTATGGATGCATACATACATACATACGTCCATGTATATATCTTGTATGTATGCATATGCATGTATGCATGCATACGTACATGCATGCATCTCTGCATGCATGGATGCATACATCCATCCATGAATCTATGTATACATGCATACATACATGTATACATGTATGCATGTATGTATATATATGCATCCATACATATATATGTATGGATGCATACATACATGCATGCATATATCCATACATGCATATATGTATATAGATGCATACATATATATATATGTATGTATGCATGCCTACATCCATACATACATATATCTATGTTTACATTGCATACATAAATAGATATATCTATGTATACATTGCTTATGCATAGATATGCATGCATACATACATAGATACATAAACATATCTATAGATACATGCATGCATGCATACATATATCTATGTATGTATGCAATGTATACATAGATATATGTATGTATGGATGTGTGATCTCATAGATATATGGATGCATGGATGCATACATACATACATACATGTATACATGTATATATCTTGTATGTATGCATTTGCATGTATCCATGCATCTATCCATGCATGCATAGATGCATGCATACATAGATGCATGCATGCATGCATCTATGCATGCCTACATCCATGCATATATGCATACATGCATACATACATAGATGCATGCATCCATACATACATGTATCTATTTATGACATAGATACATGTATGGATGCATGCATCCATGCATGCGTGGATGGATGCATCTAAGAATGCATGGATGCATAAATACATACATACATCTATGTATGACATAGATACATGGATAGATGCATACATTATGCATCCATGCACACATATGCATGGATGCTTAAATACCTACATGCATCTATGTATAAATGCATGTATGCATGGATGTAGACGAATGCATGCATGCAATGCATGCATGGATGTAGATGCATAGATGCATCCATGCACACATCTATACATGATTGGATAGATGCATGGATGTATGTATGCATGCATACATGCATATGTATTAATACAAGATATATACATGTATACATGTATGTATGTATGCATGCATGGATGTATGCAAATACATGGATGCATACATACATGTATGCATCTATGGATGTATGCATGCATGCATGGATGCATGCATGGATAGATGGATGAATACATGCATATGCATACATACAAGATATATACATGTGTACATGTATATATACATGTATACATGCTTATGCATACATACAAGATATATACATGTATACATGTATGTTTGTACGCATGCATCCATGCATACATACATGCATGCATTTATGCATGCTTGGATAGATACATGTATGTATGAATGCATGCATGGATAGATGCATGCATACATGCATTTGCATACATACAAGATATATACATATATACATGTATGTATGGATGCATGCATCCATGCATACATACATGCATGCATACATGCATATGCATGCATGGATAGATGCATGCATACATGCATTTGCATATATACAAGATATATACATATATACGTGTATGTATGGAGGGATGCATGCATACATGTATACATAAATACATATATGCAGTCATGCATCCATACATATATATATCTATGTATACAATGCATACATACATAGATATATGTATGCATGCATGCATATCTATGCATATGCAATGGATGCATATATATATATGTGTGTATGGATGCATGCATGCATATGCAAGCATCCATACATAC
This sequence comes from Cupressus sempervirens, assembly GCA_028749045.1. Taxonomy (NCBI): domain Eukaryota; kingdom Viridiplantae; phylum Streptophyta; class Pinopsida; order Cupressales; family Cupressaceae; genus Cupressus; species Cupressus sempervirens. Next base: position 272,503,716 of record CM053789.1, read on the forward strand.
ATATATCTATGTATAAATTGCATACATAGATAGATATATCTATGTATACATGCAATGTATACATAGATATATGTATGTATGGATGCATGCATGCATACATATATATGTATGCATCTATATACATACATACATATATGGATGTATGCATCCATGCATGCATGTATGTATGGATTCATACACATATATGTATGCATGCATATATACACATACATACATACATGTATACATGTATGTATGCATGTATACATAGATGCATGCATGGATGCATAGATGCATGTATGCATGCATACATACATATCCATACATACAAGATATATACATGTATACATATATTTATGTATGTATGCATTCATACATATATATATCGATGTATATATTGCATACATCCATAGATATGGACGCATGCATACATACATATATATATCTATGTATACATGCATGCATGCATAGATATATCTATGTATTTATGCAATGTATACATAGATATATGTATATATCTATGTACGCAATATGTATGTATACATGTATGAATGCATGCATCCATACATACATGTATCTATGTATACATACATATTGCATATGCATGCATGCATGCATGCATCTATGTATACATACATGTATCTATGTATGTATATATGTATGCATACATGCATGCATACATCCATACATACATCTATTTATGTATGTATGCATGTATACATAGATGCATTGATGTATGTATGCAACCATGCATGCATGTATGGATGGATGCATCTATACATCCATGTATCCATGTATGTATACATGCATGCATACATATATATGTATATACGTATATGTATATGTATGTATGACTGCATGCATGCATGCATCCATACATGCATGCATACATACATACACATATATACCTACATACATACATGTACGTATATTGCATACATATATGTATGCATGCATGCATCATACATACGTATATGTATGTATGTATGCATGGACGTATACATACATGCATGCATACATACATACAGATACATACATGGATGTATGTATGTATGTATATATATGTAAGCATAGATACATACACATACATACATACATACATGTATGTATGTATGTATTGATAAACACACATGCATGCATGCATGCATCATACATACGTATATGTATGTACGCATACATGTATGCATGTATGTATGTATGTGTTGACACACATGCATGCATCATACATACGTATATGTATGTATGCATACATGTATATGTATGTATGTATGCATCCATGCATACATACATACATAGCATACATGCATAGATATATCTATGCATGCATGCATAGATGCATAGATACATGTATGCATCTATGTATACATGCATACATACATAGATACATGATCCAAGAGCATGTAGAGGAAGAAGGGAAATCCTGTGTCACGCAAAAAAATAAAAGTACTTAGACTTAGTTTCTATTTCATGTGTTTTCATTTCTGGATAACCATTTGGGTCAAATAAAGATTCCAACTCTCACAGTTCCACTATCACTATTTTAGGATAGAGTATTTGGACACCTTGGGATATGTATAAATCTAAAAAAAATAAGAGTATGTAATTGGGCCATCATTTTGGGTAAACTAGAAGGTGTAAATTTGCTAGATGAATGTAATTATAATTTAGAGCATTCTAGAAAAGGAATCAGGTCAAAAGGCCCCATTGTTTGAAAGTTATTGCAATTTTTTAAGTTTTGGAGACCTCTTAATAATGCTTCAAAGTCAAGTTAGGGACATTAAATGACCCTGAAAAAGGCCAAAAAATGGGGGACAATAAAATTTGGTCTATAGGGCTATAGAGCGCTTCGAGAGCTTTTAGAAAATGTAAATGGTTCATCAATCAGAGCTACGGTTCAAAAGTTATGCCTCTTGGAAGTTTGATTATCATTTCTAGATTCTTCTAGATTTGTGTCAACTTCTAACATAGCTTCTGGAGCCTTCTATTTGGTTGGTGGATGCCTACTAGCACTTTCTATAATGTATTCCTAGTCCTTAACCCTCCAAGGTCTATTTAAAGAGATTTCTGGCATTGTAAAAGGCAGTTCAGAGTGGAGTTTGAGAGGAGGTACTAAAAGGAGATATTATCTCCAGATTTATGTTATTGTAAGCCCTTAGGGCATGTTTTGAAGTTTATTTTCTCTATAGTATATGTACTAGCTTATTTTTCTAATTAATAAAATTTCCCCTTTTCTATTGTGTCCATTCTATGCTTGGGTCATGTCCCCATCAAGTGGAATCAGAGCTAGTTTTCCTAAGTGTGTAGATAGAGCGCCGACTATGAGGCAGTTTGCACTAGGACTGTGTGGTTGTGGGTTTGACTTAGAAGATGCCTCCATGAAGAGAACGTGGCAAAAGGGCCAAAGCTATTAATCCTAAGGAGGTTAGAGCCCTCCAAAGGCAGGTACAAGCATTGCAACAGGAGCTCCATAGAGGAGGCAATGTTGCCGCAGGTGATGATAGTGAGGATGACAATGAAGAAGAAGAAATGGGATCAGAAGGGGAATTTGATGGGGAAGTTCTAAATCAGGCAGAGGAAAGGCTTTTTAGGGCCATTTCTAAGTTTGGGAAAAGACCTACAATTGAAGTTGGGTTAGGTTTGCAAAGGCCAAACTGAAAGGCCATGCCAAAATATGGTGGCAAGAGGTTTAATAGGGAAGAAATAGAAAAGGAAAGGAGAAGATCACAAGGGAGGATCAGATGGTGGAAAAATTGAAGAAGCAGTTCATTCCTGTGGACTATGAGCTTGATTTTTTCAAGAAGATGCATGGGCTAAAGCAAGTAGGAAGATCAGTCCAAAAATATACAAAGGAGTTTTATTGACTTTTGATTAGAGCAGGGCATGCAGAAGCAAATAATGAGAAGGTTGCTCTTTATATCAGTGGTTTGTGACCTAGCATCTAGGAGGAATTAAGTTTGGTAATAATGACCAGTGTTGAAGAGGCATACCAGTTTTTCCTACGAGTTGAAGAGAAGCTGAATAAAAGGTTTGAAGGAAGACAAAGAGGGCATAGTCAAGGAGGAAGGGGTAGTGGTAGGTCATCTGGAGGCCGAAATGAAACCCAAAAGAAAAATGAAGATGTGGGTACCAGCAGAAACCATAGGAATGAGGGTTTTAACCGCTCCTGTGATCAAGACTTTGGAAATCAGAGAGGAAGAGGTAGAGGACATGGACAAAGAAGAGGAGGCTTCCGTGGTACTTGTTTCCATTGTAATGAAGAAGGTCATCATGCCTTTGAATGCCCTCAGCGACAAGGAAGGATAGATAGGAGAACTGAGGGCCAAGCTAGGGTTGCTCATGTGGATGAGGATGCACAATCATCACATTCAGAGGATGCAGAAAGAGGAGAGACCTTGGTGAATGAAAGGGTCCTACTAAGTGGTGAGATTGTACCAGGACAATGGAGGAGTTTGTTTCATACCAGATGCAAGTGTGAGGATAAATGATGTGACATGATCATTGATAATGGTAGGATAGATAACTTGGTATCAGAGGAGATGGTCTCTAAGCTGAAGCTCAAGAGGGATAGACATCCCCAGCCCTATTGGATTGTTCGAGTGAAAGATGATAATAAGGTCCTGGTAAGTGAATAATGTTTAGTAAAATTCAAAATTGGGAGTTATCATGATGAAGTTCTCTATGATGTTATTCAGATGGATGTTTGCCATCTATTGTTGGGTAGACCATGGCAGTTTGATAGACATGCAGTACATGATGGACATGCAAACACATACTCTCTAAAAAATGATGGAGTTCACCATTGGTGCAGGAGCACATTAAATTTCAAGAAGACAAAGATATAAAAGCTAGAGAAGCCATTTGTAATAAGTTGTCAAAGGAGGTATTAATATGATAAATAATGTAAAAATGTTTATTTAATTGGTGAATGGATCTATTGACATCAATCTAAATTAATTTGAGTCATAATGTTGGTCTAGGTTGGGTTTGTATGAAAGTTGTAATGTAAAAATGCATAAAGTGCATAAAATGTTGTCAAAAATGCAAAAGGGTTAAAGGAATGTAATGGGTTGGTTTAAAGGGTGGTTTGGAAGTTATAACCAACCAAAAAATCTATAAAACTGTATTTAAGGTCGAACTAAAGCATTAAGGAAAGGAAGAGATACATTTTGAAACAAATTTGGTAATATTCTAAGTTGTTATTTTGATTGGTTTTTAGTTTTAGTGTTGGTTACAGGTCTTGTATGACCATGTATAGCCTGGAAACCATGTAAATTTTGTATATTTGGATAGAGAAGTGAATAACCTTTCTTTTGGCTTTGGTTTGGATTTTTTTCATTTAAAAATGAAGAAGTTATGCAGGTTTTGGCAAAGCTTGTAAATTGCAGATTTGAGAATGACCAACTATAGTCAGATTGAAACGTTTGGTACAAGAATATTTTGGAAAATAAAGACCTCTAAAAATATTCATTGGAAAGATACATGAATTATCTTTCATTTTCTTTTTTTTTGGGTTGTTTTTATACAGATTTGTGAAAGTTATGAAGATTTGAGTGAAAACTGGTTTTTAAATGCCTTCAATGGTGTTGCAGGCAAAGATTTGTGCTTATACATTGATTTATGTATTGGATAAATTAATGGCTTATAGATTTGGAAACTAGACTCACAAATGGATGATGTGGAATTTTTTTGAGGTTATTTGAATTTTTTTTGTGAATGTTATGTGATACCCTAGGCAGGGTTACCAGTTTCGATTCTGGTTTATGACAAGAAAAATGGGTCTTGGTTCAGAGTACGTAATTTATAATATGCTTATTGGATTGGTCTCAGATTTGGATATGTTTTAGAATTACTAATTTGGAACAACTCCTCCAAAGTTTTTTTCAAGAAGATATATATAATTGAAGTTATAAACAATGAAATCAGACATAGAAATCTGATTGTGTGAGTGAAGATGTTGTCTTTATCGATGTATAATGTCAGGGTTCTTTGTTGTAATCTTTGAGATGTTCTTGGTTCCTTGAGGGTGTACCAGCCTATTGTGAATCCCTTGAGTTGAACTAAGATTCCTTGAAGATAAATATAGAGGGCTCTGCATCAATCATAAATTGAAGCCCATGAAAAAAGAAGGTGAAAAGATATGTAGCAGTGCTAGGATTTGTCTTGTTGATGGAAGAAAGTTTTTAGATGGCATGAAACATCAACGTATGTGCTATGCTTTGATTCATAGGAAAGATAAAGAAGGTAGTACTGAAATACCTCTTGAAGTTTTACATTTACTAGGTGAGTTTGGAGATATTATCTTTGATAATGTTCCAGAAGGATTGCCACCAGTAAGGTAAATCAGTTACCAGATAGATCTGATTCCAGGAGCTAGTTTTCCTAACAAGGCTGCTCACAGGATGACTCCTACTGAAAGAGAGGAGCTAAATAGACAGGTTCAGGAGCTATTGAGGAAGGGCTTGATTCAAGAGAGCCTAAGTCCATGTGCAGTACCTATAGTACTTGCACCAAAGAAGGATAGAGAATGGTGGATGTGTATAGATTCTCAAGCTATTAATAGGATAACCATCAAGTATCAGTTTCCTTTACCAAGGATGGATGATCTTATGGACTGCTTGAGTGGAGCTCAGTATTTCACAAAGATAGATCTCAAGAGTGGCTATCATCAGATATGGATACAAGAAGGAGATGAGTGGAAAACAACCTTCAAGACCAAGGAGGGTCTTTATGAGTGGTTAGTCATGCCCTTTGGATTGACGAACGCCCCAAGCACCTTCATGCGGCTCATGAATGAGGTACTTAAGAAGTTCTTGGGAAAATTTGTTATTTTTTATTTGGATGATATTTTAATTTTCAACAAGACTTTAGAAAAAAATTTATTGCATATTCATAGTGTCCTTGAAAGGCTAAGGGAAGAGAAACTGTTAATTAATATGAAGAAGTGTATCTTTGCAAAAAGGGAGTTACTCTATTTGGGGTTTGTTATATCACCTGAAGGTCTCAAAATGGATCAAGAGAAGGTAACAGCCATCATGGAATGGCCTACTCCAAGGTCTGCTACTGAGGTAAGATCCTTTCATGGTCTGGTTAGTTTTTACAAGAAGTTTATTAAGAATTTTAGTGGCATATGTGCACCCCTAACTGATACAATAAGAGGGGATAGAAAAGTGTTCAAATGGACTGCAGCAGCTGCGAGAAGTTTTGAATTGCTAAAGAAGAAGGTGAAAAAATAGCCTGTGTTGGCACTTCCAAATTTTAAAAAAGTGTTCTAGGTGGATTGTGATGCTAGTGGCAATGCTATTGGGGCTGTATTAAGCCAAGAAGGTAAGCCTATTGCATATTTTAGTGAAAAATTGAATGATGCAAAAAAAAAGTATTCTATTTATGATCAAGATTTCTATGCAATAGTTCAAGCCTTAAAGAAATGGAGGCACTATTTATTGCCAAAGGAATTTGTTTTGTATACTAATCACCAGGCATTACAGTACCTAAATATCCAAGGTAAATTGAATCAGAGGCATATGAAGTGGGTAGAGTTCTTGCAGATCTATACATTTGTGTTGAAACATAGAAGCAAAAAATTTAACAGGGTTGCAGATGCACTAAGCAAGAGACAATTGTTGCTTCTAGTAATGCAGGTTGAAGTAGTTGGGTTTCATGAACTCAAGAATCTGTACCCTAATGATCCTAATTTTACTAAAGCATGGAAAGCTTGTAAAGAGCCTATTGCTATAGATAGAACTAAGTGGTTAGACTATTTGATTAAGGATGGTATGTTATTCAAAGGTAGCCAATTGTGCATTCTAGGGAGTTCCATGATGAAAAATTTGATTAAAGAGAAACATAGTGGAGGGATGGACGAACATTTTGGTCAAGATAAGACCATTTCCATTCTTAGAGAACATTATTTTTGGCCTCAAATTTCACAAGATGTAAAAAAATTTGTATAGAGTTGTCAGGTTTGTCAAGTTGCCAAGGGATTTAGCCACAATACTGGACTATATTAGCCATTGCCTGTTCCATCAAAGCCATGGGAGGACATAAGTATGGATTTTGTTCTTAGATTTTTGAGGACACAAAGGGGTAATGATTTAGTATTTGTGGTGGTTGATAGGTTCTCCAAAATGGCACATTTCATTCCATGCCACAAAACTCATGATGCTGTCCATATTGTAGACTTGTTTTTTCAGAGAGGTGGTAAGACTACATGGTCTTCCAAGGAGTATAGTTTCTAATAGTGACACTAAATTTGTAGGGTATTTCTGAAGAACATTGTGAAAAAAGTTGAGAATAGACTTAAAATTTAGTTCCACACATCACCCATAGACTGACGGCCAAACAAAAGTGGTAAAGAAAGGTCTAGGCAATTTGCTGAGATGCTTAGTTAGGGATAAGCCCAAGGGGTGGGATTTGATTCTACCAAAAGCTGAGTTTTCTTACAATAACTCTGTAAATAGGAGTATTGTTAGATCACCATTTCAAATTGTATATGGAAGTAGGCCAAGGACTGCACCAAAATTCAGGAAGATAGAGCAAGGGGAGAGGGCAAGTGCTGAAGCTAAAGAATTTGCTGAACATATCAAGCATCTACATGAGGAGGTTCAAGCACACATTACCAAGATGAATCAAGAGTATAAATCTAGGGCTGATCAAAGGAGACGAAATAAGTAATTCCAAGTAGGGGATCTATTCATGGTACACTTATAAAAAGAATGATTTCTAGCCGGCATTTACAACAAGCTAAAAATGAAGAAATTTGGTCCCTACAAAATTCTGAAGAAACATGACTTAGGAAATGCATATGAGGTGGAGTTTCCAAATGGTATTCACATTTCTCCTATTTTCGACTTTGTAGACTTAACAAAGTATCATGATGATGGTGCAGATGAGGAACTGATGTTAGAGCCATGTCCAATTCCTACTTCTAAGAAAGAGGAGATAGAAGACATTCTAGATCATCGTGTGGGTAGGAGTACCAAAAATAGGCAGTATGAAGAGTATTTGGTCAAGTGGAAAGGATGGCCGATAGAGGACTCAACTTGAATTTCAACAGCTGAGGTTTCCTATTTGGGATTTTCTCTACTATTCATAAAGTGACAGGGTCACTTTTCAATCTACGTTGGGTGTCTAATGCAGGAGCATCCAAAGGTATAAGGGCAATCCTATGTCACCCAAAAAAAAATGTACTTAGTTTTTGTTTCATGTGTTTTTATTTCTGGATACCCATTTGGGTCAAATAAAGGTTCCAACTCTCACAGTTCCACTATTAGTGTTCCAGGATAGAGTATTTGAACACCTTGGGATACATGTAAATGCCAAAAAAATAGCAATATGTAATTGAGCCATCATTTTGGTGAACTTGGAGGTTTGAATTGGCCAAATGAATGTAATTTCAATTTAGAGCATTCCAAAAAAAGAATTAGGTCAAAAGGCCCCCCGGTTTGAAAGTTATCACAGTTTTTCAATTTATGAAGACCTCCTAAGAATACTTTAAAGTCAAGTTAGGGGCATTAAATGACCTCACAAAGGGCCAAATGATGGGGGATGAGTGAAGCTGGTCCATAGGTCTATAGATCACTTCAAGAGCTTTTCAAAAATGTAAACGGTTTGTCAATCGGAGCTACGGTTCAAAAGTTATGCTTTTCAAAAGTTTCGTTACCGTTTTTGGTCGGTGGATGCCTGCTAGAACTTTCTAGAATGTATTCCTAGTCCATAAACCTCTGAGGTCTATTTAAGGACATTTATGGCATTTTAAAAGACAATTTGGAGTGGAGTTTGAGAGGAGGTACTGAAAAGAGAAATTATCTCCAGATTTATGCTATTGTAAGCCCATAGGGCATGTTTTAAAGTCTATTTTCTTTGTACTAGATGTATTAGCTTATTTAAAAAGTTAATAAAATTTTTGTTTCCTATTGTGTCCATTATGTGCTTGGGTGGTGTCCCCATCAAGCAAGGGTCATGAACTCACTCCACCGGCATCAATCACAAAGTATGGGTTCTACATGAATCTCAATGTCCATGAAACAAAGAAAAGGTCCAAAAGAAACCATAATAGGTATAAAATCACTCAACCGAACAAATGTTAGGGGTGTGGATGCAACACGCATCCCACAGCAACTTAAAAGTGCAAAAGTGGTCTGACTAATATCCAAACAAATCATCAAGGTCCACGACCCACATTGTGCCAAGAAAACTTGAGAAAATAGGGCGGCATGCAAAACGAGGTAAAAACCTCAAATTTTGGAAAAATTGCAAAATTAAAACCCATTTGGCCTTTGGGCACAAAAATCCCAAAAGTCCAAAAATAAATGGAATCAGACACTGTATGCAAAAATAGCCAGCATAACGACATAAAATCCAAAACCCTCATCTCAAAAAATAGGGAAATGGTCATACCTGCCCAACCAGGTAGAACTAACATAAAGAAATGGAGGGGAACAATAGTTCTCAGCCTCCACACAAATGGCTACCAAAAATAGAAGCAAAAATACTAAAATGGGAAAGCCCTACCTCATAGCCAAAAGGGAAAAATGGGAATGTGAACCATAAAATAAATAGCCCACAGAAGTGGCTGAAAATTGCGGGAGTCAAAGGTTTTTCTGAGCTAGATCCAATGAGCCCCACCTTGTGACAATCCCACACCCATAGCTCCCACAACGAACAAAATAGAAAATCCTCATGAAGAGGGATTTTGGTTTTACACTCCAACTCTCTAATTCAAAAGTGAGAAATGAGGAATTAAATTCCTCTTAGGATATTTATTCACTTTTCGAGTGAATAATCGATTAGGGAAAATAACTAGCCAACCTTGTTAAACTCCGAATCGAACCAAGTGAAAACAAGCTATTCCTATAAATAGGAATTCATCTATGGCAAAGCTACCATAAATTAAAATAAATCAATTAAAAATCCTGAAAACCCAAAAACATAGAAATCACCTTAATGACTTTCGTGACAATGTGAAACTCTAAATGCATAGACACACTCACTGGTCTAATCACATAATGCAAATGAGTTAGGATTTAATAATCACTGAAAGGTTTAATTTCAACATTTAATAAAGGATACATCGACCATATAAGAGCAATATTGGTAAAATATGAACGGTTCAATCACTAACTCCATGTGCCACTGCCAGGGATATAAATCCTGCACACTAAACAACATGATCAAGTGCAATTGCATATAGTAACATAGTCAAAGCAATAAATGAATTAAATCACCTAATTTAACAATTTATTTAATTATATTAAAATAATCTATTTACATCACTCACATTCACATAAAGCATAACAACGCAGGAATGAAGTAAATAACCATAGCATTAAATCCATCACATAATATAATCAGAGGTATGTCCAAATACCTAATAACTAGATATCATCATAAAACACACTGTCATCTCAAAATGGCATCATCATGCAATATGATTAACTGAACAACATGGTAGTCTAATATCTATGATACTAAAATCAAGGTATAACATCTGACCCTCGGGTCATCTCAAATGTAAAGCATCACATGAGTAACAAATATCTCTCTAATAAGAAATATAAGAAGGTAAATGTCTGCAACACATAACCAAACAATCCAACAAGAACAATGCATTTTAATTACTTAAGAATTTAATAATGATTTTTTATAAAATCAACAAAAAGACACTTAAAATGCAAAAGCAAACATAGTCATAAACATGACTAACCACTAATATAGGAACCTAGTCCAACTTAGTGTGGTAAAAAGAACATAGTCTAATCTCTACACACATCTCAAGATAATCATGGAATAGCCTCATGATATCACATCGATCATGGTAACCACTGGAAAAAACCTTAGTGAACCTTAAATCACATCATAATCTCATAGATCAGCAGAAACATAAACAAAGCAACTGAAACAGAAACATAAATCCAAACACCTCGACGGTGTAGACCACTCATTGTCACAATCATGATCCATCACATCAAAATATTAACAAGGTTGCATCCATCAAGATGAATTATAGAAGTCAAATGGGAGAGCCACTACAATGTATACATACATATATATATCTATGTATACATGCATGCATGCATAGATATATCTATGTATGTATGCAATGTATACATAGATATATGTATGTATGGATGCATGACTGGATATATGTATGAATGCAAGCATGCATGCATCCATATATACATGTATCTATGTATACATACATGTATGCATGCATCCATCCATACATACATGTATCTATCCATGCATGCATACATACATACATACATGTATACATCAATATATCTTCTATGTATGGATATGCATGTATGCATGCATCTATCCATGCATGCATAGATATATCTATGTATGTGTGCAATCTATACATAGATATATGTATGTATGGATGCATGAATGCATGCATCCATCCATGCATACATATATCTATGTATACATTGCATATGCATAGATATGCATGCATGCATACATACATATATATATATCTGATGCAGGAGCATCCAGAGGTATAAGGGCAATCCTATGTCACCCAAAAAAATGTACTCAGACTTAGTTTCTATTTCATGTGTTTTTATTTATGGATACCCATTGGGTCAAATAAAGGTTCCAACTCTCACTATTCCACTATTCTTGTTCGTGTAAATCTTGAAAAAATAGGAGTATGTGATTGGGCCATCATTTTGGTAAACTAGAAGGTGTAAATTGACTAGATGAATGTAATTGTAATTTAGAGCATTCCAGAAAAAGAATTAGGTCAAAAGGCCCCACGGTTTGAAATTTATTGCAATTTTTTGGGTTTTTGAGACCTCCTAAGAATGCTTCAAAGTTAGGTTAGGGGCATTATATGTCTGTGAAAAGGGCCAAAAAATGGGGGATGAGAAAAGCTCCTCCATAGGGCTATAGAGTGCTTCGAGAGCTTTTCAAAAATGTAAAAGATTCATCAATCGAAGCTACAGTTCAAAAGTTATGCCTCCCGAAAGTTCAGTTACCATTTTTGGATTCTTCTAGATTTACATTGACTTCTAACATAGCTTCTAGAGCCTTCTATTTGGTCGGTGGATGCCTACTAGCACTTTCTAGAATGTATTCCTAGTCCTTAACCCTTTAGGGTCTATTTAAGGAGATTTCTAGCATTTTAAAAGGCAGTTAAGACTGGAGTTTGAGAGGAGGTACTAAAAGGAGAAATTATCTCCAGATTTATGCTATTATAAGCATTAGGGCACGTTTTGAAGTTTATTTTCTCTATACTATTTGTACTAGCTTATTTTCTCAGTTAATATAATTTCCCCTTTTCTGTTGGGTCCATTTTTGCTCTTGGGTTGTGTCCCCTCAAGTGGTATCAGAGCTGGTTTTCCTGAGTGTGTAGACAAAGCGCTGACTGTGAGGCAGTTTGGACCAGGTCTGCGTGGTTGTGGGTTCGAGTTAGAAGATGCCTCCATGAAGAGAGCATGGTGAAAGGGCAAAAGCTATTAATCCTTAGGAGGTTAGAGCCCACCAAAGGCAGGTACAAGCATTGTAGGAGGAGCTCCGTAGAGGAACAAATGTGGCCACAGGTGATGAAAGTGAGGATGACAATGAAGAAGAAAAAATGGGACTAGAAGGGGAATTTGATAGGGAGGTTCTAAATCATGTAGGGGAAAGGCTTTTTAGGGCCATTACTAAGTTTGAGAAAAGACCTAAAATCAAAGTGGATGTATTTTCAGGAAATCTAAAATCAGATGAGTTGATCAATTGGATCAATGAAATGGAAGAATACTTTGAGTATGAGGATATCAGGGACCCAGATATGATTAAGTTTTCAAAGGCCAAACTGAAAGGCCATGCCAAAATCTGGTGGCAAGAGGTTCAATTGGAAAGAAATAGAAGAAGAAAGGAGAATATCACAAGGTAGGATCACATTGTGGACAAATTGAAGAAGCAGTTGATTCCTGTGGACTACGAGCTTGATTTGTTTAAGAAGATGCATGCGTTAAAGCAACTAGAAAGATCAGTCTAAGAATATATAGAGGATTTTTACCAACTCTTGATTAGAGTAGGGAATGTAGAAGCAAATACGGAGAAGGTTGCTCATTATATCAGTGGGCTGCGACCTAGCATCCAAGAGGAATTAAGTCTGGTAAGAATGACCATCATTGAAGAGGCATACCAGTTTTCCCTACAAGTTGAAGAGAAGTTGAATAAAAGGTTTGAAGGGAGACAAAGATGGTGTTGTCAAGGAGGAAGGGGAAGCATTAGTTCATCTAAAGGCCAAAATGAAACCCAAAAGAAAAATAAAGATGAGGGTACTAGTAGGAACTAGAGGAATGAGGGTTTCAACTGCTCCCCTGATCAAGACTTTGCAAATCAGAGAGGAAGAGGTAGAGGACATGAACAAGGAAGAGGAGGCTTTCATGGTACCTATTTCCATTGCAATGAAGAAGGTCATCATGCCTTTGAATCCCCTCAATGACAAGGAAGGATAGATAGGAGAGCTGAGGGTCGAGCTAGGGTTGCTCATGTAGATGAGGATGAACAATCATCACATTTAGAGGATATAGAAAGAGGAGAGACCTTAGTAAATGAAAGGGTGCTACTAAGTGGTGAGATTGAACTAGGACAAAGGAGGATTTTGTTCCCTACCAGATGCAAATGTGAGAAAAAATGTTGTGACATGATCATTGATGGTGGTAGCACTGATAACTTGGTATCAGAAGAGATGGTCTCTAAGCTGAAGCTCAAGAGGGAGAGACATCCCTAGCCCTATCGGATTGCTTGGGTAAAAGATGATCATAAGGTCCTAGTAAGTGAACAATTTTTAGTGAAATTCAAAATTGGGAGTTACCATGATGAAGTTCTCTGCGATGTTATTCCGATGGATGTTTGCCATCTATTGTTGGGTAGACCATGGTAGTTTGATAGACATATAGTACATGATGGACATGCAAACACATACTCTCTAACAAAGGATGGAGTTCAACACAAACTAAAGCCCATGAAAAAGGAAGGTGAAAAGGTATGTAGCAGTGCTAGGATTTGTCTTGTTGATGGAAGAAAGTTTTTAGATGGAATGAAACACTAGTGTATGTGCTATGCTTTGATTCCTAGGAAAGGATAAAGAAGGTAGTAGTGAAATACCACTTGAAGTTTCAAATTTAATAGGGGAGTTTGGAGATATTATCTTGGATAATGTTCCAAAAGTATTGCCATGAGTAAGGAAAATTAGTCATCAGATAGATCTGATTCCAAGAGCTAGTTTTCTTAACAAGGCTTCTCACAGGATGACTCCTACTGAAACAAAAGAGCTAAATAGACAGGTTCAGGAGCTATTGAGGAAGGGCTTGATTCGAGAGAGTCTAATTCCATGTACAGTACCTATAGTACTCACACCAAACAAGGATGGAGAGTGGAGGATGTGTATAGACTCTTGAGCTATAAATAGGATAACTATCAAGTACCAATTTCCTTTGCCAAGGATTGATGATCTTATGGACTGTTTGAGTGGAGCTCAGTACTTTACAAAGATAGATCTCAAGAGTGGCTATCATCAAATATGGATATGAGAAGGAGATGAGTGGAAAAAAACCTTCAAGACCAAGGAGGGTCTTTATGAGTAGTTAGTCATGCCCTTTGGATTGATGAATGTCCCAAGCACCTTCATGCGGCTTATGAATGAGGTACTTAAGAAGCTCTTGGGAAAATTTGTTATTGTCTATTTGGATGATATTTTAATTTTCAGCAAGACTTTGGAAGAACATTTACTGCATATTCATAGTGTCCTTAAAAGGCTAAGGGAAGAGAAATTATTAATTAATTTGAAGAAGTGTATCTTTGTGAAAAGGGAGTTAGTGTATTTGGGGTTTGTTATATCACCTGAAGGTCTCAAAATGGATCCAGAGAAGGTAAAAGCCATCTTAGAATGGCCTACTCCAAGGTCTGCTACTGAGGTAAGATCATTTTATGGTCTGGTTAGTTTTTACAAGAAGTCTATTAAGAATTTCAGTGGCATATGTGCACCCCTAACTGATACAATAAGAGGGGATAGAAAAGAGTTCAAATGGACTATAGCAGCTACGAGAAGTTTTGAATTGCTAAAGATAAAGGTGATAGAACAACCTGTGTTGGCATTTCCGGATTTTAGAAAGGTGTTCCAAGTGGATTGTGATGCTAGTGGAAGTACTATCGGGGCTATATTAAGCCAAGAAGATAAGCTTATTGCATATTTTAGTGAAAAATTGAATGATGCAAAGAAAAAGTATTCTATTTATGATCAAGAGTTCTATGCAATAGTTCAGGCCTTAAAGAAATGGAGGCATTATTTATTGCCAAAAGAATTTTTTTTGTATACTGATCATCAAGCATTATAGTACCTAAATAGCTAAGGTAAATTGAATCAGAGGCATATGAAGTGGGTAGAGTTCTTGCAGAGTTATACATTTGTGTTGAAGCATAGAAGTGGAAAATCTAACAGGGTTGCAGATGCACTAAGTAGGAGATAGTTGTTGCTTGCAGTAATGCAGGTTGAAGTAGTTGGGTTTGATGAACTTAAGAATTTGTACCCTGAGGATCCTAATTTTGCTGAAGCATGGAAAGCTTGTAAAGAGCCTATTGTTGTAGACAAAACTAAGTGGTTAGATTATCTGATTCAGGATGGTATGTTATTCAAGGGTAGTCAATTATGCATTCTAAGGAGTTCCATGAGGGAAAATCTAATTAAGAAGAAACATAGTGCAGGGATGGCAGGACATTTTGGTTGAGATAAGACCATTGCCATTCTTAGAGAACATTATTTTTATCCTCAAATTTCATAACATGTAAAGAAGTTTGTACAGAGTTGCCAGGTTTGTCAAGTTGCCAAGGGATTTAGCCATAATATTGGGTTGTATTAGCCATTTCCTTTTCCATCAAAAACATGGGAGGACATAAGTATGGATTTTTTTCTTGGATTGCCAAGGACACAAAGGGGTAATGACTCAATATTTGTGGTGGTTGATAGGTTCTCCAAAATGACACATTTCATTCCATGCCACAAAACTCATGATATTGTCCATATTGTAGACTTGTTCCTCAGAGAGGTGGTGAGACTACATGGTCTCCCAAGGAGTATAGTTTCAGATAGAGATACTAAATTTGTGGGGTATTTCTGGAGGACATTGTGGAAGAAGTTGAGAACAGACTTGAAATTCAATTCCACACATCACCTGCAGACAATCATAAGTGATAAAGAGAAGTCTGGGCAATTTGCTGAGATGTTTAGTTTGGGATAAGCCCAAGGGATGGGATTTGATTCTACCATAGGTAGAGTTTTCTTATAATAACTCTGTAAATAGGAGGACTACAAAATCACCATTCCAAATTGTATATGGGAGTAGCCCAAGGACTACACCAGAGTAGAGGAAGATACAACAAGGGGAGAGGACAAGTGCTTGAGCTGAGAAATTTGTTGAACATATCAAGCATCTACATGAGGAGGTTCAGGCACACATTACCAAGATGAATCAAGAGTATAAAGTTAGGGCTGATCAAAGGAGAAGACATAAGGAATTCCAAGTAGGAGATTTAGTCATGGTGCACTTACGAAAAGAAAAATTTCTAGGCGGTACTTACAACAAGCTGAAAATGAAGAAATTTGGCCCCTGCAAAATTCTGAAGAAACATGACTCAGGAAATGCATATGAGGTGGAGCTGCCATATGGTATTCACATTTCTCCTATTTTCAATTTTGCAAACTTAATAGAGTATCATGATGATGGTGCATATGAGGAGCCAATGTTAGAGCCATGCCCAATTCCTACTTCTAAGAAGGAGGAGATAGAAGACATTCTAGTTCATCGTGTGGGTAGGAGTACCAGAAATAGGTAGTATGAAGAGTATTTAGTCAAGTGGAAAGGATGATAGATAGAGGACTCAACTTGGATTTCAGTAGCTAAGGTTTCCCATTTGGGATTTCCTCTACCATTCATAAAGTGACAACGTCACTTTTCAACCTACGCTGGGTGTCTGATATAGGAGCATCTAGAGGTATAAGGGCAATCTTGTGTCACCCAAAAAAATGTACTTAGACTTAGTTTTTGTTTCATGTGTTTTCATTTCTGGATATCCATTTGGGTCAAATAAAGGTTCCAACTCTCACAGTTCCACTATCAGTGTTCTAGGATAGAGTATTTGAACACCTTGGGATACATGTAAATGCTAAAAAAATAGGAATATGTAATTGAGCCATCATTTTCATGAACTTGGAGGTGTAAATTGGTAAAATGAATTTAATTTCAATTTAGAGCATTCCAAAAAAGGAATCAAGTCAAAAGGCCCCACGGTTTTATCGCAATTTTTCAATTTATGAAGAACTAAGAATGCTTTAAAGTCAGGTTAGGGGCTTTAAATGATCTCAAAAGGGCCAAAATATGGGGGGATGATCGAATCTGGTCAATAGGGCTATAGAGCACTTTGAGAGATTTCTAGAAATGTAAATGGTTCATCAATCGGAGCTACGGTTCAAAAGTTATGCCTCCTAAAAGTTTGGTTACCATTTTTGGATTCTTCTAGATTTGTGTCGACCTCTAATGCAGCTTCTAGAGCCTTCTATTTGGTTGGTGGATGCCTACTAGCACTTTTTAGAATGTATTCCTAGTCCTTAACCCTCGGGGGTCTATTTAAGGAGATTTATGGCATTCTAAAAGGTAGTTCAGAGTGGAGTTTGAGAGGAGGTACTAAAAGGAGAAATTATCTCCAGATTTATGCTATTATAAGCCTTAGGGTATGTTTTGAAGTTGATTTTCTCTGTACTATTTGTACTAGCTTATTTTTCTAGTTAATATAATTTCCCCTTTTCTATTGTGTCTATTTTTTTTCTTGGGTTGTGTCCCCATCAATATCTATGTATACATGCACGGATGCATAGATATATCTATGTATGTATGCAATGTATACATAAATATATGTATGTATGCATGCATGACTGCATAAATGTATGGATGCAAGCATGCATGCATCCGTACATACATGTATCTATGTATACATACATGTTTCTATGTATGTATACAAGTATGCATGCATCCATCCATACATACATGTATCTATCCATGCATGCATACATGCATGCATGTATGTATGCATGAATGCATACATACATACATACATGTATACATGTATATACCTTGTATGTATGCATATGCATGTATGCATGCATCTATCCATGCATGCATCTATTGACACATGCATACATACATAGATGCATGCATGTATGTATGCATCCATGCATATGCATGTATGTATGTATGCATCCATGCATATGCATGCATCCATACATACATGTATCTATTTATGACATACATACATGCATGGATGTATGCATCCATGGATGCATGCATATGCATGGATGCATAAATACCTACATGCATCTATGTATATATGCTTGTATGCATGGATGCATGTATGCAACCATGCATGCATAAATGCATGCATCTATGTATGCATTCATAGATGCATGGATGTATGTACGATGTATGTATGCATGCATACATGCATATGCATACATACAAGATATATGCATGCATGGATGTATGCACATAAATGCATCCCTACATCCATGCATGCATGGATGCATGGATGCAGATGCATGCATACATGCATATGCATCCATACAAGATATATACATGTATGTATGCATACATACATAGATATTTGTAAGCATGTATGCATGGATGCATGCATGTATACAAGATATATACATGTATGTATGTATGAATTCATGCATACATACATGTATGTATGGATGGATGCATGCATACACGTATATATACATAGATACATAGATATATCTATCTATGGATGCAATGTATACATAGATATATGCATACATGCATACATACATATATCTATGTATACATTATGATGCAGGAGCATCTTGCATGGAAAAATTAAATTATTAAAAAAAAAAATAAGGAGAAAAGGAAAAAGAGAAAAAATAATAATAATAATAATAATTTGGAGGAGAGACAAAGTGACGAAAATAGAAGGAAAAATAATTTAAACAATAAAATAGGAAAAAATGAGAAAAAAAGAATTCCTATTTTCGAGGTGCATGAGTGGCATAAATAGGAAAAATAGTTGTTATTCCATTAATCGAGGTGTGTAGGTGGCATCCTAGATGTTTGTGGAAAGTTCCTTAAATCATGCATTTAATATTTTTTGTGATCCATAAAGCAAATTTAATTTTGTAATTGGGCCACATGGTGGTGCTTAGTTCTATTTAGGTGAAAATTCTAGAAGGTTGTGGATATTGTAGAAGGTTGTGAAAATTCTAGAATGTTGTGGATAAATCATGCCTTGGGGTGTAAGTGCCTATTTAAGGAAGGCTTATGTTCATTTGTAATGAAGCTCAAGGAGAAGCTCTTCAAGTGTAATCTCTTCTAGGGAAGCTCTTGAGGAATCTCTTCAAGTGTAAGCTCTTCAAGTAGAAGCTCTTTGAATGTAATCTCTTCTAATGAATTTCAAGTATTAATGGATGCTTTATGAAGCATTTTTGTTATCTCTTTGTCTCCATCTTGTTGAATTTTTTGGTTGTGAGTTGGTATGGGTGGTGTGCCCGTCATCAGTGGTATCAGAGCATACCTTTGTTAGTGGTAGCAAAGCATGCCCTTCATCAGTGGTATAAGAGCAGGAGTTATTGAGTGTACAAGTAGATCGCCAAAGTGTGAGGTAGTTTGTACTAGGACCTTGGTTGGGTGAAGTTTATTAGAGTAGGAGTTCCTGAATGTGTAGACAAATTGTCAAACATGAGGTAGTTTGCACTAGGACCTTGAGTTGGGTGAAGTTTGTGAAGAAGTTCTTGATTGTGTAGACAGAGCACCGACTGTGAGGCAGTTTGTATGAGGTTCTTGTTTTGGATGAGATTTGTCTTCTGAAGACTTAATTATGGAGAAGAGAATGAAGAAGATGACTTTTTTGATTGGATGGATTCTAAGGATTCCTCGACTTGAGAAAATTAAGGCAAGAAATCAAGAGGCATTGCTAGTTGATTTGCAGAAGCAAGTGAATAAATTAGAAGCTGAGTTGCAAAAATGAAGAGCACATTACCAGAAAAGGGATGTTGATAATTCCTTGGATGCAAAAAAGATAGAAGTTCTAGTGGAGTATCAGACAAGTGGTACAAAAGAAGAGCAAGAGGATGAAGAGGAAATTATTTGCAAACCTAAAGCTGAAGAAGAGCATGAAGATGGCAAGATTTATGAACCTAAAGTAGATCAAGAAGATTTGAAGATTGCAGCAATGGAGGAAAATTATAGTGCCTTCATTGGAGATCAAGCAAGTGGAGAAGTTGTTACATGCATTGTTGATGAGATGAAAGTGGCAAGCGAAGATGAATATGTCAAACAGAGAAATTTCTATGACTCATGGGATGTTGCCTTTGAGATGTGTTTGAAAGATATTAATGATAGTTTTCTTGAGGATCTTGTTAGTCATGTATGGTATGCAAAGGAAGATTGGTATGGTATTGCAAGTTTTATTACAGGTGTGATTAATTCAACAAGATTAGATGAGGATGAGATTTATACTTGGATAGATTTCATTGTGAAGGAGCATTTTCAGCAGCAAACAGTTGTTCCAGCTAGGTGTTGGAAAAGAAGAAAGAAGGAAATATATCAGCACTGGATACTTGTTCTAGCTATGTGTTGGAGGAAGAGAAAAAAAAAAAATGTCAATAGTCGCTACTTTATTTTGTTAATCCATATTCACAAAATTTTTCCTACCATGGGAGTCGGATGTAGGAGCATCATGCATCAACAAAAAAAAAATGTGTGAAAGATTTGCATGTTGGTTTTCTTATCCCTATTGAGGTGGAAGCTTGTGGTGAAGATGAAGACAGTTCTATATCTTTCTTTTGGAGTCAAAGTGTGGGACACACTTTTCTATCTACCAAAGGAAAAATTTTTTAAAAAAAAAAAAAAAGGAAAAAATGAGAAAAAAAGGAATTTCTATTTTCGAGGTGCATGAGTGGCATAAATAGGAAAAATAGTTGTTATTCCATTAATCAAGGTGTGTAGGTGGCATCTTAGAAGTTTGTGGAAAGTTCCTTAAATTGTGCATTTAATATTTTTTGTGATCCATAAAGCAAATTTAATTTTGTAATTGGGCCACATGGTGGTGCATAGTTGTATTTAGGTGGAAATTCTAGAAGGTTGTGGATATTTTAGAAGGTTGTGGAAATTCCAAAATGTTGTGGATAAATCATGCCTTGGAGTGTAAGTTCCTATTTAAGGAAGGCTTATGTTCATTTGTAATGAAGCTCAAGGAGAAGCTCTTCAAGTGTAATCTCTTGTAGGGAAGCTCTCAAGGAATATCTTCAAGTGTAAGCTCTTCAAGTGTAAGCTCTTCAAGTAGAAGCTCTTCGAATGTAATCTCTTCTAATGGATTTCAAGTATTAATGGATACTTTATGAAGCATTTTTGTCAGCTCTCTATCTCCATCTTGTTGCATTTTTTGGTTGTGAGTTGGTACGGGTGGCGTGCTCGTCATCAGTGGCATTAGAGCATACCTTTGTTAATGGTAGCAAAGCATGCCCTTCATCAATTACATACGTACATAGATATATCTATGCATGCATACATATATATATATATGTATGTATGTATGTATGTATGTATGTATGTATGCATACATACATACACATACATACGTACATGCATGCATGTATGTATATATATGTAAGCATACATACATACACATACATACATACATACATACATACATACATACATGTATGTATTGATACACACACATGCATGCACACACATGCATCCATGCATGCATCATACATACGTATATATATGTATGCATCTATATACATACATACATGTATGGATGTATCCATCCATGCATGCATACATGCATGCATGTATGCATCCATACATATATATGTATGCATGCATATACATACATACATACATACATGTATACATAGATGCATGCATGCATGCATAGAAATATCTATGTATGTATGCAATGTATACATAGATATATGTATATATCTATAAATGCAATATGTATGTATATATGTATGTATACATGTATGAATGCATCCATTCATACATACATGTATCTATGTATACATACATATTGCATATGCATGCATGCATGCATGCATCTATGTATACATACATGTATAAATATATTTATACATGTATGCAGGCATCATTGCATACATCCATAGATGCATGCATGCATCCATTCATTCATGTATCTATGTATGTGTACATGCATGCATACATATATGTATATGTATGCATGCATATCCATACATATATGTATATGTATATATATGTATATGTATGTATGCATGGATATGTATATGTATGTATGCATGCATACATACATACATGTCTGTATGTATATTTCATACATATATATATATATATATATATATATATATATATATATACATGCATGCATCCATACATGTATGCATACATAAATACACATATATACATACATGTGTGTATCTATATTACATACATATATGTATGTATGCATGCATCATACATACATGCATGCATACATGCATACACATACATACATACATGTATGTATGTATCTATGTATGTATTGATACACAAACATGCATGCATGCATGCATCATACATACGTTTATGTATGTATGGATACATGTATTTATGGATATGTATGTATGTATAGATACAGACATCTATGTATGCATGCATGCATGTATGTATTGACACACACACATGCATGTATACATAAATATTGCATACATAGATATATACATATATCTATGTATACA
Source organism: Cupressus sempervirens (assembly GCA_028749045.1). Lineage (NCBI taxonomy): Eukaryota > Viridiplantae > Streptophyta > Pinopsida > Cupressales > Cupressaceae > Cupressus > Cupressus sempervirens. Next base: position 272,526,463 of record CM053789.1, read on the forward strand.
TTGTATACATATAAAGATATATCTATGCATGCACACACACACATATATATATATATATATATATATATATATATATATATATATATATCCATTCATATCTATGTATGTGTGCAATATATACATAGATATATGTATGTATGGATGCATATGTACATGTATACATGTATATATCTTGTATGTATGCTTGGATACATACATCAATGCATCTATGCATGCATGGATGCATACATCCATCGATGCATCTATGTATACATGCATACATACATGTATACATGTATGTATGTATGTATGTATATGCATGCATACATACATGCATGCATCTATGCATGCATGCATGCATATATCCATACATGTATACATGTATATAAATGCATAGATATATATGTATGTATGCATGCCTGCATTCATACATACATATATCTATGATTACATTGCATAAATAAATAAATATACCTATGTATAAATTGTATACATATGCAGATATGCATGCATGCATGCATATATATATATATATATATATATATATATATATATATATATATATATATATATATATATATATATATATATATATATATATATATATATATATATATATATGTATACATTGCATATGCATAGATATGCATGCATACAAACAAATATATATGGCTACGGATACATACATGCATGCATAGATATATCTATGTATGTATGCAATGTATACATAGATATATGTATGTATGGATGCATGACTCCATAGATGTATGGATGCATGCATGCATGCATCCATACATACATGTATCTATCCATGCATGCATACATGCATGCATGTATGTATGCATGGATGCATACATACATACATACATGTGTACATGTATATATCTTGTATGTATCCATATGCATGTATGCATGCATCTATCCATGCATACATGCATGCATCTATGCATACATGCATACATACATAGATGGATGCATAAATACATGCATGCATCTATGTATGAGATAGATACATGCATAGATGCACACATTATGCATCCATGCATAGATATGCATTAATGATTAAATACCTGCATGCATCTATGTATATATGCATGTATGCATCGATGTAGACGCACGCATTATGTATGAATGCATGTATCGATGTAAGTATGCATGCATATATGCATATACATACATACAAGATATATACATTTATACATGTATGTATGTATGCATGCATGGATGTATGTATGTATGCATGGATGCATGCATCCATGCATGCATAGGTGCATGCATGGATGTGTGCAAATACATGCATGCATATGCGTGGATGCATACATACATGCATGAATCTATGTATGTATGCATGCATGCATGAATGCATGCATACATGCATATCCATACATACATGCATGCATTGATGCATGCTTGGATAGATACATGTATGTATGTATGGATGCATGCATACATGTATACATACATAGATACATATATGTATGAATGCATGCATATGCATGGAGTCATACATACATATGCATACATATAAGATATATACATATATGTATGTATACATGCATGTATCCATCCATACATACATGCATGTATGTATGCATGCATGCATGTGCATGGAGTCATACATACATATGCATACATACAAGATATATACATGTATGTATGTATGCATGCATGCATCCATGCATACATACATGCATGTATGTATGCATGCTTGGATAAATACATGTATGTATGGATGCATGCATCTATGCATGGATGCATGTATGCATGCATGGATAGATGCATGCATACATACAAGATATATACATGTATACACGTATGTATCTATGCATGCTTCCATGCATACATACATGCATGCATACATGCATATGCATACATACAAGATATATACATGTATACATGCATGTATGTATGCATGCATCCATGCATACATACATGCATGTATGTATGCATGCTTGGATAAATACATGTATGTATGGATGCATGCATATGCATGGAGTCATATGTAAATGCATGAATCTATGCATGGATGCATGTATGCATAGATGCATGCATACATACAAGATATATACATATATACATGTATGTATCTATGCATGCATCCATGCATACATACATGCATGCATGTAGATGCATGCATACATGCATATGCATACATACAAGCTATATGCATGTATACATGTATGTATGTATGCATGCATCCATGCATACATACATGCATGCATGGATAGATACATGTATGTATGGATGGATGCATGCATACATGTATAAATAAATACATATATGCAGTCATGCATCCATAAATACGTATATCTATGTATACATTGCATACATACATACATATATCTATGCATGCATGCATGTATACATAGATATATATATATGTATGCATGCATGCATATCTATGCATATGCAATGGATGCATATATATATATGTCTGTATGGATGCATGCATGCATCCATACATACATATATCTATGTATACATTGTATGCATGCAATGTATACATGGATATATGTATGTATGCATGCATGCATATGTATCCATATATATACATACATGCATGTATGGATGTATGCATCCATGCATGCATGTATGTATGCATGCATACGCATATATGTATGCATGCATATATATACATCCATAGATACATGTATACATGTATGTATGCATGTATACATAGATGCATGCATGGATGTATGCATCCATGGATGCATAGATGCATGCATGCATGCATGACTATGCATACATACAAGATATATACATGTATACATGTATGTATGTATGTATCCATCCATACATACATATATCTATGTATCTATTGCATACATCTATAGATATGCACGCATGCATACATACATATATATCTATGTATACATGCATGCATGCATAGATATATTTATGTATGTATGCAATCTATACATAGATATATGTATATATCTATGTATGCAATATGTATGTATACATGTATGAATGCATCCATCCATACATACATGTATCTATGTATACATACATATTGCATATGCATGCATGCATGCATGCATCTATGTATACATACATGTATCTATGTATGTATACATGGATGCATGCATGCATGCATACATTCATATATATATTTATTTATGTATGTATGCATGTATACATAGATGCATGGATGTATGTATGCATCCATGCATGCATGTATGGATGGATGTATCTATACATCGATGTATCCATGTATGTATACATGCATGCATACATAAATATGTATATATGTATATGTATATGTATGCATGCATATGCATAGATATATGTACATATGCATGCAAATGCATACATACATGTATATGAATATGTATATGTATATGTATGTATGCATGCATATGTATATGTATGTATATCTATATTTATGTATGGATGCATGCATATGTAGATGTATATATGTATACATGCATCATATATATGTATATGAATATGTATATGCATATGTATGTATGCATGCATGCATTCATATATACATGCATATGCATACATATATGTATATGAATATGTATATGTATATGTATGTATGTATGCATGCATGCATCCATACATGCATGCATACATACATACACATACATACATACATGTATATTGCATACATATATGTATGTATGCATGTGTCATACATACATGTATGTATGTATGCATGCATGTATACATACATGCATATATACATAGTTACACATACATACATACATACATGTATGTATGCATGTATTGACACAAACACATGCATGCACACACATGCATGCCTGCATGCATCATACATACGTATATGTATGTATGCATACATGTATGAATGGATGTGTATATATGTATAGATACATACATACATGTACGCATGTATGTATGTATGTATTGACACACGCATGCATGCATGCATGCATCATACATACATATATGTATGTATGCATGTATGTATGTATGTATGTATGTATCCATGCATACATACATACATAGCATACATGCATAGATATATCTATGCATGTGTGCATACATGCATAGATACATGATGTAGGAGCATCCAGAGGTATAAGGGCAATCCTGTGTCACAAAAAAAAAAGTACTTAGACTTAGTTTCTATTTTATGTGTTTTCATTTTTGGATACTCATTTGGGTCAAATAAAGGATTCAGCTCTCACAGGTTCACTATCAATGTTCTAGGATAGAGTATTTGGACACTTTGGGTTGTGTGTAAATTTCAAAAAAAATAGGAGTATGTAATTAGGCCATCATTTTGTGTAAATTAGAAAGTGTAAATTGGCCAGATGAATGTAATGGTAATTTAGAGCATTTCAGAAAAAGAATCAAGTCAAAAGGCCCCATGGTTTTAAAGTTATTGTAGTTTTTTGGGTTTTGGAGACCTCTTAAGAATGCTTCAAAGTCAAGTTAGGGGCATTAAATGACCACAAAATAGTCAAAAAATGAGAGATGAGTGAAGCTGGTCCATAGGGCTATAGAGCACTTCGAGAGCTTTTTGAAAATGTAAATGGTTCGTCAATCGGAGCTACCGTTCAAAAGTTATGGCTCCCAAAAGTTTGATTACTATTTTCAGATTCTTTTAGATTTGTCTCGACTTCTAATACAGCTTCTAGAGCTTTCTATTTGGTCGGTGGATTCCTATTAGCACTTTGTAGAATATATTCTTAGTCCTTAACCCTCTGGGGTCTATTTAAAAAAATTTCTGGCATTGTATATATCTATGTATACATTGCATACATACATAGATATATGTATGTATGGATGCATGCATATATCTATGTATACATGCATGCATGTATAGATATATCTATGTATGTATGCAATGTATACATAGATATATGTATATATATCTATGTATGCAATATGTATGTATACATGTATGAATGCATCCATCCATACATACATGTATCTATCTATACATACATATTGCATATGCATGCATGCATGCATGCATACATCCATACATACATGTATTTATGTATGTATGCATGTATACATAGATGCATGGATGTATGTATGCATCCATGCATGCATGTATGGATGGATGCATCCGTACATCCATGTATCCATGTATGTATACATGCATGCATACATATATATGTATATGAATGTATGCATGCATCATATATACATATATGTATGTATGCATGCATGCATACATACATACACATACATACATACATACATACATACATGTATGTATATTGCATACATACATGTATGTATGTATATTGCATACATATTTGTATGTGTGCATGCATGTATACATACATGCATGCATACATACATACACATACATACATACATGTATGTATAGATGTGTATATATGTATACATACATACACATACATACATACATGTATGTATAGATGTGTATATATGTATACATACATACATACATGTATGCATGCATGTATGTATGTATTGACACACAGACATTCATGCATGGATGCATGCATCATACATATGTATGTATGTATGTATTTATGTATGTATGCATCCATGCATACATACATACATAGCATACATGCATAGATATATCTATGCATGCATGCATAGATGCATAGATACATGTATGCATCTATGTATACATGCATATATCCATAGATACATGATGCAGGAGCATCCAGATGTATAAGGGCAATCTTGTGTCACCCAAGAAAAAATGTACTTAGACTTAGTTTCTGTTTCATGTCTTTTCATTTTTGGATACCCATTTGGGTCAAATAAAGGTTCCAACTCTCACAGTTCCACTATCAATGTTCTAGGATAGAGTAGTTGGACACCTTGGGATATGTGTAAATCTTAAAAAAAATAAGAGTATGTAATTGGGCCATCATTTTGGATAAACTAGAAGGTGTAAATTTTCTAGATGAGTGTAATTGTAATTTAGAGCATTCCAGAAAAAGAATCATGTCAAAAGGCCCCATGGTTTGAAAGTTATTGCAGTTTTTTGGGTTTTGCAGACCTCCTAAGAATGCTTCAAAGTCAAGTTAGGGGCATTAAATGACTGCAAAAAGGGGGAAAAAATGGGGGATGAGTGAATTTGGTCCATAGGGCTATAGAGTACTTTGACAGCTTTCCAAAAATGTAAACAATTCGTCAATTGGAGCTATGGTTCAAAAGTTATGTCTCACAGAAATTCAATTACCATTTCTGGATTCTTCTAGATTTGTGCCAACTTCTAATGTAGCTTTTGGAGTCTTCTATTTGGTTTGTGGATTCCTACTAGCACTTTCTAGAATGTATTTTTAGTCCTTAACTCTCCAGGGTCTATTTAAGGAGATTTTTGGCATTGTAAAAGGTAGTTTTGAGTGGAGTTTGAGAGGAGGTACTAAAAGGAGAAATTATCTCCAGATTTATGTTATTGTAAGCCCTTAGGGAATGTTTTGAATTTTATTTTCTCTGTACTATATGTACAAGCTTATTTTCCTAGTTAATACAATTTTCCCTTTTCTGTTGTGTGCATTCTATGCTTGGGTCGTGTCCCCATCAATTGGTATCAGAGCCAGTTTTTCTGTGTGTGTAGATAGAGCACCAACTGTGAGGTAGTTTGCACAAGGATTGTGTGGTTGTGAGTTCGAGTTAGAAGATGCCTCCATGGAGAGAGCATGGTGGAAGGGCTAGATATATTAATCCTAAAGAGGTTAGAGCCCTCTAAAGGTAGGTATAGACATTGCAAGAGGAGCTCCGTAGAGGAGCCAATGTTTCTGCAAGTGATGACAGTGAGGATGACAATGAAGAAGAAGAAATGAAAATAGAAGGGAAATTTGATAAGAAAGTTTTGAATTAGGTAGAGGAAAGGCTTTTTAGGACCATTACTAAGTTTGGAATAAGACCTACAATTGAAGTGGGTATATTTTAAAAAAATTTGAAACCAGATGAGTTGATCAATTGGATCAATGAACTGGAAGAATACTTTGAGTATGATGATATCAGGGACACAGATAGGGTTAAGTTTGCAAAGGCCAAATTGAAAGGCCATGCCAAAATCTAGTGGCAAGAGGTTCAATTGGAAAGAAGTAGAAGAGGAAAGGAGAAGATCACAAGGTGGGATTGCATGGTGGACAAATTGAAGAAGTAGCTCATTCCTCTCGACTACAAGCTTGATTTATTCAAGAAGATGCATGGGTTAAAGCAAGCAAGAAGATCGGTTCAAGAATATATAGAGGATTTCTATAAACATTTGATTAGAGTAGGGCATGCAAAAGAAAATAAGGAGAAAGTTTCTCATTATATCAATGGGTTCCGACCTACCATCCAGGAGGAATTAAGTTTAGTAAGAATGACCAGCATTGAAGAGGCATACTAGTTTTCCCTACGAGTTGAAGAGAAGTTGAATAAAAAGTTTGAAGGAAGACAAAGAGGGCATGGTCAAAGAGGAAGGGGTAGTGGTAGGTCATTTGGCTGAAATGAAACTCAAAAGAAAAATTAAGATGTGGGTACCAGCAAAAATGAGAAGAATGAGGGTTTTAACCGCTCCCGTGATCAAGAATTTGGAAATCAGAGAGGAAGAGGTAAAGGAAGTGGACAATGAAGAGGAGGCTTCCATGGTACCTATTTCCATTGTAATGAAGAAGTTCATCATGCCTTTGAATGCCCTCAATGACAAGGAAGGAAAAATAGGAGAGCTAAGGGCCAAGCTAGGGTTGCTCATGTGGATGGGCATGCACAATCATCACATTTAGAGGATGCAAAAAGAGGAGAGACCTTGGTGAAAGAAAGGGTCCTACTAAGTGGTGAGATTGAACTAGGACAATGGAGAAAATTGTTCCATACCAGATGCAAGTGTGAGGATAAATGTTGTGATGTGATCGTTGATGGTGGTAGCATAGATAACTTGGTATTAGAGGAGATGGTCTCTAAGCTGAAGCTCAAGAGGGAGAGACATCCCCAACCCTATCGGATTGCTTGGGTGAAAGATGATCATAAGGTCTTGGTAAGTAAACAATGTTTAGTAAAATTCAAAATTGGGAGTTACCATGATGAAGTTCTCTGTGATGTTATTCCGATGGATGTTTTCCATCTATTGTTGGGTAGACCATGGTAGTTTGATAGACATGCAGTACATGATGGACATGCAAACACATACTCTCTGACAAAGGATGGAGTTCACCAAAAATTGAAGCCCATAAAAAAAGAAGATGAAAAGGTATGTAGCAGTGCTAGGATTTGTCTTGTTGATGGAAGAAAGTTTTTAGATGGCATGAAACATCAGTGTATGTGCTATGCTTTGCTTCCTATGAAAGATAAAGAAGGTAGTAGTTAAATACCACTTCAAGTTTCAGATTTACTGAGTGAGTCTAGAGATACTATCTGTGATAATGTTCCAGAAGGATTGCCACCAGTAAGGAAAATCAATTATCAGATAGATCTAATTCCAGGAGCTAGTTTGCCTAACAAGGCTACTCACAGGATGACTCCTACTGAAATAAAGGAGCTAAATAGACAACTTTAGGAGCTATTGAGGAAGGGCTTGATTCAAGAGAGCCTAAGTTCATGTGCAGTACCTATAGTACTTGCACCAAAGAAGGATGGAGAGTGGAGGATGTGTACAAATTCTTGAGCTATTAATATGATAACCATCAAGTACTAGTTTCCTTTGCCAATGATGGACGATCTTATGGACTGCTTGAGTGGAGCTCACTAGTTCACAAAGATAGATCTCAAGAGTGGCTATCATTAGATATGGATATGAGAAGGAGATGAGTGGAAAATAGCCTTCAAGACCAAGGAGGGTCTTTATGAGTGGTTAGTCATGCCTTTTGGATTGACAAACGCCCCAAGCACCTTCATGCGGCTCATGAATGAGGTACTTAAGAAGTTCTTGGGAAAACTTGTTATTGTTTATTTGGACGATATTTTAATTTTTAGCAAGACTTAGGAAGAACATTTATTACATATTTGTAGTGTCCTTGAAAGGCTAAGTGAAGAGAAACTGTTAATTTATCTGAAGAAGTGTATCTTTGATAAAAGGGAGTTATTATATTTGGGGTTTGTTATATCACTTGAAGGTTTCAAAATGGATCCAGAGAAGGTAAAAGCCATCTTGGAATGGCCTACTCCAAGGTCTGCTACTAAGGTAAGATCATTTCATGGTCTAGTTAGTTTTTATAAGAAGTTTATTAAGAATTTTAGTGGCATATGTGCACTCCTAACTGATACAATAAGAGGGGATCGAAAAGAGTTCAAATGGACTACAACAATTGCGAGAAGTTTTGAATTGCTAAAGAATAAGGTGATAGAATAGCCTGTGTTCGCACTTCCATATTTTACAAAAGTGTTCTAGGTGGATTGTGATGCTAGTGGTAGTGCTATTGGGCCTGTATTAAGCTAAGAAGTTAAGCCTATTGCATATTTTAATGAAAAATTGAATGATGCAAAAAAAAAGTATTCTATTTATGATCGAAAGTTCTATGCAATAGTTCAAGCCTTAAAGAAATGCAGGCATTATTTATTGCCAAAGGAATTTGTTTTGTATACTAATCACCAGGCATTACAATACCTAAATATCCAAGGTAAATTGAATCAGAGGCATATGAAGTGGGTAGAGTTCTTGCAGAGCTATACATTTGTGTTGAAACATAGAATCAGAAAATCTAAAATGGTTGTAGATGCACTAAGTAGGAGACAATTGTTGCTTACAGTATTATAGGTTGAAGTAGTTGGGTTTGGTGAACTCAAGAATCTATACCCTGATGATCCTAATTTTGTTGAAGCATGGAAAGCTTGTAAAGAGCTTGTTGCTGTAGATAGAAAAAAGTGGTTAGACTATCTGATTCAGGATGGTATGTTATTCAAGGGTAGCCAATTATGCATTCCAAGGAGTTCCATGAGGGAAAATATGATTAAAGAGAAACACAGTGGAGGGATGGCAGGACATTTTGGTCAAGATAAGACCATTTCCATTCTTAGAGAACATTATTTTTGGCCTCATATTTCACAAGATGTAAAGAAGTTTGTACAGAGTTGCCAGGTTTGTCAAGTTGCCAAGGGATTTAGCCACAATACTGGACTATATTAGCCATTACCTATTCCATCAAAGCCATGGGAGGACATAAGTATAGATTTTGTTGTTGGATTTCTAAGGACACAAAGGGGTAATGACTCAGTATTTGTGGTGGTTGATAGGTTCTCGAAAATGGCACATTTCATTCCATGCCACAAAACTCATGATGCTATCCATATTGCAGAGTTGTTTTTCAGAGAGGTAGTAAGACTACATGGTCTTCCAAGGAGTATAGTTTTTGACAGAGATAATAAATTTGTAGGGTATTTTTGGAGAACATTGTGAAAAAAGTTGAGAACAGACTTAAAATTTAGTTCCACACATCACCCATAGACTGACAGCCAAATAGAAGTGGTAAACAAAAGTCTGGGCAATTTTTTGAGGTGTTTAGTTGGGGATAAGCCCAAGGGGTGGGATTTGATTCTACCACAAGCCGAGTTTGCTTACAATAACTCTATAAATAGGAGTATTGGTAGATCACCATTCCAAATTGTATATGGAAGTAGCCCAAGGACTGCGCCAAAATTGAGGAAGATAGAGTAAGGGGAGAGGACAATTGTTGAAGCTGAAGAATTTGTTGAACATATCAAGCATCTATATGAGGAGGTTCAAGCACACTTTAATAAGATGAATCAAGAGTATAACGCTAGGGCTGATCAAAGGAGAAGACATAAGAAATTCCAAGTAGGGGATCTAGTCATGGTACACTTGTGAAAGAAAAGATTTCTAGCCAACACTTACAACAAGCTAAAAATGAAGAAATTTGGTCCCTGCAAAATTTTGAAAAAACATGACTCATGAAATGCATATGAGGTCGAGTTGCCAGATGGTATTCACATTTCTCCTATTTTCAACATTACAGACTTAACAGAGTATCATGATGATGTTGCAGATGAGGAACTGATGTTAGAGCCATGTCCAATTCCTACTTCTAAGAAGGAGGAGATAGAAGACATTCTAGATCACTGTGTGGGTAGGATTACCAAAAATAGGTAGTATGAAGAGTATTTGATCAAGTAGAAAGGATGTCCAATAGAGGACTCAACTTGGATTTTAGCAGCTAAGGTTTCCCATTTGAGATTTCCTCTACCATTCATAAAGTGATAGGATCACTTTTCAATCTACCCTGGGTGTCTAATACAGGAGTATCCAAAGGTATAAGGGAAATCCTATGTCACCCAAAAAAAAATGTACTTAGACTTAGTTTTTGTTTCATGTGTTTTCATTTTTAGATACCCATTTGGGTCAAATAAAGGTTCCAACTCTCATAGTTCCACTATCAATGTTCTAGGATAGAGTAGTTGAACAGTTTGCGATACATGTAAATGCCAAAAAAATAGGAGTATGCAATTGAGCCATCATTTTGGTGAACTTGGATGTGCAAATTGGCCAAATTAATGTAATTGCAATTTAGAGCATTCCAGAAAAAGAATCAGGTGAAAAGGCCCCCTGGGTTGAAAGTTATCACGGTTTTTTGATTTTTTGAGACCTCCTAAGAATGCTTCAAAGTTAGGTTAGGGGCATTAAATGACTTTAAAAAGGGCCAAAAAATGGGGAATGAGTGAAGCTGATCCATAGGGATATAGAGCGCTTCAAGAGCTTTTCAAAAATTTAAATGGTTCGTCAATCGAAGCTACGGTTCAAAAGTTATGCCACCCGAAAGTTCGGTTACCATTTTTAGATTCTTCTAGATTTGGACCAACTTCTAACGCAGGTTCTGGAACCTTCTACTTGGTCGGTGGATGCCTGCTAGCACTTTCTAGAATGTATTCCTAGTCCTTAACCCTCCGAGGTCTATTTAAAGACATTTCTGGCATTGTAAAAGACAATTTGGAGTGGAGTTTGAGAGGAGGTACTAAAAATAGAAATTATCTCCAGATTTATGCTATTGTAAGCCCATAGGGCATTTTTGAAGTCTATTTTCTTTGTACTAGATGTATTAGCTTATTTACAAAGTTAATAAAATTTTCCTTTCTTGTTGTGTCCATTCTGTGCTTCGGTGGTGTCACCATCAACCAAGGGTCATGAACTCACTCCACCAGCCTCAATCCAAAAGTCTGGATTCTACAGAAATCCCAATGTCCGTGAAACAAGGAAAAGGTCTAAAAGAAACCATAACAGGTATAAAATCACTTAATCGAACACAATGTCAGGAGTATGCACGCAACATGCATCCCAAGGCAACATAAAAGTGCAAAAGTGGTCTGACTGATATCCAAACGAATCATCGAAGTCCACGACCCACATTGTGCCAAGAAAACTCGAGAAAACAGGGCGGCATGCAAAACGAGGTAAAAACCTCAAATTTTGGAAAAGTTGCAAAATTAAAACCCATTTGGCCTTTGGCCACAAAAATCCCAAAAGTCCAAAAATAAATGGAATCAGACACCATATGCAAAAATAGCTAGCATAACGGCATAAAATCTCAAAGCCTCATCTCAAAAAATAGGGAAATGTTCATACAGGCCCAACTAGGTAGAACCAACATAAGGAAATGGAGGGGAACACTAGTTCTCAGCCTTCACACAAACGGCTACCAAAAAAAAATTAGAAATGGAGTAGAAAAAATAAAATGGGAAAGTCCTACCTCATAGCCAAAAGGGCAAAATGGAAATCTAAACCATAAAATAAATAGCCCGCAGAAGTAGCTGAAAATCATGACAATCCAAAGTTTTCCCGAGCTAGATCCAATGAACCCAACCTTGTGACGATCCCACACCCATAGCTCCCACAACAAAAAAAATAGTAAATCCTCATGAAGAGTATTTTGGATTTTACTCTCCAAATCTCTAATTCAAAATTGAGAAGTGAGGAATTAAATTCCTCTTTGGATATTTATTCACTTTTCGAGTCAATAATCGATTAGGGAAAATAACTAGCCAACCTTGTTAAACTCTGAATCAACCAAAATGAAAAAAAGCTATTCCTATAAATAAGAATTCATCTATGGAAAAGCTACCAAACATTAAAATAAATAAATCAAAAAGCCCGAAAACCCAAAAATACAAAAGCAAAGATAGTCATAAACATGATTAACCACTACTACAGGAACCTAGTCCAATGTAGTGTGGTAAAAAGAACACAATCCAATCTCTGCACACATCTAAAAATAATCATAGAACAACCTCATGATATCACATCGATCCTCGTAACTATTGACACAAACCTTAGTGAACTTTAAATCACATCATAATCTCATAGATCAGCAGAAGTGTAAATAAAGTAACTAAAATAGAAAAAAGAATCCAAACACCTCTACGATGTAGACCACACAGTGTCACAATCATGATCCATCACAAAAAAAGATCAACAAGGTTGCATCCATCAAGATGACTTATAGAAGTCAAATGGGAGAGGCACTACAATGTATACATACATATATATATCTATCTATACATGTATGCATGCATAGATAAATCTATGTATGTATGCAATGTATACATAGATATATGTATGTATGGATGCATGCATGCATGCATCCATCCATGCATACATATATCTATGTATAAATTGTATATGCATAGATATGCATGCACACATACATACATATATATATATCTATGTATACATGCATGCATGCATAGATATATCTATGTATGCATGCAATATATACATAGATATATGTATGTATGGATGCATGACTGCATATATGTATGCATGCAAGCATTCATACATCCATATATACATGTATCTATGTATACATACATGTATCTATGTATGTATACATGTATGCATGCATCCATCCATACATACATGTATCTATCCATGCATGCATAGTTGCATGCATGCATAGATATATCTATGTATGAATGCAATGTATACATAAATATATGTATGTATGGATGCATGACTACATATATGTATGGATGCAAGCATGCATGCATCCATACATACATGTATCTATGTATGTATACATGTATGCATGCATCCATCCATACATATATGTATCTATCCATGCATGCATGTATGTATGCATGAATGCATACATACATACATACATGTATACATGTATATATCTTGTATGTATGCATGCATCTATCCATGCATGCATAGATGCATTTATAGATGCATGCATGGATGCATCCATCTATTCACACATGCATACATACATAGATGCATGGATGTATGTATGCATCTATGCATATCCATGCATCCATACATACATGTATCTATGTATGACATAGATACATGCATGGATGCATAAATACTTACATGCATCTATGTATATATGCATGTATGCATGGATGCATGCATGGATGTAAATGCATGCATGCAACCATTCATGCATCTATGTACGTATGGATAGATGCATGGATGTATGTTTGATGTATGTATGAATGCATACATGCATATGCATACATACAAGATATATACATGTATACATGTTTGTATTTATGCATGCATGGATGTATGCACATACATGCATGCATGCATGGATAGATGCATGCATACATACAAGATATATACATGTATACATGTATATATGTATGTATGCATCCATGTATGTGCATGCATGCATCCATGAATACATGCATGCATATGCATGGATGCATACATACATGCATGCATCTATGTATGCATGCATCTATCCATGTAGATGCATGCACACATAGATGCATGCATGCATGTATGCATGGATGCATGCATGCACATACATGGATGCATACATACATATATACATGTATATATCTTGTATGTATGCATGCATCTATACATGCATGCATGGATGCATGGATGCAGATGGATGCATACATGCATATGCATCCATACAAGATATATACATGTATGTATGTATGTATGTATGCATCCATGCAGACATACATGGATGCATGTATGCATCCATGAATAGATACATGTATGTATGCATGGATGCATGCATCGATGCATACATACATAGATAGATGTATGCATGTATGCATGGATGCACACATGTGTACATGCATTCATTTACACAAGATATATACATGTATGTATAAATCCATGCATGCATGTATGCATCCATGCATATCTACATGTATATATGGATGGATGCATGCATACATGTATACATACATAGATACATAGATATATACATGCATAGATACATGCATACATATATGCATACATAGATACATGTATATATACATAGATGCATATATATATACATGCATAGATACATGCATACATGTATACATACCTAGATTCATGTATGTATACATAGATACATAGATATATCTATGTATGTATGCAATGCATATATCTATGTATGTATGGATGCATGCATGCATATATCTATGTATGCATTGCATACATACATAGATATATCTATGCATGCATTCATGTATACATAGATATATGCATGCATCCATACATACATATATCTATGTATACATTGCATACATGCATAGATATATCTATGCATGTATGCAATGTATACATAGATATATGTATGTATGGACGCATACATGCATCCGTACATACATATATGTTCATACATACATATATCTATGTATACATTGCATACATACATAGATATATCTATGCATGCATGCATACATACATATATATGTATGCATCTATATACATACATACATGTATGGATGTATGCATCCATGCATGCATCCATGCATGCATGTATGCATCCATACATATATATGTATGCATGCATATATATACATACATACATACATGTATGCATGTATACATAGATGCATGCATGGATGGATGCATGCATACATACAAGATATATACATTTATACATGTATTTATGTATGTGTGCATCCATACATACATATATCTATATATATACTGCATACATACATAGTTATGCATGCATGCAATGTATACATAGATATATGTATATATCTATATATGCAATATGTATGTATACATGTATGAATGCATCCATCCATACATACATTTATCTATGTCTACATACATATTGCGTATGCATGCATGCATCTATCTATACATTCATGTATAAATGTATGTATACATGTATGCATGCATGCTTGCATCCATGTATAGATGCATGCATGTATGCATCCATCCATGCATAGATTCATGCATGTACGGATGGATGCATCCATTCATACATGTATCTATGTATGTGTACATGCATTCATACATATATATGTATATGCATACATGTATGTATATGTCTATGTATGTATGCATGGATATGTATATGGATATGTACATGTATATGTATTTATAAATGCATCATATATACGTATATATATGTATGCATGCATGCATACATACATACATACATGTGTGTATGTAAATTGCATACATATAGGTATGTATGCAGGCATCATACATACGTATATGTATGTATGCAGGCATGCATCGATACATACATGCATGCATACAAACATACATACAATTATATATGTATATATACGTAAGCATACATACAAACACATACATACATACATACATGTATTGATACACAGACATGCATGCATCATAAATACTTTTATGTATGTATGCATACCTATATCTATGGACGTGTATGTATTTATAGATAAATACATCTATGTATGCATGTATGTATGTATGTATTGACACCCACACATGCATGTATACATACATATTGCATACATAGATATATACATATATCTATGTATACATTGCATACATACATGGATATATCTATGCATGCATGCATGCATATCTATGTATGTATGCAATATATACATAAATATATGTATGTATGGATGCATACATACATACATACATACATACATGTATACATGTATATATGTTATATATATGCATATGCATATATGCATGCATACATACATGAATGCATCTATGCATGCATGGATGCATACATCCATCCATGCTTCTATGTATACATGCATACATACATGTATACATGTATGTATGTATGTATGTATATGCATGAATACATATATATGTATGGATGCATACATACATGCATGCATCTATGCATGCATGGATGCATATATCCATACATGTATATATGTATATAGATGCATACATATATATGTATGTATGCATGCCTGCATCCATACATACATATATCTATGTTTACATTGCATACATAAATAGATATATCTTTGTATAAAATGTATACATACACAGATATACATGCATGCATACATAAATATATGTATATATCTATGTATACATTGCATATACATACATACATACATACATACATACATACATACATATATATATATATATGTATATATATATATATATCTTTTAATACATGGATGCATGCATAGATATATCTATGTATGTATGCAATGTATACATAGATATATGTATGTATGGATGCATGACTGCATAGATGTATCTTTGTATACATACATGTATGCATGCATCCATCCATACATACATGTATCTATCCATGCATGCATGTATGTATGCATGGATGCATACATACATACATACATGTATACATATATATATCTTGTATGTATGCATATGCATGCATGCATGCATCTATCCATGCATGCATAGATGTGTGCATGCATCTATGTATACATGCATACATACATAGATGCATGCATGTATGCATGCATCCATGCATCTGAATGCATCCATACATACATTTATCTATTTATGACATTGTTACATGCATGGATGCATTCATCCATGCATACATGGATCGATGCATCCAAGTATGCATAGATGCATGCATATGCATCGATGCATAAATACATGCACACATCTATGTATGACATAGATACATGCATAATTGCATACATTATGCATCCATGCATGCATATGCATGGATGCTTAAATACCTACATGCATCTATGTATATATGCATGTATGCATGGATGTAGATGCATGCATGCATGGATAGATGCATGGATGTATGTATGCATGCATACATGCATATGAATACATACAAGATATATACATGTATACATGTATGTATGTATGCATGCATGGATGTTTGCATCCATGCATGCATGGATGTATGCAAATACATGCATGCATGCATGGATTCATGCATGGAAAGATGCATGCATACATACAAGATATATACATGTATACCTGTATGTATGTATGCATGCATCCATGCATACATGCATGCATGCATTTATGCATGCTTGGATAGATACATGTATGTATGGGTGCATGCGTATGCATGGAGTCATACATACATATGCATAGATACAAGATATATACATGTATACATGTATGTATGTATGCATGCATCCATGCATACATACATGAATTCATGTATGCATCCTTGGATAGATACATGTATGTATGGATGCATGCATATGCATGGAGTCATACGTGCATGCATGCATCTATGTATCTATGCATGTATGCATAGATGCATGCATGCATAGATGCATATGCATACATACAAGATATATACATGTGATGGGGACATGACCCAAGCACAGAATGGACGCAATAGAAAAGGGAAAATAATATTAACTGAGAAAATAAGCTAGTACAAATAGTATAGAGAAAGTAAACTTCAAAACATGTCCTAAGGGCTTACAATAGCATAAATCTAGAGATAATTTCTCCTTTCAGTAGCTCCTCTGAAACTCCACTTTGAACTGCCTTTTACAATGTCAGAAATCTTCTTAAATAGACTCCGGAGGGTTAAGGACTAGGAATACATTCTATAAAGTGCTAGTAGGCATCCACCGACCAAATAGAAGGCTCTAGAAGCTATGTTAGAAGTCGACGCAAATTTAAAAAATTTCAACAATGATAACCAAACTTTCGAAAGGCATAATATTTAAACCGTAGCTCCAATTGACATATGTATCTATGCATATGCAATGTTTACATAGATATATGTATGTATGGATCCATGCATGCATGCATGAATATATCTATGTATACATTGCATACATACATAGATATATCTTTGCATGCATGCATGTATACATAGATATATGTATGTATGGATGCATGCATGCATGCATCCATACATACATATATCTTTGTATACATTGCATCCATACATAGATATATCTATGCATGCATGTATGTATCAATGTATACATAGATATATTTATGTATGGATGCATGCATGCATACATCTATGCATGCATGTATATATCAATATATGCATATATATATATATATATATATATATATATATATATATATATATATATATATATATATATATATATATATATATATATATATATATATATATATATATATATGTATGGATGCATGCATGCATGCATACATACATATATATGTATGCATCTATATACATACATACATGTATGGATGTATCCATCCATGCATGCATATATCTACATATATGTATACTGATGAAGGGCCAACACCACCCTTACAAACTCACAACCAAGATCACAAAAATATGGAGACAAGAGATGACAAAATGCTTCATAAAGCATCCATTAATACTTTAAATTCATTAATACATACATATATCTTTGTATACATTGATGTGAGGCCTCGCCCCGACCCATCGTACCATAGTGATATTTTACTCTTATTTTGTTATCCGCGGCTCGAGATGTCGAGACATTATCTGATGCTTAGAACATATTTTATTATTTTATGTTGTGTGATGTGATTTCCAGATATATTTGATGATTGTCATTTAATGTTCATGTATATGTATGTTGACGAAATTAGTAGATGTAGGATTGAGATTTGATTTACGATATTTCAAATGATTAAGAATTATGAAGGGAGAAGAAACTTTATTAATGTATGTTTTAAATTTTGAAAATTTCTGATACATATACGTTTATATACATGTAATTTTATGGGACTACTGATGTGTCCAATGAGTGTGCAGATATTTAGCCGAGAAACCCTATGGAGGAACAAAAATGACCTCCATGTGCTAAAATTTGGAAACCCTATTGTTCATAATTATGCTTTTTCAGTGTCGCTTGACACTCGTAAAAATGTTATGTGCTTTATTTCCTAGTTAGAATTGTTAGATAGACCTATTTTTATCTCTAGATTTTATTTGACTCTAACCTCTTCCCTAAGGCTTTAAAACATGTTTTTTTTCTAACCTATGGGTGTGGGTATGGGTTAGGGGTCTTTTCCAACCCCTAAGCCCCTAGCTTTGACTTTTGAGGGCACTCAAAAAGTCCCTTTCTGCCTTTGTGCGAAAATTTCAAGTGGTTGTCATGAGTTGTCTTACCCCACCTCCTTTTAGGGTTTAACCATGGTGTAGGTTGAGTTAGGAGTTTCTAGTGTGGCTAGTGGGTGGATATAGTTATTGCTCCTTTTGGGTGGTTGAGTTGGAGGCTTATTTAGAGGCCTCCCTTGGTCTAGTGGTTGGGGCTACCCAATCTCTACATTTAGAGAAGATTTCTTGAAGCTTGAAGGAAGGAGGGATACTCTACTCAAATTTGTTCATTGCCATTACCTCTTTGAGAAGGTAGGAAACTCCCATCTCCCTTATTCAATTTTTATGTTTTCTTTCATGTTCTTGTTACCTTGTTGTTGTTTTATTGTTGTATGGTTGTGGGTATGTTGGGAAGATTTTTAAACTTTGTTTTTTTGGTTGTTTTCCTTTCTTGTTTATGTTTGCAATTTTGAGTTTTCTTGCATGGGTGTTTTGGTATTACTCACCCTAGGAGAGGGCAGAAGTGACCAATTTTGGGAGAGGTCTATTTAGTTGGACTCCAAACTGTGTAGAGTCTTTTCTCAGGATGAGAAGAGGGATAAAGGGTAGGGTGTTATGGGCCTCTACCCATCAGCACAAACCTGGTATGAGTATGGCAAGTTAAAATGGTAGAATAGAAGTTCTTGGTTATTGACCCCGATTGGGCATCTGAATTGGTGTTGTGCTTGACTTCTCCAGTTAGAAGAATCCACCTCTCCCTGGTCTTGATTCATTATGAATCCTATTGTGTAAACCATGTATGACTATGCATGCTTGATGTTCTTTTGGTTCTGCTTGGTTGTCATTCGATCAGTTATTGGTCTCCTCCATGGTTCTTGAAAAGAGATTCAGAAAACATTACAAGTTCCTTGATTTTGATCATGAGGAAAAATTTGATAAAATTGTTAAAAATTGGGATTGAGATCCTATTGTAAATTTTATTTTAAACCTTGTTGTAATTGGCTACGAAGCCGGGTTTTCTTCCTGATTCTTTCCTGGCTGAGCCTTGGAATCAGGTTGGCCAATAAAATTGGTGTTGGGTATATATTGCTTGTCATGAGATTTAGTTTTAAATCTTAATTTTAGATGGATGATGTTCAGTTTGGCATTGTATCAAGTTGTTCATATATGTTGGAAATGGAAATTTATGTTCATTCATGTAAAAATAGTTTTATGATTATTGGATATTAATCAAACTTGCATTATTGAGTAAGTGGTTAAATCAATGTTTTAATTCTATTCCAATTTTATAAAATATATATATATATTCATGCATTGCTTGTAATCCTATACTTAGAAAAATTTTCAAAAAAAAAATGGCCAAGAGAGTAAGAAAACTCTCTGCCTTTTGTATGAGAAACAAAGTTTAAATCCTTTTACAACAGAGAATCTTTTAAAGATTCCATTTATATTTTGACTTAAAAATATATATTTAAATTAATCAAAATTATAAATAATTATACCAATGCAAAATTTAAACTTAAAACTTTGAAAACCAACCCATTATCTTCTCACCTAAATAACTTTTTGTCTTAAGTCCCCACCAATCTACCTTGGGCGTCACCTTTAAAAGCATTTTTTTTAATAAGTTTTGATTGGTGCTTAGACAAATTGTCATCATATGTGATGACGTGTTCTGTGTCCCATCCCACCTTCCTTCCTTTAGTGAGCACTCAGCATGGAGGGGGGGGTAGTATTAAAGTTTGTATTAAAGGAAACATAGCATTCAACTCTGACTTTATTCTTGATCCTTGCCTTGTCTTAGCTATGCCGCCCACCTTGCTAGGCCCTACGCGCGTCAGTATGGGGCAGAGCGCTGTCCCAAGGACAGCGCTTGGGAAGCGCTTGCCCAAGGGCTTGTAGGGTATAGAGTAGGGTGGGCTTAGGGGGGGGATGTAGGGTTAGAGTAGAGTGTTAGATAGAAGGTTAGTTAGTTTTTTTTTATATATTATTTTGTTTATAATTTTAGTTTGTTCATAGTATTATAGTTAGTTTAAAATGTAATGTAGTTTTAAATTAAGTGTTATTAGTAGTTAGTTAAATCTATTTTGAATTGGGAGATAGTAGGGTTAGTAGGTTTGTAGGTTAGTATATTATTAAGTTTTGTTTAATTGTGGTTAGTTTGTTTAATAATGTTAGTTGTTAGATTAGTTGTAAATGTATTATTAAGTTATTGTTATAATTTGGAGAAGTATAATGTAATTTGTAAATAAGTTACGTTTTGATTAAAGTCATGGAATTTAGAATAGTTTGAAATTTATATATTTATTTAGTTTTTATTAAAGTCTATTTTAAAGTTAGTGAATTGTATTATTTAGTTGAGTTTAAATTTTAGTTAATTTTATTCATTATAGTTAGATTATATTGAGTTTAGTTAGTTTATATTAAATATAGTTAGATTATATTAAATTAAGTTAATTTTCATATTTAAGATAAGTTAGTGGTTAGTTGTGGTATTGCTAAATTTAACTGTGTGATTTGATGCAAACTCATTGACCCATGTTTCATGAGTAGTAACTTAACAGGAATCCATCTCTCATGGGAATAAATGGATCACTTACCACTCATCGGATCTAGGTGATAGTGGATAGTGGTTAGTTGTTAGGAGTGACTTAATTAATCTATTTAGGTTGATATATTTCTAGTATAATGTTATAATTATGTTAGTTAACCTTAATTTAAATCGGTCTATTTTTGTTAGTATTTAAATTTTAGATAAGAATTATTTTAGAGAATATTTAAATTTAGTTAGTAGAATTTACGAATGGTTTTGGAAATCTTTTTAGCATTAATATGTAGTTAATTTAGGTGTTTGTAACTATTAAGTTTAACAGGTATTATTAATGTAAAGTTTCTAAAAAAAAAAAAAAAAAAAAAAAAAGATTGGTGTGTGTTTTTGCCCTCGTAGTTTGGGCATGACAATTGCATCCATACATAGATATATCTATGCATGCATGTATGTATCAATGTATACATAGATATATGTATGTATGGATGCATGCATGCATACATCTATGCATGCATTTATATATCAATGTATGCATATATATATATGTATGTATACATAGATATATGTATGTATGGATGCATGCATGCATCCATACATATATATGTATGCATCTATATACATACATACATGTATGGATGTATGCATCCATGCATGCATATATGCATTCATACATATATATGTATGCATGCATATATATACATACATGTATACTGATGAAGAGCCAACACCACCCTTACAAACTCACAACCAAGATCACAAAAATATGGAGACAAGAGATGAAAAAATGCTTCATAAAGCATCCATTAATACTTTAAATTCATTAGAAGAGATAACATTTGAAGAGCTTATAACACAAGAACTTCAATTTCTCAAATTTTCTTTAGAAGAGCTTCCATTTCTTGAACTTGATTACAAATGATAATAAGCCTTGCTTAAATAGGCACTTCTAACCCAAGACATTACAAACACAACCAATGTGGGATAAAAGGTAAATACAACTACTTTTAAATAAATATTAAATTTTCACCCAAATACAACTAAGCACCCAACATATATTAAATACATGATTTAAGGATCTTTCCACAAACTTCTAAGATGCCACCTACACACCTCGATTAATGGAATGACAACTATTTTTATTATTTTCTATTTATGCCACCCATGCACCTTGAAAACAGAAATTCCTCTTTCCTCTTTTTTTCCTATTTTTCTATTTTTTATTATTTTCCTTCCATTTTCGTCACTTTCTCTCTCCACAATTTTTTATTTTTTATTTTTATTTTTATTTTACTTTTTTTTAATAATTTAATTTTCTCATGCAAGATGCTCCTGCATAAGACTCCCTTGGTAGATAGAAAAGTGTGTCCCACACTTTGATGCCAAAAGAATGATATACCACCATCTTCATCCTCACCACAAGCTTCCACCTCAATAGGGACAAGAAAACCAACACGCAAATATTTCACATTTTTTTTGCTGATGCATGATGCTCCTGCATCCAACTCCCATGGTAGGAAAAATTTTGTGAATATGGATTCACAAAATGAAGTAGCCATTGTTGAGAGATTTTTTCCTCTTCCTCCAACACATAGCTAGAACAAGTATCTGATGCTGAAATTTCTCCTTTGCAATGAACTCTATCCAAGTATAAATCTCATCCTCATCCAATCTTGTTGAATTAATCACACCTGTAATAAATCCAACAACACCATACCAATCTTCCTTTGCATACCATACATCATGAACAAGATCCTCATGCAAACCATCATTAATATCTTTTAAACTCATATCAAAGACAACATCCCATGATTTATAAGAATTTACCTGTTTGACATCTTCATCTTCACTTGCCTCTTTTATGTCATCAACAATGCACGTAACTACTCCACTTGCTTAATCTCCAACTAAGGCACTATACTCTTCCTCCATATTTTTAGTCTTCCAATCACCTTCATCTACTTTTGGTATACAAATCTGGTTATCTTCATGCTCTTCCTCTTCTCTTTCATCTTCTTCAACTTTTGGTTCATGAATAATTTTCTCTTCATTCGCTTGCTCTTCCACTGGATCATCTTCCTTTTCCACATCCAAGGAATTATCAACATCCCTTTTCTGATGATGCACTCTTCGTTTCTACAACTCATGTTCTAATTCATTCACTTGCTTCAGCAAATTCAAAAATATTTCTTCTTGCATTCTCCTTCTAAATCTCTCAAGTCTAGGAATCTTCAGAATCCATCCAATCAAAAAAGTCATCTTTTTCTTTCTCTTCTCCATAATAAGGTCTTTAGAAGACAAATCTCATCCAAAATAAGAATCTTGTGCAAACTGGCTCACAGTTGGCACTCTGTCTACACAAACAAGAACTTCTTGACAAAATTCTTCCAACTCAAAGACCTGATGAAAACTGCCTCACATTTGGCGATCTATCCGCACGCTCAAGAACTCCTGCTCTAATACCACTGATGAAGGGCCGACACTACCCTTACAAATTATCAACCAAGATCATGCATCATATACATGTATGTATGCATATATATATAGATGCATGCATACATACAAGATATATACATGTATATATGTATTTATGTATGTATGCATCCATACATACATATATCTAGGTATATATTGCATACATACATAAATACATACATACATATATCTATGTATACATGCATGCATCCATAGATATATCTATGTATGTATGCAATGTATACATAGATAGATGTATATATCTATGTATGCAATATGTATGTATATATGTATATATACATGTATGAATGCAT
Source organism: Cupressus sempervirens (assembly GCA_028749045.1). Taxonomy (NCBI): domain Eukaryota; kingdom Viridiplantae; phylum Streptophyta; class Pinopsida; order Cupressales; family Cupressaceae; genus Cupressus; species Cupressus sempervirens. The sequence continues at coordinate 272,551,851 of CM053789.1, forward strand.
CCATCCATACATACATGTATCTATATATACATACATATTGCATATGCATGCATGCAAGCATGCATCTATGTATGCATGTATGCTTGCATACATCCATAGATGCATGCATGTATGGATCATTCTTACATGTATCTATGTATGTATACATGCATGCATACATATATATGTATATGTATACATGCATATGCATGCATATATGTATGTATGCATGTATATGTATATATATGTATATGTATGTATGCATGGATATGTATATGTATATGTACATGTATATGTATGTATATGTATATGTATGTATGTATGCATATATAATTGTATATGTATGTATGCACACATATATGTATGTATAAATGCATCATATATACATATATGTATGTGTATATGTATGTATGCATGGATGCATCCATACATGCATGCACACATACAAACACATACATACATACATGTGTGTATGTATATTGCATACATATATGTATGTATGATTGCATCATACATACGTATATGTATGTATGCAAGCATGCATACATACATACACATAAATACATACATGCATACATGTATGTATGTATGTATTGATACACATGCATGCATGCATGCATCATACATACGTTTATGTATGTATGGATACATGTATGTATGGATGTGTATGTATGTATAGATACATACATCTATGTATGGATGTATGTATGTATGTATTGACACACACACATGCATGTATACATACATATTGCATACATAGATATATATATGTATGCATGCATATCTATGTATGTATGCAATATATATATAGATATATGTATGTATGGATGCATACATACATATATACATACATGTATACATGTATATATCTTGTATGTATGCATATGCATGTATGCATGCATACATTAATGCATGCATGGATGCATAAATCCATCCATGCATCTATGTATACATGCATACATACATGTATACATGTATGTATATATGTATATATATGCATGCATACATGCATGCATATATTCATACAGGTATATATGTATATAGATGCATACATATATATGTATGTATGCATGCCTGCATCCATACATACATATATTTATGTTTATATTGCATACATAAATAGATATATCTATGTATACATTGTATATATACATAAATATGCATGCATGCATACATACATACATATATCTATGTATACATTGCATATGCATAGATAAACATGCATTCATATATACATATATATAAATATATATCTATGGATACATGCATGCATGCATCCATACATACATGTATCTATGTATACATACATGTATGCATGCATCCATCTATACATAGATGTATCTATCCATGTATGTATGCATGGATGTATACATACATACATACATGTATACATGTATATATCATGTAGGCATGCATCTATCCATGCACGCATCTATGCATACATGCATACATACATGTATACATACATATATCTATTTATGACATAGAAACATTCATGGATGTATGTATGCATGTATGCATACATACATATATATATCTATGTATACATTGCATATGCATGCATTCATACATACATGTATGCATGCATCCATCTATATATAGATGTATATATCCATGTATGTATGCATGGATGCATAAATACATACATACATGTATACATGTATATATCATGTAGGCATGCATCTATCCATGCACGCATCTATGCATACATGCATACATACATAGATGCATGCATGCATAAATGCATCTATGCATACATGCATATATACATAGATGCATGCATGTATGCATCCATGCATGCATACATGCATACGTACATAGATGCATGCATGTATTTATGCTTGGATAGATACATGTATCTATGGATGCATGCATATGCATGAGGTCATACGTGCATGCATGCATCTATGTATATGCATACATGTATATGCATACATACATGATATATACATGTATACATGTATGTATGTATGCATGCATACATGCATGCATATGCATACATACATGCATGCATGGATAGATACATGTATGTATGGATGGATGGATGCATACATGTATACATAAATACATATATGCAGTCATGCATCCATACATACATATATCTATGTATACATTGCATACATACATAGATATATCTATGCATGCATGCATGTATACATAGATATATATATATGTATGTATGTATGCATGCATATCTATGCATATGCAATGGATGCATATACATATGTGTCTATAGATGCATGCATATGCACGCATCCATACATACATATATCTATGTATACATATATATGTATGCATCTATATACATACATGTATGGATGTATGCATCCATGCATGCATGTATGTATGCATCCATACACATATATGTATGCATGCACATATATACATCCATACATACATGTATACATGTATGTATGCATGTATACATAGATGCATGCTTGGATGTATGCATCCATGGATGCATAGATGGATGCATGCATACATGCATACGCATACATACAAGATATATACATGTATACATGTATGTATGTATGTATGCATCCATACATACATATATCTATGTATATATTGCATACATACATATATCTATGTATATATTGCATACATCCATAGATATGCATGAATGCATACATACATATATATATCTATGTATACATGCATGCACGCATAGATATATCTATGTATGTATACAATGTATACATAGATATATTATATCTATGTATGCAATACTTATGTATACATATATGAATGCATCCATCCATACATACATGTATCTATGTATACATACATATTGCATATGCATGCATGCATCTACGTATACATACATATTGCATATGCATGCATGCAAGCATGCATCTATGTATACATACATTTATCTATGTATGTATACATGTATGCATTTGTGCATGCATACATCTGTACGTACATGTATTTATGTATGTATGCATGTATACATAGATGCATAGATGTATTTATGCATCCATGCATGCATGTATGGATGGATGCATCTGTACATCCATGTATCCATGTATGTATACATGTATGCATACATATATATGTATATACATATATGTATATGTATGTATGCATGCATGCATCCATACATGGATGCATACATACATACACATACATACATACATACATAGATACATGTATATTGCATACATATATGTATGTATGTATTTATTGATACACACACATGCACACACATGCATGCACGCATGCTACATACATACGTATATGTATGTATGTATGAATGTGTATATATGTATACATACATACATACATGAATGCATGTATGTATGTATGTATTGACACACACACATGCATGCATGCATCATACATACGTATATGTATTTATGCATACATGTATGTATGGATTTGTATATATGTATACATACATACATACATGTATGCATGTATGTATGTATTGACACACACACATGCATGCATGCATCATACATACGTATATGTATGTATGCATACATGTATGTATGTATGTATGGATGCATCCATGCATGCATACATACATAGCATACATGCATAGATGCATATATACATGTATGCATCTATGTATACATGCATACATCCATAGATACATGATGCAGGAGCATCCAGAGGTATAAGGGCAATCATGTGTCACCCAAAAAAAAAATGTACTTAGACTTACTTTCTATTTCATGTGTTTTCATTTTTGGATACTCATTTGGGTCAAATAAAGGTTCCAACTCTCACAGTTTCACTATTAGTGTTTTAGGATAGAGTATTTGGACACCTTGGGATAGATATAAATCTCAAAAAAAATAGGAGTATGTAATAGAACCATCATTTTAAGTAAACTAGAAGGTGTAAATTGGTCAGATGAATGTAATTGTAATTTAGAGCATTAAAAAAAAAGAATTAGGTCAAAAGGCTCCACAGTTTGAAAGTTATTGCAATTTTTTGAATTTTGGAGACCTCCTCAGAATGCTTCAAAGTCAAGTTAGGGGCATTAAATGACTCTAAAAATGGCTTAAAAATGGAAAATGAGTGAGGCTGGTCCATAGGGCAATAGAGTGCTTCAAGAGAGTTCTGAAAATGTAAACATTTCATCAATCAGAGCTACAGTTCAAAAGTTATGGCTCCCGAAAGTTCAATTACCGTTTCTAGATTCTTCTAGATTTGTGTTGACTTCTAGCGCAGCTTCTGGAGCCTTCTATTTGATCGGTGGATGTCTACTAGCACTTTATAGAATGTATTCCTAGGCCTTAAGCCTCTGAGGTCTATTTAAGGAGATATCTGAAATTGTAAAAGGCAGTTCAGAGTGGAGTTTGAGAGGAGGTACTAAAAGGAGAAATTATCTCCAGATTTATGTTATTGTAAGCCCTAAGGGCATGCTTTGAAGTTTATTTTCTTTATACTGTACGTACTAGCTAATTTTCCCAATTAATACAATTTCCCCTTTTCTGTTGTGTCCATTTTTTTCTTGAGTTGTGTCCCCATCAAGTGGTATCAGAGCTAATTTTCCTGAGTGTGTAGATAGAGCGCCGACTGTGAGGCAGTTTGCACCAGGACTGTGTGGTTGTGGGTTCAAGTTAGAAGATGCCTCCATGAAGAGAGCATGGAAAAAGGGCTAGAGCTATTAATCCTGAGGAGGTTAGAGCCCTCCATAGGCAAGTATAGGCATTGCAAGAGGAGCTCCATAGAGGAGCCAATGTTGCCACAGGTGATGACAGTGAGGATGAAAATGAAGAAGAAGAAATGGGACCAGAAGGGGAATTTGATGGGGAAGTTCTGAATCAAGCAAAGGAAAGGCTTTTTAGGGCCATTACTAAGTTTGGAAAAAGACCTACAATTGAAGTGGGTATATTTTCAAGAAATCTGAAACCAGCTGAGTTGATTGATTGGATCGATGAACTGGAAGAATACTTTGAGTATGAGGATATCAGGGACCCAGATAGGGTTAAGTTTGCAAAGGCCAAACTAAAAGGCCATGCCAAAATCTTGTGGCAAGAGGTTCAATTAGAAAGAAACAGAAGAGGAAAGAAGAAGATCACAAGGTGGGATCGCGTGGTGGATAAATTGAAAAAGCAGTTCATTCCTGTGGCCTACGAGCTTGATTTGTTCAAGAAGATTCATGGGTTAAAGAAAGCAGGAAGATCAGTCCAAGAATATACAGAGGATTTTTATCAACTTTTTATTAGAGTAGGGTATGTAGAAGCAAATAAAGAGAAGGTTTCTCATTATATCAGTGGATTGCGAGCTAGCATCCAAGAGGAATTAAGTCTGGGAAGAATGAATAGCGTTGAAGAGGCATACTAATTTTCCCTACGAGTTGAAGAGAAGCTGAATAAAAGGTTTGAAGGAAGACAAAGAGGGCATGATCAAGGAGGAAGGGGTAGTGGTAGGTCATCTGGAGGCTGAAATGAAATCGAAAAAAAAAAATGAAGATGTGGGTACCAACAGAAACTAGAAGAACAAGGGTTTTAACCGCTCCCATGATCAAGACTTTGGAAATCAGAGAGAAAGAGATAGAGGATGTGGACAAGGAAGAGGAGGCTTCTATGGTACCTGGTTCCATTGTAATCAAGAAGGTCATCATGCCTTTGAATGCCCTCAATGACATGGAAGGATAGATAGGAGATCTGAGGGCCAAGCTAGGGTTGCTCATGTGGATTAGGCTGCAGAAAGAGGAGAGACCTTGGTGAATGAAAGGGTCCTACTAAGTGGTGAGATTGAACTAGGACAACAGAGGAGTTTGTTGCGTACTAGATGCAAGTATGAGGATAAATGTTGTGACATGATCATTGATGGTGGTAGCATAGATAACTTGGTATTAGAGGAGATGATCTCTAAGGTGAAGCTCAAGAGGGAGAGACATCCCCAACCCTATCAGATTTCTTGGGTGAAAGATGATCATAAGGTCCTAGTAAGTGAACAATGTTTAGTAAAATTCAAAATTGGGAGTTTCCATGATGGAGTTCTTTGTGATGTTATTCTAATGGATGTTTTCCATTTCTTGTTGGGTAGACCATGGCAGTTTGATAGACATGTAGTACATGATGGACATGCAAACACATACTCTCTGACAAAGGATGGAGCTCACCACAAATTCAAGCCCATGAAAAAGGAAAGTGAAAAGGTATGTAGCAATGCTAGGATTTGTCTTGTTGATGGAAGAAAGTTTTTAGATGGCATGAAACATCAATGTATGTGCTATGCTTTGATTCCTAGGAAAGATAAAGAAGGTAGTAGTGAAATACCACTTGAAGTTTCAGATTTACTAAGTGAGTTTGGAGATATTATCTCTGATAATGTTCTAGAAGGATTGCCACTAGTAAGGCAAATCAGTTATCAGATAAATCTAATTCATAGGATGACTCCTATTGAAAGAGAGGAGCTAAATAGATAGGTTCAGGAGCTATTGAGGAAGGGCTTGATTCGAGAGAGACTAAGTCCATGTGCAGTACCTGTAGTACTTGCACCAAAGAAGGATGGAGAGTGGAGGATGTGTACAGATTCTCAAGCTATTAATAGGATAACCATCAAGTACCAGTTTTCTTTGCCAAGGATTGATGATCTTATGGACTGGTTGAGTGGAGCTCAGTACTTCACAAAGATAGATCTCAAGAGTGGCTATCATCAGATATAGATACGAGAAGGAGATGAGTGGAAAATAGCCTTCAAGACCAAAGAGGGTCTTTATGAGTGGTTAGTCATGCCCTTTGGATTGACGAACACCCCAAGCACCTTCATGCGGCTCATGAATGAGGTACTTAAGAAGTTCTTGGTAAAAAATTTTATTGTTTATTTGGATGATATTTTAATTTTCTATTTGTGGTTTGTTATATCACCTGAAGGTCTCAAAATGGATCCAGATAAGGTAAAAGCCATCTTGGAATGGCCTACTCCAAGGTCTACTACTGAGGTAAGATCATTTCATGGTCTAGTTAGGTTTTATAGGAAGTTTATTAAGAATTTTTGTGGCATATGTGCACCCCTAACTGATACAATAAGAGGGTATAGAAAAGAGTTCAAATAGATTGCAGCAGATGTGAGAAGTTTTGAATTGCTAAAGAAGAAGGTGATAGAACAGCCTGTGTTGGCATTTTCAGATTTTAGAAAAGTGTTCTAGCTGGATTGTGATGCTAGTGGCAATGCTATTGGGGCTGTATTAAGCTATGAAGGTAAGCCTATTGCATATTTTAGTGAAAATTTGAATGATGCAAAAAAAAGTATTCTGTTTATGATCAAGAGTTCTATGCAATAGTTCAAGCCTTAAAGAAATGGAGACATTATTTATTGCCAAAGAAATTTCATTGTATACTAATCACCATGCATTATAGTACCTAAATAGCCAAAGTAAATTGAATCAGAGTGTCATGTCCCCTATTCAAATAATTAAAAATAAAATAAACTTTGTTAAGGCAGGCAGGCTCCAAAAAGGTGAAATTTTGGAAAAAGGGGCTAATCTTTGGAAACCAATGGACTAATAAATAAAACTTATTATTAAATTATATTTTATTAACCCCTCTAGGACGTGAGTTAGGGTTATTCCCTCTTTAAAAGGGGTTTGGAGGCATTTTGGGCTCATTCTACATCTTGATTTTTGCTAATTTTCTTGTTGTTCTTCAGAGGCTACCAAACCTGTGGAGAAGGAAACCCAAGAATGGGAGTTTGCAGGTTTCTAGGAAGGCTAAGGATGGGAGTTTGAAGCCATTCCATGTGCATGCTCATACAGAGTTTGCCTTTGTGCTGAATAGTGCCGATTTGGGTGTTTTCGGGGTTGTTTTTGGTTTGAGTTTGGGTTTTCAGTCGAGTGTTTCATATCAGTTTGGTTTGTTGCTGTATTTCAGACTTTATGATGATAAAATAGAGCTGAATATATGTATTGGGTCATGATTAAACTTCTGAGATAGTTTATGAGTGTTTTGTGGTGTTTTCGGGCATTTTTGTGTTAATTTCGGGAGCCCGATTGAGCATAGTTTTTCCCTACATTTGTGAGCTATTGTGTAAAGGCTATACAAATCTGGAAATGTCATTTTGTAGGCTGTTATGCTGCTAAATTTTTTGTAAAAATGTCCATTTTCATATTTATTAATAATTTGTGAAGTTGTGAAGTTTTTGGCACTAATTTGGACATACCCGATTTGGGTTTATTGGGAAATTGGCAAATCTTTGTAATATTGGTTGTTTGATTTTAAAGTTTGGATTTGAGGCTGGAAATATCATAAAAAATCATTAAAGGGTCATTACAGTGGTATCAGAGCCATGATCTTGCCAGCCTGAGGGTTTGTAGAAGTTGCATGTCAGTTTTAACAACTACCCAGATCTTGCATGTCAAGTTTTGATAACTACCCAGATCTTGCATGTCATATTTTATGATTGCATGCAACTAAGTGAAAGAGAAAAAAGATATTTGCAGCGAGAAAAGAATAAAGAAATTTTGATCAAACCCCCAGTTGAAAGAAAAAGTACAAAATCCAAGGAAGAAATAAGTATGGCTGATCCAGATGAGATGGCAAAGAAATTCTTCCAAGACATCCAAAATACTCAGAAGCAAACAGTGGATGGGTTGGCGGAAACTAGAGAGGCTTTGCGAATATTGACAGAAAAATTATAAGGAATTGCATCTATTAATGAGAAAGGGAGCACTTCAGAGGAGCCAAGAAATGGGAGATTCACACCATCTAAATCAACCAAATCTATTTTCTTGCCTGCAGATGAGCCACCAGTACCAAATCCAGCCATTAATCTAGTGGAAGAGGTTACAAGTAATTTGATTACATTAAGAGCTACTTACAATGGCTTAGATGATGACTTTTGTAGTTCAGTTCCTTTTAGAGAATATGTGGATATGATAAACCCTTTGATGCCCAAGAAAGAGAACAGGAGGGAGCATGACACAAGTGGAAGAGAGCTCAAAAATAAAATAAGCAAGTTTACAGCACCTACTTTTGATGGAACAAATAAAATTTCAGCTAGAGCATGGCTACAAAAATTACAAACTTTCTTCACACTTAACCCCATGAAAGAGAGTGATGCTATTCAATTTGCAAGTCTACACTTGGAAGATGCAGCCTATGATTGGTGGTATCATGGAATGACTACTCAAGGTCACGATCAGGTAACTACATTTGAAGATTTTAGTCAAAGGGTGATAGATAGATTTGACCTCAAGGATGATGAAGAGTACTTTAAAGAATTGTCAAAGTTGAAGAAAACCAAATCAGTTAAATAGTATATAGAAGAATTTCAAAAAGTGGCTGTTATGGTACCTGATATGAGTGAAAAGAGGATCATTTATTTTTTTCTTGATGGTTTAGAAGATTCTGTTAAGGGTTTGGTTAAGGCTTTCTCACCCTCAACCTTACAGGAAGCTATCAAAAGAAGCTTGCAACTTGAAACTTGCATGCCTATGAAATCAATCACTAATCAAAAACCCCCAAATCTTTGGCAAAATAAGGGAAATTTTCAGAAAAAGACTTTCCCAACACTACCACCAAAAGATGTGACAAATGTGGCAAAAAAGAAGGTAGATGAAGAGACTAGGAGTGAATTACGAAGGAAAAATCTTTGTTTTACTTGTAGAGAACCATGGGTTCCAGGACATAGATGTTTGGGGAAAGGTCAAGTGCACTATATTGAAGTTGCTTCAGAATCTAATTCAGATGAGCATGAGGAATTTCATGATACTAAGGAGGAGGTAGAAGAAGAGAAAGTAAAAGAAATCAGCAAGGATGGCACTTTAGCAGCATTATCAGGAGTCCCAAGATACCATCCCTTCCGAATTTGAGGGGTACTAGCAGGGCAAAGGTTGACTGTTCTTCTTGATAGTGGGGCAACTCACAATTTTATTGATGAGGGATTTGTCATGAAAAGAGGGCTTAAAGCAGAAGATTTTGAGGGATTCAATGTTACTGTAGCTAATGGATTCACTATGCCTTGCACACGGGTGGTGAAACAACTCAAGATGACCTTAGGAGATTATGAGTTATGTGATGACTTCTATGTGGTTGGTATTGGAGAGACAGATCTTGTATTGGGTGTTCAATGGCTGCACTCTATCAGAGGCTATTACATGAACCATCAAACTATGGAGTTTAAATTTCATTCCAATGGGAAAGAAGTTATATTGAGAGGGTTATCGAATGGAGCACCTAAGGCGGTCTCTGCAAAGAGGATGGAGAGGACTTTTCAAAGAGGACAAGTAACATGGGTAGCAGGAGTCATAATCCAACCAACAAGCTCTCCAAAGAATCAAGGTAATTTCCATTTTGAAATTCAAAATATTCTTGATAAGCATAGTATAGTTTTCAATGATTTGCCTCCAAGATTACCACCAGATAGAGGTTTTGAGCATGTTATAGAGTTAGAACAGGGTGCCAAACCACTTATAACAACCCCATACCGCCATCCAAGAGTTTATAAGGAAGAAATTGAAAAAACTATTAAAGAACTCCTAGACATGGGATTCATAAGGCCTAGCTCTAGTCCATTTGCATCATCTGTGGTACTTGTCAAGAAAAAGGATGGTACAATGAGAATGTGTATAGACTACAGGGCTCTAAACAAGAAGACCATAAAAAATAGGTATCCCATACCACGCATAGATGAACTAATTGATGAGCTACATGGTGTTGTATACTTCTCAAAAATTGACTTAAGATCAAGCTACCATCAAATCCGAATGAGGAGTGAAGATGTGGAAAAGACTGCTTTCAGATGTCACTATGGGCACTTTGAATTTCTTGTTATGCCATTTGGACTCACTAATGCACCTGCAACATTCCAATCTTTTATGAATAAGGTATTCAGTCAGCATCTTCAATAATTTTTTTTGGTATTTTTTGATGATATCTTGATATACAGTAAAACATGGGAAGAGCATCTAAAACACATAGACACTATTTTGGAAATCTTGGAGCAGAAATCCTTCTATGCTAAGCTATCTAAATGTGAGTTTGGTTTGATAGAGATCCTATATTTGGGACATATTATAAGCTCTAAAGGAGTACAGGTTAATCAACAAAAAATCCAGGCAATTTTGGATTGGCCTCCACCCACTAATCTTAAACAGTTGAGAGGTTTCTTTGGGTTGTGTAGCTACTATAGGAGATTTGCCAAGGGATTTTCTCAGCTTGCTACCCCCTTGACTGATTTGACAAAGAAAAGAGCTTTTGTTTGGACAGAAGCGGCACAAAAAACATTTGATAAGCTTAAGGAGGTAATGAGTTCATGCCCTGTGCTTGCAATTCCAGATTTCTCTTTACCTTTTGTTGTTGAATGTGATGCTTCGGGAGAAGGTATAGGGGCTGTCCTAACTCAAAGGGGACATCCAATAGCATTTGAGAGTCAAAAATTAAATCAATCAGAGAAAGGGTACTCCATCTATGATAAGGAAATGTTGGCAATCATGCATGCACTTCATAAGTTTAGACAATATTTGGTATGTGGGAGATTCATTGTAAAGATAGACCATAATAGCCTTAGGTTCTTCTTGAACCAAAGGGATTTGAATGATCGTCAAAAAAAATGGGTAAGCAAATTGCAAGCTTATGATTTTGATATTGAATACATGAAAGGAAAGAATAATGTGGTTGCTGATACTCTCTCAAGAAAGCCCACTTTGTATTCCTTATCATCTATCTCTACTGATTAGAAACTCTATAATTTTAGAGTATGCTAAAGATTCATTTTCCATCAAGATTTTGGATAAGTTAGTGGATGATAACAGATACAAGGTTGTTGATGAATTGATTTATTACAAGAACAGAATCTTCTTAGTGCCAGGGTCAAAAACTAAGGAGAGGATATTGAGGGTCTTTCATGACACACCTTTGGCTGGTCACCAGGGATACTTCAAGACATATAGGCAAATTCGAGAGCAATTTTCATGGAAGGGTATGAAGGAGGATGTCCTTAAACACATTAAGGAATGTATGGTATGCCAACAAAGCAAGAGTGAGCAAAATTTTCCTGCAGGGTTGTTGCAGCCACTTCCTATTCTCGAACAAAAATGGGAAAGTATTTCCATGGATTTCATCACTGGGTTTCCCAAGGTTCAAGGTAAGGATTGCATATATGTGGTGGTAGATAGACTAACTAAGTATGCACATTTCTTTCCTATCACATCTGATTTCAAGGCATCACAAGTGGCCGAATTGTTCTTCAAGGAAATTTTTAGATTACATGGTTTGCTTAGAAACATTGTTAGTGACTGGGATAATAGATTCCTTAGCTTTTTTTGGAAGGAGCTCTTTCATTTGGCAGGAACTGAACTCACTCCCAGTACTAGCTATCACCCTCAAACAGATGGACAAACAGAGATAGTTAATAAATGGATAGAAGGATATTTGAGGAACTATGCTTCAAATCAACAACATGCTTGGGTGAAATGGTTACACCTAGGGGAGTATTGTTACAATACATCTCATCACATGTCTATTGGTATGCCTCCTTTTTGTGCTCTTTATGGTTATGATGCCCTTTCCTTTGTTGATCTAATACTTTCTGATAACAGAGTACCTGCAGCAAGTGATTTCATCAAGCAAAGCCAAGACATAATAAGGTCCCTCAAGGATAATCTACAATATGCACAAAACCAACAAAAGATATATGTTGACAGGAAAAGGATTGAAAGATCTTTGAGGTGGGAGATTTTGTATTTGTTAGGTTGCAGCCATATAAGCAAAGCACCTTGAAGAGAAGTGGGGTAGAGAAACTCAAGCCAAGGTTCTATGGGCCTTATAAAATCATCAAGAAGGTAGGAGAGGTAGCTTATGAATTGGAGCTCCCACCAAACAGAAAAATACATAATATTTTTCATGTATCTTGCTTAAAGAAAGTTCTAGGCCAGAAAACCATAGTATCTACAAAATTACCACCTCTTGATGATAAAGGGAAATTAGTTTTGATACCAGAAGAGATTTTGGATACAAGAGAGAAAAGGTTGAGAAATAGGAGCATCATAGAGCATTTGGTCAAATGGAAAGGATTACCACTAGAGGATGCAACTTGGGAAGGAGCACATATTCTTGAAAATTCCAACCTTCATTGCTTGAGGACAAGTAATATTTGGGAGGGGAGGACTTGTCATGTCCCCTATTCAAATAATTAAAAATAAAATAAACTTTGTTAAGGCAGGCAGGCTCCAAAAAGGTGAAATTTTGAAAAAAGGGGCTAATCTTTGGAAACCAATGGACTAATAAATAAAAATTATTATTAAATTATATTTTATTAACCCCTCTTGGACGTGAGTTAGGGTTATGCCCTCTTTAAAAGGGGTTTGGAGGCATTTTGGGCTCATTCTACATCTTGATTCTTGCTAATTTTCTTGTTGTTCTTCAGAGGCTGCCAAACCTGTGGAGAAGGAGACCTAAGAATGGGAGTTTGCAGGTTTCCAAGAAGGCTAAGGATAGGATTTTGAAGCCATTCCATGTGCATGCTCATACAGAGTTTGCCTTTGTGCTGAATAGTGCCGATTTGGGTGTTTTCGGGGTTGTTTTCGGTTTGAGTTTGGGTTTTCAGTCGAGTGTTTCATATCACTTTGGTTTGCTGCTGTATTTAAGACTTTATGATGTTAAAATAGAGCTAAATATATGTATTGGGTCATGATTAAACTTCTGAGATAGTTTATGAGTGTTTTGTGGTGTTTTCGGGCATTTTTGTGTTAATTTCGGGAGCCCGATTGAGCATAGTTTTTCCCTACATTTGTGAGCTGTTGTGTAAAGGCTATAAAAATTTAGAAATTTCATTTTGTAGGCTTTTATGCTGCTGAAATTTCTGTAAAAATGTCCATTTTAAGATTTATTAATAATTTGTGAAGTTGTGAAGTTTTTGGCACTAATTTGGACATACCCGATTTGGGTTTATTGGGAAATTGGCAGATCTTTGTAATATTGGTTGTTTGATTTTAAAGTTCTGATTTGAGGCTAGAAATATCATAAAAAATCAGTAAAGGGTCATTACACAGAGGCATATGAATAGGGTAGAGTTCTTGTAGAGCTATACATTTGTGTTGAAACATAGAAGCGGAAAATCTAGCAGGGTTGCAGATACACTAAGCAGGAGACAGTTGTTGCTTACAGTAATGCAGGTTGAAGTAGTTGGGTTTGATGAACTCAAGAATCTGTACCCTGATGATCCTGATTTTGCTGAAGCATGGAAAGCTTGTAAAGAGCCTATTGCTATAGATAGAACTAAGTGGTTAGACTATCTGATTCAGGATGGTATGTTATTCAAGGGCAACCAATTGTGCATTCCAAGGAGTTGGATGAGAGAAAATCTGATTAAAGAGAAACATAGTGGAGGGATGGCAAGACATTTTGGTCAAGATAAGACCATTTCCATTCTTAGAGAACATTATTTTTGGCCTCAGATTTCACAAGATGTAAAGAAGTTTGTACAGAGTTGTCAAGTTTGTCAAGTTGCCAAGGGATTTAGCCACAATACTCGACTATATTAGCCATTTCCTATTCCATCAAAGCCATGGGAGGACATAAGCATGAATTTTTTTGTTGGATTTTCGGGGACACAAAGGGGTAATGACTCAGTATTTGTGGTGGTTGATAGGTTCTCCAAAATGACACATCTCATTCCATGCCACAAAACTCATGATGTTGTCCATATTGCAGAGTTATTTTTTAGAGAGGTGGTAAGACTACATGGTCTTCCAAGGAGTATAGTTTCTGATAGAGGTACTAAATTTTTAGGGTATTTTTGGAGAGCATTGTGGAAAAAGTTGAGAACAAACTTAAAATTCAATTCCACACATCACCCATAAACTGACGGCCAAACAGAAGTGGTAAACAAAAATCTGGGCAAATTGCTGAGATGTTTAGTTGGGGATAAGCCCAAGGGGTGGTATTTGATTCTACCAAAATCCAAGTTTTCTTACAATAACTTTGTAAATAGGAGTACTGATACATCACCATTCCAAATTGTGTATGGAAGTAGCCCAATGATTGTGCTAGAATTGAGGAAGATGGAGCAACAGGAGAGGATAAGTGTTGAAGCTGAAGAATTTGCAGAACATATCAAGCATCTACATGAGGAGGTTCAAGCAAACATTACAAAGATGAATCAAGAGTATAAATCTAGGGCTGATCAAAGGATAAGACATAAGAAATTCCATGTAGGGGATCTAGTCATGGTACACTTATGAAAAGAAAGATTTCCAGTCGACACTTACAACAAGCTAAAAATAAAGAAATTTGGTCCCTGCAAAATTCTGAATAAACATGACTTAGGAAATTCATATGAGGTGGGGTTGCTAGATGGTATTCACATTTCTCCTATTTTCAACATTGCAGACTTAACAGAGTATCATGATGATGGTGCAGGTGAGGAACTGATGTTAAAGCCATGCTCAATTCCTGCTTCTAAGAATGAGGAGATAGAAGACATTCTAAATCATCATGTGGGTAGGAGTATCGATAGAGGACTCAGCTTTGATTTCAGCAGCTGAGGTTTCCCATTTGGAATTTCCTCTACCATTCATAAAGTGACAGGGTCACTTTTCAATCTACCCTGGGTGTCTAATGTAGGAGCATCCAAAGGTATAAGGGCAATCCTGTGTCACTCAAACAAAAATGTACTTAGACTTAGCTTTTATTTTTACTGTGTTTTCATTTCTAGATAACCATTTGGGTCAAATAAAGGTTCCAACTCTCATAGTTCACTTATCAGTGTTCTAGGATAGAGTATTTGAACACCTTGGGATACATGTAAATGCTGAAAAAATAGGATTATGTAATTGGGGCATCATTTTGGTGAACTTGGAGGTGTAAATTGGCCAAATGAATGTAATTGCAATTTAGAGCATTTCAGAAGAAAATTAGGTCAAAAGGCCCCACGGTTTGAAAGTTATCGCAATTTTTTAATTTTTGGAGACCTCCTAAGAATCCTTTAAAGTTAGGTTAGGGGCATTAAATGACCTCAAAAAGGGCCAAAAAATGGGGGATGAGAGAAGCTGGTCCATAGGTCTATAAAGTGCTTCAAGAACTTTCTAAAAATTTAAACGATTTGTCAATCAGAGCTACGATCAAAAGTTATGTCTCCCAAAAGTTCGATTACCATTTTTGGATTCTTCTAGATTTGGACCAACTTTTGATGTGGGTTCTGGAGCCTTCTACTTGGCCAGTGGATGCCTGCTAGCACTTTTTAAAATGTATTCCTTGTCCTTAACCCTACAAGGTCTATTTAAGGACATTTTTGTCATTGTAAAAGACAATTCAGAGTGGAGTTTCAGAGGAAGTACTAAAAAGAGAAATTATCTCCAGATTTATACTATTGTAAGCCCATAGGGCATGTTTTGAAGTCTATTTTCTCTGTACTAGATGTACTAGCTTATTTACAAAGTTAATAAAATTTCCCTTTCCTATTGTGTCCATTCTATGCTTGGGTGGTGTCACCATCAACCAAGGGTCATGAACTCACTCCATCGGCCTCAATCAAAAAGTATGGATTCTACATGAATCCCAATGTCCATGAAACAAAGAGTATGGTGTATGGATGCAACATGCATTCCAAGGCAACATAAAAGTGCAAATGTGATCTGACTAATATCCAAACAGATCATCAAGGTCCACGAACCACATTGTGCCAAGAAAATCCAAGAAAATAGGGCGGCATGCAAAACGAGGTAAAAACCTCAAATTTTAGAAAAATTGCAAAATTAAAACCCATTTGGCCTTTGGGCACAAAAATCCCAAAAGTCTAAAAATAAATGGAATCAGACACTGTATGTAAAAATAGCCAGCATAATGATGTAAAATCCCAAACCCTCATCCCAAAAAATAGGAAAATGTTCATACTTGCCCAACTAGGTAGAACTAACATAAAGAAATGGAGGGGAAGACTAGTTCTCAGCCTCCACACAAATGGCTACCAAAAACAAAAGCAGAAATGGTGTAGAAATAATAAAATGGGAAAGCCCTACCTCACAGCCAAAAGGGAAAAATGGGAATCTGAACCATAAAATAAATAGCCTGCAAAAGTAGCTGCAAATCATGAGAATCCAAGGTTTTCCCAAGCTAGATCCAATGAGCCCAACCTCGCGATGATCCCATGCCCATAGTTCCCACAATGAACAAAATAGTAAATCTTCACGAACAGGATTTTGGGTTTTACTCTCCAACTCTCTAATTCAAAAGTGAGAAGTGAGGAGTTAAATTCCTCTTTGGATATTTATTCACTTTTTGAGTGAATAATCAATTAGGGCGAATAACTAGCCAACCTTTTCAAACTTCGAATCGACCTAAAAAAAAACAAGCTATTCCTATAAATAGGAATTCATCTATGGCAAAGCTGCCAGAAATTAAAATAAATCAATTAAAAAGCTCGAAAACCCAAAAACACAGAAATAACCTTAATGACTTTTGTGATAATGCAAAACTCTAAATGCACAGACACACTCACTGGTCTAATCACATAATGTAAATGAGTTCGAATTTAATAATCATCGAAAGGTTTAATTTAAACATTTAGTAAAGGATACATCGACCATATAAGAGCGATATTGGTAAAATATGAAAGGTTGAATCAGTAATTCCATGTGCCACTACCAAGGATATAAATCCTACACACTAAACAACACAATCAAGTGCAATTGCATATAATAACATAGCCAAAGCAATAAATGCATTAAATCAATGAATTTAACAATTTATTTAATTATATTAAAATAATCTATTTACATCACTCGCGTTCGCATAAAGCATAACAATGCAGGAATGAAGTAAATAACCATAGCATTAAATCTATCACGTAATATAATTAGAGGTATGTCCAAATACCAGATAACTAGATATCATCATAAAACACACTGTGATGCAGGAGCATCCAGAGGTATAAGGGCAATCCTGTGTCACCCAAAAAAAATGTACTTAGACTTAGTTTCTGTTTCATGTCTTTAAATTTTTGGATACCCATTTGGCTCAAATAAAGGTTCCAACTCTCATAGTTCAACTATTAGTGTGTTTGAAAATCCCAAAATAATAGGAGCATGTATTTGGGCCATCATTTTGGTAAACTAGAAGGTGTGAATTGGCCAAATGAATGTAATCATGATTTAGAGCATTCAAGAAAAAGAATCAGGTCAATAGGCCCCACAGTTTGAAATTTATTACAGTTTTCAAGTTTTGGAGACCTCCTAAGAATGCTTCAAAGTTAGGTTTGGGGCATTAAATGACCTCAAAAA
Source organism: Cupressus sempervirens (assembly GCA_028749045.1). Taxonomy (NCBI): domain Eukaryota; kingdom Viridiplantae; phylum Streptophyta; class Pinopsida; order Cupressales; family Cupressaceae; genus Cupressus; species Cupressus sempervirens. The sequence continues at coordinate 272,570,011 of CM053789.1, forward strand.
GGGTTGAAAATGGGGGATGAGCAAAACTGGTCCATAGGGTATAGAGCGCTTCGAGAGCTTTCCAAAAATGTAAACAGTTCGTCAATCGGAGCTATGGTTCAAAAATTATGCCTCTCGGAAGTTCGGTTACCATTTCTGAATTCTTATAGATTTGCACCGACTTCTAATGTAGCTTCTAGAACCTTCTATTTTGTCGGTGGATGCCTACTAACACTTTCTAGAATGTACTCCTAGTCCTTAACCCTCTGGGGTCTATTTAAGGAGATTTCTAGCATTGTAAAAGGCAGTTTGGAGTGGAGTTTGAGAGGAGGTGCTAAAAGGAGAAATATTCTCCAGATTTATGCTATTGTAAGCCCTTAGGGCATGTTCTGAAGTTTATTTTCTTTGTACTATTTGTACTAGCTTATTTTCTCAGTTAATATAATTTTCCTTTTCTGTTGTGTCCATTCTATTCTTGGGTTGTGTCCCGATCACACTGTCATCTCAAAATGGCATCATCATGCAATATGATTATCTGAACAACATAGTAGTCTAACATCTATGATACTGAAATCAAGGTATAACATCTGACCCTTGGGTCATCTAAAATGTAAAGCATCACATGAGTAACAAATATCTCTCTAATAAGAAATATTAGAAGGTAAATGTCCACAACACATAACCAAATAATCCAACAAGAACAACCCATTTTAATTACTTAAGCATTTAATAATGATTGTTTATAGAATCAACAAAAAGACACTTAAAACACAAAAGAAAACATAGTCATAAACATGACTAACCACTACTACAGGAACCTAGTCCAATGTAGTGTGGTAAAAATAACACAGCCTAATCTTTGCACACATCTCAACATAATCACGGAACAACCTCATGATATGACATCGATCCTGGTAACCACTGGCAAAAACCTTAATGAACCTTAAATCACATCATAATCTCATAGATCAGCAGAAGCATAAACAAAAAAACAAAAACAAAAACATAAATCTAAACACCTCTACCGGTGTAGACCACTCAATGTCACAATCATGATCCATCACAACAAAAGATCAACAAGGTTGCATCCATCAAGATGACTTATAGAAGTCGAATGGGAGAGGCACTACAATGTATACATACATATATATATCTATGTATACATGCATGCATGCATAGATATATCTATGTATGTATGCAATGTATACATAGATATATGTATCTATGGATGCATGACTGCATATATGTATGGATGCAAGCATGCATGCATCCATAAATACATGTATCTATGTATACATACATGTATCTTGGTATGTATACATGTATGCATGAATCCATCCATACATACATGTATCTATCCATCCATGCATGTATGCATGAATGCATACATACAGACATACATGTATACATCTATATATCTTGTATGCATGCATACAAATATATATATATATATCTATGTATACATGCATGCATGCATAGATATATCTATGTATGTATGCAATGTATACATAGATATATGTATGTATGGATGCATGACTGCATATATGTATGGATGCAAGCATGCATGCATCCATACATACATGTATCTATGTATGTATACATGTATGCATGCATCCATCCATACATACATGTATATATCCATGCATGCCTACATGAATGCATGTATGTACGCATGAATGCATACATACATGTATATATGTATAAATCTTGTATGTATGCATATGCATGTATGCGTCCATCTATCCATGCATGCATAGATGCATGCATGGATGCATGCATCTATGCACACATGCATGCATATATAGATGCTTGCATGTATATATGCATGTATGCATGAATGCATGGATGGATGTTGATGCATACACGCAACCATGCATGCATACATGCATGCATCTATATATGTATGCATGCATAGATGCATACATACAAGATATATAAATGTATACCTTTATGTATGTATGCATGCATGGATGTATGCACATACATGCATCCATCCATCCATGCATGCATGGATAGATGCATGCATACATACAAGATATATACATGAATATATGTATGTTTGCATTCATGTATGTGCATGCATGCATATGCATGGATGCATACATACATGCATGCATCTATGTATGCATGCATCTATCTATGCATGCATGTATGCATGACTACATACATACATACATTACTGTATACATCTATATATCTTGTATGTATGCATGCATCTATCCATGCATGCATAAATATATCTATGTATGTATGCAATATATATATATATATATATATATATATATATATATATATGTATGTATGTATGTATGTATGTATGTATGTATGCATGCATGCATCCATCCATGGATACATATATCTATGTATAAATTGCATATGCATAGATATCCATGCATACATACATACATATATATATCTATGTATACATGCATGGATGCATAGATATATCTATGTATGTATGCAATGCATACATAGATACATGTATGTATGGATGCATGACTGCATATATGTATGGATGCAAGCATGCATGCATCCATACATACATGTATCTATCCATGCATGCATAAATGCATGGATGTATGTATGCATGAATGCATACATACATGTATACATCTATACAATTATATATCTTGTATGTATGCATATGTATATATGCATGCATCTATCCATGCATGCATAGATGCATGCATGGATGCATGCATCTATGCACACATACATACATACATAGATGCATGCATGTATGTATGCATCCATGCATATGCATGCATCCATACATACATGTATCTATGTATGACATATATAGATGCATGGATGTATGCATCCATGCATGAGTGCATATCCATAGATGCATAAATACCTGCATGCATCTATGTATTTATGCATGTATGCATGGATGCATGCATGGATGTAAATGCATGCATGCAACCATGCATGCATACATGCATGCATCTATTTATGTATGGATAGATGCATGGATGTATGTATGATGTATGTATGGATGCATACATGCATATACATACATACAAGATATATGCATTTATAAATGCATGTATGTATGCATGCATGTATGTACGCACATACATGTGTGTATGTATCCATGCATGGATAGATGCATGCATACATACAAAATATATACATGTATACATGTATATATGTATGTATGCATCCATCTATGTGCATGCATGCATCGATCCATAAGTGCATGCATATGCATGGATGCATACATACATGGATGCACATACATGGATGCATACATACATATATTTATGTATTCATACATACATATATCTATGTATACATTGCATACATACATAGATATATTTATGTATTCATGCATGCATGCATAGATATATCTATGTATGTATGCAATGTATACATAGATATATGTGTGTATGGATCCATGCATTCATGCATCCATACATACGTATATCTATGCATGAATGCATGCATGCATAGATATATCTATCTATGTATGCAATGTATACATAGATATATGCATGCATGCATGCATCCATACATACGTATATATATATATACATTGCATACATACATAGATATATCTATGCATGCATGCATGCATGCATAATTATATTTATGTATGGATGCATGAATGCATGCATCCATGCATACATATATCTATGTATACATTGCATACATACATAGATATATCTATGCATGCATGCATGAATACATAAATATATCTATGTATGTATGCAATGTATACATAGATATATGTATGGATGGATGCATGCATGCATACATACATATATATGTATGCATCTATACACATACATAGATGTATGGATGTATGCATTGTTGCATGCATGTATGCCTGCATGTATGCATCCATACATATATATTTATGCATGCATATATATACATACATACATGTATACATGTATGTATGCATGTATACATAGTGATGCAGGAGCATCCAGAGGTATAAAGGCAATCCTGTGTCACCCAAAAAAATGTACTTAGACTTAGTTTCTGTTTTATGTCTTTACATTTTTGGATACCCATTTGGCTCAAATAAAGGTTCCAACTCTCATAGTTCCACTATCAGTGCATTTGAAAATCCTAAAAAAATAGGAGCATGCAATTTGGCCATCATTTTGGTGACCTAGAAGGTGTGACTTGGCCAAATGAATGTAATTGAGATTTAGAGCATTCCAGAAAAAGAATCGGGTTAAAAGGCCCCATGGTTTGAAAGTTATTGCAGTTTTTCGGGTTTTGGAGACCCCCTAAGAATGCTTCAAAGTCAAGTTTGGGGCATTAAATGACCCCAAAAAGGGTCAAAAAATGGGGGACGAGCGAAGCTGGTCCATAGGGCTATAGAGTGCTTTGAGAGCTTTCCAAAAATGTAAACGGTTCGTCAATCGGAGTTACGGTTCAAAAGTTATGCCTCCCGGAAGTTCAGTTACCGTTTCTGGATTCTTCTAGAATTGCACCGACTTCTAACGCAGCTTTTGGAACCTTCTATTTTGTCGGTGGATGCCTACTAGCACTTTCTAGAATGTACTCCTAGTCCTTAACCATCTGGGGTCTATTTAAGGAGATTTTTGGCATTGTAAAAGGCAGTTCGGATTGGAGCTTGAGAGGAGGTTCTAAAAGGAGAAATATTCTCCAGATTTATGCTATTGTAAGCCCGTAGGGCATGTTTTGAAGTTTGTTTTCTCTGCATTGTTTGTACTGGCATATTTTCTCATTTAATATAATTCCCCCTTTCTATTGTGTCTATTCTGTTGTTGGCTTGTGTCCCCATCAAGTGGTATCAGAGCGGGTTTTCCTGAGTGTGTAGACAGAGCGCCGACTGTGAGGTAGTTTGCACCAGGACCGTGTGGTTGAGGGTTCGAGTTAGAAGATGCCTCCACGAAGAGAGTGTGGTAGAAGGGCCAGAGCTATTGATCCTGAGGAGGTTAGAGCCCTCCAGAGACAGGTACAAGCATTGCAAGAGGAGCTTCGTAGAGGAGTAAATATTGCAGCAGATGACAATAGTGAGGATATTAATGAAGAGAAAGTAATGGAAGTTGACGGGGAAGTTCTGAATCCTGTAGAGGAAAGGCTTTTTAGGGCCATTACTAAGTTTGGGAAAAGACCTACAATTGAAGTGGGTATATTTTCAAGAAATTTGAAACCAGATGAGTTGATCGACTGGATCAATGAATTAGATGAATACTTTGAGTATGAGGATATAAGGGACCCAGATAGGGTTAAGTTTGCAAAGGCCAAACTAAAAGGCCATGCCAAAATTTGGTGGCAAGAGGTTCAACTGGAAAGACTTAGAAGAGGAAAGGAGAAGATCACAAGATGGGATCGCATGGTGGAAAAATTGAAGAAGCAGTTCATTCCTGTGGACTACGAGCTTGATCTGTTTAAGAAGATGCATGGGTTAAAGCAAGCAGGAAGATCAGTCCAAGAATATACAGAGGAGTATTACCGACTCCTGATTAGAGCAAGGCATGTAGAAGCAAATAAGGAGAAGGTTGCTCATTATATCAGTGGGTTACGACCTAGCATCTAGGAGGAATTAAGTCTGGTAAGAATGACCAGCGTTGAAGAAGCATACCAGTTTGCCCTACAAGTTGAAGAGAAGCTGAGTAAAAGGTTTGAGGGAAGAAAAAGAGGGCGCGGTCAAGGAGGAAGGGGAAGCGGTAGATCAACTGGAGGCCGCAATGAAACTCAAAAGAAAAATGAAGATGAGGGTACTAGCAGGAACTAGAGAAATGAGGGTTTCAACCGCTCCCGTGATCAAGATTTTGGAAATCAAAGAGGAAGAGGTAGAGGACATGGACAAGGAAGAGGAGGCTTCCATGGTACCTATTTCCATTGCAATGAAGAAGGTCATCGTGCCTTTGAATGCCCTCAATGACAAGGAAAGATAGATAGGAGAGCTGAGGGCCAAGCTAGGGTTGCTCATGTGGATGAGGATGCATAATCATCACATTCAGAGGATGCAGAAAGAGGAGAGACCTTGGTAAATGAAAGAGTCCTACTAAGTGGTGAAAATGAACCAAGACAACGAAGGAGTTTGTTCCGTACCAGATGCAAGTGTGAGGATAAATGTTGTGATGTGATCATTGATGGTGGTAGCACTGATAACTTGGTATCAGAAGAAATGGTCTCTAAGCTGAAGCTCAAGAGGGAGAAACATCCCCAGCCCTATCGAATTTCTTGGGTAAAAGATGATCATAAGGTCCTGGTAAGTGAACAATGTTTAGTAAAATTCAAAATTGGAAGTTACCATGATGAAGTTCTCTGTGATGTTATTTCGATGGATGTTTGCCATCTATTGTTGGGTAGACCATGGCAGTTTGATAGACATGCAATACATGATGGACATGCAAACACATACTCTCTGACAAAGGATGGAGTTTGCCACAAATTGAAGCCCATGAAAAAGGAAGGTGAAAAGGTATGTAGCAGTGCTAGGATTTGTCTTGTTGATGGAAGGAAGTTTTTAGATGGCATGAAACATCAGCGTATGTGCTATGCTTTGATTCCTAGGAAAGATAAAGAAGGTAGTAGTGAAATACCATTTGAAGTTTCAGATTTACTAGGGGAATTTGGAGATATTATCTCTGATAATGTTCCAGATGGATTGCCACCAGTAAGGCAAATCAGTCATTAGATAGATCTGATTCCAGGAGCTAGTTTGCCTAACAAGGCTGCTCACAGGATGACTCCTACTGAAACAGAGGAGCTAAATAGACAGGTTCAGGAGCTGTTGAGGAAGGGCTTGATTCGGGAGAGCCTAAGTCCATGTGCAGTACCTGCAGTACTTGCACCAAAGAAGGATGGAGAGTGGAGGATGTGTACAGATTCTCGAGCTATAAATAGGATAACCATCAAGTACCAGTTTCCTTTACCAAGGATGGATGATCTTATGGACTGCTTGAGTGGAGCTCAGTACTTCACAAAGATAGATCTGAAGAGTGGCTATCATCAGATACAGATTCGAGAAGGAGATGAGTGAAAAATAGCCTTCAAGACCAAGGAGGGTCTTTATGAGTGGTTAGTCATGCCCTTTAGATTGACGAACGCCCCAAGCACCTTCATGCGGCTCATGAATGAGGTACTTAAGAAGTTCTTGGGAAAATTTGTTATTGTCTATTTGGATGATATTTTAATTTTCAACAAGACTTTGGAAGAACATTTACTGCATATTCGTAGTGTCCTTGAAAGGCTAAGGGAAGAGAAACCATTAATTAATCTAAAGAAGTGTGTCTTTGCAAAAAGGGAGTTAGTCTATTTGGGATTTTTTATATCACCTAAAGGTCTCAAAATGGATCCAGAGAAGGTAAAAGTCATCTTGGAATGGCCTACTCCGAGGTCTGCTACTGAGGTAAGATCATTTCATGGTCTGGTTAGTTTTTACATAAAGTTTATTAAGAATTTCAGTGGCATATGTGCACCTCTAACTGATACAGTAAGAGGGGATAGAAAAGAGTTCAAATGGACTGCAGTAGCTGCGATAAGTTTTGAATTGCTGAAGAAGAAGGTGACTGAACAGCCTGTGTTGGCACTTCCAGATTTTAGAAAAGTGTTCCAGGTGGATTGTGATGCTAGTGGCAGTGCTATTGGGGCTGTATTAAGCCAAGAAGGTAAGCCTATTGCATATTTTAGTAAAAAATTGAATGATGCAAAGAAGAAGTATTCTATTTATGATCAAGAGTTCTATGCGATAGTTCAGGCCTTAAAGAAATGGAGGCATTATTTATTGCCAAAGGAATTTGTTTTGTATACTGATCATCAAGCATTACAGTACCTAAATAGCCAAGGTAAATTGAATCAGAGGCATATGAAGTGGGTAGAATTCTTGCAGAGTTATACATTTGTGTTAAAACATAGAAGTGGAAAATCTAACAGGGTTGCAGATGCATTAAGTAGGAGACAGTTGTTGCTTACAACAATGCAGGTTGAAGTAGTTGGGTTTGATGAACTCAAAAATTTGTACCCTGAGGATCCTGATTTTGCTGAAACATGGAAAGCTTGTAAAGAACCTATGGCTGTAGATAGAACCAAGTGGTTAGACTATTTGATTCAGGATGGCATGTTGTTCAAAGGTAGTCAATTGTGCATTCCAAGGAGTTCCATGAGGGAAAATCTAATTAAGGAGAAACACAGTGGAGGGATGGCAGGACATTTTGGTCGAGATAAGACCATTGCCATTCTTAGAGAACATTATTTTTGGCCTCAAATTACACAGGACGTGAAGAAGTTTGTACAGAGTTGCCAGGTTTGTCAAGTTGCCAAGGGGTTTAGTCAAAATACTAGCCTATATCAGCCATTGCCTATTCCATCAAGGCCATGGGAGGACATAAGTATGGATTTTTTTCTTGGATTGCCAAGGACTTAAAGGGGTAATGAATCAGTATTCATGGTGGTTGATAGGTTCTCCAAAATGGCACATTTCATTCCATGCCACAAAACTCATGATGCTGTCCATATTGCAGACTTGTTTTTCAAAGAGGTGGTAAGACTACATGGTCTTCCAAGGAGTATAGTTTCTGACCGAGATACTAAATTTGTGGGGTATTTCTGGAGGACATTGTGGAAGAAGTTGAGAATAGAATTGAAATTCAGTTCCATGCATCACCCATAGACTGATGGCCAAACAGAAGTGGTAAATAGAAGTCTGGGCAATTTGCTAAGATGTTTAGTTGGGGATAAGCCCAAGGGATGGGATTTGATTCTACCACAGGCAGAGTTTGCTTATAATAACTCTATAAATAGGAGTACTGGAAAATCACCATTTCAAATTGTATATGGAAATAGCCCAAGGACTGCACCAGAATTGAGGAAGATAGAACAAGGGGAGAGAACAAGTGCTGAAGCTGAGGATTTTGCTGAACACATCAAGTGTCTACATGAGGAGGTCCAAGCACACATTATCAAAATGAATCAAGAGTATAAAGCTAGGGCTGATCAAAGGAGAAGACATAAGGAATTCCAAGTAGGGGATCTTGTCATGGTGCACTTACGAAAAGAAAGATTTCCAGTTGGTACTTACAACAAGCTGAAAATGAAGAAATTTGGCCCCTGCAAAATTTTGAAGAAACATAACTCAGGAAATCCATATGAGGTGGAGCTGCCAGATGGTATTCACATTTCTCCCATTTTTAACATTGCAGATTTGACAGAGTATCATGATGATGGTGCTAATGAGGAGTTGGTTTTAGAGCCATGCCCAATTCCTGCTTCTAAGAAGGAGGAGATAGAAGAAATTCTAGATCATCGTGCGGGTAGGAGTACCAAAAATAGGCAGTATGAAGAGTATTTGGTCAAATGGAAAGGACAACCGATCGAAGACTCAACTTGGATTTCAGTAGCTGAGGTTTCCCATTTGGGATTTCCTCTACCATCCATAAAGTGACAGGGTCACTTTTCAATCTACCCTGGGTGTCTGATGCAGGAGCATCCAGAGGTATAAGGGCAATCCTGTGTCACCCAAAAAAATGTACTTAGACTTAGTTTCTGTTTTATGTCTTTACATTTTTGGATACCCATTTGGCTCAAATAAAGGTTCCAACTCTCATAGTTCAACTATCAGTGCATTTGAAAATCCTAAAAAAATAGGAGCATGCAATTTGGCCATCATTTTGGTGACCTAGAAGGTGTGACTTGGCCAAATGAATGTAATTGAGATTTAGAGCATTCCAGAAAAAGAATCAGGTCAAAAGGCCCCATGGTTTGAAAGTTATTGCAGTTTTTTGGATTTTGGAGACCCCCTAAGAATGCTTCAAAGTTAGGTTTGGGGCATTAAATGACCCCAAAAAGGGTCGAAAAATGGGGGACGAGTGAAGCTGGTCCATAAGGCTATAGAGCACTTTGAGAGCTTTCCAAAAATGTAAATGGTTTGTCAATCGGAGTTACGGTTCAAAAGTTATGCCTCCCGGAAGTTCAGCTACCGTTTCTGGATTCTTCTAGAATTGCACCGACTTCTAACGCAGCTTCCGAAACCTTCTATTTTGTCGGTGGATGCCTACTAGCACTTTCTAGAATGTACTCCTAGTCCTTAACCCTCTGGGGTCTATTTAAGGAGATTTCTGGCATTGTAAAAGGCAGTTCGGATTGGAGCTTGAGAGGAGGTGCTAAAAGGAGAAATATTCTCCAGATTTATGCTATTGTAAGCCCGTAGGGCATGTTTTGAAGTTTGTTTTCTCTGCACTGTTTGTACTGGCATATTTTCTCATTTAATATAATTCCCCCTTTCTATTGTGTCTATTCTGTTGTTGGCTTGTGTCCCCATCACATAGATGCATGCATACATACAAGATATATACATGTATACATGTATACATATATTTATGTATGTATGCATCCATCCATACATATATATATATATATGCATATGCTTGTATACATCCATAAATGCATGCATATATGGATGGATGCATCTGTTCATACATGTATCTATGTATGTATACATGCATGCATACATATATGTATATGTATACATATATATATGTATATGTATGTATGCATGGATATGTATATGTATATGTACATGTATATGTATGTATATTTATATGTAGATGTATATGTATGTATGCATACATATGCATTCATATATGTACATAGAAATGCATCATATATACGTATATGTATGTATGCATGCATGCATCCATACATGCATGCATACATACATACACATACATACATACATGTGTGTATGTATATTGCATACATATATGTATGGAAGCATGCATCATACATGCGTATATGTATGTATGCAAGCATGCATACATACATACACATACATACATACATGTATCTATGTATGTATATGTAAGCATACATACATACACATTAATACATACATGTATGTATGTACGTATCGATACACACAGGTGCATCCATGCATACATCATTCATACGTTTATGTATGTATGCATACATGTATGGATGTGTATGTATGTATAGATACATACATCTATGCATTCATGTATGTATGAATGTATTGACACACACACACATGCATGTATACATACATATTGCATACATAGATATATCTATGCATGCATGCATGCATACATAGATATATATATGTATGCATGCATGCATGCATATCCATGTATGTATGCAATAGATACATAGATATATGTATGGATGGATGCATACATACATACATACATACATGTATACATGTATATATCTTGTGTGTATGGATATGCATGTATGCATGCATGGATGCACACATCCATCCATGCATCTATGGATACATGCATACATACTTGTATACATGTATGTATATATGTATATATATGCATGCATACATATATATGTATGGATGCATAAATACATGCATGCATGCATATATCCATACATGTATATGTGTGTATAGATGCATACATATATATGTATGTATGCATGCCTGCATACATACATACATATATCTATGTTTACATTGCATACATAAATAGATATATCTATGTATATATTGTATACATACATAGATATGCATGCATGCATACATACATAGATATATCTATGTATACATTGCATATGCATAGATTGTATGCATACATACATACATACATACATATATATCTATGGATACATGCATGCATGCATAGATATATCTATGTATATATGCAATGTATACATAGATATATGTATGTATGGATGCATGACTGCATAGATGTATGGATGGATGGATGCATGCATCCGTCCATACATGTATCTATGTATACATACATGTATGGATGCATCAGTCCATACATACATGTATCTATCCATGCACGCATGTATGTATGCATGGATGCATACATACATACATACATGTATACATGTATATATCTTTCATGTATGCATGCATCTATGCATACATGCATACATACATAGATGCATGCATGTATGAATCTATGCATGCATTTATGCAGACATGCATACATAGATTAATGCATGTATGCATGAATCCATACATACATGTATCTATTTATGACATAAATACATGCGTGGATGCATGCATCCATGCGTGCATGGATGGATGCATCCAAGCATGCATAGATGCATGCATCTGCATGGATGCATAAATACATGCATGCATCTATGTATGATATAGTTACATGCATAGATGCATACACTATGCATCCATGCTTGCATATGCATGGATGCTTAAATACCTGCATGCATCTATGTATATATGCAGGTATGCATGGATGTAGATGCATGCATGCAATGCACGTATGGATGTAGATCTATGTATGTATGCATGCATGGATAGATGCATGCATACATGCATATGCATACATACAAGATATATACATGTATACATGTATGTATATATGCATGCATCCATGCATACATACATGCATTCATGTATGCATGCTTGGATAGATACATGTATGGATGGATGCATGCATATGCATGTAGTCATACGTACATGCATGCGTCTATGTATGGATGCATGTATGCATAGATGGATATATGCATATTCATGCATGGATAGATGCATGCATACATGCATATGCATACATACAAGATCTATACATGTATGCATGCATGTATGTATGCATGCATCCATGCATAAATACATGCATGCATGTATGCATGAATGGATAGATGCATGCATACATCCATATACATACATACAAGATATATACATGTATACATGTATATATGTATGCATGCATCCATGCATACATACATGCATGCATGTATGCTTGCATGGATAAATACATGTATGTATGGATGGATGCATGCATACATGTATACATAAATAGATATATGCAGTCATGCATCCATACATACATATATCTATGTATACATTGCATACATACATAGATATATCTATGCATGCATATATATATATATATATATATATATATATATATATATATATATATATGCATGCATGCATGCATATCTATGCATATGCAATGGATATATATATATATATATATATATATCTGTGTGTATGGATGCATGGATGCATGCATCCATACATACATATATCTATGTATACATGCAATGTATACATAGATATATGTATGTATGGATGCATGCATGCATACAAATATATGTATGCATCTATATACATACATATATGTATGGATGTATGCATTCATGCATGCATAGATGCATGCGTGTATATATGCATCCATACACATATATGTATGCATGCATATATATACATCCATACATACATGTATGTATGCATGTATACATAGATGCATGCATGTATATGCATACATACAAGATATATACATGTATACATGTATGTATGTATGCATCCATACAAACAGATGTCTACATATATATTGCATACATACAGATATCTATGTATATATTGCTTACATCCATAGATATGCATGCATGCATACATACATACATATATATCTATGTATACATGCATGCATGCATATATATATATCTATGTATGTATGCAATGTATACATAGATATATGTATATATCTATGTATGCAATATGTATGTATAAATGTATGAATGCATCCATTCATATATACATGTATCTATTTATACATACATATTGCATATGCATGCATGTATGGATGGATGCATCCATACATCCAAGTATTTATGTATGTATCCATGCATGCATACATATATATGTATATATGTAAATGTATATGTATGCATGTATATGCATAGATATATGTATTTATTGATGCATATGCATAGATATATGTATATGAATATGTATATGTATATTTATGTATGCATGCATCTTATATACGTATATGTATGTCTACATGGATGCATCCATACATGCATGCATATGCATAGATATATGTATGTATGCATGCATAGGCATATATATATATATGTGTGTATGAATATGTATATGTATATGTATGTATGCATGCATATGTATATGTATGTATGTATAGGTCAAATAAAAGTTATGTATGTGTGTATGAATATGTATATGTATATGTATGTGTGTATGAATATGTATATGTATATGTATGTATGCATACATATGTATATGTATGTATATGTATATGTATGTATGTATAGGTCAAATAAAAGTTACAACTCTCACAGTTTCACTATCAGTGTTCAAAGATAGAGTATCTGGACACCTTGGGATACGTGTAAATTTTGAAAAAATAGGAGTATGTAATTGGGCCATTATTTTGGGTAAATTAGAAGGTTTAAATTGGCTAGATGAATGTAATTGTAATTTAGAGCATTCCAAAAAAACAATCAGATCAAAAGGCCCCACAGTTTGAAAGTTATTGCAATTTTTTGAGTTTTGGAGACCTCCTAAGAATGCTTCAAAGTCAAGTTAGGGGCATTAAATGACCCTAAAAAGGGCCAAAAAATGGGGGACGAGCAAAGCTGGTTGATAGGGCTATAGAGAACTTCGAGAGCTTTTCAAAAATGTAAACGGTTCATCAATCAGAGCTACGGTTCAAAAGTTATGCCTCCCTGAAGTTCGATTATCATTTCTGGATTCTTCTAGATTTGTGTTGACTTTTAACATAGCTTCTGGAGCCTTCTATTTGGTCGGTGGATGCCTACTAGCACTTTCTAGAATGTATTCCTAGTCCTTAGCCCTCCGGGGTCAATTTAAGGACATTTTTGGCATTATAAAAGGCAGTTCAGAGTGGAGTTTGAGAGGAGATACTAAAAGGAGAAATTATCTCCAGATTTATGTTATTGTAAGCCCTTAGGGCATCATTTGAAGTTTATTTTATCTGTAATGTATGTACTAGCTTATTTTCCCACTTAAGGTCATGTCCCCATCAAGTGGTATCAGAGCCAATTTTCCTGAGTGTGTAGACAGAGCACCCACTGTGAGGTAGTTTGCTCCAAGACTGTGTGGTTGTGGGTTTGAATTAGAAGATGCCTCCATGAAAAGAGCATGGTGAATGGGCCAGATCTATTAATCCTTGGGAGGTTAGAGCCCTCTAAAGGCAGTTACAGGGATTGCAAGAGGAGCTCCGTAGAGGAGCCAATGTTGCCGCAGGTGATGACAGTGAGGATGACAATGAAGAAGAAGAAATGGGACCAGAAGGGGAATTTGATGAGGAATTTCTAAGTCAAGCAAAGGAAAGGCTTTTTAAGGAAAACTAAGTTTGAGAAAAGACCTACAATTGAAGTGGGTATATTTTCAAGAAATATGAAACCAGCTAAGTTGATCGATTGGATCAATGAACTAGAAGAATACTTTGAGTATGAGGATATCAAGGACCTAGATAGGGTTAAGTTTGCAAAGGCCAAACTGAAAGGCCATGCCAAAATCTAGTGGCAAGAGGTTCAATTGGAAAGAAACAAAAGAGGAAAGGAGAAGATCACAAGGTGGGATCACATGGTGGACAAATTGAAGAAGCAGTTCATTCCTGTGGACTACAAGCTTGATTTGTTCAAAAAGACGCATAGGTTAAAGCAACCAGGAAGATCAGTCCAAGAATATACAAAGGAGTTTTATCAACTTTTTATTAGAGCAGGGCATGCAGAAGCAAATAAGGAGAAGGTTGCTTGTTACATCAGTGGGTTGCAAGCTAACATCCAGGAGGAATTAAGTCTGGTAAGAATGACCAGCATTGAAGAGGCATACCAATTTTCCCTACGAGTTGAAGAGAAGCTGAATAAAAGGTTTGAAGGAAGACAAAGAGGGTGCAGTCAAGGAGGAAGGGGTAGTGGTAGGTTATCTGGAGGCCAAAATGAAACCCAAAAAAAAAATTAAGATGTGGGTACAGTAGAAACTAGAAGAACGATGGTTTTAACCACTCCCATGATCAAGAGTTTGGAAATTAGAGAGGAAGAGGTAGAGGACATGGACAAGGAAGAGGAAGCTTCCATGGTACATATTTCCATTGTAATGAAGAAGGTCATTGTGCCTTTGAATTCCCTCAACGACAAGGAAGGACAGATAGGAGAGCTAAGGGCCAAGCTTGGGTTGCTCATATGGATGAGAATACATAATCATCACATTTAGAGGATGTAGAAAGAGGAGAGACCTTGGTGAATGAAAGGGTCCTACTAAGTGGTGAGATTGAACAAGGACAATGGAGGAGTTTGTTCCCTACCAGATGCAAGTGTGAGGATAAATGTTGTGACATGATCATTGATGTTGGTAGCACAGATAACTTGGTATCAGAGGAGATGGTCTCTAAGCTAAAGCTCAAGAGGGAGAGACATCCCTAGCCCTAATGGATTTCTTGGGTGAAAGATGATCATAAGGTCCTGTTAAGTGAACAATGTTTAGTAAAATTCAAAATTGGGAGTTACCATGATGAAGTTCTCTGTGATGTTATTCCGATGAATGTTTTCCATTTATTGTTGGGTAGTCCACGGGAGTTTGATAGACATTTAGTACATGATGGACATGCAAACACATACTCTCTAACAAAGGATGGAGTTTGCCACAAATTTAAGCCCATGAAAAAAGAAGGTTAAAAGGTATGTAATAGTACTAGGATTTGTCTTGTTTATGGAAGAAAGTTTTTAGATGGCATGAAACATCAGCGTATGTGCTATTCTTTGATTCTTAGGAAAGATAAAGAAGGTAGTAGTGAAATACCACTTGAAGTTTCAGATTTACTAGGTGAGTTTGGACATATTATCTCTGATAATGTTCTAGAAGGATTGCCACTACTAAGGCAAATCAGTTATCAGATAGATCTGATTCTAGGAGCTAGTTTGCCTAACAAGACTGCTCACAGGATGAGTCCTACTGAAATAGAGGAGCTAAATAGATAGGTTCAGGAGCTATTGAGGAAGGGCTTGATATGAGAGAGCCTAAGTCCATGTGTAGTACTTGCAGTACTCACACAAAAGAAGGATGGAGAGTGGAGGATGTGTACAGATTCTCAAGCTATTAATAGGATAACCATCAAGTACCATTTTTCTTTGCCAAGGATGGATGATCTTATGGACTGCTTGAGTGGAGCTTAGTACTTCACAAAGATAGATATCAAGAGTGGCTATCATTAGATATAGTTATGAGAAGGAGATGAGTGAAAAATAGCCTTCAAGACCAAGGAGGGTCTTTATGAGTGGTTAGTCATGCCCTTTGGATTGGCGAACACCCCAAGCACCTAAAGGTCACAAAATGGATCCAAAGAAGGTAAAAGCCATCTTGGAATGGCCTACTCCAAGGTCTAATACTAAGGTAAGATAATTTCACGGTTTGGTTAGCTTATACAGGAAGTTTATTAAGAATTTCAATGGCATATGTGCACTCCTAACTGATACAATAAGAGGGGATAGAAAAGAGTTCAAATGGACTGTAGCAGCAGCGAGAAGTTTTCAATTGCTGAAGAAGAAGGTGACAAAACAGCCTATGTTGGCACTCCCAGATTTTAGAAAAGTGTTCCAGGTGGATTGTGATGCTAGTGGAAGCGCTATTGGGGATGTATTAAGCCAAGAAGGTAAGCCTATTGCATATTTTAGTGAAAAATTGAATGATGCAAAAAAAAAGTATTATGTTTATGATCAAGAGTTCTATGCAATAGTTCAAGCCTTAAAGAAATGGAGCCATTATTTATTGCCAAAGGAATTTGTTTTGTATACTGATCACTAGGCATTACAGTACCTAAATAGCAAAGGTAAATTGAATTAGAGGCATATGAAGTGGGTAGAGTTCTTGCAGAGCTATACATTTGTGTTGAAACATAGAAGTGAAAAATCTAATAGGGTTGCAGATGCACTAAGCAAGAGACAATTGTTTCTTATAGTAATGCAGGTTGAAGTACTTGGGTTTGATGAACTCAAGAATTTGTACACTGATGATTCTTATTTTTCTAAAGCATGGAAAGCTTGTAAAGAGCCTGTTGCTATAGATAGAACTAAGTGGTTAGACTCTCTAATTTAGGATGGTATGTTATTCAAGGGCAGCCTTTTGTGCATTCCAAAGAGTTCCATGAGAAAAAATCTAATTAAAGAGCAACAAAGCGAAGGGATGTTAGGACATTTTGGTTGAGATAAGACCATTTCCATTCTTAGAGAACATTATTTTTGGCCTCAAATTTCACAAGATGTAAAGAAGTTTGTACAAAGTTGCCAGGTTTGTCAAGTTGCCAAGGGATTTAGCCACAATACTGGACTATATTAGCCATTCGCTATTCCATCAAAGCCATGGGAGGACATAAGTATGGATTTTGTTGTTGGATTGCCAAGAAGACAAAGGGGTAATGACTCAGTATTTGTGGTGGTTGATAGGTTCTCCAAAATGGCACATTTCATTCTATGCCACAAAACTCATGATGTTGTCCATATTGTAGCCTTGTTTTTCAAAGAGGTTGTAAGACTACATGGTCTTCCAAAGAGTATAGTTTCTAACAGAGGTACTAAATTTGTAGGGTAATAGACTTAAAATTCAGTTCCACACATCACCCATAGACTAATGGCCAAATAGAAGTGGTAAACAAAAGTTTGGGCAATTTGCTGAGATGTTTAGTTGGAGATAAGCCCAAGGGGTGGGATTTGATTCTACCACAAGCCGAGTTTGCTTACAATAAATCTATAAATAGGAGTACTAGTAGATCACCATTCCAAATTGTATATGGAAGTAGCCCAAGGACTGTGCTAGAATTGAGGAAGATAGAGCAAGGGGAGAGGACAAGTGCTAAAGCTGAATAATTTGCTGAACATATCAAGCATCTACATGAGGAGGTTCAAGCACACATTAACAAGATGAATCAGGAGTATAAAGCTAGGGCTGATCAAAGGAGAAGACATAAAGAATTCCAAGTAGGGGATCTAGTCATGGTACACTTATGAAAAGAAAGATTTTCAGCCAGCACTTACAACAAGCTAAAAATGAAAAAATTTGGTCCCAGCAAAATTTTGAAGAAACATGACTCAGGAAATGCATATGAGGTGGAGTTGCTAGATGGTATTCACATTTCTCCTATTTTCAACATTGAAAACTTAACAGAGTATCATGATGATGGTGCAGATGAGGAATTGATGTTAGAGCCATGTTCAATTCTTGCTTCTAAGAAGGAGGAGATAGAAGACATTCTAAATCATTGTGTGGGTAGGAGTACCAGAAATAGGTAGCATGAAAATTATTTGGTCAAGTGGAAAGGACAGCTGATAGAGGACTCAAGTTGGATTTCAGCAGCTGAGGTTTCCCATTTGGTATTTCCTCTACCATTCATAAAGTGACAGGGTCACTTTTCAATCTACCCTGGGTGTCTAATATAGGAGCATCGAAAGGTATAAGCACAATCCTGTGTCACCCAAAAAAAAATGTACTTAGACTTAGTTTTTGTTTCATGTGTTGTCATTTCTGGACACCCATTTGGGTCAAATAAAGGTTCAAACTCTAACAGTTCCACTATCAGTGTTCTCGAATAGAGTATTTGAACACCTTGGGATACATGTAAATGCTGACAAAATAGGATTATGTAATTGAGCCATCATTTTGGTGAAATTCAAGGAGTAAATTGGCCAAATGAATGTAATTTCAATTTAGAGCATTCCAGAAAAAGAATCAGGTCAAAAGGCCCATGGTTTGAAAGTTATCGCAGTTTTTCAATTTTTTGAGACCTCCTAAGAATGCTTTAAAGTCAGGTTAGGGGCATTAAATAACTTCAAAAATAGACAAAAAATTAGGGTTGAGTGAAACTGGTCCACAAGGCTATAGAGCACTTCAAGAGCTTTTCGAAAATGTAAACAGTTCGTCAATCGGAGCTACAGTTCAAAAGTTATGCCTCTCGAAAGTCCGGTTACCATTTTTGGATTCTTCTAGATTTGGACCAACCTCTACTGTGGGTTCTGGAGCCTTCTACTTGGTCGGTGGATGCCTACTAGCACTTTCTAGAATATATTCCTAGTCCTTAATGCTTTGAGGTCTATTTAAGGACATTTTGGGTATTGTAAAAGGCAATTCAAAGTGGAGTTTGAGAGGAGGTACTGAAAAGAGAAATTATCTCCACATTTATGCTATTGTAAGCCCATAGGGCATGTTTTTAAGTCTATTTTCTCTGTACTGGATGCATTAGCTTATTTACAAAGTTAATAAAATTTCCCTTTCTTCTTGTGTCCATTATGTGCTTGGGTGGTGTCCCCATCAACCAAGGGTCATGAACTCACTCTACCGGCCTCAATCAAAAAGTATGGATTCTACATGAATCCCAATGTCCATGAAACAAAGAAAAGATCCAAAAGAAACCATAACAGGTATAAAATCACTCAACTAAACACAATGTCAGGAGTATGGATGTACCACGCATCCCAAGAAAACATAAAAGTGTAAAAGTTGTTTGACTAATATCAAAATGGATTATCATGGTCCACGAACCACATTGTGCCAAGAAAACTTGAGAAAATAGGGCGGCATGAAAAATGAGGTAAAAACCTCAAATTTTGGAAAAATTGCAAAATTAAAACCCATTTAGCCTTTGGGCACAAAAATCCCAAAAGTCCAAAAATAAATGGAATTAGACACCGTATGCCAAAATAGCTAGCATAACAGCATAAAATCCCAAACCCTTATCCCAAAAAATAGGGAAATGTTCATACCTACCCAACTAGGTAGAACTAAAATAAAGAAATGGAGGGGAACACTAGTTCTCGGCCTCTACACAAATGGCTACAAAAAATAGAAGAAAAAATGGAGCAAAAATAATAAAATAGGAATGCCCTACCTCACCGCCAAAAGGGCAAAATTGGAATCTGAGCCATAAAATAAATAGCCCGTAGAAGTAGCTAAAAATTGTGACAATCCAAGGTTTTTCCGAGCTGAAGCCAATGAGCCCAACCTCGTAATGATCCCACACCTATAGCTCTCACAATGAAAAAAATAATAAATCCTCATGAAGAGGATTTTGGGTTTTACTCTCCAACTCTCTAATTCAAAAGTGAGAAGTGAGGAATTAAATTTCTCTTTGGATATTTATTCACTTTTCGAGTGAATAATCGATTAGGGAAAAAAATTAGCCAACCTTGTTAAACTCCAAATCGACCCAAACAAAAACAAGCTATTCCTATAAATAGGAATTCAACTATGGCAAAGCTGCCAAAAATTAAAATAAATCAATTAAAAAGCCCAAAAACCTAAAAACACAGAAATTACCTTAATGACTTTTGTGACAATGCAAAAGTCCAAATGCACAGACACGCTCACTGGTCTAATCACATAATGCAAATGAGTTCAGAGTTAATAATCACCAAAAAGTTTAATTTAAACATTTAATAAAGGATACGTCAACCATATAAGAGCGATATTGGTAAAATATGAAAGGTTGAATCACTAACTCTATGTGCCACTATCAGGGATATAAATCTTGCACACTAAACAGCATGATCAAGTGCAATTGCATATAACAACATAGCGAAAGCAATAAATGCATTAAATCACCTAATCTAACAATTTATTTAATTATATTAAAATAATCTATTTACATCACTCACATTCGCATAAAGTATAACAACGCAAGAATGAAGTAAATAACCATAGCATTAAATCCATCACATAATATAATTAGAGGTATCTCCAAATACCAGATAACCAACTATCATCATAAAACACACTGTCATCTCAAAATGGCATCATCATGCAATATGATTAACTGAACAACATAGTAGTCTAATATCTATGATACTGAAATCAAGGTATAAAATCTGACCCTCGGGTCATCTCAAATGTAAAGCATAACATAAGTAACAAATATCTTTCTAATAAAAAATATAAGAAGGTAAATGTCTGCAACACATAACCAAATAATCCAACAAGAACAACCCATTTTAATTAATTAAGTATTTAATAATGATTGTTTATAGAATCAACAAAAAGACACTTAAAATGCAAAAGCAAACATAGTCATAAACATGACTAACCACTACTACAGGTACCTAGTCCAATGTAGTGTGGTAAAAAGAACACAGTCCAATCTTTGTGCACATCTCAATATAATCACGGAACAACTTCATGATATCACATCGATCCTGGTAACCACTAGCACAAACCTTAGTGAACCTTAAATCACGTCATAATCTCATAGATTAGGAGAAGCATAAACAAAGCAACTGAAATAGAAACATAAATCCAAACACCTTGACAGTGTAGACCACTTAGTGTCACAATCATTATCCATCACAAAAAAAGATCAAGAAGGTTGCATCCATCAAGATGACTTATAGAAGTCAAATGGGAGAGGCACTACAATGTATACACACATATATATATCTATGTATACATGCATGCATGCATGAATGGATATATCTATGTATGTATGCAATGTATACATAGATATATGTAGGTATGGATGCATTACTGCATATATGTATGGATGCAAGCATGCATGCATCCATACGTACATGTATCTATGTATACATACATGTATCTATGTATTTATACATGTATGCATGCATCCATCCATACATACATGTATCTATCCATGCATGCATATGCATGAATGCATACATACATACATGTATACATCTATATATCTTGTATGTGTGCATATGCATGTATGCATGCATCTATCCATGCATGCATAGATGTATGCATGGATGCATGCATGTATAGATATATCTATGTATGTATGCAATGTATTCATAGATATATGTATGCATGGATGGATGCATGCATTCATCCATCCATGCATACATATATCTATGTATACATTGCATATGCATAGATATGGATGCATACATACATACATACATACATACATACATACATATATATATATATATATATATATATATATATACATATATCTATGTATACATTGCATATGCATAGATATGGATGCATACATACATACATACATACATACATACATACATACATACATACATACATACATATATATATATATATATATATATATATGTATGCATGCATGCATAGATATATCTATGTATGTATGCAATGTATACATAGATATATGTATGTATGGATGCATGACAGCATGCATCCATACATACATGTATCTATGTATACATACATGTATCTATGTATGCATACATGTAAGCATGCATCCATTCATACATACATGTATCTATCCATGCATGCATGTATGTATGGATTAATGCATACATACATACATACATACATGTATACATGTATATATCTTGTATGTATGCATATGCATGTATGCATGCATCTATTCACACATGCATACATACATAGATGCATGCATGAATGTATGCATCCATACATACATGTATCTATGTATGACATAGATACATGCATGGATGTATGCATCCATGCATGCATGCATATGCATGGATGCATAAATACCTGCATGCATCTATGTATATATGCATGTATGGATAGATGCAGGCATGGATGAAGATGCATGCATGCATCTATGTATATATGTATAGATACATGGATGTATGTATGATGTATATATGCATGCATACATGCATAGTTATACATACAAGATATATACATAGGATTGAAGAATGTTCAAAAAGGTATCCAGAACAACTCTCAAATGATTAGAACACTATAAAAAGTGCTCGCTATTGGCACGCATAGGTTTTAAGCAAAGGGCATGCAACACTTTTTACTAAGGGAGGGTGACACTTCTCCCTTAGTGCATGTGACATTTCTCAATAAGGCATGCGATACTGAAAAAGTATTACGCGAGATTTCTCATGAAGCTGTGCAACACTCTTCTAGTGTCATACGATACTTCTCCAGTAATGCGTGCGATACTTTATAGTATCATACGACATTCTTTCTATGGGCATGCGATACTTTATTAGTGTCACACAATGCTAAACAAATGTCACCCATAAAAAATAAAAACACTTCAAGAAACTTGAAAAAGGCCAAACACACAGAAAAAGCTCCACATGAGGAAGTACCAGATCCACATTCCGAGGCGAGAGCACTTGAACAAAATAGAGTAACTAAAAGATAGAACACTAGAATCCAACCATCTACCAAATAGAGAAGGAAAAAAGTATAGAAAGGAAACATCACAATAACATACTTAACATTGCAATGAGCAAAATAACCAACTAAGTATGCGGTTCCTCGCAACTGTCAATGGCGTCATAGGAAAATCGTGGGCCCTAGCCATCCCCCGCGCATAACATCCCAAGCCACCGATCAAATCATGGGTGCTTTCATAATAGGGATGTCACTACTAAACATGCTATAATGTAAATAAATAAAATCTTACATGCTAATAGTAAGCATAAGATAAAACTGTAATCAGATAACATCATCTACTACATGCTAATCATCATAATGAGGAATGCGTTAAAACTAACATCATCTAAACATGATAACATCATAATGAGAGCAAAAACCATAAGAAGCATACTTCGTATATCGAAGTACTAAGTGACACATCCAACTACAATCATACTAGGACAATAGACCATCTCTGTACACCAGTCCCTAGTAGTGGTGAAGGTAGCTATGCCTCCCAACCACATGGCACCCATAAGTCCACACCCATTGTACTGATGGAGATAGTGATCCAACTACAAACACACAAAAACACAACAACCATGGCTAACATTCATGCCAAGCAGTATGATGACTGAAACCAATACAAAGACAATGCATAAACTATAGGTCTTGGTCAGACACCTCAATGGGCTTACTATGTAGGGACTAACATCATGGAGAGTCGCTTGGCATCAAAAAGCCCAAGCTAGGACTTGTGTAGATTCAAAATCCCTCAACAGAAAGGCTCTTGCATCCCAAACCTTTTTATTATCTTAAATTTTATTATCAGTCAAACATTTTATTTAGTTATCACTTAATTAAAGCTTCCTTCGCCAACCCTCTGGGCACAATGATCACCAGGCTACGAGGTAGAAGCCCACTCCATATGCTACCCTACCTTACCCATGCTCATCCTATGACAAGTTCCCATGGGCATGCATACTCCCATCCCAACCCCAATGATCATAAATTTTGGCAAATCCATGGAAGATCGGACCTTGCAAGTCACCCAACAAATGTACACGTATGTACTCGTGTGTGGTGCACCACCATCACGAAGATCACAACACAAGGACAAGAATGAGAACAAAATGCAAAGAAAACACCCAACTAAAAGCAACATGGGAAGGATGGATTCTACATGAATCCCAAAGTCAATAAAACCATACATCATAAAATCACTCAATCGGCCTCAATCAGAGAGTATGGATTCTACAGGATTCCCAATGATGCGACAGGACCAAATATCATGAACTTACTCAATTGACCTCAATCCAAGAGTATGGATTCTACATGAATCTTAGCATTCATGAAAAAAAAGCAAGGGTCCAAAAGAAATAATATCACAAGGTATAAAATCACTCAACTGAATACAACGTTGAGAGAACGGATGCAACATGCATCCCAATGCAACATAAAAGTACAATAGTAGTCTGACTGATATCTAAATAGATCATCTAGGTCCATGACCCACACTGTGCCAAGAAAACTTGAGAAAATAGGGTTGCACGCAAAATGAGGTAAAAACCCAAAATTTTGAACTTTCAAAATTAAACCCCATTTGGCCTTTAAGTTGAAAAACCCCAAAAATCAAAAAATAAATAAAAACGGACACCATATGCAAGAGTGGCCAACATAATGGCGTAAAAACCCAAACCCCCATTTCAAAAATAGGAAAAATGTTCATACCCAACCAACCAGGCAGAACCAACAAACAAAAACAGAGGGGAACACTAGTTCTCATCCTCCTAACATACAACTACAAGAAACGGAAGCAGAAACAGAGTAAAACCAATAAAATGGGAAGGCCCTACCTGATGGAAAAAGGGGCTGAAACTGAAACCCGCATGATAAAATAATCAATCTGCCAAAACTGCTGAAACTGAGGGCAAAGCAAGAACTCCTCGAGATGAATCCAAGGAGACCAACGTTGCAAAGATCCTCTAGAAAATAGCTAGCTAGAGTAGTTAAACTCTAAATCAACCCAAATGAAAATAGGTTATTATCCGCAACGGGATTTCACCTAAGGAAAAGCTGCCAGAAATTAAATTTGAAAAGATTAAAACCCAAAAATCCCAAAAACATAAAAAAACACTTAACACTTTCATGACAATTAATAACTGCTAAATGCACAGACACACTCACTAGTCTAATCACATAATGCAAATGAGTTCAGATTTACTAATCACCGAAAGTTTTGATCTAAAAAATAACAATAAGGGTACGTCGACCATATAGGAATGACATGGGTAAATATGAATAGCTAAATCACTAACTCCATGTGCCATTGGCAGGGATATAATTCTTGCACACTAAAACACATGATCAAGTGTAATGGCAAATAATATCATAGCTAAAGAAACATGCATTAAATACCTATTTAATCCATTTACATCACTCACATTCGTAGAAAACGTAAAGAAGCAAGAATGAAGTAAATAATCATAGCATAGAATCCATCTCATAACATAATCAACAAATAGGTCCAATACATCATATAACCAGATACCATCATAGATCTATTGTCATCTCAAAATGGCATCAACATGCAATATGATTAATTGAATAGCATAGTAGTCTAAAATCCATGATACTGGAATCAAAGTGTAACATCTGACCCTCAGGTCCTCTCAAATGTAAACATAACATGAGTAACAAATATCTCTCCAATCAAAAATATAACAAGGTAAATGTCCACAGCACATAACCAAATAATCCAACATGAACAATCCATTTCTAATCATTAATGCATTTAATAAAGATTGATTACTCTACATTTAAAAGGAATTTAAAACACATAAGAAAGCATAGTGATAAACATGACTAACCACTACTATAGGAACCTAGTACAATGAAGCATGGTAAAAGAACATAGTGCAATCATTGCATGCATCTTAGGGTAATCACGGAACAACCTCATGATACCAAATCAATCCTGGTAACCACTGGCACAAACCTTAGTGAACCAAAAATCACATCATAATCTCAAAGATCAGTAAAAAGAATAATCAAAACAATTGATATAGAAATATAAATTCAAAAACCTCGACAATGTAGACCACTCAGGGTCACAATCCTAATCCCATCTCAACAACAGATCAACAAGGTTGCATCCATTAGGACGACTTACAAAAGTCAAATGGGAGAGGCACTACAATTCATGCATACATGCATATGCATAAAGACAACATATATACATGTATACATGTATTTATGTATGTATGCATCCATACATACATATATCTATGTATATATTGCATAAATACATAGAAATGCATGCATGCATGCATACATACATATATATATCTATGTATACATATATATATATATATATATATATATATATATATATATATATATATATATATATATGTATGTATGCAATGTATACATAGATATATGTATATATCTATGTATGCAATATGTATGTATATATGTATGTATACATATATGAATGCATCCATCCATACATACATGTATATATGTATACATACATATTGCATATGCATGCATGCATGCATGCATGTATGGATGGATGCATCCATTCATACATTTATCTATGTATGTATAAATGCATCCATACATATATATGTATATACGTATATGTATATGCATGCATGCATATGCATACATATATGTATATGTATGTATGCATGGATATATGTATGTATATGTACATGTATATGTAGGTATGTATGCATATGTAGATGCATATGTATGTATGCATGCATATGAATACATATATGTATATGTATATATATATATATATATGTATATGTATGTATGCATAGATATGTATATGTATATGTACATGTATATGTATGTATATGTATATGTATATGTATGTATGCATACATATGTAGATGCATATGTATGTATGCATGCATAAACATATATACATACATATGTGTATGTATATTGCATACATATATGTATATATGCATGCATGCATACATACATACACATACATACTTACATGTGTTTATGTATATTGCATACATATATGTATGTATGCATGCATCACACATACGTATATGTATGTATACAAGCATGCATACATACATACACATACATACATACATGTATCTATGTATATATATGTAAGCATACATACATACACATATATTTATTGATACACACACACGCATGCATGCATGCATGCATCATACATACATTTATGTATGTATGGATTTGTATGTATGTATAGATACATACATCTATGTATGCCTGTATGTATGTATATATTGAAAAAAATACATGCATGTATACATACATATTGCATACATAGATATCTACATATATCTATGTATACATTGCATACATACATAGATATATCTATGCATGCATGCATGTAGACATAGACATATATATGTATGCATGCGTGCATGCATATCTATGTATGTATGCAATATATACATAGATATATGTATGTATGGATGCATACATACATATATACATACATACATGTATAAATGTATATATCTTGTATGTATGCATATGCATGTATGCATGCATACATACATGCATGCATGGATGCATACATCCATCCATGCATCTATGTATACATGCATGTATATATATATATATATATATATGCATACATATATATGTATCGATGCATACATACATGAATGCATTTATGCATGCACACATGCATATATCCATACATGTATATATGTATATAGATGCATACATACATATGTATGTATGCATGCCTGCATCCATACATACATATATATGTGTTTACATTGCGTACATAAATAGATATATCTGTGTATACATTGTATACATACATAGATATGCATGCATGCATACATATATATATCTATGTATACATTGCATATGCATAGATATGCATGCATACATACATATATATATATATATATATATATATATATATATATGCATGCATGCATAGATATATCTATGTATGTATGCAATGTATACATAGATATATGTATGTATGGATGCATGCATGCATGCATCCATATATACATGTATCTATGTATACATACATGTGTGTATGCATCCATCCATACATACATGTATCTATCCATGTATACATACAAGCATGCATGTATGTATGCATGGATGCATACATACATACATACATGTATACATGTATATATCTTTTATGTATGCATATGCATGTATGCATGCATACATGCATATATGGATAAATACATAGATGCATGCATGGATGCATCTATGCATCGATATATGCATACATACATAGATGCATGCATGTATGTATGCATCCATACATAAATGTATCTATTTATGCAATAGATACATGCATGGATGAATGCATCCAAGCATGCATAGATGCATGCATATGCATGGATGCATAAATATATGCATGCATCTATGTATGACATAGATACATTCATAGATGCATACATTATGCATCCATGCATGCATATGCATGGATGCTTAAATACCTGCATGCATCTATGTATATATGCATGTATGCATGAAAGTAGATGCATGCATGCATGCATGCATGAATGTAGATGCATGCATCCATGCATGCATGAATGTATGCATGCATGGATAGATGCATGGATGTATGTATGCATGCACATACATCCATGCATGCATAGGAGCATGCCTAGATGTATGAAAATACATGCATGCATATGGATAGATGCATACATACATGCATGCATCTATGTATTGATGCATGCATGCATGGATGCATGCATGGATAGATGCATGCATACATGCATATGCATACATGCAAGATATACACATGTATACATGTATGTATGTATGCATGCATGCATGCATACATACATGCATGCATTTATGCATGCTTGGATAGATACATGTATGTATGGATGGATGCATGCATATATGTATACATACATAGATACATGTATGTATGGATGCATGCATATGCATGGAGTCATACATACATATGCATACATACAAGATATATACATGTATACATGTATGTATGTATGCATGAATCCATGCATACATACATGTATACATGTATGTATGTATGCATGCATCCATGCATACATGCATGCATGTATGCATGCTTGGATAGATACATGTATGTATGGATGCATGCATATGCATGGAGTCATATGTACATGCATGCATCTATGTATGTATGCATGTATGCATAGATGCATGCATGCATGCATGGATAGATACATGTATGCATGGATGGATGCATGCATACATGTATACATAAATACATATATGCAGTTATGCATCCATACATGTATACATAAATACATATATGCAGTCATGCATCCATACATACATATATCTATGTATACATTGCATACATACATAGATATATCTATGCATGCATGCATGTATACATAGATATATATATGTATGTATGCATGCATGCATATCTATGCATATGCAATGGATATATATATATATATATATATATATATATATATATATATATATATATATATATATATATATATATATATATATATATATATATATATATATCTGTGTGTGTGTGTGTGTGTGTGTGTGTGTGTGTGTGTTCCAATGCATATGCATGCATCCATACATACATAGATATATGTATTAATGGATGCATGCATGCATACATATATATGTATGCATCTATATACGTACATACATGTATGGATGTATGTATCCGTGCATGCATGTATGTATGCATCCATACACATATATGTATGCATGCATATATATAAATCTATACATACATGTATACATGTATGTATGCATGTATACATAGATGCATGCATCCATGGATGCATAGATGCATGTATGCATGGATACATGCATATGCATACATAGAAGATATATACATGTATACATGTATGTATGTATGTATGCATCCATACTTACATATATCTATGTATATATTGCATACATTCATAGATATGCATGCTTGGATACATACATACATATATCTATGTATACATGCATGCATGCATAGATATATCTATGTATGTATGCAATGTATACATAGATATATGTATATATCTATGTATGCAATATGTATGTATACATTTATGAATGCATCCATCCATACATATGTGTATCTATGTATACATACATATTGCATATGCATGCATTCATCTATGTATACATACATGTATCTATGTATGTGTACATGTATGCATGCATTCATGCATGTATGGATGGATGTATCCATACATCCATGTATCCATGTATGTATACATGCATGCATACATATATATGTATATACGTATATGTATATGTATGGATGCATATGCATAGATATATGTATGTATACATGCATATGCATACATATATGTATATGTATATGTATTTATGCATGCATATTTATATGTATGTATATGTATATGTATGTATGTATGCATGCATGCATGCATACATGTATCCATATGCATAGATATATTGTCATGCCCAAAAATTTACAAGATAAAACACAACGAATTTTTATTTTATTTTTATTTTAATTTTATTTTATTTATTTATTTATTTGTTTAATTTTATTTAATTTTATAGTTTCATCTTTAATTCAATCTAAAACCTTTGACTTCTCCACTAACAACTTCCTTCTAGCACCATTACTTGAACAACATATCACTTAGGGTATCGATCAAAACTAAGTTACTCACTATAATGTTATATATGTATATATAGTTTCCTGAGATCTCAATTTATATTGTTTTCTACACATACATTGTATCTAGTACTATAGGTTCAAATTATAACCATAATCTACTTACACAAAATATTATATGAGTATAAATATAGTTGTTCCTTGGTATTATCCCGCATGTCATTACTTAATTAAATCCTACACACTATCAATATTTCCTAAGCAAATATCATCTAAGATTCGCTAATTTTACTCATTGACTAATCTACTAATATGAGCTAATGAAATTCCAAACAATTTTATTGTAGTAAAACCACTAGCCCCTAGATAATCCAACATATACGAATTGCTAGATTATTAACTTATCAGCGATTAATCTTTACTCCAATACACTTCCCATTCACCACACATTACTAACTAAACAACTAATAACATACTAGTAACATTTGCACCTTTTGCATTAACTACCAACTAAATTTAATAACTTGCATATTGAATAACAACTAATATTATTTACTACAAACTAAGACAATACTTAACTTTAATTTCTAAAACACAAAATCACTATTTCATTTGAGCAATTAAACTAACTCTAACAAAGGACTATTACTAACTATCTAGCATATTAACTACTAGCTAATCTAACTACATTGCTATACCATTTCATTTGCTAACAACTAGTTATTAACAATAGGCTTACTAACATTAACATTTATTTATTTTAAAAAATTATCTCCATATAATCTAATGCATCTTAAATGACCCCATTAAAAACACATTTTATTAGTTAAATTAACTTCTTAATTCCATTTCCTTTTATTAGATTTAATTCTCTATACTTAAAATGACACACAAAACAAATAAAATACATAAAACATTCTCATTTTCTAACTATTCCTGTGCCAAGATGTTGACTAGATCTCTTTCTTACTCCAAGGTAATTCTGACAACATGTGTATCTTTTTCCCTTCCCAAGCACTTGGGTTTTGCTACCTAGGCGAATATGAGTTGGAGAAAGTAGAATTTCAGTTTGCGAATGTGTTTTTCTGATTACCAAGGTGGTGGCCCCAAGTTTTGTTTTTAAAAAAATAATACAACTCACCTCTCTCCCTAAAGGATGGTGCCAACCCAAAAGGGAGTGTCCTTGCTAACTCTTGTCAGCCCAAATTAGTACTTGTCTCCCTTATTTAATGCACTAGGAAGAGATGGAAAATGATGGGCGCCTAGGGAGATTAATGTGCATACCCTTTATATAGAGATTAATGTATTAGTGGGTGGGTACATCCTAGTTTAAAACAAAACATAGATGCCCTAGGTTTTATTTAATCATTGTCCTATGCTTTTTTTGTTGTTTTATAAATGGGACAACCTAGGGTCATGGGATTTACATGGTTCTTTTTTCTTTTTTTCTTACAAGTTTTAGGAATAGATTTATTTATTTATTTATTTTCTATTGTCTAAGATATGATTCTAGAGAATTTCTCCTTGGTTATTTTATTGCTCTATAATAGCAACTTGATGTGGGTTATTTTCTTCTTTCCCATAAAATTTCCAGAGAATGAAATACACACTTCCAGATTTAACTTATTGTTCACCCATAATTTCATCTTAGTTATTATTATTATTATTTATTTTGACTCTTACTTAAGGTATGGTGACATGGAAACTAAGCATAGCATTGAGTATTAGTGCTAATACCAATAGATGATTAAGGCATCGAATAAAATACTCTATTGAATTATACCAAAATCTATTTGTTTTTTAAAACTTGAGAGTTAACCTACTATCCTTTTACATGGGAAACATGAGTGAAAGAATTTTAAATCTATTATTTCAAGATATAATAATGACTAATTTTGAACATGAAACTCTCTCATATATTATTGAGAAGATAACCAAGTATTTTAATTGAAACTGAGAACATAAAGATGGAGTCTTATAATGCAAATATTTATGAGAACCTTCAAATTACATTATTTTCTCCCATGAACTCATATTCCATAGTAGTATATACAAAATGGAGATTTTCTTTTATAGCCCCATACAAAACAAAAGAAAAGAAACTATACTTTTACAAATACAATATTTGCTTCCATGAAAGACAATATCTCCTTCCAAACAAATGACATATCCCTTCTTCTCTACTATGCAATCATTCATTGCAACCATACGAACAATATGGAGAGTTCTCCATTACAGTTACAAGCAAAATGACAAGTTTTATCTCCATGAAACATCCATAAGATGATCATAACAAGCTTGTTTCCATTGCTCCCTTGAGCACAAAATCTGCATATGTAACACAAAAAAAGAACAACAATGACCATGGGTGCTTTCCACCCAACCATAGGCCTCCAAAGACACCACCCCCGTGCTAGGGGAACAAGGCTCAAACTGAGATTCACACATACATCACAAAATTTTGCATGAAGACACAACACAACACAATCAACACCCTTCCATGGCTTGCACAATGATTCACCATTGGAATCATAAAACGTTGGGTGAAGGTGGGCTCTTCAAGGAGGAGAAATTCTAACAACATATATATCATATTGCCAATGCATTTTGCCTCTCAAGGCCATCACAACATAAACAACATATTGCCACTGCATTGCCTCTCAAGGCCTTCAAAACAACTATCTTCTCCTCATCCACCAAACCTCCTTATACCTCCCAAACAACAAGATTTATGGCCATGATGGAGCCCATGCTCCATGATAATAACATACCTCATCATGAGGTAAAAGAAAAAGATTTCTTTTCTCCCTGCAATGTCAAGCCCAACTTGTGCCCTTCACCCAAGGCTTCTCTGCCCTCCCAAGGGTGAGTGAAGCCTTCACACCCATAATAAAAATCAACACTCACATTCAAAAAAGAACAACATAAAAAAAAATGATGAACAACAAAACAAAACGAAGAAAGGATCTCCAAAAGCACAAAACACATTCACTTTCCATTCCAACAAAAACATACCAAGAAGGTGAACCAAGAAATTTACAAGAACATCACACATTCTCACATTGTCACAATACATAATCAATGCTCATAATGCAACAAGAACACCACACTTTCACAAAATACTCAAAAATCCATATCACAAGATTTATAATGCAAATGCATACTCTATTAATGAACTCTCACACTTGCAGATTTGTTTAACCATACTAAAAGCAAGAAATGAGAAGAAACAAGTTTTGAGACACCAACCTTGGTCCAAGCTATGGTAAGGATAGTTGTAGTAGAGTTTCCTTAATCTCCCTCCAAAAACCTAACAGTCTCTAAAATTAGAGAGTGGGTAGACACCCCACTAGTTTGGCCAAGACCCTCTAATAAAGCCTTCTCACTAGCCTATTTTAGCAAAAACACTAAGCCACTACTTCTTACAAACTTGTCTCCTCTAACTTTTCTTTTTTGGACTAAGTGGGAACATGGATATGACAACTCCAAATTCGAATTGATGGAAGAATGCATGGGTAAAGGGGCCCCCTAGGCTGTCTAGGCACTCACATGGTCAAAAATAGGTTCCTAACTTGATATACTATCACATGGCTATCTTATTCTCACATAAAAGACACTTTGGGACCACCTAATGACCCCTAAAAACCCTAGCCAAGTCCAAATTCGAATTTCCTTTGATTGAGACTCCTCATGGTATTTTTTTTATGTGAGGTTAACTTGGGTACTACATTGGGGTTAGGTTTAGGTTAGGTTACTTCTTGCCAAACCCTAAATGACATGGCATCTCCACATGGACAACACAAGTGTCAAATGACACACACAAAACAACACATTACATTAAAAGTGACTTGACTCCAATAATACATGAACTAAGCTATTACACACATATACAATTCACATAAATGAAATAAAACACATTATAATGAGGTTTGAATCTTTTCCACTGATTCAACCTTGGCTATGTCATGTTTCTAGTAGTTTGAGCCTTAATTCCCCTTTAAACCCATGGTCAAATTCCTACACACTAAACTCAAGCATCAGTAGTCCACGAAAATCATGTAAACAATCAGTACATAAGTGAAATAATCACTATCTCATTCAACATTAGACTTGCATATATTTCATCATCTCAAATTAACTTTTCCTTTCTTAATCATTTCAAATATAACCTTCAAAATATTAAAATATCAAAACTTACATATCACATTCGACATTTGAGTTCCATACTTCATTCTTTTTAATTAAATTACTTTTTCTAATAATTTCCATGTAAAATGCTCCAAATACTATAACATCAAAATTTACTTATCAACATAACATGGTCAATTTAATATTCTGAATAACTTCATAGTCTATTTTTATCATTGTGACAAGATGTTGAATTCCACAACTATTGAATCCCTAGGTATGCGGGTTAGGTCTCAATGCATAACAAAATTTATCTTTTAACTCTAATTTCAACTTTAATCATTACATCTTATATTACAAGAATTTCTACCATTCAATTTCTATTAAAGCAATGTCAATAGCTTAAAACATGAATAGAATCATTAAATGAATAAATTAGGTCATAATATGTAGAAGTAATTGCGGATCATCAAAATGCAGATGTCAAAATAACATAACCCTACAGTCTCAAAAGTGTATCAATACGTAGGATTAAAATCACCGTAATACAATTATCTCATTGGTACTATGACAGATTGGGTGAGGCCTCACATATATGTATGTATCCATGCATATGCATACATATATGTATATGAATATCTATATGCATATGTATGTGTGCATGCATATGTATATGTATATGTATGTATGTATGCATGCATCCATACATGCATGAATACATACATACACATCCATACATACATACGTGTATGTATGTATATTGCATACATATATGTATGCATGCATGCATGTATACATACATGCATGCATACATACATACACATACATACATACATGTATGTATGTATGCATGTATATATATGTAAACATACATACATACATACATACATACATGTATGTATCTATTGATACACACACATACATGCACATGCATGCATGCATGCATGCATCATACATACGTATATGTATGTATGCATACATGTATGTATGGATGTGTATATATGTATGCATACATACATACATGTATGCATGTATGTATGTATGTATTGACACACACACATGCATGCATCATACATATGTATATGTATGTAGGCATACATGTATGTATCTATGTATGTATGCATCCATAAATACATACATACATAGCATACATGCATAGATATATCTATGCATGCATGGATAGATGCATAGATACATGTATGCATCTATGTATACATGCATACATCCATAGATACATGATGCAGGAGCATCGAGAGGTATAATGGCAATCCTGTGTCACCCAAAAAAAAAATTTAGTTAGACTTAATTTTTGTTTCATGTGTTTTCATTTCTGGATACTCATTTGGGTCAAATAAAGGTTCCATCTCTCACAGTTCCACTATCAGTGTTCTAGGATAGAGTATTTGGACACCTTGGGATACATGTAAATCTTGAAAAAAATAGGAGTATGTAATTGGGCCATTATTTTGGGTAAACTATAATGTGTAAATTGAATAGATGAATGTAATTGTAATTTAGAGCATTCCAGAAAAAGAATCAAATCAAAAGGCCCCACGGTTTGAAAGTTATTGCAGTTTTTCAAGTTTTGGAGACCTCCTAAGAATGCTTCAAAGTCAAGTTAGGGGCATTAAATGACCCTAAGAAGGGTCAAAAAATGTGAGACAAGAGAAGCTGTTCCATAGTTCTATAGAGCACTTCGAGAGCTTTCTGAAAATGTAAACGGTTCATCAATTGGAGCTATGGTTCAAAAGTTATGCCTCTCGAAAGTTCGATTACCATTTTTAGATTCTTCTAGAGTGGAGTTTGAGAGGAGGTACTGAAAGGAGAAATTATCTCTAGATTTATGTTATTGTAAGCCCTTAGGGTATTTTTTGAAGTTTATTTTCTCTGTACTGTATGTACTAGCTTATTTTCCTAGTTAATACAATTTCCACTTTTCTGTTGTCTCCATTCTGTGCTTGGGTTTTAGTTAGAAGATGCCTCCATGAAGAGAGTGTGGAAGAAGGGCTAGAGCTATTCATCCTTAGGAGGTTAGAGCCCTCAAAGGTAGGTACAGGCATTGCAAGAGGAGCTTCGTAGAGGACCCAATGTTGCCGCAGGTGATGACATTGAGGATGACAATGAAGAAGAAGAAATGGGATTAGAAGGGGAATTTGATGGGGAAGTTTTGAATCAGGTAGAGGAAAGGCTTTTTAGGGCCATTACTAAGTTTGGAAAAATACCTACAATTGAAGTGGGTATATTTTTAGGAAATCTAAAACCAGATGAGTTGATCGATTGGATCAATGAACTGAAAGAATACTTTGAGTATGAAGATATCAGGGACCCAGATAAGGTTATGTTTGCAAAGGCCATGCCAAAATCTAGTGGCAAAAGGTTCAATTGGAAAGAAATAGAAGAGGAAAGGAGAAGATCACAAGGTGGCATCGCATGGTGGACAAATTGAAGAAGCAGTTCATTCCTGTGGACTACGAGCTTGATGTTACCATGATGAGGTTCTCTGTGATGTTATTCCTGTCATGCCCAAAATTTACTGTCAAGAATAACACAAATATATTTTTTTTTTTTTTTAAATTTTTTTGCTTCCTAAGGAATACCTCAACATTCAATATAACAATACCAGATATTCAAACTAACTAGCTTTAAACTCTAACATATTCTAACATAAAAAATCCTATTGGCCAATTAATACTAACTAACCTTTTTATTATTCATTCTATTTTAAATTAGAAGCCATTTGCTCCTCATGTCTTTAAAGCTAGTTTTAATAGCACTCCTATACTTAACCCAACAATATTACTAAGGATTTGCATAGTTTCCCTTAAGACTATCATCCTCTCATTTTATTAAAGTTTTCTTTCTAGTGTCTAACTTCTTTAATTACCACTACCCCAAATAAATGTAACTAGATCATTTACTCACTAACCCCTAGCAAATATCTCCACATTTATTACAACTATCTTACTTTAACCTCTACCACCTCCTAACATCCAACCCTTACCTTCACTAATCCTTTAAGAATAACAACATATGATACTAACCAATGCTTATCCATCCATTTAACCTTACTACCCAAAAATTAATCTATAAATCAAGAAATCAAACGTTAGCTATTTCAAGCATCCAAAAATCTAAAGTTTAACTTTATTCCATTAAGCTTCCCTATGAAGAAGAATTACACTAGATAATTTAGTCATATGATTTTTATTTCTATACAATTTATATACACCTACTATTTTGATTTTCCATTTATTATTAAGGTTATTTATTAACATCCCAACCTTTAATCTTCTAACCCACTATGTCCAAAACTTTATTCTTAATTCCCAATAAAATTTTATACAGAGTCACGTGTCCTTTTTCCAAGGCTTTCAAAATATTTTGAAATTACTTTTATCTCTTATCCCTAAATGTGGTCAAATCTGCATGACTTCTTTCAAAGCATCAATTTGAAAAGTTTGAAGTAAGACAAGACAATCAAGAGGTATCCTTGCTTCTAGGGAGGCGTTAATACAATTGGTTATGACATGGGGATTCTCCCAAGGCATGATGGTGATTTGTGATGGGGAAGAGCATTTACATAAACATTTAAACACACAATACTAGTTTTACCTTTTTCCAAAAAGATGGCGCCTAAGGGGAGAGCATTGCATTTTTAAGCAACATAACCATATGCCAAACAAGGGATAGTACACATGCTTGGGAACTTTGATAGTTTTGGGACCCATGTCCTCTAATCTTGCGCTGGCCTTATGCTTCCATTCCTAGGTCACCTTTATCCAAGGTGCCTAGGGATCAAGGGCATTCTGACTGTGTCAGGGTGACATTTAGTCATTCATCAAACTCTTTTTTTTATGGTGTTATTGCCTAGGTTGAATTTGTGCGTGGACCCCTACCCCTATCACACTAAGTACTTGTACTTCTTTAATTTATAGCACCTAGGTAGTCCTTCTTATTATTTTATTATTATTATGTTTTACTTTCATTTCCTTACCGTCCTTATTGCTTTAATAGAATGAATGTTCTTGGGTTTCCTTATTAGGTCTATGAGTAGTTACCTAGACCTTCCATCATATTGACTTGACATAATCTTATTAAATATGTGTATATATTTTATTTTATTTTGTTTCTTGTGGAATAGTGACACAATGGTCATGGGATTTTTATGAGACTTTACTTGCTAATTATTATGAGTTGGGGGTTTATTTTTATTATTTTTTTTGGCTCTTATCTCTTATAGCATATGTATTGATTTTTGCAAGATTCTAAGTATATTCTTCCTGAATAAAATATAGGTCTGTATTAGGAGAACTCATTCCTTTTCATCTTTATACAAATTCCAGAGAATAAAAGGTGTAGTTATAGGAAGACTTTTACTCCAAGTTTAATGCATTTTTCTCTTTTCTCATTTTAGGAGGCCATGTCCGTGAGTTGTAAATGACCAGATTTGACTTCCTTACTATTTTTTCTTAATTTGCAAATTTGATATTTCTTCTTCATCTAAGGACCTAGTAGGACTTGAAAACAAATAAATCGATTTACCATGCATATACAATGTTCCATTAACAATATAATGCTTTCTTGTGATAACATAGGATTTTACAAGCCCATCAGTTATGCTTCAAATTGAGAGAACTATATCAAGAAAAAAAAACTTGCTCACAATAATCTATGAAATGTTTCTAATAAGAAAGAATGTCTCATTACTTAACTTCTCTAGAATTACATCAAATATCTAATTGCAAAACTTACAATGACTTTTGCTAAATCTACCTTGCATAATGTTACAAGGATTATCCTATATAAAGTCTTGGAGAAGATTGACTTTAACTAACAAGAAAAGTTATGTGCAAAAACTTGTGCATCAAATTTCAACATGTCTTCCTTCACAATCAATGTTTTCATCCAACAACAAATTTCCATACAAGAAAAACAATATAAAATTTTCTAATTGATTTCACAATCACAACTAAATACAATAGGAAGTAGCTTTCTTTTCTTTTAACAACATTACCAACTGACATATTCCTTCTACAGTTATCCAATGGAACAATGATGCCAAGGTATTCTACTCTTCCATAACTCATGATCATATCTTGACAAGGAACATACATATACAACATTTTTCATTATTTCCTCAACATATACATTAGGTAACAATGATACAATCTCCTTTCATCACAATGAGACAACACGAGACCTTTTCAAAATCATATGAAACATGATCATTGAAGGACATGAACAATGAGTAACATGAACACTGATCATCATGATCATTCAGAACATGAACAAGCTAGTGAATCCTCCTTCACAAGGGAGGAGCAAAATGTCAAGTTTTCTCATCCAAACATCAATCTGCAAGGTGATCATACCAAGCCATCTCCATTGCTCCCTTGGGCACAAATCTGCAAATGCATCACAAAGAAACAACAAGGACCATGGGTGCTTTCCACCCAACCATATGCCTCCAAAGAGACCACCCTCGTGCTAGGGCAACAAGGCTCAAATCGGGTTTCAGACATACATCACAAAATTTTGCATGAAGACACAACACAAAACATAATCAATACCCTCCCATGGCTTGAACAATGATTCACCATTGGAATCATAAAACGTTGGGTGAAGGTGGGCTCTTCAAGGAGGAGAAATTCATAAATATCATATTGCCAATACATTTTTCCACTCAAGGCCACCACAACATAAACAACATATTACCACTACATTGCCTCTCAATGCCTTCAAAACAACCATCTTCTCCTCATCCACCAAACCTCCTTGTTCCTCCCAAACAACAAGATTCATGGCCATGAAGGAGCCCATGCTCCATAATAACAACCTCGTCATGAGGTAAAAACAAAATTTTCTTTCTCACCTGCAATGTCAAGCCCAACTTATTCCCTTCACCCAAGGCTTCTCTTCCCTCCCAAGGGTGAGTGAAGCCTTCACACCCATAATCACAATCAACACTCACATTCAAACAAGAACAACAACAAAACAAAACCAAGAAAGGATCTCCAAAAGCACAAAACACATTCACTTTCCATTCCAACAAAAACAAAACCAAGAAGGTGAACTGAGAAATTTACAAGAACATCACACATTCTCACATTGTCACAATACATAATCAATTCTCATAATGCAACAAGAATACCACACTTTCACACAATACCAAAAAATCCATATCACAAGATTTACAATGCAAATGCATACTCTATTAATGAACTCTCACACTTTCAAATTTGTTTAACCATGCTAAAATCAAGAAATGAGAAAGAAACAAGTTTTGAGACACCAACCTTGGTCCAAGCTATGGTAAGGATAGTTGTAGTAGAGCTCCCTTAATCTCCCTCCAAAACCTAACAGTCTCTAAAATTAGAGAGTGGGTAGACACCCCACTAGTTTGGCCAAGACCCTCTAATAAAGCCTTCTCACTAACTTATTTTAGCAAAAACACTAAGCCACTACTTCTTACAAACTTGTCTCCTCCAACTTTTCTATTTTTGACTAAGTGGGAACATGGATATGACAACTCCAAATTCGAATTGATGGAAGAATGCATGGGTAAAGGGGCTCCCTAGGCTATCTAGGCACTCACATGATCAAAAATAGGTCCCTAACATGATGTACTATCATATGGGTAACTTATTTTCACCTAAAAGACACTTAGGGACCACCTAATGACCCCCTAAAAACCCTAGCCAAGTCCAAATTCGAATTTCCTTTGATTGAGACTCCTCATGGCATTTTTTCTATGTGAGGTTAACTTGGGTACAACATTGGGGTTAGGTTTAGGTTAGGTTACTTATTTCCAAACCTTGAATGACATGGCATCTCTACATGGACAACACAAGTGTCAAATGACACACACAAAACAAAACATTACATTAAAAGTGACTTAACTCCAATAATGCATGAACTAAGCTATTACACACATATAAATTCACATATACAAAATAAAACACATTACAATGAGGTTTGAATCTTTTCCACTGATTCAACCTTGGCTATGTCATATTTGTACTAGTTTGAGCCTTAATTCCCCTTTAAACCCATGGTCAAATTCCTGCACACTAAACTCAAGCATCAATAGTCCAAGGAAATCATGTAATTAATAAGTACATAAGTGAAATAATCACTATCTCATTCAACGTTAGACTTGCATATATTTCATCATCTCAAATTAACTTTCCCTTTCTTAATCATTTCAAATATAACCTTCAAAATATTAAAATATCAAAACTTACATATCACATTCGACATTTGAGTTCCATACATCATTGTTTTTTAATTAAATTACTTTTTCTAATAATTTCCATTTAAAATGCTCAAAATACTATAACATCACACTTTACTTATCATAACATGGTCAATTTAATATTTTGAATAGCTTCATAGTCTATTTTTATCATTGTGACAAGATGTTGAATCCACAACTATTGAATCCCTAGGTATGCGGGTTAGGTCTCAATGCATAACAAAATTTATCTTTTTACTCTAATTTCCACTTTAAACATTACATTCTTACATTACAAGCATTTCTACCATTCAATTTCTGTTAAAGAAATGTTAATAGCTTAAAACATGAATAGAATCATTAAATGCATCAATTAGGTCATAGTATGCAGAGGTAAATGCGAATCATCAAAATGCAGATATATAAATGACATAACCCTAAGGTCTCAAAAGTGTATAAATACATAGGATTAAAATCACTGTAATGCAATTATCCCATTGGTACTATGACGAATCGGGTGAGGCCTCACAATTCTGATGGATGTTTTCCATCTAATATTTGGTAGACCATGGTAGTTTGATAGACATGCAATACATGATGGACATGCAACACATACTCTCTGACTAGTTTCCTTTGCCAAGGATGGATGATCTTATGAACTACTTGAGTGGAGCCCAGTACTTCACAAAGATAGATCTCAAGAGTGGCTATCATCAGA
This sequence comes from Cupressus sempervirens, assembly GCA_028749045.1. NCBI lineage: Eukaryota > Viridiplantae > Streptophyta > Pinopsida > Cupressales > Cupressaceae > Cupressus > Cupressus sempervirens. The sequence continues at coordinate 272,613,473 of CM053789.1, forward strand.
TATGGATATGAGAAGGAGATGAGTGGAAAACAACCTTCAAGACCAAGGAGGGTCTTTATGAGTGGTTAGTCATGCCCTTTGGATTGATGAATACCCCAAGCACCTTCATGCAGCGCATGAGTGAGGTACTTAAGAAGTTCTTGGGAAAATTTGTTATTGTTTATTTGGATGATTTTTTAATTTTCAGCAAGACTTTGGAAGAATATTTATTGCATATTCATAGTGTCTTTGAAAGGCTAAGGGAAGAGAAATTGTTAATTAATCTAAAGAAGTGTATCTTTGCAAAAAAGGAGCTAGTCTATTTGGATTTTTTTATATCACCTAAAGGTCTCAAAATGGATCCAGAGAAGGTAAAAGCCATCTTGGAATGGCCTACTCCAAGGTCTTCTACTGAGGTAAGATCATTTCATGGTCTGGCTAGTTTTTACAAGAAGTTTATTAAGAATTTTAGTAGCATATGTGCACCCCTAACTGATACAATAAGAGGGGATAGAAAAGAGTTCAAATGGACTACAGTAGTTGTGAGAAGTTATGAATTGTTGAAGAAGAAGGTAATAGAACAACTTGTGTTGGCACTTCTAGATTTTAGAAAAGTGTTCCAAGTGGATTGTGATGTTAGGCCCAATGCTATTGGGGCTGTAGTAAATGAAGAAGGTAAGCCTATTGCATATTTTGGAGAAAAATTGAATGATGCAAAAAAAAAGTATTTTGTTTATGATCAAGAGTTCTATGCAATAGTTCAAGCCTTAAAGAAATGGAGGAATTATTTATTGCCAAAGGAATTTCTTTTGTATACTGATCACTAGGCATTACAGTACCTAAATAGCCAAGGTAAACTGAATCAGAGGCATATGAAGTGGGTAGAGTTCTTGCAGAGCTATACATTTGTGTTGAAATATCGAAGTGAAAAATGTAACAGAGTTGCAGATGCACTAAACAGGAGATTGTTATTGCGTATAGTAATGCAGGTTGAAGTAGTTGGGTTTGATGAACTCAAGAATCTGTACCCTAATGATCCTGATTTTGTTGAAGCATGGAAAGCTTGTAAAGAGCCTATTGCTATAGATAGAACTAAGTGGTTAGACTATCTAATTTAGGATGGTATGTTATTCAGGGGCAGCCAATTGTGCATTCCAAGGAGTTCCATGAGGGAAAATTTGTTTAAAGAAAAACACAGTGGAGGGATGGTAGCACATTTTGGGTTAGATAATACCATTGCCATTCTTAGAGAACATTATTTTTGGCCTCAGATTTAACAAGATGTAAAGAAGTTTGTACAGAGTTGCCATGTTTATCATGTTGCCAAGGGATTTAGCCACAATACTGGACTATACTAGCCATTGCCTATTCCATCAGAGCCATGGGAGGACATAAGTATGGATTTTGTTCTTGGATTGTTGAGGACACAAAGGGGTAATGACTTAGTATTTGTGGTGGTTGATAGATTCTACAAAATGGCACATTTCATACCATGCCACAAAACTCATGATGATGTCCATATTGCAGACTTGTTTTTCAGAGAGGTGGTAAGACTACATGGTCTTCCAAGGAGTATAGTTTCTAACAAAGATACAAAATTTGTAGGGTATTTCTAGAGAAAATTGTGGAAAAAGTTGAGAACAGACTTAAAATTCAGTTCCACACATCACCCATAGACTGACAGCGAAATAGAAGTGGTAAACAAAAGTCTGAGCAATTTGCTGAGATGTTTAGTTGGGGATAAGTCGAAGGGGTGGGATTTGATTCTACTACAAGCCAAGTTTTCTTACAATAACTCTATAAATAGGACTACTGGTAGATCACCATTCCAAATTGTATATGGAAGTAGCCCAAGGACTATGCTAGAATTGAGGAAGATAGAGCAAGGGGAGAGGACAAGTGCTGAAGCTAAAGAATTTGCTGAACATATCAAGCATCTACATGAGGAGGTTCAAGAACACATTACCAAGATGAATCAAGAGTATAAAGCTAGGGATGATCAAAGGAGAAGACATAAGGAATTCCAAGTAGGGGATCTAGTCATGGTACACTTATGAAAAGAAATATTTCTAGCCAGCACTTACAACAAGCTAAAAATGAAGAAATTAGGTCCCTGCAAAATTCTAAAGAAACATGACTCAGGAAATGCATATAAGGTGGAGTTGCCAGATGGTATTCACATTTCTCCTATTTTCAACATTGCAGACTTAATAGAGTATCATGATGATGGTGCAGATGAGGAACTGATGTTAGAGCCATGTCCATTTACTTCTTATAATAAGGAGGAGATAGAAGACATTCTAGATCATCATGTGGGTAGGAGTACCAGAAATAGGCAGTATGAAGAGTATTTGGCCAAGTGGAAAGGATAGTCGATAGAGGACTCAACTTGGATTTCAGCAGCTAAGGTTTCCCATTTGAGATTTCCTCTACCATTCATAAAGTGACAGGGTCACTTTTCAAACTACCCTGGGTGTCGAATGCAGGAGCATCCAAAGGTATAAGGGCAATCCCGTGTCACCCAAAAAAACATGTACTTAGACTTAATTTTTGTTTCATGTGTTTTCATTTTTGGATACCCATTTGGGTAAAATAAAGGTTCCAACTCTCACAGTTCCACTATCGGTGTTCTAGGATAGAGTATTTGAACACCTTGGGATACATGTAAATGCAAAAAAAATAGAAGTATGTAATTGAGGCATAATTTTGGTGAACTTGGACATGTAAATTGGACAAATGAATGTAATTACAATTTAGAGCATTCCAGAAAAAGAATTAGGTCAAAAGGCCCCACGGTTCGAAAGTTATTGCAGTTTTCCAATTTTTCGAGACCTCCTAAGAATGCTTTAAAGTCAAGTTAGGGGCATTAAATGACCTCAAAAAGGGTCAAAAAATGGGGGACAAGTGAAGCTGGTCCATAGGGTTATAGAGCACTTCAAGAAGTTTTTGAAAATGTAAACGATTTTTCAATTGGAGCTACGGTTCAAAAGTTATGCCTCCTGAAAATTCGGTTATCCTTTTTGGATTCTTCTAGATTTGGACCAACTTCTAACATGGGTTCTGGAGCCTTCTACTTGGTTGGTGGATGCCTGCTAGCACTTTCTAGAATGTATTCCTAGTCCTTAACCCTTCGAGGTCTATTTAAGGACATTTCTGGCATTGTGAAAGACAATTCGGAGTGGAGTTTGAGAGGAGGTATTGAAAAGAGAAATTATCTCTAGATTTATGCTATTGTAAGCCCATAAGGTATGTTTTGAAGTCTATTTTCTCTGTACTAGATGTATTAGCTTATTTACAAAGTTAATAAAATTTCCCTTTCTTGTTGTGTCTATTCTATGCTTGGGTGGTGTCCCCATCAACCAAGGGTCGTGAACTGACTCCACCGGCCTCAATCCAAAAGTATGGATTCTACACGAATTCCAATGTCCATGAAACAAAGAAAAGGTCCAAAAAAATTCATAACAGGTATAAAATCACTCAACTAAACACAATGTCAGGAGTATAAATGCAACACACATCCCAAGGAACCATAAAAGTGCAAAAGTGGTCTGAATGATATCCAAATGAATCATCAAGGTCCATGACCCACATTGTGCCAAGAAAACTTGAGAAAACAAGGCAACATGCAAAACGAGGTAAAAACCTCAAATTTTGAAAAAATTGCAAAATTAAAACCCATTTGGCCTTTGGGCACAAAAATCCCAAAAGCATAAAAATAAATGGAATCAGACACCGTATGCAAAAGTAGCCAGCATAACGGTGTAAAATCTCTAAACCTCATCCCAAAAAATAGAGAAATGTTCATACCTGCCCAACCAGGTAGAACTAACATAAAGAAATAGAGGGGAACACTAGGTCTCAGCCTCCAGACAAATAGCTACCAAAAACAGAAGTAGAAACGGAGCAGAAACAATAAAACGGGAAAGCCCTACCTCACAACCAAAAGAGAAAAATGGGAATTTGAACCATAAAATAAATAGCTCGCAGAAGTAGCTGAAAATCGTAGCAATCCAAGGTTTTCCCGAGCTGGATCCAATGAACCCAACCTTGCGATGATCCCATGCCCATACCTCCCAAAATGAACAAAATAGTAAATCATCATGAAGAAGATTTTGGATTTTACTCTCCAACTCTCTAATTCAAAAGTGAGAAGTGAGGAATTAAATTCCTCTTTGGATATTTATTCACTTTTCGAGTGAATAATCGATTAGGGAAAATAACTAGCCAATCTTGTTAAACTCTGAATCGACCCAAACGAAAAAAAGCTATTCCTATAAATAGGAATTAATTTATGGCAAAGCTACTAGAAATTAAAATAAATCAATTAAAAAACCCAAAAACATAGAAATCACCTTAATGACTTTCGTGACAATGCGAAACTCTAAATGCACAAACACGCTCACTAGTCTAATCACATAATGCAAATGAGTTCAGATTTAATAATCAATGAAAGGTTTAATTTAAACATTTAATAAAGGATACGTCGACCATATAAGAGCGATATTGGTAAAATATGAAAGGTTGAATCAGTAACTCCATGGGCCACTACAACGGATATAAATCTTGCACACTAAACAACACATATATATGTATACATACATACATGAGTAATGTGTATATATGTATACATACATACATACATACATGCATACATACATACATACATGCATACATACATACATACATGCATATACATACATGCATACATACATACATGCATACATGCATGCATATATACATACATGCATATACATACATGCATGTATGCATGCATACATACATACATACATAAATGCATACATTAATACATACATACATATATACATACATGCATGCATTTATACATGCATACATATATGTATGCATGCATATATACATACATACATGCATACATGCATACATACATACATGCATGCATGGATGCATACATCCATCCATGCATCTATGTATACATGCATACATATATGTATACATGTATGTATGTATGTATATATATGCATGCATACATATATATGTATGGATGCATCTATGCATGCATGCATGCATATATCCATCGATGTATATATGTATATAAATGTATACATATATATGTATGTATGCATGCTTGTATCCATACATACATATATCTATGTTTACATTGCATACATAAATAGATATATCTATGTATACATTGTATACATACATAGATATTTATGCATGCATACATACATATATAAATTTATGTATACATTGCATATGCATAGATATGCATGCATACAAACATACATATATAAATCTATGTATACATTGCATAGGCATAGATATGCATGCACACACACACACACACACACACACACACACACACACACATATCTATGGATACATGCATGCATGCCTAGATATATCTATGTATGTATGCAATGTATACATAGATATATGTATGTATGGACACGTATGTATCTATGTATACATACATGTATGCATGCATCCATCCATACATACATGTATCCATACATACATGCATCCATCCATCCATGCATTCATGCATCCATGCATGCATGGATAGATGCATGCATACATACAAGATATAAACATGTATACATGTATATATGTATGTATGCATCCATGAATACATGCATATGTATATGTATGTATATGTATATGTATATGTATATATGTATGCATGCATATGTATATGTATATGTATATGTATGTATGCATACATGTATGTATGGATGTGTATATATGTATACATACATACATCCATGTATGCATGTATGTATGTATGTATTGACACACACACACATGCATGCATGCATGCATCATACATATGTATATGTATGTATGCATACATGTATGTATGTATGTATGTATGTATGCATCCATGTATACATACATACATAGCATACATGCATAGATATATCTATGCATGCATGCATAGATGCATAGATACATGTATGCATCTATGTACACATACATCCATCCATAGATACATGATGCAGGAGCATCCAGAGGTATAAGGGCAATCCTGTGTCACCCAAAAAAAAGGTACTTAGAGTTAGTTTTTGTTTCATGTGTTTTCATTTCTGGATATCCATTTGGGTCAAATAAAGGTTCCAACTCTCACAGTTCTACTATCAGTGTTCTAGGATAGAGTATTTGGACACCTTGAGATACGTGTAAATCCCAAAAAAATAGAAGTATGTAATTGGGCCATCATTTTGATTAAAATAGAAGGTGTAAATTGGCTAGATGAATGTAAATGTAATTTAGAGCATTCCAAAAAAAGATTTAAGTCAAAAGGCCCCACGGTTTGAAAGTTATTGAAGTTTTTTGAGTTTTGGAGACCTCCTAAGAATGCTTCAAAGTCAAGTTAGGGGCATTAAATGACCCCAAAAAGGGCCAAAAATTGGAGATGAGCGAAAATGGTCTATAGGGCTATAGAGAATTTTGAGAGCTTTTCAAAAATGTAAACGGTTCATCAATCGAAGCTACGGTTCAAAATTTATGCCTCTCGAAAGTTTGATTACCATTTTTGGACTCTTCTAGATTTGTGTCAACATTTAACATAGCTTTTGGAGCCTTCTATTTGGTTGGTGGATGCCTACTAGCACTTTCTAGAATGTATTCCTAGTCCTTAACCCTTCGGGGTCTATTTATGGAGATTTTTAGCATTTTAAAAGGCAGTTCGGAGTGGAGTTTGAGAGGAGGTACTAAAAGGAGAAATTATCTCCAGATTTATGTTATTGTAAGCCCTTAGGGCATGTTTTGAAGTTTACTTTCTCTCTACTATATGTACTAGCTTATTTTTCCATTTAATACAATTTCAACTTTTCTGTTGTGTCTATTCTGTGCTTGTGTTGTGTCTACAAAGAGAGTGTGGCGGAAGGGCCAAAGCTATTAATCCTGAGGAGGTTAGAGCCCTCCAAAGGAAGGTACAGGCATTGCAAGAGGAGCTCCATAGAGGAGCTAATGTTTTTGCAGGTGATGACAGAGAGGATGAAAATGAAGAAGAAGAAATGGTACCAGAAGGGGAATTTGATGGGGAAGTTCTGAATCAGGCAGAGGAAAGGCTTTTTAGGGCCATTACTAAGTTTGAGAAAAGACCTACAATTGAAGTGGGTATATTTTAAAGAAATCTAAAACTAGATGCATTGATTGATTGGATCAATGAACTAGAAGAATACTTTGAGTATGAGGATATCAAGGACCCAGATAGGGTTATGTTTGCAAAGGCCAAACTGAAAGGCCATGCCAAAATCTAGTGAAAAAAGGTTCAATTGGAAAGAAATAGAAGAGGAAACGAGAAGATCACAAGGTGGGATTAAATGGTGGACAAATTGAAGAAATAGTTCATTCTTGTGGACTAAGAGCTTGATTTTTTCAAGAAGATGTATGGGTTAAAGCAAGCAGGAAGATCAATCCAAGAATATACAGAGGAGTTTTATCAACTTTTGATTAGAGCAGGGCATGCAGAAGCAAATAATGAGAAGTTTGCCCATTATATCAGTAGGTTGCGACCTAGCATCCAGGAGGAATTAAGTCTGGTAAGAATGACTAGCGTTGAAGAGGCATACCAGTTTTCCCTACGAGTTAAAGAGAAGCTGAGTAAAAGGTTTGAAGGAAGACAAAGAGGGTACAGTCAAGGAGGAAGTGGTAGTGGTAGGTCATCTAGAGGCTGAAATGAAACCCAAAAGAAAAATGAAGATGTGGGTACCAGAAAAAACCAGAGGAATGAGAATTTTAACTGCTCTCATGATCAAGACTTTAGAAATTAGAGAGGAAGAGGTAGAGGATGTGGACAAGGAAGAGGAGGCTTTTTTGGTACCTATTTCTATTGTAATGAAGAAGGTCATCATGCCTCTGAATGCCCTCAATGACAAGGAAGGATAGATAGGAGAGCTAAGGGGCAAGCTAGGGTTGTTCATGTGGATGAGGATGCACAATCATCACATTCAGAGTATGCAGGAAGAGGAGAGACTTTGGTGAATGAAAGGGTCCTACTAAGTGGTGAGACTGAACCAAAACAATGGAGGAGTTTGTTCTGTACCAGATGCAAGTGTGAGGATAAATGTTGTGATGTGATCAATGATGGTGGTAGCACAGATAAGTTGGTATCAGAGGAGATGGTCTCTAAGCTGAAACTCAAGAGGGAGAGACATCCCCAACCCTATCGGATTGCTTGGGTGAAAGATGATCATAAGGTCCTAGTAAGTGAACAATGTTCAAGAGCTATTGAGGAAGGGCTTGATGCAAGAGAGCCTAAGTCCATGTGTAGTACCTACAATACTTGCACCAAAGAAGGATGGAGAGTGGAGGATGTGTACAGATTCTAGAGCTATTAATAGGATAACCATCAAGCACCGATTTCCTTTGCCAAGGATGGATGATCTTATGGACTGCTTGAGTGGAGCTTAGTACTTCACAAAGATAGATCTTAAGAGTGGCTATCATTAGATATGGATACAAGAAGGATATGAGTGGAAAATAGCTTTCAAGACCAAGGAGGGTCTTTATGAGTGGTTAGTCATGCCTTTTGCATTGATGAACGCCCCAAACACCTTCATGCGGCTCATGAATGAGGTACTCAAGAAGTTCTTGGGAAAAATTTTTATTGTCTATTTGGGGTTTATTATATCACCTGAAGGTCTCAAAATGGATCCAGAGAAGGTAAAAGCCTACAATATGAGGGGATAGAAAAGAGTTCAAATCGACTACAGCAGTTACGAGAAGTTTTGAATTGCTGAAGAAGGTGACAGAACAGCCTATGTTGGCACTTCCAAATTTTAGAAAAGTGTTGCAGGTGGATTGTGATGCTAGTGGTAGTGCTATTGGAGCTGTATTAAGACAAGAATGTAAGCCTATTGCATATTTTAGTGAAAAATTGAATGATGCAAAAAAAAAGTATTATGTTTATGATCAAGAGCTCTATGCAATAGTTCAAGCCTTAAAGAAATGGAGGCATTATTTATTGTCAAAGGAATTTGTTTTGTATAATTATCACCAGGCATTGTAGTACCTAAATAGCCAAGGTAAATTGAATTAGAGGCATATGAAGTGGGTAGAGTTCTTGCAGAGCTATACATTTGTGTTGAAACATAGAAGTAAAAAATCTAACAGGGTTGCAGATGCACTAAGTAGAAGACAGTTGTTGCTTACAGTAATGTAGGTTGAAGTAGTTTGGTTTGATGAACTCAAGAATCTGTACTCTGATGATCCTTATTTTGCTGAAGCATGGAAAGCTTGTAAAGAGCCTGCTGCTATAGATAGAACTAAGTGGTTAGACTATCTGTTTCAGGATGGTATGTTATTCAAGGGTAGCCAATTGTGCATTCCAAAGAGTTCCATGAGGGAAAATATGATTAAAGAGAAATACAGTGGAGGGATGGAAAGACATTTTGGTCGAGATAAGACCATTACCATTCTTAGAGAACATTATTTTTGGCCTTAGATTTCACAAGATGTAAAGAAGTTTATACAGAGTTGCCAGGTTTGTCATGTTGCTAAGGGATTTAGCCACAATACTGGACTATATTTAGCCATTGCCTGTTCCATTAGAGCCATGGGAGGACATAAGTATGGATTTTGTTCTTGGATTGCTGAGGACACAAAGGGGTAATGACTCAGTATTTTTGGTGGTTGATAGGTTCTCCAAAATGGCACATTTCATTCCATGCCACAAAAATCATGATGTTGTCCATATTTCAGAGTTGTTTTTCAGAGAGGTGGTAAGAATACATGGTCTTCCAAGGAGTATAGTTTTTGATAGAGATACTAAATTTGTAGGTTATTTCTGGAGAACATTGTGGAAAATGTTGAGAACAGACTTAAAATTTAGTTCCACACATCACCCATAGACTAACAACCAAACAGAAGTGGTAAACAAAAGTCTGGGCAATTTGCTGAGATGTTTAGGTGGGGATAAGCCCAACGGGTGGGATTTGATTCTACCACAAGCCAAGTTTTCTTATAATAACTCTATAAATAGAAGTACTGGTAGATCACCATTCCACCAGGACTACACCAGAATTGAGAAAGAGAGAGCAAGGGGAGAGGACAAGTGTTGAAGCTAAAGAATTTGCTAAACATATCAACCATCTACATGAGGAGGTTCAAGCACACATTACCAAGATGAATCAAGAGTATAAAGCCAGGGCTGATCAAAGGAGAAGAAATAAGGAATTCCAAGTAGGGGATCTAGTCATGGTACACTTACGAAAAGAAAGATTTCCAACCGGCACTTACAACAAGCTAAAAATGAAGAAATTTGGTCCCTGCAAAATTTTGAAGAAACATGACTCAGGAAATGCATATGAGGTGCAGTTGCCAGATGGTATTCACATTTCTCCTATTTTCAACATTGCGGAATTAATAGAGTATCATGATGAGGTACAAATGATGAACTGATGTTAGAGCCATGTCCAGTTCTTGCTTCTAAGAAGGAGGAGATAGAAGAGATTCTAGATCATCTTGTCGGTAGGAGCACCAGAAATAGGCAGTATGAAGAGTATTTTACCAAGTGAAAAGGATGACTGATAGAGGACTTAACTTAGATTTCTGCAGCTGAGGTTTCCCATTTGAGATTTCCTCTACCATTCATAAAGTGATAGGGTCACTTTTCAATTTTTGGAGACCTCCTAAGAATTCTTCAAAGTCAGGTTAGGGACATTAAATGACCCCAAAAAGGGCCAAAAACTAGGGGATGAAGCTAGTCCATAGGGCTATAGAGCACTTAAAGAGCTTTTTGAAAATGTAAACGATTCGTCAATTGGAGCTACATTTCAAAATTTATGCCTCCCGAAAGTTCGGTTACCATTTTTGGATTCTTCTAGATTTGGACCAACTTCTAACGCGAGTTCTGGAGCCTTCTACTTGGTCGGTGGATGCCTGCTAGCACTTTCTAGAATGTATTCCTTGTCCTTAACCCTCTGAGGTCTGTTTAAGGACATTTTTGGCATTGTAAAAGACAATTCGGAGTGGAGTTTGAGAGGAGGTACTAAAAAGAGAAATTATCTCTAGATTTATGCTATTGTAAGCCCATATGGCATGTTTTGAAGTCTATTTTTCTCTGTACTAGATGTATTAGCTTATTTACAAAGTTAATAAAATTTCCCTTTCCTGTTGTGTCCATTTTGTTCTTGGGTGGTGTCCCCATCAACCAAGGGTCATGAATTGACTCCACCGGCCTCAATCAAAAAGTATGGATTCTACACGAATCCTAATGTCCATGAAACAAAGAAAAGGTCCAAAAGAAACCATAACAGGTATAAAATCACTCAACCAAACACAATGTCAGGAGTATGGATGAAATATGCATCCCAAGGGAACATAAAAGTGCAAAAGTGATCTGATTGATATCCAAACGGATCATCAAGGTCCACGACCCACATTGTGCCAAGAAAACATGAGAAAATAGGGCAGCATGCAAAACGAGGTAAAAACCTCAAATTTTGGAAAAATTGCAAAATTAAAACCCATTTGGCCTTTGGGCATAAAAATCCTAAAAATCCAAAAATAAATGGTATCAGACAACGTATGCAAAAATAGCCAGCATAACGGCATAAAATCCCAAACCCTCATCTCGAAAAAATAGGAAAATGTTCATACCTGCCCAACCAAGTAGAACTAACATAAAGAAATGGAGGGGAACACTAGTTCTCAACCTCCACACAAATAGCTACAAAAAATAGAAGTAGAAACTAGCAGAAACAATAAAACAAGAAAGCCCTACCTCACAGCCAAAAGGGAAAAATGGGAATCTGAACCATAAAATAAATAGCTCGCAGAAGTAGCTAAAAATCACGGCAATCCAATATTTTTTCGAGTTGGATCCAATGAACCCAACCTTATGACGATCCCACACCCATAGCTCCCACAATGAACAAAATAGTAAATCCTAATGAAGATGATTTTAGGTTTTCCTCTCCAACTCTCTAATTCAAAAGTGAGAAGTGAGGAATTAAATTCCTCTTTGGATATTTATTAACTTTTCGAGTGAATAATCGATTAGGGAAAATAACTAGCCAACCTTGTTAAACTCTGAATCGACCTAGACAAAAATAAGCTATTCCTATAAATAGGAATTCATCTATGGAAAAGCTGTCAAAAATTAAAATAAATCAATTAAAAAGCTTGAAAACCCAAAAACACAGAAATCACCTTAATGATTTTCGTGACAATGCGAAACTCTAAATGCACAAACACGCTCAGTGGTCTAATCACATAATGCAAATGAGTTTGAATTTAATAATCACTTAAAAGTTTAATTTAAACATTTAATAAAGGATACGTTGACCATATAAGAGTGATATTGGTAAAATATGAAAGGTTGAATCACTAACTCCATGTGTCACTGCCAGAGATATAAATCCTAGACACTAAGCAACACAATCAAGTGCAATTGCATATAATAACATAGTCGAAGCAATAAATGAATTAAATCACCTAATTTAACAATTTATTTAATTATATTAAAATAATCTATTTACATCACTCATGTTCGCATGAAACATAACAATGCAGGAGTGAATTAAATAACTATAGCATTAAATCCATCACAGAATATAATCAGAGGTATGTCCAAATACTAGATAACCAGATATCATCATAAAACACACTGTCATCTCAAAATGGCATCATCATGCAATATAATTAACTGAACAACATAGTAGTCCAATATCTATGATACTAAAATAAAGGTATAACATCTGACCCTCAGGTCATCTCAAATGTAAAGCATCACACGAGTAAAAAATATCTCTCTAATAAGAAATATAAGAAGGTAAATATATCTGCAACACATAACCAAATAATCCAACAAGAACAACTCATTTTAATTAAATAAGCATTTAATAATGATTGTTTATAGAATCAACAAAATGACACTTAAAATGAAAAAGCAAACATAGTCATAAACATGACTAACCACTACTACAGGAACCTACTCCAATGTAGTGTGGTAAAAAGAACACAGTCCAATCTCTGCACACATCTCAAGATAATCAAGGAACAACCTCATGATATCTCAATGATCCTAGTAACCAATGGCACAAACCTTAGTGAACCTTAAATCAGATCATAATCTCATAGATCAGCAAAAACATAAACAAAGCAAGTGAAATAGAAACATAAATGCAAACACGTCGATGGTGTAGACTACTCAGTGTCACAATCATGATCCATCACAACAAAAGATCAACAAGGTTGCATCCATCAAGATGACTTATAGAACTCAAATGCGCGATGCACTACAATGTATACATACAAATATATATCTATGTGTACATGCATGCATGCATAGATATATCTATGTACGTATGCAATGTATACATAGATATATGTATGTATGGATGCATCCATCCATGCATACATATATCTATGTATACATGCATGCATGCATGACTGCATATATGTATGGATGCAAGCATGCATGCATCCATACATACATGTATCTATGTATACATACATGTATCTATGTATACATACATGTATCTATGTATGTATACATGTATGCATGCATCCATCCACACATACATGTATCTATCCATGCATGCATACATGCATGAATGTATGTATGCATGAATGTATGTATGCATGAATGCATACATACATACATACATGTATACATCTATATATCTTGTATGTATGCATATGCATGTATGCATGCATCTATCCATGCATGGATGCATGCATGTATGTATGCATGCATGCATATGCATGCATCCATACATACATGTATCTATGTATGACATAGATACATGCATGCATAAGCATGGATGCATAAATACTTGCATGCATCTATGTATATATGCATGTATGCATGGATGCATGCATGGATGTAGATGCATGCATGCAACCATGCATGCATACATGCATGCATCTATGTATATATGGATAGATGCATGGATGTATATATGATGTATGTATGCATGCATACATGCATATGCATACATGTATACATGTATGTATGTATGCATGCATGGATGTATGCACATACATGCATCCATGCATCGATGCACGCATGGATAGATGCATACATACATCCAAGATATATACATGTATACATGTATATATGTATGTATGCATCCATGTATGTGCATGCACGCATCGATGCATGGTTGCATGCATCCATGCATGTGTGGATAGATGCATGCATACATAGATGCGTGCATGTATGTATGCATCCATGCATATGCATGCATGTATGCATGGATGCATGCATGCACATACATGGATGCATACATACATATATAGATGTATACATGTATATATCCTGTATGTATGCATGCATCTATCCATGCATGAATGAATGCATGGGTTTATATGCATGCATACATGCATATGCATCCATACAATATATATACATGTATGTAGGTATGTATGCATCCATGCGTACATACATGCATGCATGGATAGATACATGTATGTATGCATGGATTCATGCATATGCATACATACATGTATGTGTGGATGAATGCATGGATACATGTATACATACATAGATACATGTATTTATACATAGATACATAAATATATCTATGTATGGATGCAATGTATACATATATATATGCATGCATGCATGCATGCATCCATACATACATATATCTATGTATACATTGCATACATACATAGATATATCTATGCATGCATGCATGGATGAATAGATATATATGTATGTATGCATGCATGCATATCTATGCACATGCAATGTATACATAGGTATATATATGTATCGATGCATGCATGCATATATCTATCTATACATTGCATACATACATAGATATATCTATGCATGCATGCATGTATCCATAGATATATCTATGTATGTATGCAATGTATACATAGATATATGTATGTATGGATGCATGCATGCATGCATCCATACATACATAGATATATCTATGGATGGATGGATGCATGCATGCGTCCATACAAACATAGATATATCTATGCATGCATGCATGTATACATAAATATATGTATGTATGGATGCATGCATGCATGCATCCATACATACATATATCTTTGTATACATTGCATACATACTCTATGTATACATGCATGTATACATAGATATATCTATGTATGTATGCAATCTATACATACATATATGTATGTATGGATGCATGCTTGCATACATAGATATATATGTATGCATCTATATACATACATACATGTATGGATGTATGCATCCATGCATGCATGTATGCATCCATACATATATATGTATGCATGCATATATATACATACATACATACATGTATACATGTATGTATGCATTTATACATAGATACATGCATGCATGCATGCATACATACAAGATATATACATGTATACATGTATTTATGTATGTATGCATCCATACATACATATATCTATGTATATATTGCATACATACATAGATATATCTATGTATGTATGCAATGTCTACATACATGTATCTATGTATACATACATATTGCATATGCATGCATGCATCTATGTATACATATATGGATAAATGTATGTATACATGTATGCATGCATGCTTTCATACATCCATAGATGCATGCATGTATGAATGGATGCATCCATTCATAGATGTACCTAAGTATGTATACATGCATGCATACATATATATGTGTATACGTATATGTATATGTATGCATGCATATGCATATATATATATATATGCATGGATATATATATGTATATGTACATGTATATGTATGTATATGTATGTATATGTATGTATGCATGCATGTATCCATACGTGCATGCATATGTACATACACATATATACATACATGTGTGTGTGTATATTACATACATATATGTATGTATGCATGCATGCATCCATATATGAATGCATACATACATACATATACATACATACATGTGTCTATGTATATTGCATACATATATGTATATATGCATGCATCATACATATGTATATGTATGTATGCAAGTATGCATACATGCATGCATACATACGTTTATGTATGTATGCATACATGTATGTATGGATGTGTATGTATGTATAGATACATACATCTATGTATGCATGCATCATACATACGATTATGTATGTATGCATTCATGCATGTATGCATGTGTATGTATGTATAGATACATACATCTATGTATGGATGTATGTATATATGTATTGATACACACATGCATGTATACATACATATTGCATAAATAGATATATCTATGCATGCATACATGTATACATAGATATATATATGCATGCATGCATGCATGCATATCTATGTATGTATGCAATAGATACATAGATATATGTATTTATGGATGCATGCATACATATATGCATGCATGGATGCATACATCCATCCATGCATCTATGTATACATGCATACATACATGTATATATATATATATATATATATATATATATATATATATATATATATATATATATATATATGCATGCATACATATATATGTATGGATGCATACATACATGCATCCATACATGTATATATGTATATAGATGCATACATATATATCTATGTATACATACATACATACATACATACACATATATATATGGATACATGCATGCATACATAGATACATCTATGTATGTATGCAATGTATACATAGATATATGTATGGATGCATGCATGCATGCACCCATACATGCATGCATACATGCATGCATGTATGTATGCATGAATGCATACATACATACATACATGTATACATCTATATATCTTGTATGTATGCATATGCATGTATGCATGCATCTATCCATGCATGGATGCATGCATGTATGTATTCATCCATGCATATGCATGCATCCATACATACATGTATCTATGTACGACATAGATATATGCATGGATTTATACATCCATGCATGCATGCATATGCATGGATGCATAAATACCTACATGCATTTATGTATATATGCATATATGCGTGGATGCATGCATGCAACCATGCATGCATACATGCATGCATCTATGTATATATGGATAGATGCATGGATGTATGTATGATGTATGTATGCATGCATACATGCATATGCATACATACAAGATATATACATGTATACATGTATGTATGTATGCATGCATGGATGTATGCACATACATGCATCCATGCATCGATGCACGCATTGATAGATGCATGCATACATACAAGATCTATACATGTATACATATATATATGTATGTATGCATCCATGTATGTGCATGCATGCATCGATGCATACATGCATGGATGCATGCATCTATGCATGCGTGCAAAGATGCATGCATACATAGATGCATGGATGTATGTATGCATGCATGTATGCATGGATGCATGCATGCAAATACATAGATGCATACATACATATATAGACGTATACATGTATATATCTTGTATGTATGCATGCATCTATCCATGCATGGATGGATGCATGGGTTCAGATGCATGCATACATGCATATGCATCCATACAAAATATATACATGTATGTAGGTATGTATGCATCCATGCGTACATACATGCATGCATGGATAGATACATGTATGTATGCATAGATGCATGCATCTATGCATATATACATAGATACATGTATGAATGTATGCATGGATGCATGCATGCATACATGCATGCATGTATACAAGATATATACATCTATGTATGTACGTATGCATCCATGGATACATACATGTATGTATGGATGGATGCATACATACATGTATGTATGGATGGATGCATGCATACATGTATACATACATAGATACATGTATTTATACATAGATACATAGATATATCTATGTATGGATGCAATGTATACATAGATATATGCATGCATGCATGCATGCATGCATATATCTATGTATACATTGCATCCATACATAGATATATCTATGCATGCATGCATGTATGCATAGATATATATGTATGTATGCATGTATGCATATCTATGTATATGCAATGTATACATAGGTATATGTATGTATGGATGCGTGCATGCATGCATGCATATCTCTATGCATGCATGCGTGCAAAGATGCTTGCATACATAGATGCATGGATGTATGTATGCATGCATGCAAATACATAGATGCATACATACATATATAGACATATACATGTATATATCTTGTATGTATGCATGCATCTATCCATGCATGGATGGATGCATGGGTTCAGATGCATGCATACACGCATATACATCCATACAAGATATATCCATGTATGTAGGTATGTATGCATCCATGCGTACATACATGCATGCATGGATAGATACATGTATGTATGCATAGATGCATGCATCTATGCATACATACATAGATACATGTATGAATGTATGCATGGATACATGCATGCATGTATACAAGATATATACATCTATGTATGAACGTATGCATCCATGCATGCATGTATGCATCCATGGATACATACATGTATGTATGGATGGATGCATGCATACATGTATACATACATAGATACATGTATTTATACATAGATACATAGATATATCTATGTATGGATGCAATGTATACATAGATATATGCATGCATGTATGCATGCATATATCTATTTATACATTTCATCCATACATAGATATATCTATGCATGCATGCATGTATGCATAGATATATATGTATGTATCCATGTATGCGTATCTATGCATATGCAATGTATACATAGGTATATGTATGTATGGATGCGTGCATGCATACATGCATATATCTATCTATACATTGCATACATACATAGATATATCTATGCATGAATGCATGTATCCATAGATATATCTATGTATGTATGCAATGTATACATAGATATATGTATGTATGGATGGATGCATGCATGCATGCATCCATACATAAATATATCTATGTATACATTGCATACATACATAGATATATCTATGTATGGATGCATGCATGCGTCCATACAAACATAGATATATCTATGCATGCATGCATGTATACATAAATATATGTATGTATGGATGCATGCATGCATGCATCCATACATAGATATATCTTTGTATACATTGCATACATACTCTATGTATACATGCATGTATACATAGATATATCTATGTATGTATGCAATGTATACATAGATATATGTATGTATGGATGCATACTTGCATACATAGATATATATGTATGCATCTATATACATACATACATGTATGGATGTATGCATCCATGCATGCATACACGCATGCATCTATGCATCCATACATATATATGTATGCATGCATATATATACATACATATATACATGTATACATGTATGTATGCATTTATTCATAGATTCATGCATGCATGCATGCATCCATACAAGATATATACATGTATTTATGTATGTATGCATCCATATATACATGTATTAATGTATACATACATATTGCATATGCATGCATCTATGTATACATACATTTATAAATTTATGTATACATAGATGCATGCATGCATGCTTGCATATATCCATAGATGCATGTATGAATGGATGCATCCGTTCATAGATCTACCTAAGTATGTATACATACATGCATACATATATATGTGTATACATATATGTATATGTACATGTATATGTATGTATATGTATGTATGCATGCATGTATCCATACGTGCATGCATATGTACATACACATATATACATACATGTGTGTGTGTATATTGCATACATGTATGTATGCATGCATGCATCCATATATGAATGCATACATACATACACATACATACATACATGTGTGTATGTATATTGCATACATATATGTATGTATGCATGCATCATACATATGTATATGTATGTATGCAAGCATTCATACATACATGAATGCATACATACATACACATACATACATACATACATGTATGTATGTATTGATAAACACACATGCATGCATGCATGCATCGTACATACATTTATGTATGTATGCATACATGTATTTATGGATGTGTATGTATGTATAGATACATACATCTATGTATGCATGCATCATACATACGTTTATGTATGTATGCATGTGTATGTATGTATAGATACATACATCTATGTATGCATGTATGTATATATGTATTGATACACACACATGCATGTATACATACATATTGCATACATAGATATATCTATGCATGCATACATGTATACATAGATATATATATGGATGCATGCATGCATGCATATCTATGTATGTATGCAATAGATACATAGATATATGTATGTATGGATGCATGCATACATACATACATACATACATGTATACATGTATATATCTTGTATGTATGTATATGCATGCATGCATGCATACATATATGCATGCATGGATGCATACATCCATGCATGCATCTATGTATACATGCATACATACATGTATACATGTATGTATGTATGTATATATATGCATGCATACATAT
Source organism: Cupressus sempervirens (assembly GCA_028749045.1). Lineage (NCBI taxonomy): Eukaryota > Viridiplantae > Streptophyta > Pinopsida > Cupressales > Cupressaceae > Cupressus > Cupressus sempervirens. The sequence goes on from CM053789.1 coordinate 272,633,814, forward strand.
ATATATATGGATGCATACATACATGCATCCATACATGTATATATGTATATAGATGCATACATATATATCTATGTTTACATTGCATACATAAATAGATATATCTATGTATACATTGTATACATACATAGATATGCATGCATGCATATATATATATATATATATATTGCATATGCATAGATATGCATACATACATACATACATACATACATATATATATGGATACATGCATGCATGCATAGATACATTTATGTATGTATGCAATGTATACATAGATATATGTATGTATGGATGCATGCATGCATGCTTCCATACATACATGTATCTATGTATACATACATGTATGCATGCATCCATCCATACATACATGTATCTATCCATGGATGCATGATGCATACATACATACATACATGTATACATATATATATCTTGTATGCATGTATGCATGCATCTATTATGCATACATACATAAATTCATGCATCCATACATGCATACATACATAGATGCATGCATGTATGTATGCATCCATGCATATGGATGCATCCATACATACATGTATCTATTTATGACATAGATACATGCATGGATGCATGCATGCATGGATGGATGGATGCATCCAAGCATGCATAGGTGCATGCATATTCATGGATGCATAAATACATGCATTCTTCTATATATGACATAGATACATGCATAGATAGATGCGTGGATGTATGTATGCATGCATACATGCATATGCATACATATAAGATATATAAATGTATACATGTATGTATGTCTGCATGCATGGCTATATCTATGTATGCATGTATGTATCCATGCTTGGATAGATACATGTATGTATGGATGCATGCATATGCATGGAGTCATATGTACATGAATGCATACATAAAAAATATATACATGTATATATGTATGTATGTATGCATGAATGGATGGATGGATGCATACATACATGTATACATAAATACATATATGCAGTCATGGATCGATACATACATATATCTATGTATACATTGCATACATACATAGATATATCTATGCATGCATGCATGTATGCATAGATGTATGTATGTATGTATGTATGTATGTATGCATATCTATGCATATGCAATGTATACATAGATATATGTATGTATGGATGCATGCATCCATACATACATATATGTTTGTATACATTGCATACATACATAGATATATCTATGTATACATGCAATGTATACATATATATATGTATGTATCGATGCATGAATGCATACATATTTATGTATACATCTATATACATACATACATGTATGGATGTATGCATCCATGCATGCATAGATGCCTTGATGTATGTATGCATCTATACACATATATGTATGTATGCATATATATACATCCATACATACATGTATACATATATGTATGCATGTATGCATAGATGCATGCATGTATGTATGCATCCATACACATATATGTATGCATGCATATATATACATCCATCCATACATGTATACATGTATCTATGTATGTATTCCTCCATACATACATATATCTATGTATATATTGCATACATCCATAGATATGTACACATGCATACATACATATATATATCTATGTATACATGCATGCATGCATAGATATATTTACATGTGTATGCAATGTATACATAGATATATGTATATATCTATGTATGCAATATGTATGTATACATGTATGAATGCATTCATCCATACATACATGTATCTATGTACGTATGCATGTATACATAGATGCATGGATGTATATATGCATCCATGCATGCATGTATGGATGGATGCATCCGTACATCCACGTATCCATGTATGGATACATGCATATGCATAGATATATGTATGTATGCATTCATATGCATACATATATGTATATGAATATGTATATGTATATGTATATATGCATGCATATGTATATGTATGTATATGTATATGTATGTATGTATGCATGCATGTATACATACATGCATGCATACATACATATACATACATATATACATGTATGTATGTATGTATATATGTGTAAGCATACATACATACATACATGTATGTATGTATGTATTGATACACACACATGCATGCACACACATGAATGAATGCATGCATCATACATACGTATATGTATGTATGCATACATGTATGTATAGATGTGTATATATGTATACATACATGCATGTATGTATGTATGTATTGACACACACACACATGCATGCATGCATGCATGCATCATACATACATATATGTATGTATACATACATGTATGTATGTATGTATGTATGCATCCATGCATACATACGTACATAGAACACATGCATAGATATTTCTATGCATGCATGCATAGATATATCTGTGCATGCATGCATAGATGCATAGATATATGTATGCTTCTATGTATACATGTGTACATGTAATGCCCCGCCCAGAGATTTTTGGAAACAAAGATTCAAATCAAGTCAAGATATATATATATATATATATATATATATATATATATATATATATATATATATATATATATATATATATATATTTACAAATATGAATGCACATGACAACATCATACAGGGATCACAAGGATCGCAACAGAAGACCTCACCACCATCCAAGCAACCAACGAATCTCCAAACTTTACTACCAAACTGACACACACAACCAAAGTCAACAATGACAATGCACATGATGAGGGTACAAGAAACAACCACTCATCAACAAAACACCAAGCTGGGGTAATATTCAGAATCCTGAAATTTGGCTAAGCCTGAAATCCTGAAGCCCTGAAAATTGGCTAATTCTGAATTTCTGAAGCCCTGAAATTTCCTAGAATCCATAACTTATCTCTGAGAGGTCTGAAACTTGAGTGCAAGAACAACACAGAAAGAAGAACATTAAACCATCTAAACTATAGCAGTAAAGAAAACACTGAATATAAACATCACAAAGAACAAAAGCAACATCGCAATGTACATAAATACATCTTAGGAACAAAAAAACCAAACTAAGTACGCGGTTCCTCCTAACCATCAATAGCATCATAAGACCATCGTGGGTCCTAGCCATCCCCCGTGCGTAACATCCCAATCCACCAACCAGATCGTCGGTACTGTTGTAATAGGGACAATACTACTAAAAATATGCAGCAATATAAGCATAAGGAAATCTAACATGTTAGTGATAATGCATAAGATAATCCTACAGTAGATAACATCTCCTATCACATGCTAAACATCAGTAAGAAACAAATATACTACTAAAGCAGATAACATCATCTAATCATATGCTAAACATCATGATAAGGGAATGCGTCAAGTAAACTAACATCATATAAACATGATATACAAGCATTCCAATGAAAGCATAAATCACAAGAAAGCATACTCCAAAACTCAAAGTACAAAGTGAAAACATCTAGCAATGATTGCACTAGGACAAAAGATAGTCTCTGTACAACGATCCCTAGCAGTGGTGAAGGTAGCTACACCTCTCAACCACGTGGCACCCATAGTTCCACACCTACCATGTTGATGGAGATAATGATCCAACCACAAACAAACAAAAGCACAACATCCAAGGCTAACACTCACGCTAGACAGTATGATGGCTGAACCAAGAACCTAAGACAATGCAAGGAGTACAGGTCCTGGTTAGACACTCAAAAGGCTACTAAGTAGGGGCTGACATCATGGAGATTCGCTTGGCATCAAAAAACCCAAGCTCAGATCTGTGTAGCTCAACTCCCTCAACGGAAGGCCAATACACAAAAGTACCATTTTATTATCTTAAGTTTTATTACTAGTCACACATTTTATTTAGTTATCACTTATATAAAACTTCCTCTGCCAATCGGGAAGTAGTCACCAAGTTACAGGATAGAAGCCCCCTCCATATGCTACCCTACCCTACCCATGCTCATCCTATGACAAGTTCCCATGGGCATGCATACTCCCATCCCAACCCCAATGATCATAACTTTCGACAAATAGGGCCTCACAAGTCACCCAACAAATGTACGCGCACGTACTTGTGTGTGGCACACCACCATCATGAAGATCATAACACAAGGACAGGAATGAGAACATAATGCAAAGAAAACACCCAACTGAAAGCAACACGGGAAGGACAAATTCTACATGAATCCCAACGATGTAACAAGACCAAACATTATGAACTCACTCAATCGGCTTCAATCCGAGAGTATCGATTCTACACAAATCCTAGCATTCACAAAACAAAAGCAAAGGTCTAAAAGAAACAATAACAACAAGTATAAAATCACTCAACTGAACACAATGTCAGGAGTACGGATGCAACATGCATCCCAATGTAACATAAAAGTGCAAAAGTGGTCTGACTGATATCCAAATGGATCATCCAAGTCCACAACCCACATTGTGCCAAGAAAACTCGAGAAAATAGGCCAGCATGCAAAACGAGGTAAAAACCCCAAAATTTTGAAAAACTTCAAAATTAAAACCCATTTGGCCTTTGGGTTCAAAAACTCCAAAAATTCCAAACCCTCATCCCAAAAAATAGGGAAATGTTCATACCCGCCCAACCAGGTAGAACTAACATTCAGAAATGGAGGGGAACACTATTTCTCAGCCTCCAAACAAATGGCTACCAAAAATAGAAGCTGAAATGGAGCAAAAACAATAAAACGGGAAAGCCCTACCTCACAGCCAAAAGGGCAAAATGGGAATCTGAACCATAAAATAAATATCCTGTAGAAGTAGTTGAAACTCACGACAATCCAAGGTTTCCCCGAGCTGGATCCAACAAGCCCAACCTCATGACGATCCCACGCCCATAGCTCCCACAACGAACAAAACAGTAAATCCTCATGAAGAGGATTTTGGGTTTTACTCTCCAACTTTCCAATTTGAAAGTGAGAAGTGAGGAATTAAATTCCTCTTTGGCTACTTATTCACTTTTCGGGTGAATAATTGATTAGGGAAAATAACCAGCCAACCTAGTTAAATCTCAAATCGACCCAAACAAAAATAGGCTATTCCTATAAATAGGAATTCATCTATGGAAAAGCTGCTAAAAATTAAAATAAATCAATTAAAAAGCCTAAAAACTCAAAAACACATAAATCTCCTAAACAACTTTCACAACAAAGCGAAACTCTAAATGCACAGACATGCTTACTGGTCTAATCACATAATGCAAATGAGTTCGGATTTAATAATCACCAAAAGGTTTAAATTAAACATTTTAATAAAGGATACATCGACCATACAAGGACAACATTGGTAAAATATGAACGGCTGAATCACTAACTCCAAGTGCCACTGCCAGGGATATAAATCCTGCACACTAAACAACACGATCAAGTGCAATTGCATATAATAACATAACCGAAGCAATAAATGTATTAAATCACTTAATTTAACCATTTATTTAATTATATTAAAATAATCTATTTACATCACTCACGTTCACAAAAGGGCATAGCAATGCAGGAATGAAGTAAATAACCATAGCATTAAATCCATCACATAACAAAATCAGAGGTTACTCCAAATACCAGATAACCAGATATCAACATAAAACACACTGTCATCTCAAAATGGCATCATCATACAATATGATTAACTGAATAGCATAGTAGTCTAAAATCCATGATACTGGAATCAAAGTGTAGCATCTGACCCTTGGGTCCTCTCAAATGTAAACATAACATGAGTAACAAATATCTCTCTAATCATAAATATAACAAGGTAAATGCCTACAACACATAACCAAATAAATCAACATGGACAATCCATTTCTAATCATTAATGCATTTAATAAAGATTGATTACTTTGCATTAAAAAGGCATTCAAAAAACATAAGCAAACACAGTTATAAACATGACTAACCACTGCTACAAGAACCTAGTCCAATGTAGCATGGTAAAGGAACATAGTGCAATCTCTACATACATCTCAAGCTAATCACGAAACAACCTCATGATACCACATCGATCCTGGTAACCACTGGCACAAACCTCAGTGAACCAAAAATCACATCATAATCTCAAAAATACTCAAAATCATAAACAAAACAACTGATACAAAAATATAAATCCAAAAACCTCGACGGTGTAGACCACTCAGGGTCACAATCATGATCCATCACAACAAAATATCATTAAGGTCGCATCCATTAGGATGACTTACAAAAGTCAAATGGGAGAGGCACTACAGTACATCCATAAATACATGATGCAGGAACATCCAGAGGTATAAGGGCAATCCTGTGTCACCCAAAAAAAAATTTTACTTAGACTTAGTTTCTCTTTCATGTGTTTTTATTTCTGGATACCCATTTGGTTCAAATAAAATTTTCAATTCTCATAGTTCCACTATCAGTGTTCTAGGATAGAGTATTTGGACACCTTGGGATATGTGTAAATCTCAAAAAAATAGGAGTATGTAATTGGGCCATCATTTTGGGTAAACTAGAAGGTGTAAATTTTTGAGATGAATGTAATTGTAATTTAGAGCATTCCAGAAAAACAATTAAGTCAAAAGGCCCCATGGTTTGAAAGTTATTGCAATTTTTTGGGCTTTCGAGACCTCCTAAGAGTGCTTCAAAGTCAAGTTAGGGGTATTAAATGATCCCAAAAAGGGCCCAAAAATGGGGGACAAGCGAAGCTTGTCCATAGGGCTATAGAGAACTTCAAGAGATTTTCAAAAATGTAAACGGTTTGTCAATCGGAGCTACGGTTCAAAAGTTATGCCTCCTAAAATTTTGATTACCATTTCTGGATTCTTCTAGATTTGTGTCGACTTCTAACACAACTTTTGGAGCATTCTATTTGGTCGGTGGATGCCTACTAGCACTTTCTAGAATGTATTGCTAGTCCTTAGCCCTCCGAGGTCTATTTAAGTAGATTTTTGGCATTGTAAAAGGCAGTTCGGAGTGAAGTTTGAGAGGAGGTACTAAAAGGAGAAATCATCTCCAGATTTATGTTATTGTAAGCCCTTAGGGTATGTTTTGAAGTTTATTTTCTCTATACTCTATGTACTAGCTTATTTTCCTAGTTAATACAATTTCCCCTTTTTCATTGTGTCCATTCTGTGCTTGGGTCATGTCCCCATCAAGTGGTATCAGAGCTGGTTTTCTTGGGTGTGTAGACAAAGCGCCGACTAAGAGGCAATTTGCACCAGGAGTGTGTGGTTGTGGGTTCAAGTTAGAAGATGTCTCCATAAAGAGAGCATGGTGGAAGGGCTAGATCTATTAATCCTAAGGAGGTTAGAGCCCTCCAAAGGTAGGTACAGACATTGCAAGAGCAGCTCCATAGAGGAGCCAATGTTGCCGCAGGTGATGACAGTGAGGATGACAATGAAGAAGAAGAAATGGGACTAGAAGGAGAATTTGATGGGGAAGTTCTAATTCAGGTAGAGGAAAGGCTTTTTAGGGCCATTACTAAGTTTGGGAAAAGACCTAGAACTGAAGTGGGTATATTTTTAGGAAATCTGAAATAAGATGAGTTGATCGATTAGATCAATGAACCTGGAAGAATACTTTGAGTATGAGGATATTAGGGACCCAGATAGGGTTAAGTTTGCAAAGGAAAAACTAAAAGGCCATGCTAAAATCTGGTGGCAAGAAGTTCAATTGGAAAGAAATAGAAAAAGAAAGGAGAAGATGATGCAACAAGACCAAACATCATGAACTCACTCAATCGGCCTCAATTCGAGAGTATGGATTCTACACGAATCCTAGCATTCACGAAACAAAAGCAAAGCTCCAAAATAAAACATAACAGGTAACAAATCACTCAACTAAACACAAAGTCGGGAGTACGGGTGTGATACGCATCCCATTGCAACAAAAGGTGCAAAAGTGGTCTGATTGATATCCAAATGGATCATCCAAGTCCTAGACCCACATTGTGCCAAGAAAACCCGAGAAAATAGGGTGGCACATGAAATGAGGTAAAAACTCCAAATTTTAGAAAAATTTCAAAATTAAAACCCATTTGACCTTTGGGATCAAAACCCTAAAAATCCAAAATTGAATGGAATCAAATACCGTATGCAAAAATGGCTAGCATAACGGTGTAAAATCTCAAACCCTCATCCCAAAAAATAGGGAAATATTCATACCCACCCAACCGGGTAGAACTAGCATATAGAAACGGAGGGGAACACTAGTTCTTAGCCTCCAAACAAACAGCTACCAAAAATAGAAGCAAAAATGGAGTAGAAAAAATAAAACAAGAAAGCCCTACCTCACAGCCAAAAGGGCAAAACGAGAATCTGAACCATAAAATAAATATCTCGCAGAAGTAGTTGAAAATTATAGCAATCCAAGGTTTTCTTGAGCTGGATCCAATGAGCCCAACCTCGTGACGATCCCATGCCCATAGCTCCCACAATGAACAAAATAGTAAATCTTCATGAAGAGGATTTTGGATTTTATTCTCCAACTTTCCAATTTGAAAGTGAGAAGTGAGGAATTAAATTCCTCTTTGGATACTTATTCACTTTTTGAGTGAATAATCGATTAGGGCAAATAACCAGCCAACCTAGTTAAACCCCGAATCGACCCAAACAAAAATAGGCTATTCCTATAAATAGGAATTCATCTATGGAAAAGCTACCAGAAATTAAAACAAATCAATTAAAAAGCCCGAAAATCCAAAAACACAAAAATCTCCTTAATAACTTTCGTGACAATGCGAACCTCTATACGCACAGACACACTTACTGGTCTAATCACATAATGCAAATGAGTTCGGATTTAATAATCAACAAAAGGTTTAATTTAAACATTTTAATAAAGGATACATCGACCATATAAGGACAACATTGGTAAAATATGAAAGGTTGAATCACTAACTCCATGTGCCACTGCCAGGGATATAAATCCTGCACACTAAACAACATGATCAAGTGCAATTGCATATAGTAACATAGCCAAAGCAATAAATGCATTAAATCACCTAATTTTAACTATTTATTTAATTATATTAAAATAATCTATTTACATCACTCACATTTGCATAAAGCATAACAACACAGGAATGAATTAAATAACCATAGCATTAAATCCATCACATAACATAATCAAAGTTATGTCCAAATACCAGATATCATCATAAAACACACTGTCATCTCAAAATGGCATCATCATGCAATATGATTAACTGAATAGCATAGTAGTATAACATCTATGATACTGAAAAACTAGGTATACTATCTGACCCTTAGGTCATCTCAAATATAACATACATGAGTAACAAATATCTCTGTAATAAAAAATATAACTGTGAGGCCTTGCCCCCCACCCATCGTAGCATAGTGATACATTACTCTTATTTTGTTATCTGCGACTCGAGATGTCGAGACATTATCTGATGCTTAGAACATATTTTATTATTTCATGTTGTGTGATGTTATTTCCAGATATATTTGATGATTGTTATTTAATGTTCATCTATATGTATGTTGATGAAATCAGTAAAATGTAGGATTAACACATTGAGTTGGAATCTTTATGATTAAGGATATAAGTAGGATGCAAGAAACCTTGATTTATGTATGTTTCAATTTATGTAAATTTATGATACGTATATATGTACATGTGATTTTTGGGACTACTGATGTGTGCAATGAGTGTGCAGATATTTTAGTCGAGGAAACCGACGGAGGAACAAAACTGATCTCTATGTGCTAATTTTTGGAAACCTTGTTGTTCGTAATTTATGTATTGTGCTGTGAGATGTATGTATGTATCTCTCTGTGTTCAGTAAATGTTGATGTTTGTAACTATGTTTTGGTTAGTGTCACTTGACACTCGTAAATTATTTATGTGCTTCAATGTGTTGTTTAGGGTTAGTCATCCCTAATTTGGATTTGTGCTTAATTTGCAAGTTAGAGCTGTTAGATGGACCTATCTTATTCCTAGATTTTATTTGTCTCTAAACCTCTTTCCTAAGGCTTTTAATATGTTTTTTTTTCTAACCAAAGGGTATGGGTATGGGTTAGGGGTCTTTTCCAACCCCTAAGCCCCTTTTCTTGACTTTAGAGGTCACTCAAAAGTCCCCTTTTTGCGTTTGTGCGAAAATTACAAGTGGTTTTCATGAGTTCTCTTACCCCACCTCCTTTTAGGGTTTAACCCTGGTATAGGTTGAGTTAGGAGTTTCTAGAATGGCTAGTGGGTGGAAATAGTTATTGCTCATTTCGGGTGGTTGAGTTGGAGGCTTATTTAGAGGCCTTCCTTGGACTAGTTGTTTTTTTACCCAATCTCTACATTTAGAGAAGATTTCTTGAAGCTTGAAGGAAGGAGGGATACTCTACTCAAACTGGTTCATTGCCCTTACCTCTTGTGAAGGTAGGAAACTCCCATCTCCCTTATTCAGTTCTTATGTTTTGTTTCATGTTCTTGTTACTTTGTTGTTGTTTCACTGTTGTATGGTTGTGGGTATGTTGGGAAGGTTTGTAAACCATGTCTTTTTGGTTGTTTTCCTTTCTTGTTTATGTTTGAAATTTTTGAATTTTCCTTGCATGGGTGTTTTGGTATTACTCACCCTCGGAGAGGGCAGAAGTGACCAATTTTGGGAGAGGTCTGTTTAGTTGGACTCCAACCTGTGTAGAGTCTCTTCTCAGGATGAGAAGAGGGATAAAGGGTAGGGTGTTATGGGCCCCTACCCGTCAACAAAAACTTGGTATGAGTATGGCAAGTTTAAATGGAAGAATGGAAGTTCTTGGTTATTGGCCCCGATTGGGCATCTGAATTGGTGTTGTGTTTGACTTCTCCAGTTGGAAGAATCCACCTCTCCCTAGTCTTGATTCACTATGAATCTTATTGTGTAAACCATGTATGATTATGCATGCTTGATGTTCTTTTGGTTCTACTTAGTTGTCACCCGATCAGTTATTGGTTTCCTCCATGGTTCTTGAAATGAGATTCAGAAAACATTACAAACTCCTTGATTATGATCATGAAGAAAATTTGATAAAATTATTGAAAATTGGGATTGAGATCCTATTGTAAATTGACTTTTCTTTTAAACCTTATTATATATGGCAACGAAGCTGAGTTTTCTTCCTGATTCTTTCTTGGCTGAGCCCTTGAATCAGGTTGATAATAAAATAAGTGATTGAGTAAATTTTGCTTCTCTCAAAATTTTTGTATTCTATGTTGTTATATGAATGTGTATCAAAGATGAGATGAAACAACGATGTGCAATTATGAAAGATTCAAATTGTAAATGTATGGTATCTCCTTTGAGCTTGGTATGATTTTAGTTATGGATGGTTGTGTTGAAAGTGAAATTGCAAGAACATGTAGGAAAGAATCATGTTAAGTTATCCAAACTTAAATTTAAAAAAAAAACATGATAGCGGACAGAACTTGGTGTGTCTTGATACTCCCATCAAAATGAATAGAGCAATATCATTTTGATCTCTTATTTTCTCAAATTTCCTTAAGACTAGTTTAGTCATTATGTCGTTCCAATGTTGATCCATCAGTTATAATAGATAGTTAAATGAATATGTAGATGGTTATTTCATGAAATGTAGGTATCATTGAAATACATAGCCTCTGAGGTGCATGAGAATTATTAAGCAGGAGTTCATAAGAAATTTGCGTAGATTTTGATGATCTTGCTATAGTTGATTTGTTGAGCATAATGCATAAAAAGGTGGTAGATTAATATCATTTAAGAATTAAAACACCAATTCTATAAGACTATATAGTAAAACCATAACCATCAAATAAGTTTCAAAAATAAATATAAAAGAGGCCTGTAGAAGCACATCTTCATTCTGGAAATTGTATGGAAAACTCAAAATTGGTTGATGCTATTACAGACTATTAAAATATTCACATCACAATAAGATAAAATAAAATCTAAAACCAAATTCTATTCATTATGACAAAAATAATATAGTTTTAGTAGATATCCTTAATATCTTAACTCTCACCTATAAAATTTTACCAATGAATATTTGGGGCAAGTCAAACTGTCGTTCCACATGATGATGTCACCATGTCCCATCACTATCTTCCTCCAGATTGGGTGCTCAGATTTGAGGGAAGGCATTAAAGTTTTTGGAGTTTAAAATAGCAAATTTTGCAAGAGATTCTATCTTGCTTCCTTCCACTTGCTATCCACTTGGATCGCATGGTTATTGAGGGAAGGGGGGGGTCCGTCATGCCTCCCTTGGGCAGAGCGCTATCCCAAGGACAACGCTTGGGAAGCACTCCTTGGGAAGCGCTTGCCCAAGTGGGGCATAGGGTTAGTGTAGGATGGGTTAGAAAGTAAGTTAGTATTAGTGTTAGCTTGTTTTTTTTTTAGTTTAGTTTATGTGTAGTTTATTTTGCTTTGCTAATTATTAATAATGTTGGTTAGTTTTTATTTTGTTACTAGTTTTAGTTAGTTGTTATAGGTTTGTTTAATTTTTTAAAAATTAATTTAATTTTAAATTAAGTGTAGTTAGTTTAAAATGCAACTAAGTTGTTATTAGTAGTATATATTATGTTTTATAGTTACTTATGTTATTGATTAATTTGTAATTACTTTTAATTAGTTAATTTTAAATGTAATTTAAGAATGTTAGTATGTTATTTTTTTTTAATTTTTAAAATGTTGTAAAGCTTGCATTAAAATTAGTTTCAGATGTAATTAAGTTTGGTTAACAATGTTAGTAAGTTATTTAAAGTTTATTTAAGTTTTAGGTTAGTTATTGTTTTGTTATTTGTTAATTATTCTAGTTAGTTGTTATTTGAATATAGTTTTGTTTAATTTTGCAGATGTAATTTAATTAGTTTTATCATTAATGATTAATTTAATCTAAGTATAGATAGTAGTGTTTTGTTTTAATTGTTATAATTATTTTAGTTCATCCTAATTAAATAAAGTATAGAAAGGTTAATTGGCTATTTAAATAAGATTTAATGTAGGATTGATTGATTCAATAAAGCAAGTAATTTTAATTCGGAATTCAAGTACATTTTTATTCAAGTAATTTTGATTGTATATCATTGTAAATTAATGTAATATCTTAAGTTATCGATATTAATCTAATAACGAAAGTTTCAAAATTTTAACGATGATATCATCCTCTTGTTTAAAATCTTAGGATGCAATGTAGGGAACCTGTGCTAAAACTTCTATCTTAGTCATATCAAACGTAGAGCATGTTTAAATATATTAAAAAAAAAAAAAAGTTGAGTGTGTTTTTTCCGTCTTAGTTTGGGCATGACATTTTGGTATCAGAGCCAGGTTGTTTCAACACTAGGAACCTTAAACCATTATGCTTCCTAAACTTAACTCAAACTTTTAATTGTGTAGATGCCGCCTGTTACTCGCAATCGGCGAGGCAGAGGTCATAAGACTGGGGGTGGTAGAGCGGGACAGGAGGGTGGACCACCGCCACCTCCACCACCACCTCCACCTCCACCACCACCGAACCCAAATCAGGACATTATTGATGCACTCCAGACTTTGATCGATGTAGTTCAACAGAGAGTGGTACCTATAGTTTAGCCAGTCTAGCAGATTCCAGTAGTGGAAGCAGAGGGACCTGGAGGAGGCGGGCCCAGAGTCAAAGAGAGGACTAGGAGTCCCCCACTGAAACATATAGAGGGTCAGGGTGAACATGAGGAAGAGTCCATACACTAGAGAGGACCCCCTTTTGATAGACCTCCTAGACATGTAGGAGATGACATCAAAGAATTGATACGACTCAGACCACCATTGTTTACCGGTACCACTGAGGGTTTAGTAGCAGAGGCATGGTTGCAGAGCTTACATCAGTACTTTGGGTTACACACTTATGGGAGTAATCTAAAAGAATGACTAGCAGTTCATAGTTGAGAGGGGATGCCTCCAACTAGTGGCATCAGGAGGAGATCATTGGTGGAGTGAGGATGGACACCCTCACATGGGAATCTTTCTTAGAAAGATTTCACGAGAGGTACTTGTTAGAGCATTTTTGGCAAAAGTAGATAGAGGAGTTCCATTCTCTTTATTAGAGAGGCCTTACAGTGGCTCAGTATGAGAGTAGGTTTCTCGAGCTCCTTCCCTATGTGGAATACATGAAGGAAGAGAAACTACGAGTGCATCGCTTTATCATGGGTCTAAATTTCTCTCTTCAGGGCCCAGTTAGGATGGCTTTCCCTACCACCTTCAGACAGGCAGTGGAGATAGCACTAGTTGCTGAGGATACTCGAGGGAGGTAGGAGTCACGAGATTGGCCTCAGAATTGAAACTCCTTCCAGTAGAAACCCCCTTGGAAAGGGAATCAAAATTATACAGCAGGGTCCTCTAGGGGCCAACAGTCTCAGCAGCCAAAACCCCAGCAGTAGCAGCAGCAGAAACCTTCTCAAGGTTATCAGGGCTCTAAGCCCAAGCAGTGGCAGTCACAGGGTCCTAGGCAGGATCAGAAAGTACAGGCCCCACAGTCACAGTCAGTGAAGACTCAGTAGTCTTCTAGGGGAGGATTCAGCGGATCTAGCAGGTCAAGAGGCCCATAGCAGTCTGGGTCATAGGGTGCACAATCTTATACTCGCGGACCATGCTACACTTGTGGTGGCATGGGTCATATAGCTAGGGAGTGTCCGCAGGGATAGGCATCTAGTGGTCAGAGCAGGGCTTTTTCAGAGCCGACAGTTGGTGACATGGGTAGATCCCATAGAGTTTTTGCAGTGGTTGACAACCGCCAGGCTGAGCATCAAGCCATAGTTATCGAGGCTACAGGTATTATACAAGGCCATATGGTTGTAGTTTTATTTGATTCTGGGGCTACTGACTCTTTTATATCTACATTTGTGGTGGAGCATTGTAGGCTAGTGGCAGTTAGATAGGATGTTAGTTGGGAGGTAGAGTTAGCCTTGGGAGCTAGAGTGTCAGTTAGTTCCATGGTGCGGAGTTGTCAGATGCAGATTGGATTCATGTCCACTAGGAATGATCTATGCATTACCCCTCTAGGTTCTTATGATGTTGTTCTTGGCATGGATTGGCTTTATGCCCACAACTCCAAGATGGATTGTCGACAGAAGAGGGTGGAATGTGTGGATAATGATGGTATCTCTAGGGAGATCTTCAGAGTGAAGAGGCTAGTGTCCCTTCGTATGATTTCCACTATGCATCTTAGACGGTGCATGCGAAAGGGTTGTCGGTTGTTTGCTATCACTATCAGTGAACGAGAGGAAGATTCAAAAAGGGAGCCATCCCTTGATGATCTTCCAATCCTTCAAGAGTTTGCAAATGTGTTTCCTTTAGAGCTTCTTGGTATGCCTCCATCGTGAGCAGTTGATTTCCACATAGACCTAGTGCCAGGAGTTGAGCCAGTTTTGAGAGCACCATATAGAATGACTACTCATGAGCTTAGTGAGCTAAAGAATCAATTGGAGGAACTCTTGGAGAAGGGGCATATTTGACCTAGTGTGTCACCTTGGGGTGCACCGGTGATTTTTGTGAAGAAGAAGGATGGATCACTTAGGTTGTGTATCGATTATCGGCTATTGAACAAGGTGACCATCAAGAACCGATACCCTCTTCCTAGAATCGATGACCTCTTTGATCAGTTGCAGGGTGTCCAAGTATTTTCAAAGATTGACCTAAAGTCAGGTTACCATCAGTTGAGGATTGTGGATAGTGATATCCCCAAAACAACTTTTCGTACTAGGTATGGCCACTATGAGTTCACCGTGGTATCTTTTGGCCTTATGAATGCTCCAGCTATATTCATGAGCCTCATGAATGGAGTATTTTGTACCTTTTTGGATAAGTTCATGGTTGTGTTTCTTGATGACATTCTAATTTATTCTCATGATGAGAGAGAGCATGAAGAGCACCTGAGACAGGTATTGCAGAGGCTGAGAGAGAATCAGTTGTTTGGCAGCTTGTCGAAGTGTGCATTCTTCAAACCTGAGATACAATATTTGGGGCATGTCATATTGGGTGATGGTGTCTCAGTAGACCCATCAAAGATTATGGCTATCATGGATTGGCCAGCACCCACCAGTGTTACTGAAGTGAGGAGCTTTATGGGGCTAGCAGGTTATTACCGATGCTTCATTTCAGGATTCTCTAGGTTGGCACACCCCATCACTTCTCTTCAGAGGAAGGGGAAGAAGTACAAGTGGATAGAGAAGTGTGGTAGAGCTTTTGAAGAGCTCAAGAGAGCCCTCACAAGTGCACAAATTCTTGCAGTACCAGATCCTGTTACAGATTTTGTGGTGTGCACCGATGCATCTTTAGATGGTTTAGGAGCAATCCTTATGCAGGAAGGATGACCTATTTCCTTTAAGTCTAGGAAGTTGAAGACTCATGAACTCAATTATCCTACTCATGACCTAGAATTAGTGGTAGTGGTTCATGCCTTGGTTAGATGGTAACATTTCCTTCTGGGTCATAGATTCAAGCTTCATTCCGATCACCAGAGCTTGCAATACATATTCTCCCAACCGAACCTTAATGCTAGGCAAAGAAGGTGGATGGAGTTCCTGTGTGAGTATGATTTTGATGTTCATTACATCAAGGGAAAGGAGAATGTGGTTGCAGATGCCTTAAGCCGAAGGTGCCATGAGCTTCCATCTGTGACCACTTGCACTGACTTGAGAGAGAAGATTTTGCAGCACTTACCAGCTGATGAACTTTATGTAGAAGTAAGTCAGTTAGTACATTCTCAGAGACCCTTGGAAGGGAAGTTTGTAGTATATTCTTTGGAGACCGATGGACTTTTGCATCATAGGGGACGTATGTATGTACCTTCCATTAGGGGTTTACATGAGCTCATTGTACTTGAGGCTCACAGGGAACCTTATGCAGCGCACCCCGGTGTTAAGAAGTTACATGCAGATTTGAGGCAGTTGTATCATTGGCTAGGCATGAGAGTATAGATTGCTAGCATAGTTGCGAGACACCTCGAGTGCCAGAGGGTGAAGGTGGAGCATCATCATCCTGGCGGGCTTCTCCAGCTGCATGAGATTGCAGTATGGAAATGGGACACTATATCTATGGATTTTATTGTTGGTCTTCTTATGTCATCTCATCGCCATGATGCCATTTTAGTGATAGTTGACACATTGACCAAAGTTTCCCATTTCTCACTCATGTGTACTACATTTACAACATGAGACATAGCTCAGGTGTTCTTGCGGGACATTTTTAGACTTTATGGTGTTCCCCGTAAGATCATCTCTGATAGAGACTCTTTGTTCACTTCTTCATTTTGGAGAGAGTTGCAGTCGGCTTTGGGCACTAGGCTCAATTTTAGTACAGCATACCATCCTCAGACTGATGGCCAGACCGAGCGAGTGAATCAGGTTTTGGAGGACATGCTATGTATGTACGTGATGGACCATCAAGTCAAATGGGAGGCATACCTTCATCTTGTCGAGTTTGCCTATAACAATGGGCATCATTCTTCCATAGGTATGCCATCGTATGAGGCTTTGTATGGGAGACCGTGCAGGACACCCTTGAGTTGGGATAGGATCAAGGATCGAGTATCTATTGGTCCCCAGTTAGTAAAGGAGATGGAGCAGCAGGTGACCCTGATTAGACAACGCCTGAAAGAGGCACAGGATAGGTAGAAGAAGTATGCAGATGCGAAGAGGACAGATCGAGAGTATCAAGTTGGAGATAGAGTGTTCCTGAGGGTATGACCACACAAGAGTCCGATTCATTTCAGAAAGGGCTCTAAGCTAGCACCCCGGTTTGTTGGGCCATTCAAGATCCTTGAGAGGATAGGACCTGTTGCATACCATTTAGCTTTGCCACCTAGCCTGTCACGCATCCACGATGTGTTTCATATTTCAGTACTTAGAGGATACATTTATGATGAGTCTCATATTATTGATTGGGATGCTTTACAAGTGGAGTCAGACGGACAGCTAGCACTAGAGCCTATCCGCATTATTGCCCGATGGACCCTAGCACTTTGAGGCAAAGAGCTGGACCAGGTTAGGGTCCAATGGGATTGTTACGATGAGGTCACAGCTTCATGGGAGGATGCAGTGCAGATGCAATCTCAGTACCCGTACCTTTTTGATGAACTCCAGGAGGAAGTTCATGCCTAGTGGGGGAGGATGTGAGGCCTCGCCCCCGACCCATCGTAGCATAGTGATACATTACTCTTATTTTGTTATCTGCGACTCAAGATGTCGAGACATTATCTGATGCTTAGAACATATTTTATTATTTCATGTTGTGTGATGTTATTTCCAAATATATTTGGTGATTGTCATTTAATGTTCATGTATATGTATGTTGATGAAATCAGTAAAATGTAGGATTAACACATTGAGTTTGAATCTTTATGATTAAGGATATAAGTAGGATGCAAGAAACCCTGATTTATGTATGTTTCAATTTATGTAAATTTCTGATACGTATATATGTACATGTGATTTTTGGGACTACTGATGTGTGCAATGAGTGTGCAAATATTTTAGTCGAGGAAATCGACGGAGGAACAAAACTGATCTCTATGTGCTAATTTTTGGAAACCTTGTTGTTCCTAATTCATGTATTGTGTTGTGAGATGTATGTATGTATCTCTCTGTGTTCAGTAAATGTTGATGTTCATAACTATGTTTTGGTTAGTGTCGCTTGACACTCATAAATTGTTTATGTGCTTCAGTGTGTTGTTTAGGGTTAGTCATCCCTAATTCGGATTTGTGCTTAATTTGCAAGTTAGAGCTATTAGATGGACCTATCTTATTCCTATATTTTATTTGTCTCTAAACCTCTTTCCTAAGGCTTTTAACATGTTTTTTTTTCTAACCAAAGGGTATGGATATGGGTTAGGGGTCTTTTCCAACCCCTAAGCCCCTTTTTTTGACTTTAGAGGTCACTCAAAAGTCCCCTTTTTGCCTTTGTGCGAAAATTGCAAGTGGTTGTCATGAGTTGTCTTACCCCACCTCCTTTTAGGGTTTAACCCTAGTGTAGGTTGAGTTAGGAGTTTCTAGAGTGGCTAGTGGGTGGAAATAGTTATTGCTCCTTTTGGGTGGTTGAGTTGGAGGCTTATTTAGAGGCCTTCCTTGGACTAGTTGTTTTGTTACCCAATCTCTACATTTAGAGAAGATTTCTTGAAGCTTGAAGGAAGGAGGGATACTCTACTCAAACTGGTTCATTGCCATTACCTCTTATGAAGGTAGGAAACTCCCATCTCCCTTATTCAGTTCTTATGTTTTGTTTCATGTTCTTGTTACTTTGTTGTTGTTTCACTGTTGTATGGTTGTGGGTATGTTGGGAAGGTTTGTAAACAATGTCTTTTTGGTTGTTTTCCTTTCTTGTTTATGTTTGAATTTTTTGAGTTTTCCTTGCATGGGTGTTTTTGGTATTACTCACCCTAGGAGAGGGCAGAAGTGACCAATTTTGGGAGAGGTCTATTTAGTTGGACTCCAACCTGTGTAGAGTCTCTTCTCAGGATGAGAAGAGGGATAAAGGGTAGGGTGTTATGGGCCCCTACCCGTCAAAACAAACCTAGTATGAGTATGGAAAGTTTAAATGGAAGAACAAAAGTTCTTGGTTATTGGCATCGATTGGGCATCTGAATTGGTGTTTTGTTTGACTTCTCCAATTGGAAGAATCCACCTCTCCCTAGTCTTGATTCACTATGAATCTTATTGTGTAAACCATGTATGATTATGAATGCTTGATGTTCTTTTGGTTTTGCTTAGTTGTCACCCGATCAGTTATTGGTTTCCTCCATGGTTCTTGAAATGAGATTCAGAAAACATTACAAACTCCTTGATTATGATCATGTGTCATGCCAAAAATTTATCAGATAAAACACAACCAATTTTTTTTTTTTTTTTTTATGAACTAAGGATAGCACAATAAGAAGACCCATACTCTATTATGAGTATTCTATCAAACAATGGGATGTCAGGAATGACTTATATCCTTTGATATTATCAGAATGTTACTTTATTAAGTCATTGAATGGGAGATAATTAATTTAGTTATGACGAAGAATTTACTTTCATTTAGTACCTCAAGTTTCTAGGGAAATTTGGTTAGTTTTCTAACTTTCATTGGAAGTCCAAGTTATAACTAGAAAATATTATTTTTTTGATTTCACATCTAATCCCTATCAATTTTGCATCCATGTAGTTGCTATAATAGTTTGCAGATTGAAAATATGTCTCTAACTGTTCTAGATGCCCTTATCTCAGGCCGTCTTACTATATGTATAAATGTGACCTTACTTGTTACATCCTATGTCTGATTTTGATTCATTTTAATAGGATATAGGTATAGCTATTTACTGAAATTATTATATTTATCCTTTGTTAACTAAATTAGTGTCGTTGGACTAGGTGTTTGACAATAACTCATACTCCCAATTACTATAATGTATTACTTTTTATTCATTCTAGCATTTTAATTTTATTTACTTAAATATCTAATTCTAAAACTGGCTAGGCATGCATGCATCTAATGTTCTTTTCATACTAACAAGTATATCAACTTCCTCCTACGAACTTAATACTTCAAGAGTACCCATAATCATTTAGGAAGTTATTATTTTGTTTTTAATATATTTAATTATTTATAATTTCAAATCTCATTAAAAAGATATTAATGTTTTTCTATATGTCCAATTAATCCTATCATTACCAATTTCTACATTACCCAACTAAAATAAAGCATTACAATCATTAACTTAACATTAATAAAAACATTTCCCACATAACCTAATATCAAACTTATAAAAAAATGAAACAATCCCTTTTACCTACTAACTTCCCACCATTCTTCCTAATACTCCTATTCATTTATCCTACCTAACTACTATCCTACACAACTCACTTTCTTCTTTACTCCCTAATCCTATCTAACATGCTTATTCATCCAATAATATTGGACCCTAAACAATACTACAATCCAAGCATTAATACTTATCCCCTTTAATGATTCCTACCTCAAAATTGGCGCGTATCTTACTTTTCCATAGCTGGTGTCTGAATTAGTTTAAGGCTTGATTTGACTTTTTCTTCACTGCTTATCCTTCCTAGGTCCACGTGACTACCTAGGACACATAGCTGTAATTATATTCTTTGGTGGTTGGAATGATGCAGGGTACATTCGATCCCTTAGTCAAAACAACACCCTCTTTGGATTTTCCCACTAAACCATGCTTGGAGCCCAGTTCCGTGCCAGAGGTGGGAATACGTGATGGGTTGTTAATGCCAGGGTGGTGGTGGGGAACCCCACGTCCTGCAAGTCTTATCATAGTTTTACCTTTAAACATTCTCTCATTTGTAGATAATCGCTAGGCAATGAGGGGTAGAGGTAGGGTAGGAGTCATGTGAGTTCCCTTATTTCAAGACCAAATCACATGTATGAACCTATGCAATCTTAGTTTATAAATTTACTTTTATTAAAATGTCTCTCTCTCCAATACAGGAGTAAGTACGGACAGCTTTGGGCTAAGGACAAAAAAAATATTATAATATATATTCTTTTGAAGATTTGTGCTTTATGGTATGGGGTCGATTTGGACAAGGGAGGAAAATATAACATTTAAAATTTTCTACTTCCCTTCTACTCGTGTGGTATGATCCTTGCATGGGTTGGTGTGTTAGTTTCTTTTTAAGTACTTATAAATTCGTGACTTGTCTTCACAAGTTTGAGTCATAGAATGTTTATGAACTGTATTTTCAAGCAGTTGATGCTAGCCTATTATCTCTTATTACCATTATTATTTTATTGTCTTATCTAAATGAAGAGATGCTAAGGAATATTCTACTAAATATTATATTAGTCTGTAATAGGTAGGGGTTTTATTTTTTTTCATACTCATACAATTTCCAGAGAAGTAAAATCCACACTTCCAGATTTAACTTATTGTTCACCCATATTTGCATCTTAGTTATTATTATTATTATTTGTTTTGACTTTTACTCAAGGTTTGGTGACATGGAAACTAAGCATAGCATTGATTATTAGTGCTAATACCAATAGATGATTAAGGAATTGAATATAATTCTCCATTGAATTAAATCAATATCCATTGTGTTTTATAACTTGAGAGTCAAATCTACTATCTTTTGCATGATCTACCATAAGTGAATGCATCTTACAACTATTATTCAAAATATAATTATGACTATTTCTAAACCTGAAACTCTCTCATATATGACTGAGAAGATAATCAAGTATTCTCATTGAAACTAAGAACATAAAGATAGAGTCTTATAATGCAAATAGTTAGCAGAACCTTCAAATTACTTTTGTTTCTCCCATGAACTCATAGCCCACAGTAGTATATACAAAATGGAGATTTGTTTTTATAGCCCAATACAAAACAAAAGAAAAGAAACTATACTTTTACAAATACAATATTTGACGCCAAAATAATATCTCCTACTAGCTCTTCCATAACTCATGAAGCTTCAACTGATCATTTCTTAACAAGTAAGATACATATACAACATTTTCAATTATTTTCTTTACATATACATTAGATAGTAATGATACAATCTCCTTTCATCACAAAGAGACAACATGAGACCTTTCGAAATCAAATGAAACATGATCATTGAAAGACATGAACACTAATCATCATGATCATTGAGAACATGGACAAGCTAGCGAATCCTCCTTCACCATTGGGGGGCACAATGTCAAGTTTTCTCATCCAAACATCAATCTGCAAGATGGTCAATCCATTTCCATTGCTCCCTTGGGCACAAATCTGCAAATGCATCACAAGGAAAACAACAAGGACCATGGGTGCTTTCCACCCAACCATAGGCCTCCAAAGAGACCACCCCCGCGCTAGGGGAACAAGGCTCAAATTGGGTTTCAGACATACTTCACAAAATTTTGCATGAAGACACAACACAAAACACAATCAACACCCTCCCATGGCTTGCACAATGATTCACCATTGGAATCATAAAAATTTGGGTGAAGGTGGGCTCTTCAAGGAGGAGAAATTCATAAATATCATATTGCCAATACATTTTGCCTCTCAAGGCCACCACAACATAAACAACATATTACTATTGCATTGCCTCTCAACGCCTTCAAAACAACCATCTTCTCCTCATCCACCAAACCTCCTTGTACCTCCCAAACAACAAGATTCATGGCCGTGAAGGAGCCCATGCTCCATAATAACAACCTCATCATGAGGTAGAAACAAAATTTTCTTTCTCACCTACAATGTCAAGCCCAACTTATGCCCTTCACCCAAGGCTTCTCTACCCTCCCAAGGGTGAGTGAAGCCTTCACACCCATAATCACAATCAACACTCACATTCAACAAGAACAACAAAAAAACAAATGAAGAACAACAAAATAAAACCAAGAACGGATCTCCAAAAGCACAAAACGCATTCTCTTTCCATTCCAACAAAAACAAAACCAAGAAGGTGAACCAAGAAATTTACAAGAACATCACACATTCTCACATTGTCACAATACATAATCAATGCTCATAATGCAACAAGAACACCACACTTTCACCCAATACCCAAAAATCCATATCACAAGATTTACAATGCAAATGCATACTCTATTAATGAACTCTCACACTTGCAAATTTGTTTGACCATGCTAAAAGCAAGAAATGAGAAAGAAACAAGTTTTGAGACACCAACCTTGGTCCAAGCTATGGTAAGGATAGTTGTAGTAGAGCTCCCTTAATCTCCCTCCAAAAACTAACATTCTCTAAAATTAGAGAGTGGGTAGACACCCCACTAGTTTGGCCAAGACCCTCTAATAAAGCCTTCTCACTAACTTATTTTAGCAAAAACACTAAGCCACTGCTTCTTACAAACTTGTCTCCTCCAACTATTCTATTTTTGACTAAGTGGGAACATGGATATGACAACTCCAAATTCGAATTGATGGAAGAATGCATGGGTAAAGGGGCTCCCTAGGATATCTAGGCACTCACATGATAAAAAATAGGTCCCTGACATGATGTACTATCATATGGGTAACTTAGTTTCACCTAAAAGACACTTAGGGACCACCTAATGACCCCTAAAAACCCTAGCCAAGTCCAAATTCGAATTTCTTTTGATTGAGACTCCTCATGGCATTTTTTCTCTATGTGAGGTTAACTTGGGTACAACATTGGGGTTAGGTTTAGGTTAGGTTACTTCTTGTCAAATCTTGAATGACATGGCATCTCTACGTGGACAACACAGGTGTCAAATGACACACACAAAACAACTCATTACATTAAAAGTGACTTAACTCCAATAATGCATGAACTAAGCTATTACACACATATAAATTCACATATACAAAATAAAACACATTACAATGAGGTTTGAATCTTTTCCACTGATTCAACCTTGGCTATGTCATGTTTGTAGTAGTTTGAGCCTTAATTCCCCTTTAAACCCATGGTCAAATTCTTGCACACTAAATTCAAGCATCAGTAGTCCAAGAAAATCATGTAAACAATAAGTACATAAGTGAAATAATCTTTATCTCATTCAACATTAGACTTGCATATATTTCATCATCTCAAATTAACTTTCCCTTTCTTAATCATTTCAAATATAACCTTCAAAATATTAAAATATCAAACTTACATATCACATTCGACATTTGAGTTCCATACTTCATTCTTTTTAATTAAATTACTTTTTCTAATAATTTCCATGTAAAATGCTCAAAACACTATAACATCAAACTTTACTTATCATAACATGGTCAATTTAATATTATTAATAGCTTCATAGTCTATTTTTATCATTGTGACAAGATGTTGAATCCACAAATATTGAATTCCTAGGTATGCATAACAAAATTTATTTATTTTTTAACTCTAATTTCCACTTAAACATTACATTCTTACATTATAAGCATTTCTACCATTCAATCTGTTAAAGAAATTTCAATAGCTTAAAACATGAATAGAATCATTAAATGCATCAATTAGGTCATAATATGCATAAGTAATTGCGAATCATCAAAATGCAGTTATCAAAATAACATAACCCTACAGTCTCAAAAGTGTATCAAAACAAAGGATTAAAATCACCGTAATACAATTATCTCATTGGTACTATGACGAATTCAGTGAGGCCTCACATCCTCCCCCCCTAGGCATGAACCTCCTCCTGGAGTTCATAAACTAGGTGTCAGTGTTGTGTTATTGCCTAGGTTGTACTTATCAGAGCTGACCCTACTTGAGTATTCTATTGTTGGTGCCAAATAATCCAATCCTTACTTTACTAAGGTCTAATTTCTAAATTTCTTATGTCCTTGCTTAGGGTCCTCAACATAACAAGCATTTATGGTCTTTACCAATTTAACATACATTATATACCTATGGTAAAAGAGGTTGGTCCATATCCCATAATTATGACATACAAACGGTGGTGTCTTAGAAATCTTGTGTAGCAGCTTTACAATGGATAATCGCAAAGTTTATAGGTACATTAATTTTCTAGATGGTTTGTCAAGGATCCTCCTTGGTATGGCCATTTCAATAATATTCTTACCCACACAATTGGCACAAAATTGCCTCAAAAGTAAGAAATGGAATAATTTTACCAAAAACAACATAGATGTGGCCACATTGATAAATCCCAAATAACACAAGACATGTCCCTGGGGCACAATGGGACCAACATCAAGAAAAAAATAATAATAAGTGTCAAATTGTCAGTAAGAAAAACAAAAATTGCAAAATTTGAACAAAGAACTAACAAAATTTACATTGAATAATAATCTCACAAGCATGATGTGGCCATACCAAGGTTCCTTGATGTTGAAGAGGATAAATGTGTGTTTTATGGAACTAATGGCTTAGTAAGAAGTCTCATATCTCCTATGTCTCTAAGTGCTTCATCCATAGATCCTATTTTAATTTGGGTGTACTAATACATCTTACACCAAGTTGTCATTTATTGCATATGTTGAAATGTAATGGTTTAGGCTCCTAGTGTTGAAACTAGACTCTGCTAATAGTTGATCTCAGAAGGAAATGTATGCTTATGTGACCTTGTCGTAGAAATATCATGTATCAATGATTCAATTTAACATCTTATCCTCAAGGGTAAGCATGGTATCTATAAAGTATCATATAAATTCCTTTTGAAACCTAGATTTCCAATTTGAATTGTGTCCAAATGGATGTGCCTGAATACGTAATTATCCATATTATTTCAACATGTACATTGAAATCACAAATCCTAGATGAATAATATCTATTTAAAATTAAGAGTTCTATACAATGGTGTGATAAATAACAATCATACTAAGGAATCCAACTATCAATTACGTCCTATATCTAATATAGAAATATCATACCTTGACATTTACAAATTTGACTATTCCACACAATGGTGTCTCGAATGGATTATTCTTCAGTATCATAGACCCCTATATGGAGATAATAATTCCTCTACACTATTATATATATCAAGTACTCTATGACCACCTCAATATTAATCATTTGAGGTCAATTTCCACTTCTATCTACATTGTAAGAAATCTTAATATTATGCTTTTATTCACATCTAGGATATCATTTTATATATTTTTCTTCTTCATGTTTTGATATGGTTATGCCCTCTAACTATTATCATTTTCCACACAAATTTAAATGTTATACTTTTATGGCACCTTGACACTTCAACATTATTATTAATGATAATCAACTGTCACAGATGTACAATTAATCATAAATAATTAATGTTGTTAGTTATAGGATTAGTGTTAAATTAGGGGGTACTATATATATTCCATTAAATATAATGGATAGGATACCTTGTACTCTTATATTTATAATACCCAAAATTGGTCTCAGAACTAACTTGCTCCTAATCTTTTGAATGATCAACAAAATCCTAATTTATTAGGCATTTCTAGTCCTAATTGGCTCTATTTTATTTAAATATCAATTGTAGAAAATCATTAATCTACAAAAATCACTATAAAAATTAATTAATTAATAAATATAAATAAAATAATAAGCTCATGAATATCGACATCTTGGCTATTAAACCCACTAAATCAATTAATTTAATTAAAATTTCCTAATACTTTGATTATATTAATTTTGACATTTTCGAAGATTGCATAAAAAAATGAATTTATTACTTATTTGACTTAAATATCTACATATATTTATTATTTGAATTTAAATAGTCAAAATATGAGACATAATTTAAAAAAAAATCTCCAAAATCTTCTTTTGATTTGTTTTTTAAAAAAATATGGAAACATTGAGTGATCTTGAAAAGAAAAGGAAATAAATCATTTAACTCTCTCTCTCAAATGGAAACTTCCATTCCAACATGAACACTCACTCAATCTCCACCATTCATCTAACTAATATACACCATTGATTTATTTTGGATTTCTCTATAAATTGGGAGCTTATGCCTCACTTTTGAGAGGATGAAATTTTTGAGTGAATAAACTCTGTCAATTTCATTACTCCACATTTGTGCTTTCAAAGCTTTGTTGCATTTTCATTCAATACTTTCATTTTAGTTGTTAAATTGTATACATGTTCTAGCTTAAATTTTTTCTTACTAAATTCTTAGATTAAATTTGTATTTCATCTAGTTTATATTCATTTACTTGCATGGAAAATCTTAGATAAATCTTACATTGTTTTTTCTTTTTCTTTACAAATCCTTCATTCTAATTCATTCTATGGTCACTAAGTTCTCTTACATGCAGTGACATTGTGGAATGCATATAGGGAGATTTTTGACACATACTATTAATTTAGTATTCTTTTATGAAGAAATACAAGTTTAGCTATTGTTAGTTTAAAAAAAAATGTATATTCTTCAATTAAGCATGAAACTTAATTCAGAAATCAATTTAATAAAAATAAAAGATTATATTTATTGTTTAAACTAGAGTAAGATCTATTAAAGAAATTTGATTGTTTAAATGGAAATCCAATCTTTGTTTATTGTTGATTTTTTATTTTTTTTAAAGGTAACAGTTAAATTTTACAGTTGTTTATGGACCCATTAATGCCCAGTGCTTCAACAACCTGGGCTCTGATACCAAAATGTCATGCCCAAAATTTATGAGATAAAACACAACCAATTTTTTTTTTTTTTTTGATGAACTAAGGATAGCACAATAAGAAGACCCATACTCTATTATGAGTACTCTATCAAACAATGGGATGTCAGGAATGACTTATATCCTTTGATATTATCAGAATGTTACTTTATTCAGTCATTAAATGGGAGATAATTAATTTAGTTATGACAAAGAATTTGCTTTCATTTAGTACCTCAAGTTTCTAGGGAAATTTGGTTAGTTTTCTAACCTTCATTGGATGTCCAAGTTATAACTAGAAAATATTATTTTTTTGATTTCACATCTAATCCCTATCAATTTTGCATCCATGCAGTTGCTATAATAGTTTGTGAATTGAAAATATGTCTCTAATTTTTCTAGATGCCCTTATCTCAAGTCGTCTTACTATATGTATATATGTGACCTTACTTGTTACATCCTATGTCTGATTTTGATCCATTTTAATAGGATATAGGTATAGCTATTTACTGAAATTCTTATATTTATCCTTTGTTAACTAAATTAGTGTCCTTGGACTAGGTGTTTAACAATAACTCATACTCCCAATTACTATAATGTATTACTTTTTATTCATTCTAGCATTTTAATTTTATTTACTTAATTATCTAATTCTAAAACTGGCTAGGCATGCATGCGTCTAATGTTCTTTTCATACTAACAAATATATCAACTTCCTCCTACGAAATTAATACTTGAAGAGTACCCATAATCATTTAGGGAGTTATGATTTCGTTTTCAATATATTTAATTATTTATAATTTCAAATCTCATTAAAAAGATATTAATGTTTTTCTATATGTCCAATTAATCCTATCATTACCAATTTCTACATTACCCAACTAAAATAAAGCATTACAATCATTAACTTAACATTAATAAAAATATTTCCCACATAACCTAATATCAAACTTATAAAAAAATGAAACAATCCCTTTTACCTACTAACTTCCCACCATTCTTCCTAATACTCCTATACATTTATCCTACCTAACTACTATCCTACACAACTCACTTTCTTCTTTACTCCCTAATCCTATCTAACATGCTTATTCATCGAATAATACTGGACCCTAAACAATACTACAATCCAAGCATTAATACTTATCCCCTTTAATGATTCCTACCTCAAAACTGGTGCCTATCTTACTTTCCCATAGCTGGCATCGGAATTAGTTTAAGGCTTGATTTGACTTTTTCTTCACTGCTTATCCTTCCTAAGTCCACGTGACTACCTAGGACACATAGCTGTAATCATATTCTTTGGTGGTTGGTAATGAGGGGTAGAGGTAGGGTAGGAGTCATGTGAGTTTCCTTATTTCAAGACCAAATCGCATGTATGAACCTATGCAATCTTAGTTTATAAATTTAATTTTATTAAAATGTGTCTCTTTCCAATACAGGAGTAAGTACAGACAGCTTTGGGCTAAGGACAAAAAAAAATTATAATATATATTATTTTGAAGATTTGTGCTTTATGGTATGGGGACGATTTGGACAAGGGAGTAAAATATAACATTTAAAATTTTCTACTTCCCTTCTACTCATGTGGTCTGATCCTTGCATGGGTCGGTGTGTTAGTTTCTTTTTAAGTACTTATAAATTCATGACTTGTCTTCACAAGTTTGAGTCACAGAATGTTTATGAACTGTATTTTCAAGCAGTTGATGCTAGCCTATTATCTCTTATTACCATTATTATTTTATTGTCTTATCTAAATGAAGAGATGCTAAGGAATATTCTACTGAATATTAAATTAGTCTGTAATAGGCAGGGGTTTTATATTTTTTCATACTCATACAATTTCTAGAGAAGTAAAATGCACACTTCCAGATTTAACTTATTGTTCACCCATATTTGCATCTTAGTTATTATTATTATTATTTGTTTTGACTTTTACTCAAGGTTTGCTAACATGGAAACTAAGCTTAGCATTGAGTATTAGTGCTAATACCAATAGATGATTAAGGCATTGAATATAATTCTCCATTGAATTATATCAATATCCATTGTGTTTTATAACTTGAGAGTCAAATCTACTATCTTTTGCATGATCTACCATAAGTGAATGCATCTTACAACTATTATTCAAAATATAATTATGACTGTTTCTAAACATGAAACTCTCTCATATATGGCTGAGAAGATAATCAAGTATTCTCATTGAAACTAAGAACATAAAGATAGAGTCTTATAATGCAAATAGTTAGCAAAAACTTCAAATTACTTTCGTTTCTCCCATGAGCTCATAGCCCACAGTAGTATATACAAAATGTAGATTTGTTTTTATAGCCCAATACAAAAAAAAAAAAAAAAAAAAAAACTATACTTTTACAAATACAATATTTGATGCAAAAATAATATTTCCTACTAGCTCTTCCATAACTCATGAAGCTTCAACTGATCATTTCTTAACAAGTAAGATACATATACAACATTTTCAATTATTTTCTCTACATATACATTAGATAGTAATGATACAATCTCCTTTCATCACAAAGAGACAACATGAGACCTTTTGAAATCAAATGAAACATGATCATTGAAAGACATGAACACTAATCATCATGATCATTGAGAACATGGACAAGCTAGTGAATCCTCCTTCATGATTGGGGGGCACAATGTCAAGTTTTCTCATCCAAACATCAATCTGCAAGATGGTCAAGCCATTTCCATTGCTCCCTTGGGTACAAATCTGCAAATGCATCACAAGGAAAACAACAAGGACCATGGGTGCTTTCCACCCAACCACAGGCCTCCAAAGAGACCACCCCCGCGCTAGGGGAACAAGGCTCAAATCAGGTTTCAGACATACTTCACAAAATTTTGCATGAAGACACAACACAAAACATAATCAACACCCTCCCATGGCTTGCACAATGATTCATCATTGGAATCATAAAACGTTGGGTGAAGGTGGGCTCTTCAAGGAGGAGAAATTCATAAATATCATATTGCCAATACATTTTGCCGCTCAAGGCCACCACAACATAAACAACATATTACCACTCCATTTCCTATCAATGCCTTCAAAACAACCATCTTCTCCTCATCCACCAAACCTCCTTGTACCTCCCAAACAACAAGATTCATGGCCATGAAGGAGCCCATGCTCCATAATAACAACCTCATCATGAGGTAGAAACAAAATTTTCTTTCTCACCTACAATGTCAAGCCCAACTTATGCCCTTCACCCAAGGCTTCTCTGCCCTCCCAAGGGTGAGTGAAGCCTTCACACCCATAATCACAATCAACACTCACATTCAACAAGAACAACAACAAAACAAATGAAGAACAACAAAATAAAACCAAGAAAGGATCTCCAAAAGCACAAAACACATTCTCTTTCCATTCCAACAAAAACAAAAC
The DNA here is from genome assembly GCA_028749045.1 of Cupressus sempervirens. Classification (NCBI taxonomy): domain Eukaryota; kingdom Viridiplantae; phylum Streptophyta; class Pinopsida; order Cupressales; family Cupressaceae; genus Cupressus; species Cupressus sempervirens. The sequence goes on from CM053789.1 coordinate 272,665,200, forward strand.
CAAGAAGGTGAACCAAGAAATTTACAAGAACATCACACATTCTCACATTTTCAAAATACATAATCAATGCCCATAATGAAACAAGAACACCACACTTTCACCCAATACCCAAAAATCCATATCACAAGATTTACAATGGAAATGCATACTCTATTAATGAACTCTCACATTTGCAAATTTGTTTAACCATGCTAAAAGCAATAAATGAGAAAGAAACAAGTTTTGAGACACCAACCTTGGTCCAAGCTATGGTAAGGATAGTTGTAGTAGAGCTCCCTTAATCTCCCTCCAAAACCTAACAGTCTCTAAAATTAGAGAGTGGGTAGACACCCCACTAGTTTGGCCAAGACCCTCTAATAAAGGCTTCTCACTAACTTATTTTAGATAAAACGCTAAGCAACTACTTCTTACAAACTTGTCTCCTCCAACTTTTCTATTTTTGACTAAGTGGGAACATGGATATGACAACTCCAAATTCGAATTGATGGAAGAATGCATGGGTAAAGGGGCTCCCTAGGCTATCTAGGCACTCACATGATCAAAAATAGGTCCCTGACATGATGTACTATCGTATGGGTAACTTAGTTTCACCTAAAAGACACTTAGGGACCACCTAATGACCCCTAAAAACCCTAGCCAAGTCCAAATTCGAATTTCTTTTGATTGAGACTCCTCATGGCATTTTTTTTCTATGTGAGGTTAACTTGGGTACAACATTGGGGTTAGCTTTAGGTTAGGTTACTTCTTGTCAAATTTTGAATGACATGGCATCTCTACATGGACAACACAAGTGTCAAATGACACACACAAAACAACACATTACATTAAAAGTGACTTAACTCAAATAATGCATGAACTAAGCTATTACACACATATAAATTCACATATACAAAATAAAACACATTACAATGAGGTTTGAATCTTTTCCACTGATTCAACCTTGGCTATGTCATGTTTGTAGTAGCTTGAGCCTTAATTCCCCTTTAAACCCATGGTCAAATTCTTGCACACTAAATTCAAGCATCAGTAGTCCAAGAAAATCATGTAAACAATAAGTACATAAGTGAAATAATCTTTATCTCATTCAACATTAGACTTGCATATATTTCATCATCTAAAATTAACTTTCCCTTTCTTAATCATTTCAAATATATCCTTCAAAATATTAAAATATCAAACTTACATATCACATTCAACATAGTTGTAATCATATTCTTTGGTGGTTGGTAATGAGGGGTAGAGGTAGGGTAGGAGTCATGTGAGTTCCCTTATTTCAAGACCAAATCGCATGTATGAACCTATGCAATCTTAGTTTATAAATTTAATTTTATTAAAATGTCTCTCTTTCCAATACAGGAGTAAGTACAGACAGCTTTGGGCTAAGGACAAAAAATATATTATAATATATATTCTTTTGAAGATTTGTGCTTTATGGTATGGGGTCGATTTGGACAAGGGAGGAAAATATAACATTTAAAATTTTCTACTTCCCTTCTACTCATGTGGTCTGATCCTTGCATGGATTGGTGTGTTAGTTTCTTTTTAAGTACTTATAAATTTGTGACTTGTCTTCACAAGTTTGAGTCACAGAATGTTTATGAACTGTATTTTCAAGCAGTTGATGCTAGCCTATTATCTCTTATTACTATTATTATTTTATTGTCTTATCTAAATGAAGAGATGCTAAGGAATATTCTACTGAATATTATAATAGTCTATAATAGGTAGGGGTTTTGTTTTTTTTCATACTCATACAATTTCTAGAGAAGTAAAATGCACACTTCCAGATTTAACTTATTGTTCACCCATATTTGCATCTTAGTTATTATTATTATTATTTGTTTTGACTTTTACTCAAGGATTGGTGACATGGAAACTAAGCATAGCATTGAGTATTAGTGCTAATACCAATAGATGATTAAGGCATTGAATATAATTCTCCATTGAATTATATCAATATCCATTGTGTTTTATAACTTGAGAGTCAAATCTACTATCTTTTGTATGATCTACATAAGTGAATGCATCTTACAACTATTATTCAAAATATAATTATGACTGTTTCTAAACATGAAACTCTCTCATATATGACTGAGAAGATAATCAAGTATTCTCATTGAAACTAAGAACATAAAGATAGAGTCTTATAATGCAAATAGTTAGCAGAACCTTCAAATTACTTTCATTTCTCCCATGAACTCATAGCCCACAGTAGTATATACAAAATGGAGATTTGTTTTTATAGCGCAATACAAAAAAAAAAAAAAAAAACTATACTTTTACAAATACAATATTTGATGCCAAAATAATATCTCTTACTAGCTCTTCCATAACTCATGAAGCTTCAACTGATCATTTCTTAACAAGTAAGATACATATACAACATTTTCAATTATTTTCTCTACATATACATTAGATAGTAATGATACAATCTCCTTTCATCACAAAGAGACAACATGAGACCTTTTGAAATCAAATGAAACATGATCATTGAAAGACATGAACACTAATCATCATGATCATTGAGAACATGGACAAGCTAGTGAATCCTCCTTCACGATTGGGGGGCACAATGTCAAGTTTTATCATCCAAACATCAATTTGCAAGATGGTCAAGCCATTTCCATTGCTCCCTTGGGCACAAATCTGCAAATTCATCACAAGGAAAACAACAAGGACCATGGGTGCTTTCCACCCAACCATAGGCCTCCAAAGAGACCACCCCCGCACTAGGGGAACAAGGCTCAAATTGGGTTTCAGACATACTTCACAAAATTTTGCATGAAGACACAACACAAAACACAATAAACACCCTCCCATGGCTTGCACAATGATTCACCATTGGAATCATAAAACGTTGGGTGAAGGTGGGCTCTTCAAGGAGGAGAAATTCATAAATATCATATTGCCAATACATTTTGCCTCTCAAGGCCACCACAATATAAACAACATATTACCACTCCATTTCCTCTCAACACCTTCAAAACAACCATCTTCTCCTCATCCACCAAACCTCCTTGTACCTCCCAAACAACAAGATTCATGGCCATGAAGGAGCCCATGCTCCATAATAACAACCTCATCATGAGGTAGAAACAAAATTTTCTTTCTCACCTGCAATGTCAAGCCCAACTTATGCCCTTCACCCAAGGCTTCTCTGCCCTCCCAAGGGTGAGTGAAGCCTTCACACCCATAATCACAATCAACACTCACATTCAACAAGAACAACAACAAAACAAATGAAGAACAACAAAATAAAACCAAGAAAGGATCTCCAAAGCACAAAACACATTCTCTTTCCATTCCAACAAAAACAAAACCAAGAAGGTGAACCAAGAAATTTACAAGAACATCACACATTCTCACATTGTCACAATACATAATCAAAATTCATAATGCAACAAGAACACCACTTTCACCCAATACCCTAAAATCCATATCACAAGATTTACAATGCAAATGCATACTCTATTAATGAACTCTCACACTTGCAAATTTGTTTAACCATGCTAAAAGCAAGAAATGAGAAAGAAACAAGTTTTGAGACACCAACCTTGGTCCAAGCTATGGTAAGGATAGTTGTAGTAGAGCTCCCTTAATCTCCCTCCAAAACCTAATAGTCTCTAAAATTAGAGAGTGGGTAGACACCCCACTAGTTTGGCCAAGACCCTCTAATAAAGCCTTCTCACTAACTTATTTTAGCAAAAACACTAAGCCACTACTTCTTAAAAACTTGTCTCCTCCAACTTTTCTATTTTAACTTAAGTGGTAACATGGATATGACAACTCCAAATTCGAATTGATGGAAGAATGCATGGGTAAAGGGGCTCCCTAGGCTATCTAGGCACTCACATGATAAAAAATATGTCCCTGACATGATGTACTATCATATGGGTAACTTATTTTCACCTAAAAGACACTTAGGGACCACCTAATGACCCCTAAAAACCCTAGCCAAGTCCAAATTCGAATTTCTTTTGATTGAGACTCCTCATGGCATTTTTTCTCTATGTGAGGTTAACTTGGTTACAACATTGGGGTTAGGTTTAGGTTAGGTTACTTCTTGTCAAATCTTGAAGGACATGGCATCTCTACATGGAAACCACAAGTGTCAAATGACACACACAAAACAACACATTACATTAAAAGTGACTTAACTCCAATAATGCATGAAATAAGATATTAAACACATATAAATTGACATATACAAAATAAAACACATTAAAATGAGGTTCAACCTTGGCTATGTCATGTTTGTAGTAGTTTGAGCCTTAATTCCCGTTTAAAACCATGGTCAAATTCCTGCACACTAAATTCAAGCATCAGTAGTCCAAGAAAATCATGTAAACAATAAGTACATAAGTGAAATAATCTTTATCTCATTCAACATTAGACTTGCATATATTTCATCATCTCAAATTAACTTTCCCTTTATTAATCATTTCAAATATAACCTTCAAAATATTAAAATATCAAACTTACATATCACATTCGACATTTGAGTTCCATACTTCATTCTTTTTAATTAAATTACTTTTTCTAATAATTTCCATGTGAAATGCTCAAAATACTATAACATCAAACTTTACTTATCATAACATGGTCAATTTAATATTATGAATAGCTTCATAGTCTATTTTTATCATTGTGACAAGATGTTTAATCCACAACTATTGAATTCCTAGGTATGCAGGTTAGGTCTCAATGCATAACAAAATTTATTTATTTTTTAACTCTAATTTCCACTTAAACATTACATTCTTACATTACAAGAATTTCTACCATTCAATCTATTAAAGAAATGTCAATAGCTTAAAACATGAATAGAATCATTAAATGCATCAATTAGGTCATAATATGCATAAGTAATTGCGAATCATCAAAATGCAGTTATCAAAATAACATAACCCTACAGTCTCAAAAGTGTATCAATACAAAGGATTAAAATCACCGTAATACAATTATCTCATTGGTACTATGACGGATTCGGTGAGGCCTCACATCATGAAGAAAATTTGATAAAATTATTGAAAATTGGGATTGAGATCCTATTGTAAATTGTATTTTTTTTTAAACCTTATTATATATGGCAACGAAGCCGGGTTTTCTTCCTAATTCTTTCCCGGCTGAGCCTTGAATCAGGTTGATAATAAAATAAGTGATTGAGTAAATTTTGCTTCTCTCAAAATTTTTGTATTCTATGTTGTTATATGAATGTGTATCAAAGATGAGATGAAACAATGATGTGCAATTATGCAAGATTCAAATTGTAAATCTATGGTATCTCCTTTGAGCTTGGTATGATTTTAGTTATGGATGGATGTGTTGAAAGTGAAATTGCAAGAACATGTAGGAAAGAATCATGTTAAGTTATCCAAACTTAAATTCAAAAAAAAAACATGATAGCAGACAGAACTTGGTGTGTCTTGATACTCCCATCAAAATGAATACAAAAATATCATTTTGATCTCTTATTTTCTCAAATTGCCTTAAGACTAGTTTAGTCATTATGTTGATCCATCAGTTATAATAGATAGTTAAATGAATATGTAGATGGTTATTTCATGAAATGTAGGTATCATTGAAATACATAACCTCTGAGGTGCATGAAAATTATTAAGCAGGAGTTCATAAAATTTGCATAGATTTTGATGATCTTGCTATAGTTGATTTGTTGAGCATAATGCATAAAACGGTGGTAGATTAATATCATTTAAGAATTAAAACACCAATTCCTTAAGACTATATAGTAAAACCATAACCATCAAATAAGTTTCAAAAATACATATAAAAGAGGCCTGTAGAAGCACATCTTCATTCTGGAAATTGTATGGAAAACTCAAAATTGGTTGATGCTATTACAGACTATTAAAATATTCACATCACAATAAAATAAAATAAAATCTAAAACCAAATTCTATTCATTATGACAAAAATAATATAGTTTTAGTAGATATCCTTAATATCTTAACTCTCACCTATAAAACTTTACCAATGAATATTTGGGGCAAGTCAAACTGTCATTCCACATGATGATGTCACCATGTCCCATCACTATCTTCCTCAAGATTGGGTGCTCAGATTTGAGGGAAGGCATTAAAGTTTTTGGAGTTTAAAATAGCAAATATTGCAAGAGATTCTATCTTGCTTCCTTCCACTTGCTATCCACTTGGATCGCATGGTTATTGAGGGAAGGGGGGGGGTCTGTCACGCCTCCCTTGGGCAGAGCTCTGTCCCAAGGACATCGCTTGCCCAAGTGGGGCATAGGGTTAGTGTAGGATGGATTAGAAAGTAAGTTAGTATTAGTGTTAGGTTGTTTTTTTTTTTAGTTTAGTTTATGTGTAGTTTATTTTGCTTTGCTAATTATTAATAATGTTGGTTAGTTTTTATTTTGTTATTAGTTTTAGTTAGTTGTTATAGGTTTGTTTAATTTTTTATAAATTAATTTAATTTTAAATTAAGTGAAGTTAGTTAGTTTAAAATGCAACTAAGTTTTTATTAGTAGTATATATTATGTTTTATAGTTACTTATGTTATTGATTAATTTGTAATTACTTTTAATTAGTCAATTTTAAATGTAATTTAAGAATGTTAGTATGTTATTTTTTTTTAATTTTTAAAATGTTGTAAAGCTTGCATTAAAATTAGTTTCAGATGTAATTAAGTTTGGTTAACAATGTTAGTAAGTTATTTAAAGTTTATTTAAGTTTTAGGTTAGTTATTGTTTTGTTATTTGTTAATTATTCTAGTTAGTTGTTATTTGAATATAGTTTTGTTTAATTTTGCAGATGTAATTTAATTAGTTTTATCGTTAATGATTAATTTAATCTAAGTATAGATAGTAGTGTTTTGTTTTAATTGTTATAATTATTTTAGCTCATCCTAATTAAATAAAGTATAGAAAGGTTAATTGGCTATTTAAATAAGATTTAATGTAGGATTGATTGATTCAATAAAGCAAGTAATTTTAATTTGAAATTCAAGTGCATTTTTATTCAAGTAATTTTGATTGTATATCATTGTAAATTATTGTAATATCTTAAGTTATCGATATTAATCTAATAACGAAAGTTTCAAAATTTTAACGATGATATCGTCCTTTTGTTTAAAATCTTAGGATGCAATGTAGGGAACCTGTGCTAAAACTTCTATCTTAGTCATATCAAACGTAGAGCATGTTTAAATAAAAAATAAATAAAAAAATGTTGTGTGTGTTTTTGCCCTCTTAGTTTGGGCATGACAATAACAAGGTAAATGTTTGTAGCACATAACCAAATAATCCCACATGAACAATCCATTAAATTACTTAGGCATTTAATAATGATTAAATACTCCGCATTAAAAAGGCACTTAAAACACATAAGAAAACATAGTCATAAACATGACTAAGCACTACTACAGGAACCTAGTCCAGTGTAGCATGGTAACAGAACATAGTGTAATCTCCGCACACATCTCAGGGTAATCATGAAACAACCTCATGATACCATATCGATCCTGGTAACCACTGGCACAAACCTTAGTGAACCATAAATCACATCATATTCTCAAAGATCAGTCAAAAGCATAATCAAAGCAACTAATAAAGAAACATAAATCCAAACACCTCAACGGTGTAGACCACTCAGGGTCACAATCATGATCCCATAAAAAAAAAAGATCAGCAAGGTTGCATCCATCAGGATGACTTACAGAAGTCAAACGGGAGAGGCACTACATCATCTCCCCCAAAGACTAGGCTTACTCCTCAAAGGCTACAATCCATGAATAGAAACCAAACACACCAAGAACAAAAATCCAAAGTGAGCAATAGGAATGATTCAATAACTCTCTACAAGTCAAACCAAAATCACTCTAGCATTCTCAAACCATCACGTTAACCCCCAAATAGGTTAACCACGAGAGAATGGGTGTCACACAGACACAAGGTCCTCCAACAAGGAGCCTTCTATGTGCTATGAAGAACCCATCTAGCCATAGAGTCAACAATACAAGGTAAGGAAAAACCCTCTCTACCTCATCAATAGGTGCCCAACTACAACATGCACCAACTACCAGACCACAAACAAAGTCAAAAAAAGGCACACTTCCAACAAGAGTTGGAATCTTAGGGAAAAGCCATCCCAAAATTCCCAAGAATACTATCATGTAACACATGATCATTCTGTAATCCATGTAAACTCACCCTTAGAGCAAAGAGGATGAAATTTTACCAACAAAAGGACACACTCCAAAAGACTGCTCACCACCAAGTGTAGGAGCACAACACTTCACCAAGGCATAAAAGCTTAACTACCACTAGAAACTAGGGTAACATAACCCAACTAGACAAGATATCACCTTTCCACAAGGTTGCACAGACTTTCATCAGTGGACACAATCATCAAATGTCTGCATACCAACTCACAAGAGGGTAACATGTGTCCAATGATACCATGTCCCTCTAGCACCATGCTAGGAAAACTACACCCAATCTATCGCTAAACTCAATCTCTAGCCTCAAGTCAATAGTTAATGAGAAAATTTGACTAAGACAATCCACCTGAAGATATAAGCTTAGGGAGAAGGATACTACAGAGTATTAGGACTAAGAGGGAGTCTCTCTCTCTCAACCTCTACACTAACCAATCCATGATGCATTAGGAAACTCACAATTTCACCAACCATCAACATACTCACCTGAAAACACTAACTGAGCTACTGGCATAGCCACACTAGCCTACTCTCACAAGAGAGAAAAGGATACAGAGGTGCGTCTAAGACAACGTCCAAGAAGGAGAATCTAAACTCATCAAAGAGCTGAGTCACTCCCAAAAGACAAGGCAACATCAACCCTAAGCAAGGAATGCTAACAGACCACACTACACCTCACAAGGGTAGTTCAGTGCAATAGGAAACACAAAAACTAAAGAACGAACCCCAACAAGTACCTAGTATATTATGAAGACAAGAAAAATCTTCCATTATGAATAACATGAAGAGTTAAACTTCTCCAATGGCCATAAATATGATATATCATGATTGAATTGGCCTCTACTCGAGAAGGTACTTGAAACAACGATCAACAACTCCAGAAGCCATAGCTTCACATCTGGACTCAGATTGGCTCCATCAAAAAAGTGCCAGGAAGACAACAACAAAAACTACAACAAGATGGAGCTTCAAGAGTCCTAAGACCCAAGATTTGAGTCACCACTCAAAACAAAACTAGAAAGGCAAAACAATAGTCTTGGCCACCAAGACAAGTGATAGACAAAATGTCCAAATCCACACAAGAGAACAAATGCCCAAAACAACATAAGACATGGAATGAAAGGTAGTTCTCACATTGAAACCATCATTACTCTTCTTTCATAATTTCATTAATTAAACATAATATAAGCACTAATGCACGATGAAACTGAAAGATTTTCAAGCAAGGGTCCAAGAGTCACCATAAAACAAGCACATACCTTTCAATTTCTTTAAGAATACACTATGTTTACTCATATTTTCAACCATTCAATAACAATAACAACTTTAAATCTAACAAAGACACACTAGCATGTTCTCCATTATATTATCCCTTGAATGTACTACTAGAGGTTCGAGATGAACATGATAGAGTCACAACACACAACTGGGCAGCAATAAAACACATCCAGAATAGTCATCATGAAAAAAATCAAAAGCCCAAATGGGGAAA